>OY728167.1:721161511-722411511 GCA_963277665.1 Viscum album
CCCGGCGCCCGCAGCCTCCTCACGGGATCCCGTCCGCCGCCCTGCCCAGAACCCTCGTCGCACCCTCTCCTCGCCGCACTCCCCCACCCAGCTCCTGGCGGCACTCCTCCTGGCCGCACCCTCTCCTCGCTGCACGCCGGCCTCCCTCACCGTCGCGCGCCACCCAGCCGCGCCGCCGGCCTCCCTCACCATCGCGCACCACCACCTCCTCTCCCTCTCTCGGCCGGACCACCACCCTGCCCTCCTATCAACCTGGCCGACCCCGCTCCCTGCTACACAGCCCAGCCTCCCACCTCCTCTCGGCCGCCACCCTGCCGCGCCCCACTCTCTCTCTTGTTTTCTTTGCAGTGCACCGGTCACCACCATCTGAGGAGTCGACCAGCAGCCGCGCACCGCTCACCGCTCATATCCTCCGTTCCGGTGGTCGCATAGCTGGTGCGCGACGTCATCACGTGCCGAGGTGCAGTCAGATATTGAAGAACGAGTTGCATGCAGTGAGAGTGAAGACCGACACGATTATTTGTTGGTAACACGGTCTTATTTTACATGAATTTTCATCTTATTGCCATGTTTACATTTTCAGTTGTGATGTCGGGGTGATTTTCTTAGTGTCGGGATGTTGGTTGATTAATAAAAATTATTGCGCATGCCATGCAACGTATTGTTTGATGATTAATTGTCAATTAAATTTATTTTAATTGAACATTTATCTGTTTAAATTATTTTTGCACTGAATTAATTGCTAAAATTAAAACTGGCCATTTTAATTATAAGTCGACGCGGCGGTCCGAGAAGGTAAACCGCGTTGACTGATGGTAGGTGCAAATTAGTGACACAACTGTGTGAGAAACGGGTTGTGTCATTTCGCCGTGTAGTTCGGGGCTTGAACGAGTTTTCTAATTTATTTATGACACCAGAGAACGAGAGTTTAAATAAAATTGGGAAATTAAAATTGAGCATCTAAAAAATGGTTATATTTTCGGAACTGGCGATAATTAAACAGAATAAATAATTAATCATCCTAAAGAATACCTTGCACGGCTGCGTGATAATTTAATTGTGACACCAGCATCCCCGACACATTTTGTTGACTTAGAGTCCATCATCTTTTTCATCTGCAATTTTCTTTTTACCTTTAGTCTTCTCCGTTTTAGTTTAATTAAAAAGAAAAAAAAAAGGGAAAACTCACAAATAGGTATTCCTTCAATCCCTTGTCCTTGTTCGTCTAAACATTGTCCAACAAAATATTTTTAGTGAACAAGATTTCGTGCTCTCTGTGGTTCGACCCTGCTCGCCACTTCTACAGTAGCCAGTCGGTTATAAAAATTCGCAAATTTGCACGCGTTGCGACGCGCGTACCAAATTTCTGGCGCCGTTGCCGGGGAGCACACGCACGTCTAGCATTAAGAAAATTTCAAGTAGACCTTGCTTTAGGCACTGTTCGCCTAAATGGTGAACACTCATACTTCTGATCCGTCAAAGAACGACACACCCCTTGATCCACAACTTGAACATCAAAGAAAGGGAAAAGAACAAGTCGGTACCTCAGCTGCAAACGCAATGCATCCACCTGCGGAAAGCGTTGAAACTCATATTCCGACACTTCCTAGTGGACAAGTCCATCCACTTTTCCAAAACTGTCTCGATAATCAATGACCTCGGACTACTATGAGACAGGAGTTGCGACCCAACACAGTCGGAATAAGCTCAGGTATAACACGACCCAGAATTCAAGCAACGCACTTTGAATTGAAGCCGTCCACGATCAACCTGCTCCAACAACATGCACAGTTTCATGGATTGAGCAGCGAAGACCCTTATATGCATGTGAACATATTTCTTGAAGTCTGTGACACATTTAAATATAACGGAGTAACGGATGATGCGTTGATCCTACGACTGTTTCCATTTTCGTTGCAAGGGAAAGCAAAGGACTGGTTGGAGAGTCTCGACCCCGAAACAGTTTTCACATGGGAAGTGTTGAGAAGAAAATTCCTTGATCGATATTACACAACAGCTCAATCTTTGAAAAACAAGAGAGACCTCGACTCCTTTTGTCAAAGTGAATACGAATCGTTAGGAGAAGCTTGGGAAAGATTCAAGTCCATGTTAAGATGTTGTCCCCATCATGGGATGAAGTTGGCAAACCAGCTGCAAGCTTTCTACTATGGACTTCAATCCGAGAGTAAGTCTGCCATCAACACAGCTACTGGAAACGCGTTCATGGAAATGGATCCGGAGGACCTGTACATATTGATTCAAAACATGGCCGAACACAGTTTCCAGTGGCCAGAAGATTTTTCAAGACGAAAGGCAGGAGTGCATCACGTTGATACTCAAACATTCATGGCTGCACAATTTGAAGCTCTCAACAAGAGGATTGACAACTTGTCAATAAACCCACCTAAGCCAGTCCATGTTGTTCAAGCTGAACACTGTCCACACTGTGGTGGTCCTCATGATTATTCCATGTGTCCATATAACACTACAGAGACCAAGATGTCTGAAGCTAACTTCGTTAGTTACAACCGTGGAAATTATGGGAACAATTACAACACAAACTGGAAAGGCAATACCCAAAATCAAGGTTGGAAGGAACCAGTGGCTACTCAGCCAATGAACCATAACATGGGTCCACCTGGATTCACTGCTCAACCTACCTTCAGACCCGCCATGCAACCACAAGATCAAGGGTCTCAACAGAAATACCGACCACCGTTCCATCAGCAACAGCAGTATAAGGAGCAAAAGCAAACAACAGACTGCGCCCCTGCTGCAACACAAGGTCAAAAAGATTGGGGAGAAACTATAGCAAAGTCAATGATGTCCAATCAATCACGGTTTGAATCACAAGATATGGCAACCCAAAACTTACAGGCTTCCATGCGCAACATTGAAAATCAAGTCGGTCAGTTAGCCGCACAAATGCAAAACCGACAGCAAGGAACTCTACCAAGCAACACAAGAGTCAACCCAAGAGAAGAAGCAAAAGCCATCATCTTGCAAAGTGGCACACAGTTACCAGAGCACCAAAAGTCTGATGTTCAACCAACAGATGAGACGCCTATACCTTCCACTGAAAATGGCGACTCAACAAACAAAGCAATCCAACTTAAACCCAAATAGGAGGAAGATCAAAACATACTTTCAAAGAATGAAAAGGCAAGAAAGGAGAAGGAAAATGAGGCACTCAATGAAAGAGCGAAATCCCACATACCACCTCCTCCATTTCCATAAAGACTGAAGCAAAGGAAGTTGGATGTTCAATTTTAAAAATTCATGGAGATGTTCAAAAATCTTCAAATAAATATTCCTTTTGCGGAAGCCATCACACAAATGCCCCACTATGCCAAATTTCTCAAAGAACTTCTGTCAAAAAGAAGAAAATTAGATGATGTGGGAACAGTCATAATGCACGAGGAATGTTCAGCGGTCATACCCAGATCCATACCTCCAAAACTAAGAGACCCTAGGAGTTTCACTATTCCTTGCAATATTGGAGGATGTCAATTCGGAAGAGCTTTGTGCGACCTCGGAGCTAGTGTCAATCTCATGCCGTCTGGAATCCTTGAAGAACTGGGAATCACCGAATTAAAGCCAACGAGAGTCGCCTTGCAAATGGCTGACCGATCAGTGAAGCATCCTCGAGGGATTCTAGAGGACGTTCTTGTCAAGGTTGATAAATATTACTTCCCTATTTACTTCATTGTCCTCGATATGGAAGAAGATAAGGATGTCCCACTCATTCTCGGGAGACCCTTCTTGGCGACATGCAGAGCACTGGTTGATGTCCAAGAGGGAAAGTTGATTTTTAGAATTGGGGATAAGAACATAACATTTGATGTCCTAAAGGCCATGGAAAAACCATCTGTAGAAGACTGTCATTTCCTGGATACGATTGAAGAATGGGATAAGTTTGCAAGCGATGTGCTGGACCTCGCAGATTTGCACAAAGAAAATAAAGAGTTCACTGAATCAATCGAGGAAGTGGAATTCATCAGGAATATAGTCTAGCCTTTAGATAGACATGAATCCACTTCACTTACTTCATCACTTGAAAAGCCTCCAACACTTGAGCTTAAACCTCTTCCATCAAACCTGAGATATAGCTACTTGGGAGATTTAAACACCTTACCAGTCATCATAAATGCCAATCTTTCGAGTGAACAAGAGAGCAAATTGCTCAATGTCCTGTCACAAAGGAAACCAGCAATAGGTTGGACGATTGCTGATCTAAAAGGTATAAGTCCTGCCATCTGTACTCACAGAATACATATGGAAGATAATTCAAAACCCTGCAGGCAACCACAACGACGCTTTACACCTCCCATGAAAGAAGTAGTCAAGAAAGAAGTCATTAAACTTCTTGATGCCGGTTTAATTTTTCCAATCGCCGACAGTCAGTGGGTTAGCCCGTTGCAAGTGGTACCTAAAAAGGGTGGAACCACAGTGGTTGAGAATGATAAAGGAGAATTGATAACCATAAGAACAGTGACTGGATGGAGAGTGTGCGTTGACTATCGGAAATTGAATGATGCCACTAGAAAGGATCACTTCCCATTACCCTTTATTGATCAAATCCTTGAACGATTGGCAGGACGAGATTACTACTGTTTTCTGGATGGATACTCGGGCTATAATAAAATAGCAGTGACACCAGAGGATCAAGAGAAAAGCACGTTCACTTTTCCATATGGTACATTTTCTTATAGGCGAATGCCTTTTGGAATGTGTAATGCTCCAGCCACATTTCAACGATGCATGATGGCAATGTTCCATGACATGATTCAAGAGTTCTTGGAAATTTTCATGGATGACTTCTCAGTGTATGGAAATTCTTTTGATGACTGTCTAGAACATTTGGATAAGGTTTTGGCAAGATGCGAAGAAAAGAATCTGGTACTTAATTGGGAAAAGTCACACTTCATGGTCCAAAGTGGAATAGTCTTAGGCCATCAAATTTCAAAGAAAGGAATTGAAGTTGACTCCGCAAAGATTAGTACAATCTCTGAGTTACCCATGCCTTCTTCAGTTCGTTCCATTCGAGGTTTTCTTGGTCACGTTGGATTCTATAGACGCTTCATCAAGGATTTCTCTGTTATTGCCCGACCCCTTACGAATCTATTGGGAAAAGATGTCACGTTCCACTTCGGCCCTGAATGTCAGGAAGCATTTAAATTATTAAGGCAGCATTTGGTTGAAGCCCCAATAATGATTTCACCTGATTGGGAGCAACCATTCGAGTTAATGTGTGACGCTAGTGACTGGGCAGTTGGAGCTGCCTTGGGGCAAAGAAAAGAAAAGATCTTTAGGCCAATCTACTATGCTAGCCGAACATTGAATGAGGCCCAACATAACTACACAACAACTGAAAAAGAGCTGCTAGCAGTTGTTTTTTCCTTTGATAAATTTCGATCCCATCTGTTGTTCTCAAAAGTCATTGTCTATACGGATCACGCTGCACTTAGGTATCTAATGGCCAAGAAAGATGCAAAACCGAGACTCATTCGATGGATATTGTTACTTCAGGAATTTGACATTGAAGTCAAGGACAAAAAGGGAACAGAGAACGTCGTTGCTGATCATTTATCATGCCTCGACCATGACACAAGTGAAATCAATGTCGAACTAATCACTGAAACATTTCCTGACGAACAACTCTATGCCATTGAGACAATCACACCTTGGTATGCTGATTTCGTGAACTACTTAGCTTCAGGTGTGATACATCCATATTTATCAAAGGAACAGAGGAAAAGATTTCTGAATGAATCACGACATTACTACTGGGATGATCCTTTACTTTTCAAAGATAGTGCGGATGGAATGATAAGAAGATGCATCCCTGAAGAAGAAGTGGAGAGTGTTTTGAACTTATGCCATACTGGAGAAGCTGGAGGACACCATGGGATTCATCGAACAATCAGCAAGGTGTTACAATGTGGCTTGTACTGGCCGACCATGAATCGTGATATTCGTGAATTCTTCATGAATTGTGACAAATGCCAAAGAACCGGGGGTATAAGCTGGAAGCGCGAAATGCCACAACACTCAATCATGGGAATTGAAATTTTTGACATATGGGGAATTGACTCCATGGGTCCTTTTCCTAAATCTTTTGGTAAATCCTATATCCTTGTCTGTGTGGACTATGTGTCAAAATGGGTGGAAGCTGAGGCATTCTCGGAAAATACTGCTCGAGTCGTCATTAAATTTTTGAAGCAACACATTTTTACCCGGTTCGGAATTCCAAGGCTCATCATTAGTGACCGTGGTACCCACTTCAATAATGCGCTGTTTCGGAAGCTAATGACTCGCCATGGATGTCACCACTACATGATCACCCCATACCATCCACAGACCAATGGCCAAGCTGAGGTTTCAAACCGAGAAATTAAGGGTATTTTGGAGAAAACTGTAAGTACATCTAGGAAAGATTGGGTCACCAAACTTGATGATGCACTATGGGCCTACAAAACTGCCTACAAGACACCCATTGGAATGTCCCCATATAGGTTGGTCTTTGGGAAAACCTGCCACTTACCTGTAGAATTGGAACATAAAGCTTATTGGGCTGTGAAGAAACTAAATTTTGATCTCAAAACTGCCCAAGAGAAGCGTTTTCTACAAATGAATGAACTGGATGAGATGAGGAGAGAAGCATATGACAATGCTTTTATTTACAAAGAGAAAACTCGAGCCTGGCATGACAAACGGATCCAACAAAGAAATTTTTCAACAGGCGACAAAGTTCTCCTCTTCAACTCACGACTTCGAATCATGGCTGGAAAACTCAAGTCGAAGTGGTCAGGTCCTTACACCATCAAAATTGTTTATCCACATGGTGCTGTCGAAATTTCTGATGGGAAGATGCCCCCATTCAAAGTAAATGGTCAACGCCTTAAACTTTACCACACTTTGGATAAAATAGGCATCATTAAAGAACTACAATTGCAATGAGAAGTTATCCGTCTGGCTGAAGACGTAAAACTTAGCGCTGATCGGGAGGCAACCCGACTGCTTCTTCATTCTGTGATCTTTGTTTTCTTACTCTATCTCTATCTCTCTATCTGCTTTGTGAATGCAGCTAAAAAAATGTCTAGCTCTTCTGATTCTTCTGTGGTCATCGATGCGCTTGTTCCGTCTCCCTCTGACTTAGTACGACGGATGACTCAGGAGCTGGCTGATATCGAGCGTCGGCTTGAGGAACTTTCACTGGAGATTCGTGCTCAGCATCCAGCACCTCCACAAAGAGCACAGATTCCGTTCCTCCCTCACCAGCTTCACGCTCACTTTGCTCCGGAGGTGGTTAATCCCACCAAGCGTCCCCGTGAGATCGAGGACACATCCACTAGTTCTCGTAAGAGGCAGAGGAATTCTGAGCTGATGGACCAAGACGATTGAACATTGTCCATCCGTCTGGCTGAAGACGTAAAACTTAGCGCTTCCTGGGAGGCAACCCATGTTCCAGTTTCATTCCCCCCCCCCTTTTCTCCTCCTGATATTTGTATTCACCTGTCACTCTTCTGCATCACTGCTTCTATTTAGATGATTCTTGGTGTTATCTTTATGATATGATGCGGGTATGTGTTGTCCATATGTACATTTTACAGGTACATCATTTCTGGAACTTCATCAGATACAGGCAGCCTCTCCGCATCTATCTGCACTTACACAGGGAAGTGTTTTAATTTTCGCCATATTTTCTGCTTCCAAAAACACCATGTAAAAAAAAACTAACACTCCTGTCATTCATGAACCCACATAAGAACTGCTGTATTTTTATCGCAACCCAGTCGGGAACATACCACTTGTGCCCCTAGGCAGTTTGAGCACCTGATTCTTGTTTTAGATTTCTTTAATCCTTGATCTCATGACTTAGATGATTGCTGATATTATTTCATGCTTCGAATGTTTTTCAAAAACTTGAATATTTTTGAGACACTTATTTGCACTCATTCTCATCTGTGCTGTCCAACATTATATTTCCATACCCGTGAGGAATCTAATCCATTTCAAAATCATCTCTTATTTATCTTTTTCTTGAGGGAATCTCAACCATGTTTTGTCTTCTAAAACTTGCCATGTTTTTCCATCAAAGCGATAGGAATTTTTGAAAGTTGCACTAAAATGATCGAGGCATCTGTTTGATATTTTAGCCCCGTTGACCCACTGAGCCACCCAAACATTTTCTCCTTTGTATAGCCCTTAGAAGCCATGCAGGAGCCTTTTAGGATGAGCCCAAGCCGATACCCTTCCCTACCAATTTCTTGAATTTTTGCATGATGATTTCAATCTAAGTGTGGGGGAGAGACACTTACTCATGGAGAGGGTTCTTCGAGGGGCAGTGAGTCATTTGATGTACATGGATTGACATTATTCCATCCTGATCATTGAGTTATTTTTCACAGTAGCGACATTCATTTCATATTATTTTGATATAGGAATATAGAACCCTTTTCAGTTCCAACAATGAGTACATTGGTGGTCATTACGCGGTAACCCTCGACTTTGGGGATACCTATTAAAGTGATGATCCATTACTCCAGGAACTAGAGAGTTTTCTATATGACCTACCTTCATTGAGATGTTACAGCATATACGCTGCTTGTGTACCATTCTTTGGGATTATTGTCTGACACCTATTCCATGGGGTTTTTGGGTTGATACTCACCATTTTTTCCTGACCATATTGTGAGTGAGTTGTGTCTTAAAAAAAATGAAAAAAAAAAGAGAGCGAAACATTGGCTTATCATATGCTTGGGGACAAGCAATGTTTTAAGTGTGGGGGAGCGAGAGTTTTAGGGAGACATTTGGATTGACTTATCATGCATTTATTTCAAGATTCAACCCTTCTTTTTACCAAAAAGATGTCAATTTTTTTTTAAACCCATCGTCCCACAGCTTCAGAAACATTTGAACCTCATGTAAAGTCCTTGAGATTGGTGCATACTTTTGATTTCCACTAGTGGAGATGTGAAATTTATGGCAAGCCTATGGTAAGCATGCATGTGTATGAGAATTGAGAAAAACATTGATCATTTTTTTAGAGAGATGAGAGTCATGGCGAGGTAGGTCACATGATGAATGAGTGCACGTACTTGTTTTGAAAAAATGCAAGTGAAAGAAAATTTTTTTTTGAAACTGAAGTTTTAAATGAAGCATGATATATTATGAGAAAAGAGATTGCTAAATTTTGAACTTGTAATTTTGATGTTTTAATATGTCTCCTGTCACTTGTGTTTTCTTTCTGATTGTTTTGCCCAGGAGTGCAAAAGTTTAAGTGTGGGGGATTTGATGTACATGGATGTTACTAACATTTTTTTTATTTATTTTCGTTTAGTTTTAACCATTCTTGTGCTTTTAGGTTCTTTTTGTAGTATTTTAAATATTTTATTTGTTTTTATAGTTTTTAGTTAGTATTATATGAACATTAGTTATTTATTTTCATTTTTTTTAGAATTTTATTTTATTAACATTTCATATTATTCTAATATTACTTTTAGTTTATTAATTAATTATAAATATAAATATAATCCTATTTATACTAATTTATTTTTATTAGTTTTTTTTATTTTTATTTTTTATTTTGAAATTTGAAATTTTGTTTTTTCTTTTTTTTCCCCCCCTTTTTTTCCTCACCTGCCCCCCCCCCCTTGACCCGCTCTCCCCTCACCCTCCCCCTTATCTCCCGGCCTCTCCACTCTCCCCTCTGCCCGGCACCTCTCCTCCTGCATTACCTCTCACCCGCCTCCCTTCTCCACGCCGTGTGCAACCCCAGCCGCCCCTGCCTTCTCCATGCCGTGCGCCAGACGGCTCTCCTGTCCGCCACCCTGCCCGGCGCCCGCAGCCTCCTCACGGGATCCCGTCCGCCGCCCTGCCCAGAACCCTCACCGCACCCTCTCCTCGCCGCACTCCCCCACCCAGCTCCTGGCGGAACTCCTCCTGGCTGCACCCTCTCCTCGCTGCACGCCGGCCTCCCTCACCGTCGCGCGCCACCCAGCCGCGCCGCCGGCCTCCCTCACCGTCGCGCACCACCACCTCCTCTCCCTCTCTCGGCCGGACCACCACCATGCCCTCCTATCAACCTGGCCGACCCCGCTCCCTGCTGCACAGCCCAGCCGCCCACCTCCTCTCGGCCGCCACCCTGCCGCGCCCCACTCTCTCTCTTGTTTTCTTTGTAGTGCACCGGTCACCGCCATCCGAGGAGTCGACCAGCAGCCGCGCACCGCTCACCGCTCATATCCTCCGTTCCGGTGGTTGCATAGCTGGCGCGCGACATCATCACGTGCCGAGGTGCAGTCAGATATTGAATAACGAGTTGCATGCAGTGAGAGTGAAGACCGACACGATTATTTGTTGGTAACACGGTCTTATTTTACATGAATTGTCATCTTATTGCCGTGTTTACATTTTCAGTTGTGATGTCGGGGTGATTTTCTTAGTGTCGGGATGTTGGTTGATTAATAAAAATTATTGCGCATGCCATGAAACGTATTGTTTGATGATTAATTGTCAATTAAATTTATTTTAATTGAACATTTATCTGTTTAAATTATTTTTTCACTGAATTAATTGCTAAAATTAAAACTGGCCATTTTAATTATAAGTCGACGCGGCGGTCCGAGAAGGTAAACCGCGTTGACTGATGGTAGGTGCAAATTAGTGACACAACTTTGTGAGAAACAGGTTGTGTCATTTCGCCGTGTAGTTCGGGGCTTGAACGAGTTTTCTAATTTATTTATGACACCAAAGAACGGGACTTTAAATAAAATTGGGAAATTAAAATTGAGCATCTAAAAAATGGTTATATTTTCGGAACTGGCGATAATTAAACAGAATAAATAATTAATCATCCTAAAGAATACCTTGCACGGCTGCGTGATAATTTAATTGTGACACCAGCATCCCCGACACATTTTGTTGACTTAGAGTCCATCATCTTTTTCATCTGCAATTTTCCTTTTACCTTTAGTCTTCTCCATTTTAGTTTAATTAAAAGAAAAAAAAGGGGAAAACTCACAAATAGGTATTCCTTCAATCCCTTGTCCTTGTTCTTCTAAACATTGTCCAACAAAATATTTTTAGTGAACTAGATTTCGTGCTCTCTGTGGTTCGACCCTGCTCGCCACTTCTACAGTAGCCAGTCGGTTATAAAAATTCGCAAATTTGCACGCGTTGAGACGCGCGTACCAGTATGAGACATGAATGAGGGGATTGAACCTCATGGAGGCTTCCTACGTACCATGCCTTAACATGCCTGAAAGACCACGTAGTTCTGGATGTGTGGATTACACTCTAGGCTGCCCGAGGTGTTGGTGAACTAATGTGAATAAGGAATTGGGGTCCAGATGGATATTGGGCTTGAACCCCAGTGAGGATTCCTACGTACCATGCTTTAACATGGATCAAAGTCCACGTAGTTTCAGTTGGGTGTTAGTTGAACCGATGTAAAGGGGGATCAGAACGACTGGGTGTTGGTCTTGAACCTCAAGGAGGCTTCCTGCGTACCATGCCTTAACATGGATCAAAGTCCACGTAGTTCGGGATGGGTTCCAGTGAACCGATGTGAAAATGGACTGGGGGTCCGATGGGAGTTGGGCTTGAACCTCGAGGAGGCTTCCTACGTACCATGCCTTGGCATGAATCAAAGTCCACGTAGTTCGGGAAGAGGTTGTTAGACCGACGTGAAGGGGTGTCAGAACAACTGGTGGTTGGGCTTGAACCTCAGGGAGGCTTCCTACGTACCATTCCTTAACATGAATCAAAGACATCATAGTTCAGGATGGTTGTGGGGATTACACTCTTGGCTGCCCAGGGTTCGAACGGTGAACAGACGTGAAGATGGTCCGATTGACCGGGTGTTGGGATTGAACCTCGGGGAGACTTCCTACGAACCCTACCTTAACAAGGATCAAAGACCTCGTAGTTCATGATGGGTGTTGATGAACCAACGTGAAGATGGATTGGGGATCCGATGGGTGTTCAGCTTGAACCTTGGGGAGGTTTCTTACGTACCATGCCTTAGCAAGGATCATAGTCCTCATAGTTCATGATGTGGGGCTTACACTCTAGGATGTCCAGGGTTAGTGCCACGGTCAATGCTTACTCTAAGCCCACATAAGTCATGCTCGGTGTGAGAAACAATAGGCTGCAAAGACCTGAAGATCACGTCATGAAAGGTGCATCTGTGGGAAGTAAAATGGGGATTAGGCTCTAGGTAGCCCAGGGAAAGGAAGATTGGGTCTTACTCTAGGATGGAGGCCCATGATTGATGTATCCCAAAGGGAGTGGGATTTGGAATGGAAGAAAGAGGGGCATGACGCCCGTCCCTCCTTCTCTAGTCCTCATCATGATAGCTGGGACTTACTCCAAAGCGGAGGCCTGGTGGGGAAAATTCCCAAAAGGAGAGAGAAAGGGTGAGAAAACACCTGCCCCCATCTCACCTCTTGGTCGTTGGCACCAGAGAGTGGAGAATTTCCAATCCCCAGCATGCCATTTGCAGGAATTTGGAGGGGAGACCAGGACTCACTCCATGGTGGAGGTCCGGTGCGGAAAAGCCCAGTGGGAAATGGAAAGGGTGAAAAATCCCATGTGCCCCTCTCCCCTAACAGTTTAACGTCGTATTCTAGGATGAGGGTGCTTCTCAGTTTAACGCCTTGCAGCTCGGATGAGGTGGGATCACTCCGCATCCCTATGACTTACATAACTGGTACCCTCTGCTCCTTGATGGAGGGAAGGCCCCAGCAACGCCATGACTGGGGGGAGGGTGTTAGGGAGTGATCCATTGAGGGGTCCACGTTAGCATGTCTATGCAGAGAAGCAATAGCCGTTAGCGTGCCTATGCGAAAAAGCATGGGGCGAAGCAACGCGACGGGACATGGTGTCAAGGGGACGTTGAAATCACATCGCGCAAACCTAGAGGGTCGTACAGATAAAGGAATTGAAAAGTAGAGGGGTTCATAGGCAGGGGACTTGTGAAGCTTTGCTTCTTCGAATGGCTGAATGAATTTGAGAAGGGGTGTGCTTCGCGAAGTGGGGTGCCTCAGCCTTAACGTAGGGGAGGGGTGCAAATGGGAGGTGCTTCGCTAAGTGGAAAATCATTCACGGATCACTACCTAATAGAGCACAGGTGCTTTGAGAAGCAAAGTGTCATGAAGCGATGTGATTCGTGAAGTACAGTTCCCCTTCCTTGGCATGTGGATCACGTGTACATGAGGGGTTCTTCACGAAGCATAAATTCTCTACGATGACCCCGGTCCCTTTGGGGATCCCCTTTCTCTGCGTTGGACCATAGGCTTCACGAAAGGCATCCCTCTCGAAAGAGGGGGTCAAAACGAGACAAAAAGGTGGCACTTCGCACGGAAAAAGTACCTCGCGTAGCTCATGGTTAGCAGAGCCAAGGGTGCTTTGTGATTTGGGAGCATGGAAGACGAAAGGTCATATTTATCCTCTTTTGGGCTCTAGGGGCCCTGGAATTTATAGGCAGGAGGCACCGCAAAGCCGAGATTACACGGCAGGAAGAGGGGCGTGGTTGCTTTGCGATTGTCTCATGAACATCAAATGCATTCGTGGATCCTCCCACCACATTTGCTTCACGGCGGGCTCGCGAACCTCAAATGTGTTCGCGGAGCCTCCCACCTTCTTTGCTTCACAGCGACCGCGGTGTTGAGGACTCCGAAAAGGAGCTTCACGAGGAAGTTCATGGGGTCGTCTTGGGGCTACTTCTTCGTGCCAAATTTTTGCTCCAACAAATATATTTCCATATAAAAAATCATTATTATACAAATCCATTTATATGTTTTTTATTTGGGGTATTGTGGATGAATTATTTCTAAAAATAGTTTTTATAAGGAAGGATGATGATAATTATGTACCTAGTGGAGACTATATAAAAGAAATTTTGGGATAAAGATGTTATTGTTTCATCTTGATCTTTTCTATATAAACATATCTACCTAACTGTTTATCCATAACATAATTATATAACCTTGATGTTATTACAATTTGTGTGTCAAATACTTTTAATTTTGGATCGGGTTTTATTATGATTACTTCAGTATAGCTTCATTGAAATCCATTACTCTCATTCAATAGTTATCATTTATATTTGTATGTGATGATTGTCTCCCACCCTACTACTCTATTACAATGTCTTTTATAAGAATACCTTCCGCTATATTTTGATTATCCTATAATTTTAAATTTGATCTAGGAATATCAATCTTGAAAGGCTTGTGTTATATTTTCTAGGAATGTTTTTACTATCCATATATCCAATATTTCTATATGGATAATTGTTGAACACTTATCTATGTTTATATATGAGTTCCCTTATGTAACATTAAGTATTCTATTATTTAGTAATTAAATTAATATGGTGGATGTATCGATGTTATTATGTAATGGGTGGGGACCAAAATTAAATGTATCATTGATGCATCAATAGGTATCATATGAAAAAATCTATTGGTTATTTCATGCATTCTAATCCATTTATGTATTATACCTTAGATGAGTCCTTAATGGTGTGGTTATTATGTTCGACATTATATATTCCATCATCTTGAGATTGGTTGTTTCTATCAATGAGGTTATTTATTTATATTTATTGGTCATCTTGGGATATATTATATTTATATTAACATTTATAAGGATTATTTGGATTATTTATTCATTTTATATTTTATATTTTATGTTACTATTTTGTTATCATCCATTATTCACTATCCCCCACTAAGCATCTAAACCCATCCATTTTATATTACATCACCATTTTACTAGTAAAACATGAAAGATAATATAATTTATATATTTATAAGATGTTGAGGAATAATAAAATTTAATTTTAATCATATGAAATATTTTATGTTTCCAATGCAATGTAATGATCATTTTTTTCTAATATAATAGAAATACCAAACTTTTAAGATCTTTTTTATTGATGTATTTTTCATTTTGTACCATTCTAATAAATAATGAACATATTTTTTTTACCTAAATCAGGGATACTACAATATTATTTTACCTTTATGATATAAGTTTCTAACATTCCATAAATAGAGTTATAAAATATAATCACGATATAATATTCATATAATTTGGCATGATTTAAATAATCTTGTATTTTCTGTATCAAATTCATACATACACTATAACTCTATTTCGTGATGATTTTACAAGTCATTTAGATAATATTTCACTACGTTTATCATAAAAAATATTCCCAGAATTTAAGTGATAATTTTTTCTATCAATCCTTCCCTTCATGTTTTCGGGCAGCGGTACAAAAATTAAAACACCGCTTCAAACTTCGTCCATCGATTACCACTAGAATACAGTATACAATTTAATGAATTCTTCCATCAACATTCCCTATAATGACATGAATGTCACACTATACATAAGAAAAAAAATTTAGTTGAAAATATCCTTAAAAAAACTTCTTTGAAATCATTCACTTCTATAGATATCGCTAATATCACACAAATGATTTATTAATTTATCTATATAAAATTTTTAATTATAAAACAAAAAAATAATAATCCTTTACACCGCACGATACTTTGAATCATTAATTAAAAATCCAATTAATCCCACTCATTTCCATTTTTATAAACTATTCTAAATTTTCAAAATATAATTCTTTCATTTTTTCATAATCTCAACAAACATTAGGAAATTCCACCTTTTAAAAACAACAAAAAATATCATTCACATTGATAATATATCTCTAATAAAAAAATTTCTCCCCCTATTAGGAAATATAATCTTATATGTCCTTCTATTTTAATGAACAAAATGATCACTACTATAATGATTTCTATAAAGAAATATTAATTTAACAATTTATACTATCACAATGATTATATAACTTTATTACCTACATATTGCTGACCCCACTTGTTGGGTATCTTATATTAATAATAAATCATGGAAAAAATTCCATTTTGGAGTGGTTCCCCTTCTCTAAACAATTTATGTTAAGGGATATTATTGGACTCCAATATCTATTTGATTAAGTATTAAACCTTATTTTAAGAGTTCATTCATCATGATATGTGAAACATGATTTCTTTGAAACAACCTACATTATCACCAAATCTTAATGGGTATTTTCCTTTGTAAAGTTATTCCTGATCATGATAAATTTTTTCAATATATTATGGAAAATATTTTTATTAATAATTTTAGCACTCAAGTTATCACATTTAATTGAAATAGGAGAATTCACATGAATTCATATATCATTATAATAGTTATTCATACCCAATAACTATGTTCATGCATGAGTAGCCACTATGTATCCAATGTTTGTAGTGTTCATGAGATACAATATTACTTCATAATGATATAATAGACATAAAAATATACAGGATAAAATTATACCCTTCATATTAACATTGAATCATCTATTTAATCATCATTATCCACATTTATTTGTCCTAATATCTCTTTTTGGGATGTTTAAAAATAAAAAAATAAAAATTCAAGTATAGTGTTGATATACTAATGTATTCAATTCATTTTGTATCATGTGCAATTAATTAGTAAAAAATTTATCCATAAATTTAACACCAATAAATTTTAATGTCGGGTATTGTTTTTATTAGGTATAATATGAAAAAAATTATGTTTCTATACTCCATCACATTGACCACTTTTCCATTTTCACCGTGTGAAAAAATCAACAGAGAAAAAAGAATTTGTTTTCATAGCCTTGAAATTGCCTATTACTAGTCCTCTTACATGTAATTGTAATATTTGGATTGAGAAATAAAAATTCCATGCATTTTATGTATCACCTGCAAACCATATAAAAATACATCAACACAATTCTTTGATATTATGAATTCACTACTTGTGAATTCATAATTCACTTTGGATTAATCTATTTTCAATCCACTGATGATTATTTCATTAACATATATTATAATAGTTATCCTTTATTCATTATCCTCCTTGATATAGAGTTTATTATAAACCCCACTATTCTAGAAATAGATAATTTTCAATTATTTATCAAACTTTGAATAGTATTCTATAGGTCGATTCATTAACTAATAAAAATAATTCTTTAACAATCACACAGTGTTCATGTATTCAAGAATATGAGATCCTTTTGGTAATTAAATATAGACATAGTGTTCATAAAATCCCTTAATGAATTAATATTTGATACCCATTTATAAAAACATGAATTTATCATAGACCATTATGAACAATAAAAATTAATTCATTTCAATCTTATTAATTAGAGAAAAATATTATCCACATCAATACCATAAATTTGGGAGAATTATTTTCCATAATAATTATTTATTTCCAATAATTTTTCATTATTATTTCATCTTTCTATAGAAAACATATTTGTTTTTTATAACATTATATTATACATTCCTAAAAAAATTCCACGATTAAATATTATTAATATTGAAAATATAATCCTTTATAGCCTTTATCTAGCTGTAATTCTATGTTGAATCATTAAAAACATAATCTTTACTTCTGATATTAGTTATGGTTATTGTAAATCATTTATCTTTCTAATTTTAACTGAAGTTGTATGGTCAGAAAAAACAATTTCTCATCATTTCTATCCCCAGTTATATAATATACTATAATCTAATGACCCATTTCAATCTCCTCATTATCAGATAATTTTAAATAATAAATTACAGACTCTATATATCCCATGATATACTCAACCCATAAACTCTTCACTAAATTAATTTCTCACCATCTTCTTTAAAATTATTCTTAGTCTCTGCTATAATAAAATTTTTAATTTCAAAAACCTTTCTATTATTTATTTTGAAACATTATTTTCACTTTATCTTATATGAGTATCAATGAAATATTCTTTTATCACCACTATATTCAAACATCATATCATTCATATCCTTATTCAGAGTAAAATAAGTAGTTCTATGGATTTTAATGTAATTAGATGTTGGAATCTTCCTACCCCACATCATGAATAATTTCTTTCCATTACAAAAAAAATAAAAAATAACTATCTTTTATATAGAATGATTCTATAGACACATAATTCCAAAAAAATAAGATCTATCTCCATGATAATCATTTTTTTGATATTTTTAGTTATTAGATACCTACATTAAAATATATAATTTTATTAAAGAGTCCATTCAATTGTAAATAAATTTCATATACCATTCATTTATAGATCATCCTATTATATACAATTATTGAACTCCACAATATTATCATTTACGGATTTAAAATCTTATTTTAATGAATATTCTCTTCCAATCTCTAATATCATCTTATACAACTAAATACCTCATGTTTATTAGTGATAAATGTCATATATGTTATCTATATATAGTTATCAATGAATATTACAAATTACCTATTTCAAAAAATAGATTCTAATGAAATTGGACTATAAACATGTACATCCTCCAATTGTCGTTAACATTCTCAATAATTATCTTTTTCCATAAAAGTATTCCTTATGATCACATATAATCTTAGGGATGTCATTGTCTCATGTATGTTCAACTAAATCTTCTAGCAGTTTTGATATTATATTTACACCATTTCATTGTTTCCATAATCTATTTTTTTACCTTTTATATAAATCATAGGTCCCCATCAATACTAATGTATACAAAATTACCCTTTATTTGAAATCCCTTTATAATAGTTGCACCATCCTTTACATAGATAGTTCATGTCATCTTGATGAAATTATACCTCATTACCCATGTAATATTAATGAATAACACATATTCTATTGTAATAAATGGCTTTAACTACAATGATATCCATTTTTCTCATGTATTTTACACCAATGTTACCCTTCTCGGCACTAATGACCGTTAGGACCTCATTATTGTTGAATCATATGAAATATTCTTTGACATATTCCATAATTATGAAAATATCATTATTTTTTATCATATGAGTAGTGTGTATTCATTCATGTATCCACACATTATCATGATTTATTTCATCTCAAAAAAACTCTACTATAATATACTTATAGGCCAATTTTATCTTTATAAAACAAATTTACTACACATTTGTTAAAAGTTGGTAGTCCTATTACAACTCTAGATTTAGTGGATCAGTTATATAACACTAAGTATGGGTATATCATATTTTACATTATACCCACATAATATTTAATGGTATTTATATGGTTCATATCAAGCTCATATCATAAAAGGAAAAATATTCTTCAATTTTAATATATTATATCCTACAAATGGAATATGATTTGGTACTTGGATGACTTCATCAATTACATGATCTCAAAAATGGTTTATATCGGTTTTTATTCATAATATGATTCACACACCAATTTTTCTATTAATTTAGCTTTTCAATAAATATCATACCAATATGTAGTAATGTAAGGGTTGTATTATAAGTAACCATATTAATATAACACTCGAAACACTCTTCATTTATGAATGAATATATAAACAATTGGATATGACCCATCCAATTTGTGTACCCATAATATATGAAAATATATTAGAAACATTATATAACTCACATCATAATATATGTTGGAAAAAATGTGTTATCACAGCTTTAGGGATCATTATTCAACTTGATACAATCAAATATTTATTGCTGGTGAACTACAATTTCAGGTAGTGGTTATTTGGATACTATTATCATGATATCATTAAAGCATACATCAAAGTGTTAAATTTGGATTAATCATAGATGAATGTACCCATGGTTTTTTTTATTTTCACATCACATTAAATAAATTGACGATAGATTATGAATTTTCATTTGTTTCCTACGCTACAAATGATAATTAGATAATATCCCAAAATCCCTTAGTTTTTTTCATGAGAAAAAGATATTGGTAAAAATATTATGAATCTAATAATTATATATTTTTAATTATGAAATATAAATTCTTTATAAATAATATGTTTTAATTTATGTATGATGATTTTTATGAGTAGATTAAACATAAAAAATTCATCTTTGAATATGATTTGTTAAAAATAAATAAATTGTTTTTTATTTGTTTTGTTGTCCTAAAATATCATGTTTATAAATTGTTCATAGATTATAAATATTGTGTTTTTGTAATAGGTAAATTGATTCAAGTATATTATTAAATCATGTATTAAATGATTTGTATAGTAACATATGATATATTATTAATTAATTATGAACTAATTTTATAATTCATGTTATGATATTTAATATAGTTTTAAAATTGATTTTTTTAAAATTACAGCCTAATGTTATCATGAATTAGATTATAACTTCATTATATTTTCCCCAAATAATGTAAATTTGGGTTAGCATTACCACTATTTTGGAGTCTTATGTCATTTTCACGAATGGTGGGGGTGGGATATGTATGGATTTGGGATTACTAATTTGGAAACTATCAATATAAAACATTATTAAGATATTAAATGATTATATTATGTATCTTAATAATTATATTAATGTAAATACGTCTAAATATATATGGATTATTTTTTTGGTTGAGTGACATAAACATGCGGGTTGTGTAAGTACTTACACTTTAATGTGGTGTAAAAACATTGACTTTTTAGATGGGATATGGAATCATAAACTATATCCATAAATTCATGAATAAAATTTTTATTAAAACATGAAAAAAGATTTATTTTATAAAATAAAATAGTTATAATTTAATAATAATGTGTTGTATATTTAAATTGGTTTTATTTATAATAGTAACCCTCTAAAATAATTAGTTTTTTATTCCCCCAAAGCATCACATTTTAAGAACATGAAAATAAAACATGGTATATTGTTCCATATTTTGGTGAAAATGGAATATATAGTGTAATTAATAAAGGAAATGGATATCCCTAAATGATTGGTAATAATATTCAGGTAGAGACCCAAGGATTGATTTACGTGGACATTACATTACTTTAGCGGAATACTTAATACATAAAAAAAACAGACACACAAGGACCGTAATAGTTTAGTGTCTTTAGAAACTTGGAATGTAATCTTCTAATCGTGGTGAAAGATCTTCAACATCTCCCATAAAGATCTTCCCCTTTTTTCATACCTAAAACCTTTCTTTATATCCTGGGGAAAAGAAAACATAAAAAGGGTGAGCTCAAATGCTCAGTAAGGGTAATCATGGATAAAATAAAACACACCATATACATTTGAACTTAAAAACATGAACATAATGTTTAAACATCAAAAGCTTGAGAAAGAACATAAAACATGGAAGTATGTAAGGCATATATCAGAAATAAACATTAAGAATGATAAAATAGCATAGGAATAAAACATGTAATTGTGGAAACCATTAAGCACATGATATGATTTCCATAGTAGCCAAGGCATTGCTTCCAAGACCATCTTAGTGGACAAAGTCCCTTTCTGAATCGAGTTCACCCCTCGTTCCAGTCCTGTATTGCTGAACCGGTTTAAGTTTCCATTCTAGCCATGTCTATCTCATGAGATATAAATCTTTACCCAATTCATTGGAGGGAGATATAGGTCCCACCCATCTCATAATGAAATCATTCTTACTTGTGCCACAAAATAAACATACATCATTCATAATAACCCAACGAATAAAATGGGTTTCATAAACATCATCCCATCATCACATAATCTATATAAAAGAAATGTATATCATTTCATAATAAGAAAATTGAAACCACGGAAATCATAGAGACAATATACTTGAAACATACACATAAGAAATTATGTCATCTTAGTTGAAAAATGGTTTTGATAAAACACTTGAAATGAATTCTTTAGGAAAATTTCATTTCATCTTCAAAATCATTTTCTTTTCACAAACTATCATGATATTTTAAAAGAAAGATATTTTTTTTGAAAATAGTCATGAAATATTTTGAAGTAAGCTTCATGCAAATAAGGCTTTATAAAACCGTAAAAATCTGTTTGTGCCGTATAAGTTAAAAAAACATTCTTCTCATACTTTTGCCGGAAAAGTCAAAAAGTACCTCGTAATAGTAAGATTCCATACATACCATGTAGTAAAAGTAAAAAATGGGTAAAAGGACTTTAAACATACATGAAAACACTTTTATAAAACATGGACATGGATGATAGAAATAACCCCAGTAAATACTTACGAATAAGCAATCTCGGATAAAAATGAGATTTGCAACATTATCCCTTACCATAAGTCTGATTTGCTTCTTAAGTGTCCAAACCTCCTGTATAATGATTTAAATAATGTTGTTGACTTATTAAATAATCATATTCATTGTTATGATATCATATATGGTTCACTTATGACTTTATATTACCCGTTCTTTTGTAAATTCCATGTTAAAGAGCGTTTTGGTTAAAATCGTTTCATTTGTCGTCGGTGTTTTGACTTGTAATTATTCATGTGATTACTTAGATCATGATTACATAATTCCAGAATATAAAACATGATTTATATATAATATATATTTAGAATATACATATATATAATAGATCGATAAATGGAAAGAAATACACCATTCATGGAGACGGTAGGCCGTACGTACGCATTAACGCTGTTTTCGTTTCCTTATTGAGTTGAATGAAATCAAATAGATGACATACATATATATATTCATAAATCCAGTAGCATTATTATTCCATATATTTCATTATTATTCCTTATATATAATTTATAATCATTCTTGAATGGTTAATCATGGAAAATGAATATCATCGCGTTCGTGGAGACAGTAGTCCGTACGTACGCACGAGCGATGATATCATTCCCTTGATCATGGAATTGTATTGGAGTGTATGTATACTATTTCAGAATCAATATAACTTTACAATAATCATATATAGTCATTATTTACACCATTATACCCATCCAAGTAAGGTAATGGTGGAAAATAGATTACACCACGGCGTGGAGACGGTATTCCTTACGTACGCACGCGTGGTGATTTCGTTTTCCGTAGGATGAATAGATGGTGAAATAGGGTTGTTTAATACTTATAATAACATATCAGTATGTGAGTGATACTTATGTTATTACTTCATAATTAAACAACTAAATAAGAATAAGTAGAAGAAGAAATAAAGTTGAAAGAATCGGTAACGGATATTACCTCTTCTTTCAACACGCCTTTTTGAAACCTCCTCTTAGGGCACTTAGATTGGTCTTTAAAGAAGACCAGAACCTATAGGATGTTTTTAGGGAAGTTTAGAAGTTAAATGGTCAGGGTTTGGCCGAGATATAAGGCTCAAAGTGGTGTGAGGAAGAGAGGGAGGAGGTGCCCTTTTATAAGAGAGTAGAGGGTCACCTTTGAAATTCTTAAAAATATTAATTTATAATAAATCTAACCCCACTTAAAAGCCTCCAAAAATGATGAATATTCGAAGATTATATGATTTAGGGTTGTAATATCATCAACCAATCAAATGTAGAAATGTTTGGAGCTTATTTTAAACCTTATCATTTTGATTTATCCTTATTTAATCTATTTAAGTTTATTTGTGGTAATAAAATTATAAATTTTAAATTATAACAAATAATTACTTATTTGTTGTGAATTTTCTATAATTGGTTACTTTATAACATTATAGACCATATAAATTTAAATTTATAATTTTTAAATATTTTTGTGATTTTTAAACAATTTTATAATATGTTATTTTTACAAAATAACAATAGTGTCAATTTTGACACTATTCATTTATTTGAATTTAAATAAAATATATATAGAAGATATGTTCTAACTAAAAGATTTAATAGATTCATAAAAGGTCATATGTATCTATAAAAGTAGTGTATCACCTTAAATAGTTCATATAATATTTATTTTATTATTTTTTTAAACCATTTATTTGGTTTATCTCTTAATAAAATAATTACTAAAACATTTTTGTATAATTATTTAATATAATTATTTTTTGAATAAAAATTAAAACTAAAATCATATGATGAATATAAATATATTACCTTTCACAATAATACTTTTACTAGAATTTATCATCTTAAAATCACAATATGTAAATTGTTATATTTATTAAATTATGAAGGTGACAACTTTGGTATCATTTAAAATAAAATAATATAAGTGTCATAATCACTTTTATAAGGCTCCAAATGGTTATATATTAGGTACATGGACGCTTAAGGTGTAGATATACACTACCAATAAGTTTTGGTCAGGTTTGTGGGCCTTTTAAAGGGTATTATTATTTCAATAAAAACTATATTACTGATTTTTCACTTAATAAATAATTTCTGTATCATTAATGTATCACCAATAATGACAATTATTTAATCCCTAAAAATTATAAATAAATTATCATGATGTTGATAATTTTATTAGATTTCTGGAGACTATTCATGTTCAAAGTTTTATGATGTTTATCACTAAATTAAAATTATTATTTTTATAAGATTTAAGAGAGTGACATGTTGTCACTTTTTTTTGGTTTTAATAATAATTAAATTATTTTCATGGTCAAAAGTCCATAAAATGAATCTAATCCGACCCTTAGGTTATATGGGTCTACTTTTATCCATCCAATATAATTTTGGCATCTGTTAGGGTAATTTTATAATATTATATTTACCCTTAATTACCTGATTTACATTTAACTATGGTAAATAAAATTTACCGTAGTTACTATTTATAATTCCCAAAAATAAAAAGTATCTTATTAACATAATTTGGACCCACTGATTCCAAATATGGAATCAATTTTTCCAATTTCAATACACAAAAGTTTTATAAATTAAATTAAAATTAATCCCGTTGTCGAAAGAAAATGGGTTTTTCTTTAAAACATTGCAAAAGATTGAATTGATTTAACCTACGAATTCAAGGTAAAATCAATGATAATGACATAAATTATATTAAATGGTAAAAATATATTCTATTTATACTGTAAAACCATTCAATATTATAATTTAACCACATAAGTTATTACGATGAAAAAAGTTGTTTTTAATAAAAATATAACGTGTTTTTATTATTCATTAAAATATGAAAGTTATAAGAATAATATGAAAACATTATCCAAGGTAATATTTTATATCCTGATTCCAATGAATAATTTTATTTTATAAAATTGAACTTATAAACATGTCAAAAACTATATTTAAAGTGGGTGCGCCATCAAAAGGCGGCAAAACGGCATTTTTTAAAAAATAATTATTTTACCCGAAATATTTATTTTGTTCTTATACCATGTTCTAGAAAATGTGTAAGATGAATAATAATGTTATAAATTTCAAAATTTAGTTAATACTATTCATAACAGATAGTTCATAATAATATTATAATAACATATCGTTGTTTAGTAAAACTCGGTATTGCGTACAACACATGCTATCGAAGAAGGTCGCGATTGCATGTAATGCAAGCCATGTCAGGGTTGCGTATAGTGCAAGACTCCTTTGTTGTTTTGTTATAATAGAATCCAACCATTTTCATTTATACATTGAATATATATATATATACACTCAATGTTGCGTAGAATAACTTCTATCAAATTAACTTGAAATTGTGTATAACACGATCCAAGAATTGTGTTGTGTATACTTAAAGATAATACATTGTGGCGTATAGTACATGATAATCTTGTTGTAGCATAAAACACATGACATCAAATAAAATAAAGAGAATACTTATCATAAAATATCGGGTTGTTACATTCTACCCCCCTTAAAATGAATTTCGCCCTCGAAATTCCTAGGGGTTATAAATCATTTACTATTCATAGAAACCCACATTGTAAAAAGGAATACCAAAACATGGCTTTAAAAACTAAAGTATGAAATGTGACGGTTACCCAAATTAACTCATCACTGGGTTTCCACGTAGGAGAATATAGGTGAAAATATAGATATGGAAGAAAAATCTAACCATCAAGTTCTCATGGAGAGTGGTAGAGAACATAGCTATGAAAAATTCATCAATCACAAGGCCATATAATTGTGATGATCTAAGGTACCATATGATTCAATAGATATAAGGGCACTAGGAAAACATTTTTGGTTTTTAAGATCATTTCCCTAAAGTTGATGAAATTGGAAATAGAAGAAATACTTTTGTGATTTTGGTACAGTCTCACCGTTGTTCGTTATTTGGACAATTTCCACTTCATCTCTTAAATAAATGAAGTTGAATTTGTCATTCGTGAAGTGTTAGCAGCTCATGTGATAGAATTATGGGTCATTCCATCTATCTCAAACAAAAGGTTATAAAAGTTATCAAAAATACATAAGTCCATCTATAGTGAGATTAATCATATATGGTTCCTAAAATGGACTTATACTTCATATATCATACTGCTTAATATAATAAAACTAGTTTCTATTAAACATGGACTTCCTATAGGCCCGTGGTAGGCGATAAAGGCCAGTCGCACTTCGGTTGTGGGTTTGATTCCCACAGCCTTGTCTGATGCGATGGGTTGTCACCCGTCCTGCAGGTTGTCCTTTTTCTAAAACTACATTACTATAACATCCCATCAATAATATCGAAAAGAACATCTATCCTTATACAATACTAACTTATGTCCAACATAATCCATTCCAATCTTTAGGCTTATCCATAATACTGCAGTCCACTCTCATAATATAGTGAAAATGATTACCAGAGATTTCATATAACAAGCATGTTAATACCATCATTGATCCCCATATATCATAAGATATGTCTTGTTGGTCATATTCCAAACATTCGAAGGCCTTAATCATGTATTCACTTGAAAAATGAATACCCATTGAACATTAGGGAAAACATGAATGCAGTTAAAAGTTAACATTTTTCACATACCAAAATCCTCAAAATTCTATGTACTCAAACCATGATATTACATAGTCCTTATATCAATCATGAGCTCATGAATACAATCAAACATCTCATTATCTTTTTATTACTTCATTATGCGCATATCATCTACTTTCCAAAAATATATGAATAACCTTCCATGGTTACTAGTACCATTCAACATATACTTTCAAATACTTTATAAAAGACAATAATGTAACAATCCTTAGATTATTATTTATTCCATAGTACCATACATTATTCTTTATAAACATACAATCATTCCACCAACTTCTTAAACCACTGACTGAGCTTCATCATTTCTTTCATCTCATATTTCATTTGTAGTCTCCTCATCATCATCTACATAAATACTACTCATATTACCATGATGATTCTCTTCATGAGATTTTACCTTAGTGAATTGGTTTGCATAATGCCAATACATTCCACATTTAAAACATATAATCATTGTTGATGTCGTAGCAATACCATTATCCTTGTCCATGGTATTAACTGAACCTTTTCCTTTGAAATTAATGGATTTGGGTCCTTCTTTCCCACACCTAAAGCATATTCCAGTTCCTTTGAAACAACCTCCTTGATGCCTCTTCCCACATGATTTACATAGGGGAAATTGAACTTTCTTTCCTCTATGATCATCATGAAACTCTATCTTTCTCTTATTATCTGAGTCGGGAAACCTACCAAAGTTGAGATTATTGATCATATTATGAGATTGATGATTAGGAATAATAATGATGTTTGGACTTCCAAATCCCATTTCATTTGGTTGCTCATGAAGAATATCATTCCATTGTCTGTCATATCCTCCACAATCGTGAATCTTCCTGTTTCCAGCCATTTTCTAAAATCCAAAAAGAATATAGTGAGAGGAAAAAATCATGTTAGGAAAAACAACATAGTAAAGGGGGAGTACCTTCAATATCTAACATCTTAGGTTAAATTCTAAGATCGTTACCATAGTTCTAGGACTATATCTTATACGTATACTTATCCTTAGGGACATCCCTAGACATACCTTAGAAATATCTCTAGGGATCTCACTAAAGTTTTTGCATCCTAGTTTCCAAAGGTTGACTAAACCTTTCCTCTGATACCAACTGTAGTGACCCAAGGCTTGATGTACATGGACATTACATTACTTTAGCAGAATAATTAATACCTAACAAAAACAGACACACAAGGACCGTAATAGTTTAGTGTCTTTGGAAACTTAGAACGTAATCTTCTAATCTTGGTGAAAGATCTTCAACATCTCCCATAAAGATCTTCCCATTTTTTTCATACCTAAATCCTTTCTTTATATCCTGGGGAAAAGAAAACATAAAAAGGGTGAGCTCAAATTCTCAGTAAGCGTAAGCATGGATAAAATAAAACATACCATATACATTTGAACTTAAAAACATGAACATAATGTTTAAACATCAAAAGCATGAGCAATGACATAAAACATGGAAGTACGTAAGGAATATATCATAAAGAAACGTTAAGAATTATAAAATAGCATGGGAATAAAACATGTAATTGTGGAAACCATTAAGCACATGATATGATTTCCATAGTAGCCAAGGCATTGCTGCCAAGACCATCTTAGTGGACAAAGTCCCTTTCTGAATCAAGTTCACTCCTCTTTCCAGTCCTGTATTACTGAACCGGTTTAACATGTCGTTCCAGCCATGTCTATATCATGAGATATAAATCTTTATCCAATGCATTAGATGGAGATATAGGTCCCACACATCTCATGATGAAATCATTCTTACTTGTGCCACAAAATAAACATACATCATTCATAATAACCCAACGAATAAAATGGGTTTCATAAACATCATCCCATCATCAAATAATCCATATAAAAGAAATGTATATCATTTCATAATAAGAAAAGTGAAACCTTGTAAATCATAGAGATATTATACTTGAAACATACACATAAGAAATAATGTCATCTTAGTTGAAAAATGGTTTTGATAAAACACTTGAAATGAATTCTTTAGGAAAATATCCTTTCATCTTCAAAATCATTTTCTTTTCACAAACTATCATGATATTTTAAAAGAAAGAGATTTTGTTGAAAATAGTCATGAAATATTTTGAAGGAAGCTTCATGAAAATAAGTCTTTATAAAACTTTAAAAATCAGTTCGTGCCGTATAAGTTAAAAAAACATTCTTCTCGTACTTTTGCCGAAAAAGTCAAAAAGTATCTCGTAATAGTAAGATTCCATACATACCATGTAGTAAAAGTCAAAAATGGGTAAAAAGGACTTTAAACATACATGAAAACACTTTTATAAAACATGGACATGGATGATAGAAATAACCCTATTAAATACTTACGAATAAGCAATCTCGGATAAAAATGAGATTTGCCACATTATCCCTTACCTTAGGTCTGAATTGCTTCGTAAGTGTCCGAACCTCCTGTATAATGATTTAAATAATGTTATTGACTTATTAAATAATCATATTCATTGTTATGATATCATATATGGTTCACTTATGACTTTATATTACCCATTCTTTTGTAAATTCCATGTTAAAGAGCGTTTTGGTTAAAATCGTTTCATTTGTCGTCCGTGTTTTGACTTGTAATTATTCATATGATTACTTAGATCATGATTAATTAATTCTAGAATATAAAACATGATTTATATATAATATATATTCAGAATATACATATATATAATAGATCGATAAATGGAAAGAAATACACCGTTCTTGGAGACGGTAGGCCGTACGTACGCATGAACGTTGTTTTCGTTTCCTTATTCAGTTGAATGAAATTAAATAGATGACATACATATATATATACATAAATACAGTATCATTATTATTCCATATATTTCATAATTATTCCTTATATATAATTTATAATCATTCTTGAATGGTTAATCATGGAAAATGAATCTCATCGCGTTCGTGGAGACGGTAGTCCGTATGTACGCACGAGCGATGATATCATCCCCGTGATCATGGAATTGTATTGGAGTGTATGTATACTATTTCAGAATCAATATCACTTTATAATAATCTTATATATTCATTATTTACACCATTATACCCATCCAAGAAAGTTGATGGTGGAAAATAGATTACACCACGGCGTGGAGACGGTATTCCGTATGTACGCACGCGCGGTGATTTCGTTTTCCGTAGGATGGATAGACGGTGAAATAGGTTTGTTTCATACTTATAATAATATATCAGTATATGAGTGATACTGATTTTATTAATTCATAATTAAATAACTAATGAAGAATAAGTAGAAGAAGAAATAAAGTTGAAAGAATCGGTAACGGATATTATCTCTTCTTTTGACATGCCTTTTTGAAACCTCCTCTTAGGGCACTAAGATTGGTCGTTGAAGAAGACCAGAACCTCTAGGATGTATCTAGAGAAGTGTATAAGTGAAATGTTCAGGGGTTGTTCGAGCTTGAAAGCTCAATGTGGTGTGAGGAAGAGTGGGAGGAGGTTCCCTTTTATAAGGGAGGAGAGGGGCACCTTTGGAATTCTTAAAAATATTAATTTATAATAAATCTAACCCCACTTAAAAACCTCCAAAAATGACTCATATTCGAATATTATATGACATAGGGTTGTAATATCATCAACCATTCAAATTTAGACATGTTTGGATCTTATATTAAACCATATCATTTTGATTTATCCTTATTTAATCTATTTAATTTTATTTGTGGTAATAAAATTATAAATTATAAATTATCACAAATAATTACTTATTTGTTGTGAATTTTCCATAATTGGTTAGTCTATAAAATTATAGACCATATAAATTTAAATTTATAATTTTTAAATATTCTTGTTTTTTTAAACAATTTTGTAATATGTTATTTTTATAAAATAACAATAGTGTCAATTTTGACACTATTCATTTATTTGAATTTAAATAAAATATATATAGAAGATATGTTCTAACTAAAAGCTTTAATAGATTCATAAAATGTTATATGTATATATAAAATTAGTGGATCACATTAAATAGTTCATATAATATTTATTTTATTATTGTTTAAAACCATTTATTTGGTTTATCTCTTAATAAAATAATTACTAAAACATTTTTGTATAATTATTTAATATACTTAGTTTTTGCATAAAAATTAAAAATAAAATCATATGATGAAGATAAATCTATTACCTTTCACAATAATACTTTTACTCGAATTTATCATCTTAAAATCGCAATATTTAAATTGTTATATTTATTATATTATGAAGGTTACAACTTTGGCATCATTTAAAATAAAATAATATTAGTGTCATAATCACTTTTATAAGGCTCCAAACGGTTATAAATTAGGTAATTGGATTCTTAAGGTGTATATATACACTACCAATAAGTTTTGGTCTGGTTTGTGGGCCTTTTAATGGGTATTATTATTTCAATAAAACTATATTACTGATTTTTCACTTAATAAATAATTTCTGTATCATTAATGTATCACCAATAATGACAATTATTTAATCCCTAAAAATTATAAATAAATTATCATGGTGTACATACTTTTATTATATTTCTGGAGACTATTCATTTTCGGAGTTTTATGATGTTTATCTCTAAATTAAAATTATTATACTTATAAGATTTAAGAGAGTGACATGTTGTCACTTTCTTTGGTTTTAATAATAATTAAATTATTTTCGTGGTCAAAAGTCCATAAAATGAATCTAATCTGACCCTTAGGTTATATGGGTCTACTTTTAGCCATCCAATAGAATTTTGGCATGTGTTAGGGTAATTTTATAATATTATATTTACCCTTAATTACCCTATTTACCTTTAACTATGGTAAATAAAATTTACCGTAGTTACTATTCATAATTCCAAAAAATAAAAAGTAGCTTATTAACATAATTTGGAACCACTGATTCCAAACATGGAATCCATTTTTCCAAATTTAATACACAAAAGTTGCAGAAATTAAATTAAGATTAATCCCGTTGTCGAAAGAAAACGGGTTTTTCTTTAAAACATTACAAAAGATTGAATTGATTTAACCTACGTATTCAAGGTAAAATCAATGATAATGACATACATTATATTAAATGTTAAAAATATATTCTATTTATACTTTAAAACCATTCAATATTATAATTTAACCACATAAGTTATTATGATGAAAAAAGTTGTTTTTAATTAAAATATAACGTGTTTTTACTATTCATTAAAATATGAAAGTTATCAGAATAATATGAAAACCTTATCCAAGGTAATATTTTATATCCTGATTCCAAAGAATAATTTTATTTTATAAAATTGAACTTATAAACATGTCAAAAACTAGATTTAAAGTGGGTGCGCCATCAAAAGGCGGCAAAACTGCATTTTTTTAAAAATACTTATTTTACCCGAAAAATTTATTTTGTTCTTATACCATGTTCTAAAAAATGTGTAAGATGAATAATAATGTTATAAATTTCAAATTTTAGTTAATACTATTCATAACGGCTACTTCATAATAATATTATAATAACATATCGTTGTTTAGTAAAACCCGGTATTGCGTACAACACACACTATCGAAGAAGGTCGTAATTGCGTGTAATGCAAGCCAAGTCAGGGTTGAGTATAGTGCAAGACTCCTTTGTTGTTTCGTTATAATAGAATCCAACCATTTTTCATTTATACATTGAATATATATATATATATACACACTCAATGTTGAGTAGAATAACTTCTATCAAATGAACTTGAAATTGTGTATAACACGATCCAAGAATTGTGTTGTGTATACTTCAAGCTAATACAGTGTGGCGTATAGCAAAAGATAATATTTTTGTCGCATAAAACACATGACATAAAATAAATTAAAGAGAATACTTATCATAAAATATCGGGTTGTTACAATTCCATTGTGATAATTTTGTAAAACATAGAAAGGAAAATAATAGAGTTATTATTCCGTAGGGTTAGAGTTATTTTTTTCCTAATAATAGATCAAGGAAATGGTTTTACCACTCAAATATCAAAGTATTATAAGGATTATGATTGGAAACATTCCATATAAAATTAAATGAGTTGTGGGAGTAATGAATTATGGGCAAATTTCATTGGGAAATTTGGATCTTTTCTCACTAAAAGGATATTATGTTTTTGGTCATGATTTTTAGTGGGAATAATTTCCATAAAATTTCATTATGATATGATATAAAATATTATAATCACAAATATATATGTATCTATAGTATATTATTGATTAAATCATGACAATTATGTTTGGACCTCTTATATGAATAATCTATAAACAAAGATATATTGGTGTATATGGTTGATAATTGTTCACAATGAGTAAACTTTAGAGAACCTCAATGAGAATATTATAGAGGTTAATTTCACGAACTATAACTCCTATGTATTGGATATCATTTTTGAGTCATATAGTTTTAGTAAAAAAATAAAAACTCATATTGAAGTGGGAATCAAACAATAGTGATGTAGATCTTTTTGTGTTCAATAAACAATGATGGGTTTCATTGGAATTAAATTCTTCTGATATTAAATGACCAATTAGTGAAGTTCATGAAATATAGAATTTTTATTATTTTCCCTCTATGAATGAAATATAATTTCTATATCTTGTAAGGAAAATATGGTTTTTAAACCATTAGTAGGGAAAAAGTTTTTTCTCTATATAAAAATGAATTTTTTTAGAATTTCTTAATTTGTTTATATATTAAAAATAGGGATAATGTTGTTTATAATATTAAAAATAAGATGTTTAGTGTGGATTATAATCCCACCAACTATTTGAATTGTTATCTTGGACATATATATGATAAATACATACAAATACTCAATTGAGCTAGTATGTTCAGTTGAATCAATTGTGAATCATTTGAGAATTGAAAATCAATTTTACTTGGAAGGATGAAAAAAGAACATTATAGTGGAATATTCAAAATGTCTTATGGACTATTGAATATCATATATAGTGATGTATGTTGATTATTGAGATGTTGAGAATGTATATGGTTTAGGAAGTTAGTTAATTTAACTAAAAACATTATTCAATATTGTAATGTATTTTTTTATGAGACACAAGTATGAAGAATTTTAAAATTTCACTGATTTCATATTGAATCCCATAATCCACTAGAAAAATTTACTATCATTATCTAACTAGATATGGGATGTGAATTAATAATCTATGAATTCAATATTATTCCAAGATATTTTGGAATTTTATTCTAACTCTATCCTCCTTTAGTATCCTATTGAATGGTCTATCTAAGAAGAAGAATCATACCCTTTTAGGAATGGTTTAGTTTATGATGACTCATTGTGACTTTCCAACATTATTTTAGAGTTATGCATTACAGACTATGGAATTATTTATATGAATCTTTGATCATTTTAAATAAGTTATAACTATTAAATATGGGATATGGTTTAGTAAATATTTTTGTCTTTCTTATTAGATTATTTAGGGATGTAAAGTATATGTATGATGCATATATTATAATAACCATGATCATATGTTAAAAAAATTACTATTTGTTGTTAATCAAAAGGAAACTAAAAGATAAAATTTATATTATACTACAGAGATAAAACTTTTTGTCCAATGATTTATAACATTCCATAAGAAGGAATATATCAATAATGGAGTTAGTGGGATGAAATTTGAACATAGATAAGTTAAATACCAACAATGTGTATGTGTTATTGAGATAGAGTTTGAGTTAGTTAAATGATGTGATATGGCAGATGAAGAAACTAAAATTACAAAATAAGCGTTATTGTATTGGTGGATTGACCTGGAGTCTAAGAGATATGGATTTCATATGGTTAATTATGATGAATTAATGTTCATAAGAGATAACCCTACATCCTAGAAGGAGGACATTGGGAGTTTTCATTCTATAAAATGTTTAAAATGCATGGAATCTAAAAATTTACCCCATTTAGTTTTCAATGTTCAAAACTTACTAGATCCACCTGAATCCATAAAACTCTTGCGATGCATGTGGGTTTTACACAACAGAATTCACATGGCTATTAGAATATTTACATATAATGAATGCCTGATGTCAAATGTTTGTATTAAAACATTTCGTGTTAAATATGATGAAACATTTTCACCTATAGTGATGACAAAATATATTCATATATATTCATTTTTAAAAAATAATTTTCAATATTAGATATATCAAATGGATATTAAAACAACATTACAAGGTGAAAATTTATGTGAGGAAGTATATCTGATTCAGATCAAAGGTTTTTAAATTCAAAATTTGTATATTAAGTCATGAAAGTTTTAATTTTTATTTTTTAGATTCAATATTGATTTTTAATATAGGAATAATAAATTATATGATGGAATAAAATTGGTTGGTTTCATAAATAACATGGATGATTATTTTTAAAAAATTGATTTAGTGGGTGTGTTATAGTTCCTGTGATATAATTTCTAGATAACCTAATTCTAATAAAAATGACATCTCAATGTTAAACTATGTAATGATGTGCTCCGTGAAATGATTCAGTGAAGCATCCAAAATTATGGGTATGGATATATATATATATATATATATATATATATATTTGAGAGGATTTTTATATAGATTGAAGACACATAAATTGTTAAAGTATAAATTTCAAAAAATAAAAAGAATCATAGAAATATTACTTTAATAGTTTCACATGGGACAAATTATTTAATGATTCATGGTCCTTAAAATGGGTTATGAAGGACATATAGAATTCACTATAGGTGAATTATATATATTATTTATGGAATTTTGTGTTCTTGAACATATTTCACATATTCTCTTAGAATAACATGTATATACAAATATATTTTTTTTGAAGATTCATTGGATTATTTCTAAAAAACATAAATTAGAACATTACAAGGATTAATGATATTTTATTGTATTTTAAATGATAGTATAAGACATATTTAAGAGGATAAAATAGTTATTTTTTTAAATAATAAATAAATGACTTCAGATCTCAATATGATTTTTTCATGAATGGTGGAGTTATCAATTAAAAGTGTTCCAAATAATCTAGATTTAATGAATCAACAATAAAGGTAGAGTACATTTCTACATTTGACAATCCAATGGATACTTTATGGATCAGTATGTTGATCATTAAAATTGAGATATTATCTTGATTTAATGGATAATTTGATCTTTAAATATAAAAAAACATCCATTTCTCAATCAAAAGAAATAGAGTATACCCAAAATATCAAAAAAAATATTCATCGAAAATATCATCTCATATGATAGATTGATGATAGGGTGAGGTTAGGTTCAGTTCAGTGGATACAGAGTAAAATGATGCATATCTGTTGGGAACCCATTATAAAAATAGATACATAAAGTTCGTGATGAATTTATTGGTATCTAATACATAATATATTGATGTAATGGTTATAAATATATCCTTATTTTATAATAAAAAGAACTTTATATACCATTCATTTATGAATACATTAAATTATATTACACGAACATTGGACTTATAATATCCTCTCAAACTATGACTTATTTTTTCATAATCGATGATCATAATGGATAATTATGGGTTTTGGGGATATTTTATGATTATCATGAGTGTGGAATTTGGAAATTATAAGTGATTAATTATTATTTTTATTGACCACCAATGTATATTCCAGGGATGGTAAAAAAATAATCAATATACATAGGGTTCTATTTTTGCTTTCAACAATGTTAACAAATGGTTGGTGAGTTACCTATAATGATAATCCTCGTACAAAAATTCAGTTATTTTTGAAATCTTTGAATCATATTTAGCTACCAGTGGTTGAGAATGTTTTCCACCTTATCATCAGTTTGAGAATGACCATGATGGAATCCTTTAAATCGGAATATGGGGAAATATATATGACCATTCAATGAAAAAAACTAATTGAATTCATTTCCTTTTATAATTGAGTCACATATGATGTGTTCAACTGTTGGATGAGTGACATGTATTGTGTTAATATTTTATATATATTCCATCTAATGCATTAATCAACCAATTAATTCAATTTCAGTGAATCAAGAATATATGATATTGCCTATTCAATCTTGAAGATGTTCCATGTTTAATTACTACTCATTGTCATTGGTCAATGTATTATTTAGTTATACATATGATTCATATGATATATCACATGATGGATATATTCATATGAAAATATAACTATATTTAATCGATATCATAAAATAGCCATAAGTATTTATTATATAATTGATTATTTTTTATAGGCTTCTATTTAGATATACTTATAAAATTTTTATTTTATATATTTTCACAATTGTACTAAGGCTCATAGTGTCATAATGTTAAGCCATTTTATATGTATTTTTTTTTAAACAAAAAGATTTTTTTAAAATGAATTAAGTTTGATAAACCATATGGAAAATAGTTTTGGAAATATTTTTAACCTTGTATAATGTTTTGTATAATGTACTTATGTAATTTTACTGTATATGAGATATTTTTATATATGAACTCAATAAGGGTATATTATATTTTACAATATACATAGTTCATATGATATGATATTCATATGATGGATTTCATTGGTTATGAAATTTCTATATCATAAAAAGGCATAAGATGATTCTTTCTTCCTATATAGCATCTTAAAAATGGATTATCATATGTAATCATCATGTATACATCACTATAATGTTTTTTTTAATTAAATTACAATAGTTATGATTCATAATAACATCTGTTAATGGATATGATTATTCACTAAATAGTTAAATGAATAATATATTAATGATCTTTAAGGAATGGGTTCCATTTGATGTAACATTATATATCCAACTATTAAATCTCTCTTCATTTATTAATAAGTTTGAATAAATTGGTATATGATCCCCCCCTGATTTTAAACACTCGATAAATGAAATAATTTCCTAATCTATATTTATTACCGAATTGTAATGATCCAGGTATTTACAGAATAATACATTTTCATTTCTATTAATATTTATGAATATGAAATTAATTTTACAATAAAGGGGACTCTTTTTACGATAGTGTACTCGAAACGCACCAATGGTTTCTCTGAAATCTTATGTAGTACAAAACATTGAGTTATACTAAAAAAATACAATAATATTATTATTATTTTAGTTGGTAGTAAACACCTAGACATAGGAATGAAAGGAATGAATATCATCAACTATATTTTGAAATATTATTTACACATTTTTAAATAATAATTAATTGGTTATCAATTTTAATAGAAATTGAAATAAAAATCCATTGAATATAAATGATGAGTTTTTTTTGAAAACCTATATAAAAATAGAATAATTGTGTCTATAAAATAAACTAAATCTTTATGGATTTTATTTAATAAGAAATATTTGTTATATATTTAATTTAATGTTATAAATTCATCTCATATGTTTTCTATAAATGATACAACAACAAATTCAATTATTTTGGATAAAAGAAGTATATATCTAAAAATGTTTTTTTACCTCCTTTTGATGGAGAACCATTTCTAAATCTTTTTTTAGGTTTTATATGTTTTATTTGAAAATAAATAATCTTATTTTATAGAATTGAGACAAAAAAATTTACTTTGGTTAAATGTTTGGTAATTTTATGATAAAGTTCAGTTTTTAATGAATAGTAAAATAAGACTACATTTTAATTCAAAAATTCCTTTTCTTCTAATTTATTTATACAGTTATATTGTCATTTAAATAGGTTTTATAATGTAATTTTATTATTATTTTATCATTATTCCAATTTTGTCCATTGAAAGTAATTTCACTTTTAATTTGGAAATAAAAGCATGTCAATATTTTGATAGAGTTTTTTCATAAAACCTCGCATTCTCGTATTGACAACGAGAATAAATATTTAATTAATTTCTTCAAATTATGAATTTCGAATTTGGAACACATTAATCCATATTTTGAATAATAAGGTCCAAATTTGTATAAATAAGTACCTTTTATATTTGGATTTTATTAATAGTGACTTTAATAATTATTTTATTTACCAGGGTTAAAGGGTATATCATGTAATATGGGTAAATATTAATATTATAATAATATTAAACAACCCTAAAATGTGTCATAATATTATTTTATGTGATATTTCACACCATGGGAATCCTTTGGTGGATTTTTGGATCCCATGGATCCACTTGGGTGTGAACATTAAATTTTATTAGAAATAATTTAACGTAAAGAGAAAAATAACATAAACATGTATCCTCTTACTAAAACAATTTTTACGAGGTTATATAAGAAATTTCATCGACTATAAATAGTCATTATAAATCCAATAAAATTATTTCATCATGATATTTAATTTATAATTTTTAGTGATTAAATTAATTAATTAATTTATGACACAATGATGATGCATTGATTGCTTCATTCATAATGGATTCAAAAAATGAAAATATAAATGTTAAAATAAATATAATTTTGTTATGTTGATTACAACCCCGAATTTCTAGTATGATATTGAAATATTATATTTTATTTAATTTCATTGATTTTATTTAAACAAGTTGTTATGAATTTTTAAAAAAGTCAAGTATGAATAGTGTCCCAAATTGACAAAAGTCATAACATAAAAAATAGTTTATTAAATGATATTAAATTAAAAAATAATTGATTAAAAAAACTGGTTAATATAAGTCCAAATATATCATAAATGGCCTTTTTTGGATATTTTGATATGATATGGAAATTACATCAACCAACAATGTATAAATAACATGATATCACGGTAAGATTAAAATGGGTAAAATAAAGGTTAAACCAAAAAGATAAGTGTAAAACAAATATACAAAACTTGTCTGATAATTATTGGATGATGGGTATTAGAACCAAAATAAACATATATTTGAATTAAATTAGTTTTTTACCTCTTTTAATCAAAATTATTTTATACTAAATTAATATTTCAGGACATTCATAAAGAGCATCTCCTCCCTCATTTAAATGGATACCACATATACCCACATAATCACACCACTAGATACCATTGTATCATCTAAATTATTGAAACATAATCTCCCAACATCCCTCCCTTCCTCTTAGATGCCTTATGTTAGGAAAATCCAATTTAGGAACACCTATTGGATCAAATAAAATGATGTTACCCGATGTAGAGGTAACATCTTCTCTCAAGTTCCATTCATTTATCTTATTCATCAACTACCTATGATCTTATTAATCATTGATTACATAAACACACTATTATCCTCAATATAATAGGATTTATTTATGAGAATTATTTGAACTACACTGACACATACCTCAATGTAATGGTTACCAAAATACTATTTTTGTGTACAGAAAACTACTTAATCACGAAATGATGATTGTTCAATTTTTCCCTACCACCTATCATGGTGTCCATTATGATGGAAATGAAATTTTATGTGATATATATGATATTTGTTCCCTTAGTATTCGATAATTTTAATTTACAACATACCATTATGTTTTCCATTATATGTAAACATGATAATTTCATTTTGGGAAGTTTGGACTACCACCCCCTCAAAGTGATATGACTCATTCATGCTATAAATGGAATTTATAAAGAATGGTTTAATTAAATATCTAATACATATATGAAATAATTATTTAACTAGTATTATAATATACATTTATATCATTTTATTATTATTCTTTTAGTATAACAATGAAAAGAATGTAGTGTGCATGCGTACGTACGACCTTCTGTCACCATGAACTGTGCATTTCATTTCTTATCTCCAAATGATATGGAGTATTATAAATACATTTTTATTGGATATATATGATATTTAAATAATTAATATCATCCTATATATGATTTAATTTTGACTACATGTACAATATATATATCAAAACAAGTTCATTTTTGACTCATTTACCGAATATCGACTAAATGACCGATATTAACTTAAATAATTATGTATTTTTTATAGCATGGAAATAAGTTATATAATACGAATAATGAACACGAAAAAATGATATAAATTATATATAAATTTAATTTAATTTATTATTTGTGAATAACAAAGAACATACGTGATTTTCAGACTCAAGGTGAGGGACTTTGTCTCAATCTTCTTTCATTGAGGAAAATTTTGATAATATAAACCTCCTTCATTTATACAGTATATAATAAACCCATATGAAATTTAATTTCATTCAAAGGGAATATTTTTTCTATGAATAATTTTACTAAATGAAAAAAAGGAATGTTTTTAACATATGCGGTGACATCAACCACTCTACTGCTTTAACCGTTATTTGATATTTGGCTTCCTCTATAAGCATTAATGTTTCAAAAGGAAAAAAAGTCCATTATTCCATTTTTTGGTGCTTTCGGATTGAAAATGGTTTTTGCAATTTATTTAACATTTCAATATCTTGAAATGATTTCTTGTGCTTGAAAATGAAATGTTATTGGTGAGATGTTGATATTTGAATTATTTTATGTGTTATGATTATATTATGGTACTTGGACATTTAACGCAATGTTACGTGATAAACCAACGATGGGTGGTTACGTGACAATACAAATGATTGATTATTCCTTGACAAACAAAGTACTATTGGCTATGTTATAATCCCAAATGCATTGGGTTTGGAAGTCGGCAGTATAGCTATTCCATTTAGTTATATGTGTAGAAGTCCACAGTATGGTTATTCCATTTAAGTATGATTATGTCCCATGTTACATTTATATGTTATATGTTCCTTTATGGGATTTATGGTAATATTTTGGTTATAAAAAGGGTCTACAATGATCTTATATTCAGGTAAGTATATTTACTACTTCTGAATGGTGAAAAATTATTACTTTATGATAAAGTATTCTTGGTTTTCAGGTTATCCCAAGACTAATAGTTTTCCATCATTAGGTATCCCTTACTGATATTTTTATGCTCATCCCATGTTTTGAAATGTTTTTCACTTCTCTATAAGAATAATTGAGTCAATGATGGAATTAAGAACTAGTCATGTTATTTAAAACATGAAACGAAACATGTTTTTTTAAAGAGTTTTTGTTTTATGAAAAAAATGATAATGAGTAGATGTGTATTATTGTAATATTCAATTTTTTATGTATAATAAATGACCAAATTATCTAAATCACATAACAATAAAAGATCCTCGATGTGAATTAATGCAAAATTATTAAAATATCTCAGGATTATGTAATGAGGTTGGGGCCTTATAGTGATATGTTTTATTTTGACATTGTGGATAACATATTACAAAGAGTCATAGTTAATTTAGATAAACTAAATAAGTTTAAGATAAAATGACTTAGTATATAATAGATATCTCCTTCCTCATAAGATATTATATGATGATTTTACTGATATACTCACACTGACATTTTTGGTTTTAGTAAATGGATGGATATAGCATGCACCAATGTAATAATTTATGTGAAGGAAACTATGGTGGTTTTCTAAATAAGAAAATGTATGAAATGGGAGCTCCAATGAGAAATCTAGTGGATAAACTTAACAAACTATCCAATGTCATGATTGACCACTCAAAACTTGGTGAATTTTCTAAGGCTTAAAATATGTCAGAAAAAAATCCCTATGGAATTTTAGGTAATAATAATAATGGTAAGTATACTAAAAAACCTCTGTGTTATGGATTTGAAAGGAAACACCTAGGAAAATGTTTCAAAGGGATAAGAATATTTTATAGATGCAGTAATAATAGTCATAAATAAATAACCATCTATGGAAAAATTAATTGTTCAGTTTACTCCAGGAAAGGGAAATAATTTCTTTCTGATTGATGAAATGAATGTTTTAAATGTGATTTTCGTGGTCATTACAAAAATATATGACCTACGAAGAGGGTTCGAGAATGGTATCAGGAGGACGATAGAAATATATTTTTACCAATTCTTAAATCCTATCAAATTTAATATGAAGAAACTGAAAGTGACCTATGAAATCTATGGATTATTTATTAGCTCATGTTTTCACATTAATGAAATAGTAGGACATTATAAATGATTTTTAGGAAACAGTTTAATAGAATAATATGAAAAACATGGATAAGAGATTTTGAATAATTTTAAATGATTAAGATGTCTACATTTTAGGAAATAATGATTTATGTTGGATCTATGGATGATGATATGTTTAAATGTATTAAAGATGTGATTACATTGGGAGACTTATAGTATTTTTAACCCTTAAAAATGTTATATAAAAATTTTATTTTTGAGTAATATTTCTCTTTTTTACTATGGATGTAGATATAGGGAACCATTAGGGTTTATATGATCATTAAATTTGAGGAAATCAGGGGTTATTACTTATTGGGATGCATAATGCGAGGTATGAGATAACCATTGTGGTTAAAATATGTTGTTGTTATTTTTGAGGAATTTATCTCATTTTTTGAAATGTTATAAAATAAAATAGTTTTTGAATACAGAAAACACGTATACCTTGTGATAACCCATCATGTCAGACTAATCTACGAGAATCGAACACACAACCAAAGTGTGACTGGGATTTATCGCCTACCACTGGACTATGTGAAGACATTGGTTAGTATTACTTATTATTATTAGTTAAATGATTTTATGGATAATGAATCAGTATTTTAGGAACATATGCTTTATCAAATGGATATCCTTCATAAATGAAAAAAATTGTTGATTAAGCGATAAATTCTATTTTGGAAGACATTCACTCTTTTGGGGACACTATTTTCTTAAGGACAAGAGAATACTATGGGACTTTATTTGAGGAGTAATGGTTGAATTTCATTTGGGGAGAATAAATGTTTGTATTTTGGATAGATGGTTATTTGGATTATTTATTGAAATGATTAACCTATCATAGAGAACATGTGATTTAGTTAATAACTTTTCAGTATGACAGTTTATGAGTAGATGATGTTATCTGGAGATAAATGTTAAGTTTTATTGTGGAAGAATATGTGATCAAATCATTTTTAATTTTGGTTTTAAATAATAGTTATTAATTTTTTGAAGAATTTTGTGGAAAATTGATTATTGAATGGTATCTAATAATCTTTATGTTTTGTTTCTTTAATTTTGGAGATTAAGAGTATTTTTTATTTCTATAAAGGATTAACTTTTTGGGGATTACCTTATCATGTACTAAAAATTTTGGTTTTTTAATGTCTAATGATAGTATTAATAGATAGAAAATATTTTTAGGATGGTTTTATTTTTTAGATGTTGATTCTAGAGCTTATGGTGTGACCAAGTCATCTTGAATACTCATTATTTGGAAAAAGAAGAGTTTGTGGTAGAAATTCATTTATGGATGAAACTCTACTGGAAAAGTAAGAATATTTCCTTCTGTTTTTCGTGAACCTCATAAATAAATTCCAAAAAGTTATGAAAAGGAATTTAAAACAAATAACATAGTCCTTTTAATTTTCCTACTACAAAATCAATGACCATATATCCCATCACATGTTTTGGTTTTTTTGGAAGTCAACTATCTCATAATCAGGTTTCCTATATTACTCAATTAGAACTTTATAGGTAGTTTTTCTTCCATCTCCATGTATTACTACATAGAACCCTATTATGTCTTATCTTTAGTGACCTTCTTACTTCTATTTCATACTTTTAAAGTGATAGTTGTATTTACTCATTTTCTTATGTGGGATTATCGAAGAAGTTTCTGAGCCCAATTTGAAAATTGCGAGGATGGAATTTCCAAAGGGGGGAATGATGTAATGAACCAGCAAATTATAGGATAACTTTTTTTCATTTATATTAAAAATTATGAATAAAATAATTAATTTTACGTTATTGGGGACGGTTTTTACAATGTATACTCGAATCGCAACAACGGGTTTCTCTGAAATCTTATGTTGCACCAAACATTGAGTTATTTTGAAAAATAATAGAATAGTAATACTATTATTTAAAAAGGAAGTTAATTCCTAAATGTTGGGATGAAGGGAATTAATAGTATGAACGGAATTTGGAAATATGTATTACACATGATTAAATAATGATTCATTGGTTTCCAAATTTATTAGAAATTGAAATAAAAATCAAATGAATATAAATGATGTGTTTTTATGAAAACAAATTTAAAAAGAGAATATTTGTACTTATAAAATAATATCACTCATTATGGATTTTTATTTAATTAAAAATATATATTATATATTAAATTTAATGTTTTAAATTCATCTTATATGTTTTCTAGATATGATATAAGGAAAATTCATGTTTTTTGATAAAATTAGTATTTTTATAAAAATGAAGTTTTATATCCTTTTTTATGGAGAATCCTTTTTATATATAGTTTTTGACAGTTTTATATATTATTTTTTAAAAAAACACATTTTTTATTGAATAAGGACAAATTATTTTAACTTGGTTAAATATATTTTAATTTTATGATAATGTTCATTTTTTTTATGAAAAGTGAAAAAATACTACATTTTATTTCCAAAATTCCTTTTCATATAATTTATTTATATAGTTAGATTACCATATTAATTAGTTTTAAAGTTTAATAGGATTACGTTTTTATAATTTAATCTATTTTTGGTCACTAAAAGTAATTTAACTTTTAATTTGAATATAAACACACGTCAATATTTTGAAAGGTTTTACTTTTTAAATACCCGACTTCTCGTTTTGACAATGGGAATTAATTATAAATTAATTTCTTCCAATTATGTAGTTTGAATTATGAAAAATGGATTTTATATTTGGAATATTATGACCCAAATTGTGTAAATATGTACCCTTTATTTTTTGATGTTATTTATAGTAACATCAGTAATTATTTTATTTACCTTGGTTAAAGGGTATATCTGGTAAATTATGGAAGAATGTAATATTATAATAATATTAAAAACCCATAAATCATGTTTTAATCCTATTGGATGAGATATTTCTGGAACTAGAAATCCTTCGGTCGATTTTGGAACCCCATGAAGCCACCTGGGTGTGACAATGGCATTTTATAATAAATAATTTAAAGTAAGAAGAAAAAATATAAACCTGTATCCTCTTAATAAAATTTCATTATGGGGTTATATAAATTATATCATGGACTATAAATAGTCACTATAAATACTAAACTTTTTCCTACATCATGATATTTTATTTATAGTTTTCAGAGATTATATAAATAAATTAAATTATGACACAATGATGATGTACTGATTCCCTCATTAATAAATGATTCAAATAAATGGAATTAAAAATGTTTAAATAATTTTAATTTGGTTATTTTGATGTCATAAATTAATTTTCAGGATGATATTGAAATATTATATTTTATTTAATGCCTTTGGTTCAATGTAATCATGTTGTTATGAATTTTTTTAGAAGTCAATTATGAATATTGTCCAAAATTGACCTAATTCATATCTTAAAACATTAAGTAGTTTATTAAAATATAATAAATTCATAAAAATATAATACTTTTCCAAGTGATTAATATAAGTCCAAATATATCATAAATAACTTTTTCTAGTGCTTTTTACATGATATGAGAATTAAATTGACCCACAATTTGTAAATAACATGATATCACGCTAAGATTAAAAAGGGTAAAATAAGGGTGAAACCAAAAAAAAATTATGGATAAAAAATATTAAAAACTCGTCTAAAAATTATTGGATGATCGATATTAGAATTAAAATAATCATATCATATAATTAACTAAATTTAGGACCTTTTGTAATCTAAAGTTAATTTATAATAAATTAATAGTTCAAGACTTTCCTAAAGTACCCATCTACCCTCTTATAAAAGGCCACCACCTCTACCCATATAATCACACCTATCATGCCCCTTGGATTATCCAAATTCGCCCCAAATTATCTCCCAAAATCCATCCAATTATACAATAACAATTACCTAGGGAAAAAGGAAATTCAATAAATCCTTTTGGCTCAAATAAAAATAAGTGACTCGAATAACAGGTAACGTCTTCTCTCAAGTTCCTTTCCATTATTTTATTTATCAACTCCCTATGATATTATTATTAATTTATTAAATAAAAACACAAGTATCCTCAATATAATAGAATGTTTTTAGAATATTTATTTGAATTTCACATACACACACCTCCAATGGATACGAAAGTACTGTTTCATTATAAGATGAACTACAGCCTCACGAAACGATGATTATTAAATTTACCCTTACTACCTCTCATGTTATCCATTATGATGGAAATGTACTTATATATGATATATATTATATTTATATTGTCCCAATTCTATTTTAATTTTTATTTACAATATACCTTTTTTCTTTCCATGATGTGTAAATACGATAATTTCATTTGAGACAGTTTGGACTTCCACCCCCTCAAAGTGATATGACTCATTCATTCTATACATTGAACATATAAATGATGGTTTTACTAAAACTATTAGACATACATGATATAAATATAATAAAAGTATTATAATATTCATTTATATAATTTGATTACTATTTTTTAGTATGAGAATAAAATGGATGTAGTATTCATGCGTACGTACGGCCTACAGTCTCCATGAAATATGCATTTCATTTCTTATCTCCAAATTTTATGGACAATTATAAATACATATATAAAGTATATATATGATATTTAAATCATTCATATCTTTCTAGGGATTATTTAAATATGACTACATGTAAAATTTATATAAAAAAAAGATTCTTTTTCGACTCAAGTACCGAATATCGATAAAACGACCGATATTATCTTAAATAATTATGTAATTTTTATGACATGATAATAAGTGAAATAAATGGAATAATAAACGTGAAAATGATTCTCACGAAATTCGAAATTAAATTATGTTTATTATTAAATAATAAAAAGCAACATACGTGATGATTCAGAATCAATATAAGGGATATTATCTCAATATCCTTTCATTGAGGCATATTTTGATAATATACACCTTCTTATTTTATACGGTGTATAATAAACCCCTTTGAAATTTAATATCATTCAAAGGGAATCATTTTTCTACGAAGCATTTTACTAAACGAAAAAAGGATTGTTTTTAACTTATACGGTGACAACGACTTCTCTTCCATCGTAATCGTTATTTGATATTTGTCTTCATTTATAAACCTAATGATTTCAAAAGGAAATGAAATCCATTATTCCATTTTTGGGTGTTTTTGTATTGAAAATGTTTTTTAAAATGGATTTAATATTTCAATATCTTAAAATTATTTCATGTTATTTAAAATTAAATGTTATTAGTGGGATGTTGATATTTGAAATATTTTCTATGTTATGATTAAATAATGGTACTCGGTTATATTATGGGTGGTTACTTAATAAACCAATGGTAGGTTGTTATGTGATAAACCAAATGACAGGTGGTTTCGTGATAAACCATGGATGGCTGGTTACATTATAATCTACAATGAATTTGGTAGGGAAGTCAGTCATATGACTATTCCATTTAGTGACTTGTACGGATGTTGACCATATGGTTATTCCATTTAAGAATTTTTATGTCCCAAGTTACCTTTATATGTTATATTTTTCTTTCTATGGGGTTTATGGTTATCTATTTGTTACACAAGGGTAAGAAATGATCTTATATTTAGTGAAGTATATTTACTAAATATTAAAGGTTAAAATTATTACTTTATGATAATGTATTCTAGGTTTTATGTTTATCCCAAAACTAATTGGTTTCCTTCGTTTTTTATCACATACTGAGATTTTTATGATCATCCAATTTTTTTAAATTTTTTTCCCTAGAATTGAATAAGAATAGAGTCAAGGATGGGATCAAGGAAAATCCATATTATTTAAAAGATGAAATGAATCATGTTTATTTTTAAAGATTTTCTATTGTTTTAAAAATAGAAAGTGTGTAGAAGTGTGTATTATAATATTAAAGTTTTTATGTATAAGTTATGGACTAATTATCTACATCTCTAAACCTGAAAATATCCTCGATGTGAATAACAACCAAATTATTTACTTATCTCAAGATTGTGTAATTTTTATGGATGGGGCCTTATATGAATCACCATTTTTCATAAGAAGAAGGTGTGGACACTAATTCAGTGGTCTGGAATCCACTAGATACAATAAAGTATTGACTAGTCAGTTTACTACCATTGGAGGTAGGGGCACATGACTGTTGAAATAATGACCACCATCAAGCACACATCAAAGGGTAAAATATTTATTTATCATTATTTAATTTATTATTATTTTTATTATGAATTTTATCAAAAAAATTGAATCTATTTAATATGTTCAAACATTTTCATTGGTTTTATCTATTATATATTTTCATTCCATTATATCCCTAACCATATTTTATTCCTACTCATCTTACCAAGATAAACAATTAATTTTTTTTACTAATGTGATGACTCATTGAGATATATTTCTTTACCACCATGACTTTTATTTGTCACATTGCTTCAAGTCCTAGATGGGTAATGCATGGTTTTCTATCAATATCCATCCCAGTAAAAAAAATCAATAAAAAAATTTAGAATATTTGATCACCTCATATATATCCATTTATATTACACCTTAGTATATCTTTTTTCAAATGATCCTGATTTTTTCATGCGTCAACTTTCCACAATAATCACACCAAATTTATTGAGTCTCCGTGCATATATTTTTTATAATTTTTGAGCCTTTTAGTTTCTCCAAAATCAATATTACATCAAAGGGAATTTTCTTGTGGCTTAACATAAATATTTATTGAATTTTTCATATGATCAATCCTAAACAATATTTTTTTATTCATTTTTTATTATATGTAATAAATTAAACTTATTTATTCTAAATAAATGATTCTACATTATTTTTATCAATCCCAAATAACCCAAATTCAAAATTTCTTATTGAAAATCAGGTAAAAATGTATCCCTTGGTTTTAACATCATTTCAATGGCTTCCACTTCAAGATCCATGACCATTTGAAACCAATCAATTAATATATTTTTCATTAATCAATGATCTAATAATATACTTCCATTTTTAATTTTTATCTCAATGGCATTATCCATGTTTTTTAGGTTCTCAAAATAAAAAAATTTCGATCTCATCCATCAAATAAATTTTATGCTTTTGTTTTTATGGTATATATACATAAAAATTGTATAAAACACCTTTTTATTTCATTTTTTTGTCTCTATAACTAAATATTTAATTAATTATTGTATAAAAAACTACATATTTTTCTGTAATATTTTTAGATTCAATGTTGTTTCTATTATTTTTAACATAATTTTATGGTAGTTTTATTATATCAATAATAAAATATTTATTTAGGTCTTTTTAAAACTCATTATCCTCCAATTTCATTTAATTAATGGTGTTTTATTCTTGTGATATCAGGCATTTTTTTATAAATATATTTTCCTGGGTAACCATATATCAATTCACTTTCATAAAATATTTCTTATAAGATGAATCATGTTTTTCATTAACTTAAAACATCTTGGAATGTTTAGTAATAAGGTTATCAACCATTCTAAACTAAAATAATTCTAGTGGATGATTACCTGTGAAATTATCTTTATATTTTTTATATTTTGTGAATGCAAAGACATAACTTCACTAAGTTATTTTTTCCTCAATTCCATCACCTATAGATTTATTTTTGATTACCTTGAAAGATAACTCATACAAGTTGTGCCTTTCATATAGATCATAATCACTACTCCTTATATCATAAGATGTAGGATTAAACTTGAAAAATGATAATTCATGTTCCCTTAGATCCTTATCCTAGAGAATTACAACCATAAGAATATATTTAGTTCGTAATCGTTTCACGATATTCTTCACAATTTCAAAATAATCAATGTTTTATCTCTGTTTGAAAATATCCTACCAAATAACATTCACTCAAAAAATGAATATTTTAATTAATAAATTTATGGGAATCATCATGACATCATATTTATTCCATAGAACCTTTAATTTTTAGTCATAAAACCTTGAGTCAACTTTATGGACAGTTTGAATCATTTATCCCATAAGATTTAGATTATTTAAATGACATAACATTCATGTAAATTGTGAAGGAATAATATAACTTTAGCATGTTAATTTATTGGGATTCGGCATTCATACCATCATGTACTTTTTCTAGTATTGTTATACATTCCATTTTTAGTATAATTTAATGTAGAATTTAATATATACATCATAACAACATATTTAAAAGTTTTATTTCATTTGAATCATCCATTATGGAAAATAATGAAAATAAAAATTAATAATTACTTTTTAATTAATAACATGTTTTATATCATTAGAATACTGAAAAATCATTGAAATTGAACATTTCAATCTGATATAAATTTTTAGTGATAGACAAGGAATTTAACAGAGCAGGAGGGGTTGAATCAAGGTATGACAATTTTAAATTTTCATTTATATTATTCATGTATTCTGATTAGTAAAAATTCAATTATATATCAAGTAGAAAATATAGATGAAATAAATAATATAAGAAATATAAAATATATATTTTTAGTTTATCCACACGAGGATATAATTATAGAACATACACATGGTGGTGTGTTGGTTTACCAGAATCCACTACAAGAGCACAACATTTTTATACATAATTTGAGTTGAATCACTATCACTCTATGTCGATATCCTTAAAAATGATTTAAAAATACACAAATCACCTCACATTATAATAATACCATTTTATTCTACGTGAACACATTTATCATTAAAAAATTATAAAAAGAGACTACACAACTATATGTATATACATCCACACAATGCTCATAAATATGATAAAATTCATAATTCTCCATCTATAATATCCTATAATACACCATGATCACTAAGTATGACACTCTCATTCTAATGGTATCCCTATATCAATATTTTATCTATATGTATCCTCTTATTTTTGTTCCCCATATGAGAAAAAATATCTCTTTGATCTGACATGAGAATCTCAAAGATTCCCCTAATTGAATTAATTAGTTCCCTTCATGTATTTTGTAAAAAATTATAAATTCAGGTCCTTCAAATATTTTTAAAATAATACCACATAAAATAAAAAAATATTTCTCAAAATTTATAAAATTTGAAACTAAAACATAAACTAACATGATAAAATCATGGTGTAGTGATACCTGTCCTTGTGCACTTCATCCGTCTAAAAATTATTATAGTAGCTAATTCAAACCATAATGCTTTCAATTCAACAACTCTTAAAAAAAGTTTTCCTAATTAATGAGCCATAACACAACACGTATCACTATGATGTAATGTTATCTTAGTGAGAAACACAATGAATTCACGTCCTCCACTACTATGTTACAATGTTCCAACTCCTGATGAAATCCACATTTTTTAAATTTTATCTTCTGTCTACAATTAAAATTTCATTCTATACATAATTATATACAATAAGATCATCACAGTATGTTACCTTAATGGTGTCCGCATTCTACCTAGCTCAAACAGTTCTTCAAAAAGTAATTATCGTGTGATCTTATGCTCATTGAACTGTAATTTATTTCCTCCATTTTTTAAATTCCTTAATTTCATCTAAACATCTCAAAATATATACAAATAAAAATTATTTATTCCATGAGTCTTTAAGAGTATATATCATCTTATTAATCAATATAAATAACACAAAAATATATGTGAATATATTTTATAACAATTATATTTGGTGTTTATAATAAAATTTTAATGTTTAAAATTTAAAAAATTAAGAAAATTATTTTTTATTAGAATTTTAATTTATATGATACAATATTATTACACATAAATTTGACTAAATAAATTATACTATGTAAATTATATGAATTTTTTATATACGGTTGTTAATGTATTAAATAAAGGAAATAATTTAATTGTTTATTATTATTAATATTTTCAAATAATATTTGAATTATTATATGATTTATAGGTTTTATTCATTTATTAAAAAAATTAAAATACATCATAATATAAAAGATTTTGAGGAAAAATTATTTTGATATATTATTTATAGGAACAACGGTCTCTATGATATATTTTGGAATCACCCAATGAGGGGAGTGAATCCGGGTTTCAATGGTTTTAAACTTTTTTTTAAATTAACACCCTTTATTCAAATATTAATATATAATATCCACTAATATAGACCCATGATCTTGGGAATACCAAATCACATTAGACATTCCTCCCCATATGATAATGTTTCCAGACTACTATTAGGGGTATAATATATAACATAGGGATACCATTTCATTAATTTTTAACCCTCAAAATTAATTATAAAATTATCATCATCTTTATTAAAAATAGATAGTGATTTAAACAACAAAATAAAAAATACCAAAAGATTTGATAGTCATTCCACAATCCATAATGTGGAATTCGTCATACGAAATCACTGTAAAAAGACATTATATCTTATCACATGTACAAAAAATAAATATAAAAAATTATATTGGACTTGAGGAAAGGTTATACTTAATTACCGAATCCCCTGATCTCAATATTACATCTAATCAATTGTCACTTATCACTGGGATATTTCCCATATAGGAATTACGAACCATAAACCTTATATATGATAAAGGGTGTATTAATAGTGTGTGAGTCCATATGCACAATTGGATATCATAGGTATTCCTCTATAATATCCTATAATAAATTTTTTATTCACTTGATATTATACAAAAACCCTTGATCAAGCTGAAAAACCAATTTGGGATCATCACGCACTAACCAAACAACAACAACACTTGACCATTCCTGCATCGAAAAATATTGAGGAATCAATCTTGACTGTACATCATCAGGTACACTGAAATCCAGAATAACCAAGGATACCTTAGACTAACCAAAAATATTATATAATAATATATTACCCAAATATATGGTATCATTGATCAAACCATTGGATTCCATCATCCCCATTTGTCATATCACTTATTAACCCTAATGTTTGATCTTTTTTGACCTTAATGACCAAATTCCCAAGAACCCCATGGTCGCCCCCTTCAATAACCCAAATATTCCAATTTCACCGTTGTTCATTTTTCCAAAACATACCTTATAATAATTAATCATTCATTCATTATTCCCATGGAACATGATTTTCCTTGGTCTCACGGTAAAGTAACTACTCTACGCCTATGAACCTGTCATTTCCAAACCCCTTTGGAATTATCCAATGATCCAAATTTACATTTCATCTCCCTAACCATTATAATATTTTATTTATTCCAAAACATAATAATTCCTTATCATTTATAAACATTAAACACAATTTTATTAACCCTTTATAACTCTACTAGATTGCATCGCTTATCAATTCTCAGTTGGTATCCCCCATGTGAGAGGAAACATAATATAAACCAAGTAATCCCATTCCAATTATCCAAATTGGTTGATAATTTACTAATTCATTAATTTTATTTTTTGTTCCATAGAAATCAAGACTATGAGGCAACGTTACATCATTCTTCATTGGCATAGTGAGAATCCAATCACCTATGTAAAATATTTAACATTTCATAAATTATTAATTACCCAAAATTATATGTTTTAAATATACTATAGGTTCTATATTATATAATAATCATCATCACATGAATCACAAAATAATTTAATGTTTATTCCAATAATCATACTCATTTGTTTTAGTAGATTCATCTCCCATTATGAAACTAGTTGAATGTACATCGATTAGAATAATCAATGAATTCATATAAAATTAAATAAAAATTAATATAAGTAATAGTCTTCCACTAATACAAATAGAAAATAACAAATATCAGGTCATATTTTCATATAATTATTAAAAATATTCCATTACCACTGGGTTATCACAATACAATCAACTAATATTAATCATATATTTAATAAAGTGATAAAATGGTATCTCCCTGCTACTCTATCAATATGATATCCAAACAATAATATATAATCCATGTTTTCTAAAATTACCCCCTTTTAGAATGGGGGTGTTCTTTTCTATTGGAACACTACAAGATTTCATTGATGTTTTGGTGATCTATTGAGTTAATAATACTCATAAAAATCCTTATAGTGATGTGTGTGTTATAGATTTTACAAATCCAACAAAACTCATGAGGCCTACAACTGGGGTGTTTTTAGTACATTGTATTTATCATTAAAAATCCATTCCCACTTTATTTTATTTTCTATTAAATGACTCCAATAAATGATTATATTGATAAAAAATAAGTATTTAGATATGAAATTTTTTAAAAAGTTAATCTATTTACACACCTTTTATCCATGGATCATTATAAACTATGCACCATCAAACTTCTCATTTTCATGAAGAATACTACTTCAAATAAAAATTTTATTTAAAATAAAATTACATTATATAAGATATAAAATAAAAATTTATTAGTAGAATAAAAAACAACTATCCAGACTCCAAATATGGGTATATGGTTACAAACCAAGCAGGATTCAGGATTACATAATCTGAAGAGAGGAAAAATATGATAATTTTCAAGAAAGGCAAGGAGCAAACCCATTAACATAACACTTCCCACAAAAGAACCTTATTCCTTGATCCTATAATTTATTCTAATTTGGTAGACACTGATTATACATAAATATTGAATAATTATATTCTTATTTAAGATAATTGATGGTTTTTGTTAGTGTAAAAAAATATGTTGTCTAAATACAATGACCAGAAGAAAAAAAATGAGAAACAACTGCTCCCAAACTATTATCTGGATTCATAAACATCATCATTTAGGATGACTCGCTGAGAAAACCCACAAATCATAAAAACTGATGCAGATGAACAAAACTTATATGTGGAAGAATTTTTTTTCAACATTAACGGCAAATAGAAAACTACAAAAATATCCACCTCAAGTCATTATTAACGAATAAAATTATACCAGCTAAGATCAATTGATAACCAATGAACCATGTACCACATCCATTCCCACATTAATGACTGAATCCACTATAAAAAACAATTCCATTGAAAAAATGATGTACAGGGTGTTATAACATAACAAAATAGTAGAGGAGAAAGAGTATAATATGGGACAACCATTAAAGATGTAACCAAACCCACTAAAAGAGAGAAATTTAGGTAAAAATTGATACATGTATCCATAATTGAACACATTCACTTTCACATCAAAAGGGTTTAAACTCACAATTTTGACTACCCAATAATAGGTTAATTAATGATGTGGTTTACTAAAAGAGAAGGCAATGAAACCTCCATGACTCTGACCAGTACAATGTTGAAAACCAAAATGAACCAAGACACTAAAAACCACCGAGAAATGAGAGGGGGGGTAGAATTCGTTGAATATGATAGCCTACAAACTAGACCACCATAAACATCATTGAGTAGGTCTAGAGATGGGTTATATTCTTATTAGATCTAGAATAATGGGTATCCTTGAATCAAGAAATCACCATGGTATTAAGAAACTATTGAAACAACTCAAAGAGTGGAAATGAGGTTAAAAATCCCAAAAGAATAAAATAAAAAAATCAAGCAGAATGGAAACATAAAACAAGGAAAAAATATATTGGATAATAGTATGAGTAATTTTCATTAAGATGTGATACAAAACCATCAATGTGTGTTAAAAACACTAATAAGACGGATGGAGATATCGAGAATGAATGCTAGAGTCATGAGAATTATGATCTATCACATCTCCCATCAATGTGAATTATAATGATATTGATAAACCATTAATCCTAATATATATATATGTATGATACATATTAGCCTATATAATAGGTTATGTTATAGGGATATCATATGTTATTATTTCTAAATATCTAAATCGTGTTTTATACCATAGAAAAGCCTGTCATAGGTCGTGATATAAGGTCAATGAAAATACATTTTCCAAATCCTGTCGTTTTGTATGACATAAGTGATTATTTAAGGTATTAAAGATCATATTTTTCTATTCATATTAAACATTATAATAGACTATCAATTTCAATTATTAATATTTTATATCCATATATCTCATATTATATAAACCATTAACACTTGTAATGTTTAGGAGAATCATAACAATATTTATATGATAAATTCATAATAGCCTGGGGTTAAAAAATAATTTTTTTCCATATAATAAATTTCAAATGTTATAAATAATTTAAATTCATGATTTATTATAACCCTAAAACATTTATAAATGGGATATAACCCATGATGAATGTGTGTCTGTATTTGTGCTATGCTGGATAGTTCTCCTTGTTGAATCTCTCCTTCACCTATTTTTTTAACTCAAGGTACTAGAATATCATGGTTGTGGGATGGTTTATGCTCATTTATAAAGTTATTATAATAAATCCATTAATAAGACTCTAATAGAAGAGCCCATTAGTTATTTTATGTGATCTCCATCAATCAAAGATGGAAGACAATAATATTACTTATCAATTATGAATGTTATATAGCTTCTATATTATATTAACATGGGTTATGATTCCTTCAATGGTGTTATTAAAATTATAGTTTTTAATGGTTATAATAGTTTTCTCTCAATCCTTATAATCCCATCACATAGGGAATCCATTAAGAATACCACCTTCCAGTACTCTTGTATCTCTACATATCCTCACAGACTCAATTTTTTATCCATAATATTCAAATTAGAGTTGTATTTTCTATTTAGTTTTATCACCCAATGATTCCTGATACCTGTACGGTTCTCCTCTATTGTAATGTCAATATCCAACTCGATAACAATAATTATGATCACATTTGATTTGATTGATTATAACATCTTATCAGTGATATTCGTAAGACATTGTGTATGTAATGATACCACATCATATGAGAAATAAATAAATAAAAATAGCTCATTAATCCATAGAATATTGAATCGAATTAAGAATTGAAATATAATGTTACATTAATTTCCCTTCATTTGATTCCAAAATCATATTAAAACTCAAATAATTACATAATTAGTTACTCAAAACATTAGCGGCCAACATCTCCTATCAAGGTATGATCACATGGTTCTATAATTTATCCACAACTATTTTTTGTATAGTAATTCCTGACCAATAGTCTAATTTATTGAGATCAACCAATGTTAATATTATACATAACGTCCTTTCAATATAGGAAAAAAATTCAGACTCTTCTATAAAGATCATTAAACCTTACCATCTAAATATATTTCTAATAATTATTTTTATTCGTGAATTACTATAAAATTGTGTGGTACACCCATAACAAAATAAAAATAGGATGCATGGGAATAATATATCTATGAACACCTAAAAAAGTACACATACCATATTTATTATATTTTTCAGTGATGAGTTATATTAGGAATCACATATTCTAGAAATACAGTATCTAATCTCTACAGAAAATGATATATGAATCCATATATCATTCATATATGATGATACATGAATACTTATATGGAATTTCAATATCATGAAAATTTATATTACCCTATTCTTCCCCTAAAATATTATACCAATTTTTAGAAAAATGAGTTACCATAATCAATTGATTGAAAATAACAAATATTTTATCCATATCCCTATAATATATCAATAAAAATACAACAAAATCTATCATAACATCATATCATTTTCATATAGGTATAATTCATGATGAGAATTTACTTCCCATCAGCTATTTTTTCCTAACCTATGACAAGTTAGGCACCATAACACAAATATCAAGATATCATAATTTATATCAGGCCAATAGTTTTGTATCCTGATGACAGGGTACATTTTTTCTAAACATGGATAATAATCACATCAAAAAGATTGAAACTCTCATACCAAACCCTCTATCATTATAATAGGTACCATGAATACATATAAAATCAAAATACTGAGTTCAATTAGTTCAACACACCCCTATATCAGATTTATCATCGACTCTGACATAGTCATAATTATCCATTTCAACCACTATCGCACTTTCCATTAAAATAGATTTCACGTTGAGCTGTACCAAAACTACATCTCCTATATATAAAACAATTTCAATATTTATCATAGTAATAAGAAAAATAAAAATTCATTCATATTTTTCTCCATGAAGTACAATTAAATGAGATTTAGTACTTAGATAATCTATAAAAATATTCAATTTACCCAAAAAAACCCATTAACTACTCTAATAACCACCAATAACAAATGTTCAAGTACTTCTGTGAGAAAATAAATCTCAAGATATTTTCATTAATGTCTATAAAATCTCTCACATAAAATTTAGTATTAAAAAACTTTTATGAGATAATAAACCATCAAAAAATCCATATCATTTGTAGGTTAGTTTTTGAATGCAACAGAAGATACTAAAACATATTATCAACATCCTAATAACATTGAATCAACAAATGACCAGGACATACACTCAATAAATCACAATATAATTTGAATGTATTACCCATATCGGGTTATATAAATATCCAATTACAATAAGATAACATTCGGCCCATAATATTATCAATCACACTGAGAATCTCATTGAACGAACAGTCCCCTCACAGTCAAGGAATTTTTTCACACTGTTATCTGAAAAAATACATTGAAAAATCCTTACAGTATGTTTCTAAAATATAAAAAATAAAAACTATTTCAAAATTATTATATTTACCTATTGATGTTATTAATTTATCATTCTTGATATCAACTATGATTTCATCCACTAACATCAAATTCTCAAAAAATATTCACCAATCGAATACTAAATTCATTCATTGAAATATTCAAACACATGTGATGCTGATGAATCATGGATAAAATAATTTTTTTCACTCATCTATCTCTTGAGGATATGTTTAAAAAAAATCATCTATAGTTACCAATAATAATGAATACGTGTCTAGGTAAAATATCCAACTCATTAAATCAATGAAAAGTACTAAAACGTTTTCACCCTAAATTAAATCACTAATAGATCATCAAACTAATATATGAACTTAATTATTATCTTAATTGTATCATTATTCCATACTTGAAGCTAATGTAAACCAATTCAATCATTAAAAAATAATTTTTCAAAACCTATTGGATAATAAAATAAATATAATATCCTTGGAATAAATAATGATTCTAAATCAAAACCTAATTGAAAATTCTATAATCAACCCAAAATAATTCAGCCAGATCTACCTTCTTGGTGAAATATGTTTTTTATATAACATGGATATGTTATTTATAGTATATATACACTAATAATTAGTTTCTCAAAAAAATACCTTTAACTCACTCAACTCCATTAGGACCATGGAATATCAATGACTACTTATATCTCTGGAAATGAAATTCAATAAATCATAAAAACTACATTTTTTGAAAGAAAGGTAGAAAAAACTATGTAAAATATATAGAAATTGATCAATAATAAGAGGGAATATAGGTCACTCTACACCATATATTGATCCTAACACAATAAAAGAAATTTTCCATTGATATTCCTTAAATTCCTAAGAGATAATGGAATCATAGTCACCCAATGAAAATAAAAATTGAAATTCTATTTAGTACTAATCCAAATTCCATTGAAAGTGTCTCATCCAATCCTTACTAGTGAAGATGTTGAAATTAGTCATATAAATAACTAGGAAAACCCATAAATACCTATATTATCTCAAAATGATAGAATAAGTTGGAAATATCTTAATAGGAATTTCCATTTTCTCAAGAGGGGTATCTATTGATAAAAAACCTGAAAAAACATATTTGATGAAAATGATCATTGGGAATGTGTGTATAAATAAGTTATTTCATTTTACCCATATCATACATTTTTCTATCCAATATTGACATCTTTATTATCATACTTCATATGATAGATGGCCCATCCCCTACATCTTCCATTTACATCATAATTATTTAAACATACCTTGAACCACATATCCAACCATAGATTCCAATATAGATTTTTCACAACTATGATGGTCTTATGAATTTTTTGTTTCATTTATTCCAAGATATCCCATTTGAACCCTAAATCTGGTCCTCCACTATTCCTCCTTGACACAGAAGTGAACCCTTCAAGCCTTTATTCCTAGAAATTATCACATTTGGGTTTCTATCATTGAAATAAATAGACATTACACAATAATAGAAAATATTATCTCAACCCATAAACTCAATTGAATAATATACATTAGTTTACATTAATTTACACACTATAATTATGTGTACATATTTCCCATATCAAAAGGGATATGATCTGTTACTCTGGCCTCTCCTTCATCCACCCCTTATAGAAAACACCAAAAACTACCATTTCAGGAATCTTGATTATTCACCAATAGATTTACATACAGAAGAGGTACCACAAACTCACTAACCCCCCCAATAAACCATGATTAACAAGAATCACATTTTATAGTACCTCTATAATGATAAAAAATTATAAACAATGACACTATAGAATTTATCGTCATCATAGAACAATCATGATGTGATGATATTTTATAACTTGAAAACAAACCTAATTAAATTAGAATCATAAATATGTTCATAAGATCATATTATTATCCATTACTAATAAATTAACCTATTAGTGTTCAATAATATTTTGTCAATTTGATTTTATCACAATCTATGGGAACAAGTACTCATAGAATAAGGTAAAAAAATTATTTGATGTTATCCTATCACCCTTATTCATCCAATATAATTCATTCCATTACTATTATTTCAGTCCCTTATAAAAAAATATTAGGATCACCATTTGTTACTAGAATTAACTGTTCTCTCAAATATATGATTGATCCATTCCATCCATTTCCCTATTAAATGGGAGTCATTATCACCTCTGTAAAAGGGAATATGTTGTATATAAAACTCTTAGATATAGTGGTCCATAATTAATACTTCCCTAGTAAAATTATTCCCAATTGAAAATATCACATAGATTGATCTCTCAATTAGTATCTCACTTTTGAAAGGTTCTCAAGTTTCCTAAGTTTATATGTGCACTAATTTTTTGATATAGATACCTATTATATATGTAACCCAATAGAGTATCTAGTTTCCTAGGACCTCATATGTAATCCTAACAAGGTTATCTAACAAAATCTGACCTAGTTTAATTACATCCATGCAAAAAAAATTAAAAATAACTATATGTTTAATTATTTGATATTTAATTTGACCCATGTTCTTTTCATCACTGTCCTGAGTCCATAATTATTTAAATGAATATAAATTTAATCTAATTTGAGATTCAATCAATTATTCATGACTTCACACACTCTCAATACACTTAATTACTTATACAAGATACAAAATAATTACCTATATCATAGCTCATTATTCCAAAAAAACATATCTCATACCACCCTTTAAATGCAATTCACCGTATATAAATTATAAGGAGGAGTAAATATATATTCAGTTATAATAGAATATAATATTTTTCCCATTATACTAATCACTATAAAATGGTAAATTAAATCAAACAAGAGTTGATATGATTTTATAATATCCAAAGATATTAACCACCAAGGTATATAATGTGACATCACCTCACATGCACCTCCTCTTACAGTAGAGGCTTTCATGATGCATTGAGGTCTTAATATGAATCATTTAATGGGAATTTAAATTTTATCATAACCATATAAATATTATAAATGAATTATTTAAAATATCATATTGTGGAAGCAATATTAAGTTCCAAAATAATAAATACCAAATGATAATATATCCATGCCACATGAAATGCATTTATATCACTTATAGATATCATAATAATTCCCTATATAATTAATTAGTGTTCTGTCATATGAATATAGAATCGGAATAGAAAATTATGAAATATATTTTAGGTTGGAGTCTACCAAACAATTTATGCACTTTTGGCCATATTTCAATGGATATCTCATATGACCTATCACTATGGAATTTCCCATACCTATATCACAAAATAAATGTTTATACATTCATGAAAGTGAATATATTGAGTGTCAATACATATATACAGTAATATTTAACTATAATACCTCCAATATTTAATGGAATATACTATTCATTATTATGATATGAAAAATTAACCCATGATCGAGATAATAACCCAAAATGATGTAGTTGTGTGCTAACATGGACAACATAAGAGTTGATATTACGTACTTTGTATAATGATTATTATAATATTTAATTCCATACCTAGTATAGATTATTGTAACCTAACCCTTAATTGGTTATCATTGAAGTTACATAATGGCATAAACTTTTTTTCCTGGAAAAATACAAAGGGGAACTATAAGGGGTAAATTCAAGATTAAATATATATATATATATTCTAGCCAACTGAATGTCATAATTATTGGTATTATAAACATCCAAATACCAGATAATTAGTGTAACGAAATATAAATGTCATCGAAATTAAGTTAATCATATTTTCAACAACATCTGAAAAAAGACATAGAATATTAAAAAAAATGAAACACGTCAAAATTTATGTTACTTTAAGGGGTAAGGATTACAATATTCAAAATACAAATAATATTATTAAAATATACATACATTTATTTCCATGTGTATGAAGGAAGGATAAACCTGATCCAATGTGACCTATATATCAACCTGTGTAAGCCATCAAATTTAACGTTTGAAAAGTTATCTCAGTCTTCTTACCGTATGAATCCCTCAACAATAGAACTATTGTAGTGTAAATTTTTCTACTAACTTGTAATCCCTCGTGTAAACTAATCATCAAAATCTCAAACATCCTTATAGAATACCATGATAAAAAATAATCAGAATGTGCTCTGTCATCTACATCTAATCGCTCAACCTCATAATATTAGAATGAATAAATACATTAGAAAATGTTAGGATCATCACATTGATATTCTTAGTAGATCACACAATTATTACACATAATAAAAAAATTACATGAGATCGAAATGGATTTTACCAACATGTAGTTTTCCAACAACAAAATTATCAACTGGATAACATTATTTAGAATGACAAATGGTATTATCATCCTTGATGTAGTGGTAACTTCCATATACCTACCTCTAACTATCTATTAAAAAATTCTTCTAGATAATATGAAATTAAAACATTAGAAAAAACCCATTGTTTGATTGACCCATCATCACTATTCATCTTATGATGACATTAAATAGTAATTATAGGGTCCTAAAAGATCTAGTAAAGTAAATCTTCCATAAAATCTCATATCTTAATATTTAAATATAGTTCATTATTGAAATAATAAATATGGAATTAACATTACTAAATTTTTATCCAAATAAAAAACAACTAACATAATAATTGATTTTACATCAACATCATCTGTATTATATTATAATTGTCAAAAAATGATGATAATGATTGATAGAATAAAAAATATCCCCTATTTTGAAAATCTAATAAAAAATAATAAATTGATAATCTAAAATTAAGGTTAAAAATAAATATTTCATTTATATTTAATGTTTTCAAATTGGATTACATTCTCCGATTTCATCAATATATACAAAAATTATCATAATTTTATATAAATCACACATTTTAAAAAAAGATTATTATTTAATTATGTGAACCCCAATTTGAAACAATTATCAATATTATATTTTTTTTTCTCAAAATTAAACCCCATTGTAATTTTTATATTGAAGCGCAATATTAATGGTCTATGGTAGGAAAAAATATTCAATCATAATGAAAAAAAATTTGATATTGGTAATAATTGAAGAGCATCACAACTAAAAAATTAGAACTCTTTATTATGAAATAATAATCAACTAATTTTTTTCCCTTTTGTATGGATAAAACAATCAACATATAAACTTTTCAAGAGTAATTATAAATTTAATGAATTGTAAAATAAAATAAAAACAATAAAATTGTAATTTAAAAAATTCAACAGAATTATCCCCATTAATAATATATAAACAAGTAATTTTTATAATAAAATAATGTCTACTTAAATGATTATATGTATTAAAATTTTAATGTTAATTCCTATTCAGAGTGTTTAAAATTATATTTTTCAACTTCCTGATCTGATATTTTTATTCACATAAAATTTATTCTGGATATTTTGTATTTTGATAAAATAAAAAACCAAAAAATAATTGGATATAGAATTCAACATAATTTAAATATAGAGATAATAATTTATGGGTTTAATATAAAAAATATAACCATCTAAGAGTTATCATTAGAAAAGATAGCTTTATCGTCTTTTATATAAGATTTTTATAGAAAAATTATATCTAAAAAACATAAAAACTATAAATAATTTGAAAATATATTTTCATGAAATGATACCTAAAAAAAGACCCCCCAGAAATAAAAGGATTTAATATGTTGTTTGATGAAAAAAATTATATATTCAAATCTTAATCCAAACAAATAATTCACTAATCATTAATGTTCATATTAAAATAAAAATAAAATTGTTACTTGTTATCAAATGAAAAAATTATGATATATGTATGTAGAGACTTCTTGTCATTAAAATAAATTTCATAACAGATAATTATTTTTAGGTATCTATATAATTTCAATATTAAATTTTATACCCATACTTTCTCAACATTCTAATTTTCATAGGTAAAAATTTCTATTTATATAAATGCTTGAGTTATTTTAAAAGATTAAATTCTATTTAGAGAGAATTTAATTGATAAGTGACATACTCACTAAAATAAGTTGAAAAAATTAACCCTAATTGGAACAAAGTAGTCTGATTGACATTTTGAACTTCTAATTTTTTTCTACCAAGTATATAATTAGTCATCTTTTCTTTTAAACATCTATACAACTTCTGAAAATATATTATTTCATTTGTAAAACTAAATTGCAAAATTTTTAGTCATTGAATATAATAATTTATTTTATAAATATTTCAATGATGTTCTATTGAAGTAAAAAAATCACTAAAATATTTTCTAAAACATAATATTTATTCCATTAGTAAATTGAGTTTTTACTTTCTTTAAATTAGTTATCAAAAAATTTCACAGTACTATTTGGAGAAGTCAAAGGAACAATACTATTAAACTATCCATGTTTGAACATTATCTTTTCATTTACATTATTCACATTCGATAACTCATCTGTAAAATTAAAAAACTATCCCATATATTCAAATATTTCACTATTATGTTCATCAATCCATTTAGAAATGAATTGTAAGATTATTTTTATCCTTCCATCATTGTTCATTTTTTCTCTTCATTTTTACCTAAATTGTTACATATATATCCATTTCATCCATATATATAAATATATATATATATTTATCCTCATTATCACATTCATCCTATTATGATTAATTGTTGTGTTAATGTATATTTAGATTTTCAATTGATTTAGTAGTCATCTTACATTTGAATAAGTTGTAATTTCATGAAATGTTGCATTAAAAATGAAAACTGAGTTTTTATCATTATGTATTGACGATCTATCAAATTTTTTTAACCACTAAAATCACTTCAACTGTATATATATTTTTATTTTTTTTATTTTTTCAGTTATATTATTTCATTTATGGATTTCATTATATTCTATGTGATAGTAGATAGTATGTCCATATAAGTCCAGAATTTCTAAAATCATTATATTTATATTTTAGTGATTTTTCTTTACTTATCTATCATATCATTCCTAATATACATATATAAATTTTTTGACCCACATTTCTACTAACTATTCGAATGAACTAAGAAATTTTTCCTTCACTCGACCTAGTACAACTATTTTCTTTGGATATACTCAACTAAAAATTAAATCCTCTTGAATTTTATCCTTCCTAATTAGAGGTATATTAAACACCCTTTTTATATTTTTCAACTTCGAATATATCATTGATTTTATCTCATACTATATAAGGGTTATAATGATATCATCCAAACTAATATTATACATAAGTTTTTTATATTGAATATTCATTATCTCACAATCCCACTCCTTCAACATTATACCAATCACATTCAAAATAATTCAGTCATATGAGAATAATTTCTCTATGAGTGATTATAAGCAGTTACCAATTATATCAATCATTGATATATTTTGTAAAAAAATCACTCTTGAATAAAAATGAAATTCTTTCTGTTCACATCATAGCAAAAAATATCTAGTTTCATTTACATTATAGTTATAAAACTTGTACCCTCTTAATTTTATTATATATACCATTTGGTGTTATATTAGAATAATCCTAAAAATAGATGTTCTGTTAAATATAATAAAATAGATTATTTCTAACATGGAAATATAGTATTAACCCATTCCTTACAACTATAATAAAAATTTAAATATATTTCTCAATAAATTCTTAACATCATTTACATGTAAGAAACTTTTTTATTATTGTATATATAAAAAAATATCTCCCATTTGGTCATAATAATAGTCACAGTCTCCACCAAAAAATATTAGTTTCTTGTTTAGATTTATCAATGGATTTAATTTTTATTTATACCATCACGAAAAAAACATTTCTCTATAGTGTGGTTCACATAAGTAAATTGAAAGTAAAATTGTGAAAACATAACATACCAAAATAAAATGTATTAGCCCATCCTCAAAATTTAGAGATATTCCATGATAAATAATGTTTTCCCAGATCAAGATGGAATACACTATACAAGATGGGTGAATTTTATTTTAAAATAATCTTATAATTGTTTGCCTTATATAATTTAAAGTTATTAGAATTATTAACATTCCATCAATCCACATATCAGAGTAAGAAAATATAAATGGTTTGGAAATTAAGGCTATGAAAATTTAACCAATATTGGATAAAATAAATATCATAGTGAAAATAATATAAATAATATAATTGATTTAAACTATACATGAAGTAATAATTGAAATCCTAATAAACCCAATGGAAATTATTACATATACCCAAATTTTAATCTAAACTATATGGATGATCAATAAAAGCTAATTCAAGATATCATATCTTCTTATCCTCAGATTCTAGTGACATTAAACTACTAGAAGTTAACTCTTTTTTAATGTCCCTATAATTCATTGAATATAAATATTTTAAATGGTATCTGTATTTTCCAAATTGGAAACAATCAATAAACCTAATTTACATTTTTTATTTTTTCAATATAAAAGTCCTCAATATAAAAAAACTGAAAAATATTGGTATTCTTCTTGGAAACAATATACAACTCAGGATTGGAAACAATAAATACCAAAAAAATTAAATTTCAATTAAAATGCAAGTGTTTCTAAATTGAACTCTTAGAAAAAATAAAAAAATAAAAAAAATAAGTGGATATGCTCATAGTAATAAGAAGTTCCACAATATAAAAAAGGTCAAATGAATAATTTTTAGTCAAATTAACGGCTTTATAATGATCCATGAAGTAGTTGAATATTAATATAATTACTAACAAATGTAGAATCAGAAATGTTGGACTCCTCGTGTATTAATCATGTTTTAATGATCACAAATCCTATACATCCTATAAAACATGTTAATCCTGTTTAATAGGTTTCAATCATGTGAACATATGGATGGTTTCATTATGAATTAAATAAAATTATTCAATATCTTAAATATTATAAGTCATGTTTGATTATTGTATACTATATTTTATTTTTTTCTAGTGAGTTACCCTGATTAATGATTAAGTCTAATTAATTATTTGAATATCACTAATGAAGTTTGTACACATATATTCTTCTATGTCTGAAAAACGGTGAGTTTTCCAGTGGTTTGGGTTTTCGGGAAAATGTTCCAGACACCATGAGCTAGACATCATGACCCAGACATCGTGACCAGACATCGTGACCAGACACTATGAGCCAAACACAGTGACCCAGACACCGTGACCAGACACCGTGACCAGACACCGTGAACCAAACACCATTACAAACATTGTTACCCAGACATCATGACGAGACACCTTGATCCTAACTTCTCATTTATGCTACCGGTTCCTGATCTTTATACACCATGCCTTCATAAATGTCTCAGAACTCAATGGAAAATAAGGAGTCACCATATCATGGAGACATCGTTACCAAGTAAAACCATTTCTATACAGACTATGACATCGTTCTTTAATCTATTTTTTCGTTTTCAATTTAATTTCTAACGATCATATTTTAGTCTTTTAAATGCCTATACTTAATTAATATTTCATTATAGACATTTTACCTGACAGTACAATGTACGAGGTGTTGAATTAATTCATCTTGTTGGCTCCATCACATGTACACTAATAATAAAATGAAAAGCATAGACCAGAAACTAATAAGCGAGATAAGAACGAAGATTGAGAATGCTTGAAGAAATGAACAGACACATGAAAAACCTTACATATGAAGAACATACAAAGAATTCACGAATCCAAAATATGGGATACCAGATATCATAGTCAAAAACATCTTCTCAATACGGATTCCACAACAAACATGAGCCAGATATAACTAGAAACCAGAGCACCAGACACGTAATACTCTATTTCTCGCAAGAGGACTCGGTTCATACATCTTATTCATCCTTGATGTCCAGAGCTGCATAGAATTACACACAGAGCACTTATATCTTTATCTCTCTATATTTTCACTATTGGGTATTGTTTTTATCTTTAATGCGGTGTGTGTGTGTGTGTGTTTAAAAACATACATCGTCTCTTGTATTAAACTAATAGATACAAGATATCCTTCCTCTCATATCTTTTTAAACTTTTTTACTCCCATGGATAAGTGTGGAAGATATCCCTATGTGACCTGTTAGTTTATACCAATGAGGAATGATGGAAGAGTTCATGTGACCGAGACAGTTTTGTGCACTTATTCTTACCCCGATCCAGTGTGTGGATCAAGTTTATGAATATAAACTACATGGTGAAAGGTGATCACTAAGTGGAGTGGACTAGTTCTCAGCTTGAGACTGAACCACTTGGTTAATATCCCCTGTGTTATTTAATTTATTTTTCATTATATTACTGTATAATTGATAAATCACTATATTTACTTTTATTTTTAATCTTGGACAGTTGTTATATATTTTTTGGATTATTAGAATAGATTCAAAACAAATATCAATAACTCATATTGAGATTTATGAGAATTAATCAATATTCAGAGAAGTTCGTTGAACATTCCAATTATCATAACAGTATTACCTTGATTAACTAGGCTGTATTTATTTTTATAGGGAAACCTTTTATGAAAAATGTTGCAAACATAAATTTTTATAGATACTCAATTCACCCCCTCTTGAGTACTCTACTCCGACCAGCATTTGGTCTCAAATGAGTTTATTAACACTCTATTTATGCATCAATTCAATTGTGATTTTAGTTTTACTTTAAAGATCTTTACATTTCTGTTAATTCTAAATTTATATCTCTTTCAATGTATTTCTAATTATTCTGGATAATGTAAGAACTCGCGTTATTAGAACGGATAAAATACGAGTTTTTTTTGTTTATCGGTCGGCGAATTTTAAAACTGCACTTTGGAACGAGATTCTGAGTGTGCGAATCGGTTCAAGCAGTGACATCGGGCTGTGCATGGGTGGTTAGACCATGTGGGTCAAGTCGCATAGTCGACCGATTGTTAAAATATGTTATTTAATTAATTTGATTTAATGGATGTTTTAATAATAATAATAGTGAGAGACTATTATTATTATATGTTGTGAAAATGAATTTAAAAAAACGATGGTCAAATGAGATTAAGTGTGAATGTTTTAATAATAATAATTTTGTAAGATTATTATTATTAAATATTATACAGACACATTTATTTAAGTGGCGGTGAAACGCCATTAAATGTGACGTCACAGTTTGAAAAAGAACGTCAATTTAAAATCAAGTGTTAGCAGATTTTAATTAATGTTGAATTTTATTTAAAGAAGCGTTACTTTTAAATAACGCGTTATTGCGTCAAGTTCGCAATAATGGATTTAATTAAATAAAGAGCATATGATTATATAAAAAATGTAAATATAATTATTGATGGTGATTATTATTAATTTGGATAATAACAATGATGGATTAATTGGGTTGTATTTAAAGGAAGATTTTCAATTTATTAAAGTCGCATTATTTTAATAACGCATTATATTAATTAAGGCGGATTCGCAATGAAGCGTTTAATTAAATGAGAGAATTTAATTAAATCTTTTGCTATAATTATTTTTTTTATCATTATTATTATTATTATAGATAATGATAATAATTTTGTAATTAAATAAGGGTTATGGTTGTCTTAATTAATTAAATAGATGGGTGAAGAATCCATTTAAGGATATAAGTGTAATTAATCCTAATAATAAATATTTTTTTGACCATTATTATTACTATTATTCTTATTATTATATTCTTATGAATGTTATTATAAATATAACATTAATGATGGCCTATAATATATATATATATAGAGAGTAATATATATATATATATTAGTTGTAATATATATATTAGTACATGGGATAAAAAAAAGAGGCACTGGCAAGGGGGGCGTGACTCCCCCTGCCTTTTTTTCTCATCTTCTTCAGTCACACAGGACCCACGTGATTGTTGTTCTCTCTATTTTTTTATTTCAATTTCTTCCATCTTATTTCAATCTCTTCCTCCCATGGCGCACGACCTCCCTCTCCGCATGGTGCGACTCCCTACTGCGCGACCGGACCCCCTCAGCTTCTCTTCCTCCGCATCGCACAGATCAGCCGGGTCTCCTCCCTCATCCTCTGCGTGACATAGCAGATCCGACCGGCGGACTTCTATCCCTTTGGTGCACGGACTAGTTGCCTACTCTCCCTCTCCTCTACGTGACCGAGCCCGGGATGGACCTCCTACGAAAACCGTGGGACGCCGAATCTGAAACCATGGGTGCGACCGAATCTGCAGCTGCAACCCGATTTGGGCATCCCTTTACGCAACTCCCCTGCTCAGGGTTCCTCTTCCCAGGGATTTTCATTTCGTTTTCCTCGAGGGTTTGGTTCGATTAGCCGAGGTAAGGTTTTTTGTGACGTCATTCTTCGTCGCTTTGAAGAGTTGATGCAATTCCGGTGTTCGGTTTGGAATGGCCCGAAATCCACAATTAGGTTTTGGTTAATAATTGTGTTTTTCTATTCAAGGGTTATGCAGGAGATGTGTCGGGATCGTTGGATCATGATCTGATAGCCGCAGTTGAGTGTGATTACGTTTTATCGCCGATGTTGGGTAAGAAAATGCATATACATAAATATTGTATATTTTACCCCTTTTTTTAGGAATTTGAGCCTGTGAACCCTTGCGGCCTTTATCTTGTCCAGAGACAGTTTACTTGAGTTGATAATTTTAGCAATATACGGCTATTTACGTTGCAGGTTATATATACGCATCGCTTTTCTGTGTATAGGTATATATATATTTATAGATATATGTCTATATATATATATACAGATATATATATATATATATATATTTATATATACGCACATCAATGTCGTCCACGTGAAATTGCATGACCGATAAAGCAAGGCGTGTTAACCTGGGTCCACTCTGAAGGAAAACTGAAGGCCAATATCCAAGTATATCATCTTTCTCACCTCATGGTAGGAGGTTTGTGCCTTTCCGTAGGAAGTCTGTGAATATTTGTGTGCAAATTCCACCAATTCCCTTGGGCGGGGTATTGTGAGTTTCCAATTTTGCCCCTGTTATTTGTCTGCTTTCTTGATGGCTTGAGTAGAGATCATTGATTGTAAATTTGGATAATTTATACTGTGTTCTTGTGCATTGCCTTGCATGTTTTTCTTATTAGGCATTTTTCCAATTGTCATGCCTAGTTGTAGGATAGTGGAATTGTTGCTTTATTATGTTATTGAGACTTAGAATGATAGCCAAGTATTTCTTAAGGTTTACTTGGACGATACAGGCATGCTATGCATGTTTATTTCCACACAGGACTTTGAGTACCTAGTGTATCAGACCATAGGGATAATTTACGCACGAGCATCTCCAGAGTGTCTTTTAATACGATGCGAGACCATAGGGGGAATTGACGATAAGTTCTTCCTCAGAGAGTTTGTAGTTCCTCGACGTGGGCCACAGGGGGAATGAGACGTTGAGTGCTTCCCCAGTGAGCATTTAGTACGATACGAGACTATATGGGGAATTGACGGTGAGTGATTCCTTAGAGAGTCTATTAATTTCATAGATGAACCAGAATGGGTGAGACTGTGTGTGCCTCCTAGAGGGTTGCTAGTACATGTAGGTTGAACCACAGGTGTTAGGCTATGAGAGCTACCCATAGGGTTACCTATTTTCTTGTTGCTGGTTGTTTACTTGTGTACTTTATATATTATAATTGTGTATTGTAGCTGTTGTGTGCTTTTTCTGTTTACTGCTTCATGTACTTTTACTTGCCTTGTATTCATTGACTGTTAGGCACAAATCATTGGGTGATTGCCTACTGGGATTGTATATCACACCCTGTTTGGGCCATTCTTTGGGTCCAAGCAGACTATGTTGCTCCGGGTATAGATAAGGGCAAGCACCCTTCTACTTAAGGTTCCTGATTGCACTGGAGCTGGAGAGCATGGAACCGAGCTATGGCTTGCGATGCTGAGGAGATTTTTATCTTCTTTATTTTCCCTTTCATTTTTACTATATTGCATCCATCCTGTTGTTTGGATTGACTGTTTATTTATACTTATAACATGCCAAGCATCATATCTTCAGTTCTAGTTATTAATTATTTTATAAAGTCTTCCACTGTTAATTTCTGATGAGAATGATGTTTACTTCTTCCGCTGTTATATATTGTTTTCTTTCCTTTTATATTCATAAACTATCAGGGCATAGTTCCCCCAACTACCTTACCCAACGCCCTCACTGCTAGTTGGCAGCCTCTGGCATTCGGGGGAATGCGCTTGAGGTCATGTGGCGAACCGGGTACGGGGCACCAGTTGAGTGGCTCCGGATTCGGTTCATTAGAAAGTGGTATCAGGGTAGGTTGTTCTTTATTTTCCTTTTGTCTTATTGTTTCGAGGTTGGTAGATAGGAGACTAGGAATGTGTCGGCTCTTGGGTTAATAGTCGTTCTTGGGACTGATCACCCCATGTACGGGAAATGACCAAGTGACTAGGGTTAGGATGGATATTCATACTGGTTGCTGTTATAGTTGATATGATTTCACCTTGGGTGAATGTTGTACTTCCCGCTGCTTATTGATTATGAAACTTTTTAAGAAAATTTGCATTGGCTTGTTATGGCAAGAAAAATTGCATTACATGCATCATATTAGGCACTAAGAGATTCATATGCATTCATATATTCCATGCCATGTAGTTGCATTAGTAAATTTCCTGCTAATATTGATTGTGTTCCCTGAATATGTGATATGTATTGAATTTATAAATTTATTAGATAGCATGTTTCGGTGATACAATTAACATGCTTGTGTGAAAAAAAAATACCATGATGCTTATCTTGTTATATGCCATGCTTTTATGTTATAACATGTTTTGGTGTTTTAAACATGTTGTGTTGTGATAGTTATTTGTAGTGACATTGTAGCTTGCTGAAAAATGATAAGTTGTTATGGATAAATGTTATTGGTTGTGAATGCGACGGAACCAGTTTTTTTAGATGTAAGGTGTATGTGCGCCTTATAACTGGGAAAATGGGTAACCCATGTATTCAAACTTATGAAAAAGGTTGCTAAAGTAAATCATAGAGTTAATTGATCTTTAATGGGACCCTCGGGGGGCCGCCTTTTTCAGTAAAAGGAAATTAGGTGCTAGATTTCCTGCTAATGTTTGAATAACATTGAATGATTAAATGTTAAGAGGGTGTTGTTCTAACTGTCTTGTTTTGCCATGGGTGTTGTTTGAAAATCAAGTGAACTTGTTGTGAACAATACTTGTGTGTTTTTATAATTCTTTTAAATGTTTAAGGGTTGAAATGAATTAAATTTAAATGGTTAAAATGAAAATGGCTATTGAGCCTAGTATTTAAATTGATTTACGTGACCAAGAGATAGAGTCAATGCATGGGCTTCATAAGGGGCTAGCCCATGGTAGATAGCACCCTTAGATCCTGATATGCCTTGTTTCGGTTGTGAACTTTTATGGTTGGTTCCTTTCGTGACGTTGTCCCTAGTATGACTTGTTCAGTTTAGAAGATAAATCCTCGTTCAGATGGGTGGACATTGACAACCTTTTCTTCTTATTAAACGGATGAAATGTTATGACATTATCCAGGATAATTTTCATGTGATGTGACACGACTCTTTTATAAACTCTCTTCTGCTATTGAGTACGGTTTTAGGTCAACTCCGTGGGGAGGAGACTTGGGCGTTAAGGAATTAGTTTCATCCCACTGCTCGAGAGAACTTTTGACTCAGGTATTTTGACATGCCGACCGGTTTATTTATCATCATCCGTGTAAGATGTTCACATGGGAATCGAGGTTCTTGGAACATCACACATGGGTTTAGATTTTCTCATATAGCATGCTAGTTAGCGGGTGATCTCTTTTTGCGATGACGTGGAAGATCTTAAGGTGGGTAGTGTCGCTTTTGTTTCCATAAACATGTCAATGCTTACTTGGTAGAATGACTGATCTTCTTGATGATCTTGGTTTCCTCTTAGTGCGCACTCTCAAATGCGATGAGCATGTCCCCCATCTTGAACTCATGCTAGAGGCACTAGGATAGCGTCGGTTATACGCCACACTAATTTATTAAAGTTGTAGGCTTGTCTTGCGATCTCCTTCGTAGTTGTTCACGGGGTGGGTGATTTCCTTAATCTTTGACCTTATTCATGCTAAATCATGGTTGTTTTCAATAACCTTATGAAGGCTTGACTTTGGAATGTCAACGAATATTGGGTCAGGACTTCAGTGTACGCACAGTTGGTAATCTAATGGTTTTAAAGACACGTCGTCAGTTAAAGGATGAGTGTGGGTATTTGGTCAGCGATGTCTTCTGAGGAAGCATGTGTAACCTCTTTCTTTTTGTTGATTGAGATTGACCGTTTTCATTGTTGAGGTCCTTGTAATGTCCTCGGATGTAAGGCTTTGTTTTGGTGTTTCAGTTTTAAAGTGAGTGTTGGCCCGAGTTTCAAAAGATCAAGTGCGGTTTTCTTAGGAAACGCTTAAAGATGTATTGGCCATTGGGAACAAAATGCGATCTTGTTGAATGGAACTTCACAACCCTTGTAAGTGAGGTGATGTTTTCTTTGGTTCCCGAAGGCTTCTTAGGGACGATATGTTTTTAAGGTGGGTAGTTTGTAAGAACCCGCGTTCTTAGACCAGATAAAATACGAGTGTTTGTTTTGTTTATCGGTGGGCCAGTTTTAGAACCGCACATCGGAACGAGGTTCCGAGTGTGCGAATCGGTTCATGTGGTGACATTAGGCTGCACATGGGTGGTTAGACCATGCGGGTCATGTCACGTCGTCGACCGATTGTCAAAACGTGTTATCTAATTAATTTGATTTAATGGATGTTTTAATAATAATAATAGTGAGAGATTATTATTATTAAATATTGTGAAAATGCGTTTAATAAAATTATGGTCAAACAAGATTAGATGTGAATATTTTAATAATAATAATTTTGGAAGATTATTATTATTAAATATTACGCATACGCATTTATTTAAGTGGCGGTCACACGCTATTAAATGTGACGTCGCAGTTTGACAAAGAATGTCAATTTAAAATCAAGTGTTATCAGATTTTAATTAACGTTGAATTTTATTTAAATAAGTGTTAATTTTAAATAACGGATTATTGCGTCAAGTTCGCAATAATGGATTTAATAAAATAAAGAGCGTATTATTATATGATAAATGTAAATATTATTATTTGTGGTGATTATTATTAATTTGAATAATAATAATGATGAATTAATTGGGTTGGATTTAAAGGAATATTTTCAATTTATTAAAGGGCCTTATTTTAATAACGCGTTATATTAATTACGGCGGCTTCGCAATGAAGCGTTTAATTAAACGAGTGTTTAATTAAATTTTTGGTTATAAATATTAGTTTTGATCATTATTATTATTATTCTAGATAATAATAATAATTGCATAATTAAATAAGGGTTATGGTTGAATTAATTAATTAAATAGATCGGTGAAGAATCCATTTAAGGATTTCAGTGTAATTAATCCTAATAATAAATATTTTTTTGACCATTATTATTATTATTATTATTATTATTATTATTATTATTATTATTATATTCTTGTGAATGTTATTATAAATATAACATTAATGATGGCCTATAATATATATATATATATATATATATATATATTAGCTGTAATATATATTATTATATGGGATAAAAAAAGAGGCGCTGGGCAAGGGGGGCGTGACTCCCCTCTGCCTTTTTTTTCTCTGCTTCTTCAGCAGGGCCCCATGTGATTTGTGTTCTCTATATTTTTTTATTTCTATTTCTTCCCTCTTATTTCAATCTCCTCCTACCATGGCGCACGGCCTCCCTCTCCGTACGGCGCGACTCCCTGCAGCACGACCAGCCCCGCAACCGGACCCCCTCAGCTTCTCTTCCTCTGCAGCGCACGGATCAGCCGGGTCTCCTCCCCCATCCTCTGCGTGACGTAGAAGATCCGAATGGTGGCCTGCTCTCCCTTTGGCACATGGACCAGCGGCCTAATCTTCCAATCCCCTATGCGACCTAGCCCGGGATGGACATCCTATGACAGCCACAGGACGCTGAATCTAAAACCCTAGGTGCGACCGAATCTGCAGCTGCAACCCGATTTGGGAAGCCCTTTATGCGACTCCTCTTCTCCGAGTTCCTCTTCCCATGGCTTTTCCTTTCCTTTTCCTCGAGGATTTGGTTCGATTAGCTGATGTAAGGTTTTTCATGCCGCTTTTTTTCGTCGCTTTGAAGTGTTGATGCAATTCAGGTGTTCGGTTTGGAATTGCTTGAAACCCACAATTAGGGTTTTGTTAATAATTGTGTTTATCTATTCAAGGGTTATGCAGGAGATGTGTCAGGATCGTTGGACCATGCTCCGACAACCGAAGTTAGGTGCGATAACGTTTTATCACCGATGATGGGTAAGAAAATGAATATACATAATTATTGTATATTTTACCCCTTTTTTATTAATTTGAGTCTGCGAACCCTTGCGGCCTTTATCTGGTTCAGAGTCAGTTTACATGAGTTGATAATGTTAGCAATATATTGCTGTTTACATTGCAGGTTATATATATGCCTCACTTTTATGTGTATAGGTATATATATATATACAGATATATGTCTATATATATATATATATACACACATCAAGGTCGTGCACGTGCGACTGCGTGACCGATAAAGCAAGGCGTGTTAACCTGGGTCCACTCCAAGGGAAAACCGAAGGCCAACATCTGAGTATATCTTCCTTCTCACCCTGAGGTAGGTGGTTTGTGCCTTTCCGTAGGAACTCTATGAATATTTTTGTGCAAATTCCACCAATTCCCTTGGGAGGGGAATTGTGGGTTTCCTATTTTGCCCCTATTATTTGTCTGCTTGCTTGTTGGCTTTAGTAGATATCATTGATTGTAAATTTGGATAATTTATACTGTGTTCGTGGTCTTTGCCTTGCATGTTTTTCTTATTAGGCGTTTTTCCAGTTGCCATGCTTAGTTGTAGGATAGTGGAATTGTTGGTTTATTATGATTTTGAGCCTTAGAATGACAGAAAAGTAGATCTTAAAGTTTACTTGGACGATACACGCACACTATGCATGTTTATTTCCACACATGAATGTGAGTACCTAGTTTAACAGACCATATGGAGAATTGACTTAAGGGCCTCTCCAGAGTGTCTTTTAATACGATGCGAGACCACAGGGAGAATTGACGATGAGTGCTTCCCTAGAGAGTCTGCAGTTCCTCGACACAGGCCAAAGGGGGAATTATACGTTGAGTGCTTCCCCAGAGAGCCTTTAGTACGATACGAGACTATAGGGGGAATTGACTGTGAGTGCTTCCTAAGAGAGTCTATTAATTTCATAGATGAACCATAAGGGGTGAGACTGTGTGTGTCTCCTAGAGGGTTGCTAGTAATTGTAGGTTGAACCATAGGGGTTAGGCTATCAGAGCTACCCAGTGGGTTAACTTTTTTCTTCTTGTTGTTGGTTGTTTACTTGTGTAATTTATATTATAGAACTGTGGATTTTAGCTATTGTGTGCCTTTATGTTTACTGCTTCCTGTGCTTTTACTTGCCCTATATTCATTGATTATTAGGCACAAATCTTTGGGTGATTGCCTACTGGGATTGTATCTGACACCCTGTTTGGGCCATGCTTTAGGCCCAAGCAGACTATGTTGCTGGAGGTATAGATAAGGGCATGCGCCTTTCTACTTCAGGTTCTTTATTGCACTGGAGATGGAGAACATGTGACCGAGCTATGGCTTGTGATGCTGAGAAGATTTTTGGATTCTTTGTTTTACGTTTCATTGTAACTGTATTTCTTCCAGCCTGTTGTTTGGTTTGGCTGTTTATTTAGACTTATAACATGCCATGTATCATATCATCAGTTCCATTTAATCATTATTTTATAAAGTCTTCCACTGTTAATTTTTTATGGGAATGATGTTTACTGCTTTTGCTGTTATATATTGTTTCCTTCCTTTTATCTTCATAACCTATGAGGGCATAGTTCCCCCAACTACTTTACCCAAGGCCCTCACTGCTAGTCTGCAGCCTTTGTCATTCGGGGGAATGAGCTTGAGGTCATGTGGCTAACCGGGTACGTGGCACCAGTTGAGTGGCTCCAGATTCGGGTCGTTACAGATAATATACTAGAAGGTGCTGCAACAAACATACCACTATTATTTAATGGAACCAATTATTCCCAATGGAAAATTAAAATGAAAATGCATTTAAAAATTATGGGTTTTGAAATTTGGTCTTTAATTATAGATGAGTATAAGATTCCTTATACTGATAGAATCACTAGGGATGACCCATCCCAGACTTACTACAATATAAATTACAAAGCCATTAATGCTTTATATTTATCCTTAGGAGATTAGGAATTTAAGATAATTTCTACATGTAAAACGGCCCATGAAATTGGGGATGCCTTGTCTGTTTCACATGAATGAACTTATTGTGTGAAGGAAATGAGAATTAATACTTATAAAATTAAATATGATAACTCTAAAAAAATATGATGAGCCTATTTCGGACATGTATCTCAGGTTCAAGGAAATTGTCATCACAATGATTTCTCTTGGAAGAGAATTTACTTCCAAAGAAAAAATCATGAGGATTCTTAGATGCAAACCTGATAGATGGAGAGGAAACTTTGTCTCTATTAGATAGTCATGTGACATCAGAAAGATACCTATAAAAGAATTCATTCGGAAACTAATGATGTATGAATAGAAGCTGAAAGTCAACAAGGAAGAAGAGGATAAACCCAAAAGAAAATTTGTTGCATTTTAGACCACCACCTCTAAACACAAAGAGTAGGTGAAATTGGATGTCTCTGTAGAAAGTTTTAGTAGTGAAAAAACATCACCTAATAGTGTTGAGGAGATGTCTCAATTATCCAAAAGTTTTAAGTGATTTTAAAATAAGAATAAATTTTTCAGAATGCCTAACCTCAAAGGATGATATTATCAAAAGGGAATCTAGAAGAAATATTTGAAAATAATTGAAAAGTCGTTTGAGATAGTATGCTATGAGTGTAAGCGAAAGGGAGATGTAAAGGCTGACTGTCCCAAACTCAAGTACAAATATAAATATGAGGACAATGATATAATGTATAAAAAGTCCATGAAATAAATGTGGAGTGATTCTGAGGACAGATCATGCGACTCAGAATCCTCACATGATGAACAAGACAAAAAATCCAATGTGTTTTATGAGAAACAGATCTGAGGTAAAACTGAAATATCTTGTACATAATTTCTATTATTCAAGAGAAAAAAGTTATTCTGAGAATATGTCTAATAAAGGAATTTTTGAATAATGTATTATTCCTGAAGAGACATGTAATGAACTAGAAGATAAATACAATTCTTTAAAGAAATTGTATTCTCTTACCTCAACTATTAAATCTGATCTTACTGTAGAAAGAGAGAAAGCTATTCAATTACTCAAAGAAAACAATGAACTAAATCAATATAATGAGAAATTTAAAAATGACCTTGAATGTTTTACTAATGGTAAAGATACATTGGAACAAATTCTAGTTAAACAGATTGCTCCAAAATATACTAATAGTATTGTCTATCAACCTGGTAAAACAATATTGGAATAACTAATTTTTCTTCTAAATATAGGACACAAAACGTTACTTCTATTTCTGGAAAACATTCATCTAGTTCAAATTATGATACACTCTCTACAGTTTCATGATTTTCTGGGCCAAATAGAGTTTATTTTTAAATAACTTTACATAATTCTTATAGGAAACCTATGAGATAGATGTGGGTTCCTAAATCACTAGTCAGCAATACTACTAGACCCAAACAAATATGGGTACCAAAATTTGATTTTATTTGACTATTTGGTAGGAATGTTGCTTAAAGAGCTCCTGTAAATGCTTATGGTACTTGAGAATTGGGTGTTCAAGTGGATTGATAGGTCATTATTCATTCTATAAGAACTTAATAAAAATTGATGGTGGACATGTCACCATTGGTGACAATGCCAAAGGGAAAAAATCATTGGCCTTGGACAAATTAGTAACTCTAACTGAGTTTTAATTTCCAAAGTACTTTTTGTTGATGGATTGAAATATAATCTTCTTTGTATTTCACAAATACATGATGATGTATTTCATGTTAAATTTTAAAATGATTCTTTCAATGTTTTTAATTCTAAAAATGAATTATGGTTTTCTGTATTGATAAATGAAAATGTATACTCTGTTAACATAGATTCATTAGTTTCTAATAATGCTACATGTTTGATTCTATTTCATAGAGAGTCTTAGATTTTTCATAGGAGACTAGGACTCTGTAATATTCACTCTCTTAAAAATCTAACTAGAAAAAGTTTATTCAAAGACCTACCAATGTTTGAGTTTCCAAATTATAAAGTGTTTAATCCTCGTTAAAAGGGAAAACAACACAAAATTTCATTCAATCCAAAGAATAAAGGGTCAACTTCTCAACCACTCAAATTGGTTCACATGGATTTGATTTTAATATCTAGATTTTCTAGTTTAAACGAGAATCACTATATTTATGTTCTTGTAGATGAATTTTCTAGATATACATGGACTTTATTTTTGGCTTACAAAAGTGAAGCCTGCTCTCACTTAACCAAATAGTCTAAAACTGTAGAAAATATTAGTGGACATAGAATTACATCCTTAAGAGGTTATCATGTCTGTGCATTTTAAAATGAAGAGTTTGATTCCTTTTGTTCATAAAATGTCTATAGTCACAATTTCTATTCCCCTGGAATAGCTCAACAGAATGTATTTGGAGAAAGAATAAATAGGACCTTGCATGAGATTGAAATAACCATGCTTAGTGAATATGACTTACCGATTTTTAGGATGAAACAGTAAATAAAACAGACTATATTATAAATAGAGTGTTGATTAGACCCATTCTTAAAATAACTCCATATGAGTTATGGAACAATATAAAACCCAATGTAACCTACTTACACAAATTTGGTTGAAAAGCCTATATCCTTAATACCGAGAAAAATCATGACAAATTTTCATCCATGTGTGATGAAGGAATCTTTCTAGGATATTCAATATCTAGTAAAGCCTATAGATTGTTTAATAAAATAACTAAATGTGTGGAAGAATATTTCCATGTAAAATTTGATGAAACCAATCCTCGTGAGCCTGAAACTACTATGGAGAACCTGGAGGATTATGTGTCAAATATAGTTATCAATTTAAAATCCTCTAACAATCCTCTAATGGAATATGTGAAAACTTTCAGTTATAGAAATTCTTCATATTTAAGTCATAATGTACCTGAACCTAGTGAAGAAGGTGAAATCACTAGTCCTTATTTTTCTAGAGCTATTAGAACCCTTATGAACCATTATTTAGATGTTGTGTTAGGATATTTATATAAAAGAACTCAAAAAATAGATTCTCTTAAAAATTATGTTGAACATAAAGTCTACTTATCACAACATGAACCTAAAAACATTAATGATTCTATCAATTATGAATTTTGGGTGATGTCTATGCGAGAAGAACATAATCAGTTTGAAAGGAACTATAAAGACCCCAATTTTTACATGTATTTTTTTTTAAATTAAATCAAATATTATGAGTCCGTGAAAATTGACGGCACGTGATTTTGAGGCCCAGTGTGCCCAGAATGAATTTTTGAACATTTTTTCAGGTACATTCATTAAACGTGTGAGGGGGTATTTGTAACATTTGATCTGGTGCACAGAATTGAAATCTGAGGACACCGTTGAACTCGAAGTGCTGATATTCTCTTAATGAGACCTTCATCTCAACCACAGTATGTCGAAGGTCAAAGTTAGTTTTTGTTCTTTTCACGGGAGAAAATAAAATAATGTAGTTTTATTTTATTTATGGAATTTAAAACCTCCCATTTGATTTATGGAGGTGGGGACCACAATATGTTTAATCCTACCAATTTGAATTCTGGTGTCAGGGACCACCCAAGGGAGTTCAGGCATTTAATGATGGTCATTAAATGCTAGGTTACACAAAATTTGTAACCACCCTTCATAGGATTAATGTGGATCATTAATTCCACAAATTGATGAACCTGTTTAATTAAATGATGAACATTTAAACCCTTGGGGTTTTATGGAATCTTTGGCAAAGGGTTTTCATGGAGGAACCTCTTGAGGACGATCATTTCTCACTATGGAGGAACCGAAGAACATAGGACCATTAAACAAGCGGCGTCATTAGAGGAGGCTTACTTCGGGATCGACAAACGCCAATCCATCTTCAACCATGGACGATCTCCAAGATAACCTTTGAGGTAGGGTTTGTTATTTTGAATAACCCTTACCTGTTCTTGATGTTCATCATAATTCAAGAAAAAATGAGACGCTTGATACCTCTCTAACCCAGAGGGTGTGGGAAAAAAAATATGGCCTGACCACTCTGCAACTTTTGTAATTTTTGATGTGTTCTTCGCGATGGAGGAGGACTACGACCGGTACTGGTGATCGACACCGGTGGGACTTGTTAGTGGCTGCAATCACTATAGCTGTCTACGATGATAGTGGCGGCACAGGTGCTCTGCCAGAGAAGGGTGATGGCCCGTCGGACGTGGAGGAGCAACGCATGTGGTCGGCACTCCGGCCGGCCGAGTTAAGGGGATAATGGTGTACAAGAGCTGCATCCTTGTGCCGCAGCGGCGAGGAGAGGGCGGTCGGCTCACTGCCGGCCGCCGGTGAAGGCATGGTGCACAACCGCACCACCAGAGGAGGATAACTGTTATAGCATCCCACATTTTTATCACATAATCTTTCATTACCTTATACAAAACCGAAGATCTTTAAAGTTTAGTGTCTTGGAAACCAGGAACTTATTACATGAGAAAAAAACATTCTACATAAACACTTGAAAGGATTCATCATTTGTTCATCCTATTTTCATTACAGCATCTCATAACCTGGGAGCATTCATCAATGGAAAGGGTGCGAAAAAGGCCTAGTAAGGGAAACAAGGGAAACATTTTACATGAGAACATGAGATATATCAAAAGTCATGAAAAATAACTTTAAGGCATGAGAAAGAGATTAAGAGGCATATCATAATAAAAATAATGAGTTTCATAACTTGAAGATGTGGCTACAACATTTAACATAGACAATCATTTCCGTTTCACCAAGGTCCATCCCCAAGGTGTCATTAAAAATTACCAAGGTTATTCACCAAGGTATCAGTCAAAATGGTCATCGCTAGAGATTAAGTCTTTACCCAATGCATTGGATTTCTATCAGGGCACACCCTAAAATTTTTCTTTATTATCATTTGAGCCACATATATCACCATCAAACATTTCATAAACAACCCATATAGCAAAAAAGAAATGGGTTTCCTTTCATAATCATAACGTTTTAAAAACTGCTTTTAAGACATGATCTTTATGTCACTTTAAACCCACGAAAAAGGAAAGCAGGTTTCATGTTTGTAAATCCCAGAATTAAAATAGAACATTTTGATATATATGTGAAACCACTGTAGAAAAGGAGCTTTGAGTATTCACTTAATAAATTAAAAGAATATGAGAAAAAGAGAGAGGCATTTTGAGATGAAAATTCTGCAGCATAACGGCTATGTTACAGGGTTTTAGAAAACATTGAAAAGAGAGGGGACATGAGTCACCCACTCATAAATGATCCATAACACAGTAGAGGGATATAATATAATGGATATAATAACATGGTGATGAAATTTGAAATACATATGACATGAATTGAAAAACATGGAAGGAAGACAAAAATAAGATTTCTCTTATGAAAATTCGACATCCTAACGGCGTCACTTAAAAATATCAAAAAAAATGAATTGATGAGGTCAAATAGGGTATCCCATCATATGATAATAAAATATCAGTATGATAGATATAGAGATCATACCCCAACATAATAAAAAGGAACATGAAAGTCTTGACATGAAAATAGATCTTGAAAAACGAGAAGGGTGAAAGAATCCATTAAAATTCGGCAGCCTAACGACGCCACTTAAACTTCAACAAAAATGAATTGATGAGATCAAATAGGTTTTCTCATCATATGAACATAAAATATCAGTATTATAGATATAGATATCATACAATAACATAATAAAAAGGAACTTTAAAGACTTGACATGAAAGTAGAACTTTGAAAAATGAGAAAGGTGAACGAATCCCTTAAAATTCGGCAGCCTAACATCACCACTTAAACGTTCTTAAAATGAATTGATGAGAGAAAGAGGGAGTCTCTCATCATATGAACATGAAAAGGTCATTAATAGGAATATAAAATAACATACTCCAACATAAGAGCATGGAGCATAAAAGAAATGACATAAAAGAGATTATTTGAAAAGAAAGAGAGAGGTTGGATCCCTTACCTTAAACGTAACTCTTAAAACTTGAAGGTTGGGACCTTGAGGGCTTGGGGGCACCTTGGGAGGACTCCTTGGGAGGTAAGGAGACTATTGATTTATTGGGGGAGAGTTGGGAGTGAAAACTAAAGGAGTAAAGGGTGGGTATTTATAGGGAATGTGAGGGGACATGACATTAATGGCCAAGGGACACCTCACAAGTGGTTTTCTCAAAACCATGGGCTCTCCCATGGTATTTACCATGGAGTTAGGCCACATGGGTCCCCACACACAATAATTAATTACCTTTTGTCGGCAAAAACTTAAAATATCTAATTACATCATCATGACACAGTTATGATGTCATTAAACATACTGAAACCCTAAACTGTATTTTTACTATTCACTGAAAATTCAACTTTCTCAGAAAAATCCCAAAATTTAACCCTTACCAAATATCAATGATCTGATTTCAAAAATGAACTCCATTTTATAAAAATAATTTTCTAAATATTTTTAATTTAATTTTTAAATAAATACACTATTCACCGAAAATTCATTTTTTTCAGAAAAATCCTAAAAAATTACCTTAACATAATATCGATGCTCTGAGTTCAAAAATGAAATCCATTTTGTAGAAAATAATTTTATAAATAATTTCAATTAAATTTTTAATTAAAAACACTATTCACCCGAAAAAACTAATACTTGACTAATAATTTCTGAAATAGTTATTTACCTATATTATTGAATCTCATTAATTAATCAAGGTGCCTAGATTATATTAATACTTTATTTAAGTGAGATTACTAATCCATTTGGTCACATTACTAATCCTAAGAATAAAATCAATATTAATAATTTACTATTCGTCAAAAATTATATAGATCTTTTTAGATTCTAAATTTCATACTGAACATCATTGTAGAAGACCATTTTTTGAAAATCATTACACAGTTTTAATTATTTAAGGTTTACATAAACATTTTTAAATTATCCTTTCTCTAAAATTCATAAAAAATATGCATAATATATTTATCCGGACATTTGAAAATTCATAAACTTCATCATAAGAAGACATCAGAATTTTTATTTAAAAAAAAGGATTACACATGGCAGTTACAGTCTCCTTATATAGCCCCTTATAACCCCAGTATAGGACCTTAGTGTAAGGTGTGATAAGGTGAGAGAATCTGAGGGTGGCTCAGCCAACATTGCACGAGTAGTAATTTCTATTAGTTTTAACTTCTCGTGAAGGCGATTCCGTTCTAGCATAACATGATGAAGTTCGGCTTGGGTTTGGTCCAAAGCAAAGCCCAGTGGTGCTACCTCCATCCCAAGATCCATTAGATGGGCTTCGATTGGCCTGAGACTACTTGATGAGGCCATAAAATATTCATTCTATATTAATTAACCAAGATCACTTGTATTTAGAGACAAAAATTGAAATGTTTAGTTTCCAGTGGTCATATTGACCAATGGTCATATAACAGTCAAAACCCAACTGTCTCATTTTAATTATACTCATGTTATCAAATGAAATAGTTTTGTTGAGTATAAAAATAATATAACACACAAAATTAGGAAACAAGATTTATTCAAAATGTCGTGTTGTTACAATCTTCTCCCCTTAAGAAATTGTGTCCTCGACATTTTTAAATTTGGGTTTTGAAATTTCATTGAAAGTCCCACATCAGAAAAGGAGCCAGTAAAACTATTATTTTAAAAGAAAGAAAGGGAAGTATGAAGGTCACCCGAGTTAACCCACACTTGGATTCCATGTAGGAAAACACAAACATGGAGTAGAAATAAAGGGTCACGTTCTGAGGGAGAGTGATAGAAAACATGATTAGGAGATAGTTAACCACAAGAAAATCAAAAACTTATGATATGTGTAAATGGTATTTGATTACCTAGTAGGAAACGTAAACCAACAAAGTTTTTATTTTACGTTCCTTTTCATAATTTTGAGGAATTCATTTACTATATAGAATAAAATCACAAGGAAATATATTTACCTTCAAGTATAGTTTCATCCTTTAATAAGTTTCTATCAAAACTAATCTTTTCTCCAAACGATGAACATTCAAAAAAACTTGGTCTCATCAAAACACAATAATTATCTTCTTGAGTGTTACGTAATCCACAAAAGATTAACTATCAATTTCTTATATCTTTAAACATTATCCCAAAAACAGAAAGGGTAAGATAAAACAACTCTTCAAAAATAACGAATCCCATAAGAAAGGAAACTACTTTTAAATCTTCAAAGATCAATGGTACTAACAAAATTTCATCATAGACCATTCCATAAATAACAGTCCTTAAAATTCCTCAAAATAAACCAAACTAAGATTGAAACCCAATTATAAGAATGATCTCATAACATAGTCTTCCAAGATAGAATTTATCGTTCATCTCCAAACAACATCAACCACCCTTATCATATTATAACAAAAGTATCTAACCTAATAACATTTTCCCAATATAGGTTAATCATTTCTTAAATTTCTATATGTTCACCTTAAATTCAACGATTCTTGAAAATATAAGTCAACCTTTACTCCTTAAAGAAAATATCGTAGTAATATATTTACCTCGATCAAATAGGGGTCCCAAAATAGTAAATGCCTTCCAAAATAATAATCATCTTTTAATCCCATAATAATCTCTATCATATTAATAAGGCAATCATCACATTTCCTATCACATTGTTTGTTGGGACATGTTCTTCCATTTCCCGCCATTAACTAAGAAATAAAAGTACAATTATGGGCTTAAATACTTAGCCAATAATCAGGAAAAGGAACTTAAAGCATAGAAGGATATCTTGTAGAAGAAAAGTGTAACCTAACTTGTGATCCCCTAGGTTCCAAATTAGGGTATCCATGATGATATATTCTTGTCTGAATCTTTATTTTATTTTATCTTTGTTCCTTTAATAATGGTTCATACTAAGCTTATGAATTTACCAAAAAATATCCCTCGGGAGTGTCGTAACCAATTGTGCAGCAATGCCCATTGTCGTGTACCAGTTCCCATTCGAGTCTCGCTCAAAGCGGTATTTTCAGGTTTTACCCCTATGTACATTTGAGATAGAGCCACCTCTACCTGCTCGTATCCAGACAGGGATGTATTTTCTTGGAAACCCCTTACGTAATACTAACCAAAAATGCCAGGATGATTTCTTATATTTAAAATCTTTTATAGGGTTCATCCTAGAGTTTTCATATCCTAATTTCCAAAAATAAATAAACCATCCTATGATACCAACTATAGCATCCCACATTTTTTTCACATAAACTTTCACTACATTATACAAAATCGAGGATCTTTAAGGTTTAGTGTCTTGGAAACCATGAACTTATTACATGAGAAAAAAACATTATACTTAAACACTTTAAAGGATTATTCATTTGTTCATCCTAAGTTCATTACAGCATCTCAAAACCTGGGAGCATACATCAAAGGAAAGGGTGAGAAAAAGGCCCAGTAAGGGAAACAAGGGAAACATTTTACATGAGAACTTGAGATACATCAAAAGTCGTGAAAAATAAATTTAAGGCATGAGAAAGAGATCATGAGGCATATCATAATAAAAACAACATGTTTCATAACTTGAAGATGTGGCTACAAAATTTAACATAGACAATCATTTTCGTTTCACCAAGGTCCATCCCCAAGGTGTCATTAAAAATTACCCAGGTTATTCACCAAGGTATCAGTCAAAATGGTCATCTCTAGAGATTAAGTCTTTACCCAATGCATTGGAGCGCTATTAGGGAACACCCTTAAATTTTTATTTATAATAATGTGAGACACATATATCATCATCAAAAATTTCATAAAAAACTCATATAGAATAAAATAAATGGGTTTCCATTCATAATCATAATGTTTTCAAAACTGCTTTAAAGACATGATCATTATGTCACTTTAAACCCACGAAAAAGGAAAGAAGGTTTCGTGTATGTAAATCACAGTATTAAAATAGAACATTTTGATATATATGTGAATACCCCTGTAGAAAAATAGATTTTAGTATTCACTTAATAAATTAAAATAATTTGAGAAAAATAGAGAGACATTTTGAGATGAACATTCTGTAGCATAACGGCTATGTTACAGGGTTTTAGAAAACATTGAAAAGAGAGGGGACATGAGTCACCCACTCATAAATGATTCATAACACAGTATAGGGACATAATATAATGGATATAAGAACATGGTAATGAAATTTGAAAGACATACCATATGAATTGAAAAACATGGAAGGAAGACAAAAATAAGATTTCTCTTATGAAAATTCTGCAGCCTAACAGCGTCACTTAAAACATCAAAAAAAATTGAATTGATGAGGTCAAATAAAGTCTCTCATCATATGATCATAAAATATCAGTATGATAGATGTATAGATCATACCCCAACATAATAAAAAGGAACATGAAAGACTTGACATGAAAATAGATCTTGAAAACGAGAAGGGTGAAAGAATCCCTTAAAAATTCGGCAGCCTAACGAAGCCACTTAAAACATCAAAATACTGAATTGAAAAGATCAAATAGGGTCGCTCATCATATGAACATAAAAGATCAGTATGATAGATATAGAGATAATACCCCAACATAATAAAAAAAGTAACTTGAAAGAATTGAAATGAAAATAGATCATTGAAAAATGAGAAAGGTGAACAAATCCCTTAAAATTCGGCAGCCTAACGGCGCCACTTAAACTTCAACAAAAATGAATTGAAGAGATCAAATAGGGTCTCTCATAATATGAAAATATATTATAAGTATGATAGATATATAGATAATACCCCATCATAATAAAAAGGAACTTGAGAGACTTGACATGAAAGTAGAACTTTGAAAAATGAGAAAGGTGAACGAATCCCTTAAAATTCGGCAGCCTAACAGCGCCATTTAAACATTCTTAAAATGAATTGATGAGAGAAAGTAGGGGTATCTCATCATATGAAAATGAAATGGTAAGTATGAGGAATATAAAATAACATCCTCCAACAAAAGATCATGGAGCATAAAAGAAATGAAATAAAAGAGATTACTTGAAAAGAAAGAGAGAGGTAGGATCCCTTACCTTAAATGTAATGTTTAAAACTTGATGGTTGGGACCTTGAGGGCTTGGGAGAAGCTTGGGAGGATTCTTTGGGAGGTAAGGAGACAATAGATTCGTTGGGGGAGATTAGGTAGTGAAAACTAAAGGAGGAAAGGGTGGGTATTTATACGGAATATGAGGGGACAAGACATTAATGGCCAAAGGACACCTCACAAGTGGTTTTCTCAAAACCATGGGCTCTCCCATGGTATTTACCATGGAGTTAGGCCACATGGGTCCTCCCACACAATAATTCATCACCTTTGGTCGGCCAAACCTTAAAATATCTCATTACATCATCATGACACAATTATGATGTCATTAAACATACCGAAACCCTAAAACTTTATTTTTACTATTCACTGAAAATTCATCTTTCTCAGAAAAATACCAAAATTTCACCTTATCCAAATATCAATGCTCTAATTTCAAAAATGAACTCCATTTTATAAAAATATTTTTCTAAATATTTTTAATTTAATTTTTAAATAAAGACACTATTCACCGAAAATTAATTTTTTTCAGAAAAATCCTCAAAAATTACCTTATCATAATATCGATGCTCTGAGTTCAAAAATGATATCCATTTTGTAAAAAATAATTTTCTAAATATTTTTAATTTAATTTTTAATTAAAAAACACTATTCACCCGGAAAAACTAATACTTGACTAATAAAATCTGAAAAAGTTATTTACCTATTTTATTGAATCTCATTAATTAATCAAGGTGCCTAGATTATATTAATACTTTCTTTAAGTGATATTACTAATCCATTTGGTCACATTACTAATCCTAAGCATAAAATCACTATTCATAATTTACTATTCATCAAAAATTATGTTGATCTTATTAGATTCTAAATTTCGTACTAAACATAATTGTAGAAGACCATTTTTGGAAAATCATTACACATTTTTAATTTTTTAAGGTTTACATAAACATTTTTAAATTATCCTTTCTCTAAAATTCCTCAAAAATATGCATACTATATTTATCCGAACATTTGAAAATTCATAAACTTCATCATAAGAAGACATCAAAATTTTTATTTAAAACAAAGGATTACACAAGGCAGTTACGGTCACCTTACATAGCCCCTTATAAACCCAACATAGGACCTAAGTGTAAGGTGTTCTAAGGTGAGAGAATCTGAGGGCGGCTCAGCCAACATTGCACAAGTAGTAATTTCTATCAGTTTGAACATCTCGTGAAGGCGATTCCGTTTTAGCTTCACACGATGAAGTTCGACTTGGGTTTGGTCCCGAGAAAAGCCCAGTGGTGCTACCTCCTTCCCAAGTTCCATTATATGGGCTTCGATTGGCCCGAGATTACTAGATGAGGCCATCGAATCTTCTTTATATATTAATTAACCAAGATCACTTTTATTTAGAGACAAAAATCGAAATGTTTAGTTTCCAGTGGTCATATTGACCAATGGTCATATAACAGTCAAAACCCAACGGTCTCATTTTAATTATACTCATGTTATAAACTGAAACAGTTTTGTTGAGTATAAAAATAAAATAACACACAAAATTAGGAAACAAGATTTATTCAAAATTTCGGGTCGTTACAATCGTCCATCTAGTAGCGAGCTGCGGGCCACCGCATGGAGGGCCGCCGCACGGTGGGCCGCCGCACCGTGGGCCGCCGCACAGTGGGCTGCCCAGCGCGGGTCTCCCAAAGAGGGAAGGGCCACGCCAACGGGCCAGGTCGGACCCCAGTCTGGACCCGGGTCGAGCTGGGTCATCCCAAAGTGGTTCGGGTCGGCCCTGGCCGGGTCGGGTCGGGTCGGACAGACCGGGTCAAATCGGACCCGAACTACATTTGACCCTTTTCTCTCTTTCAGCCATATCTTGAGCTATGGTAGACTGTTTGACAAACCGTATACGGAACTAGAAGCCTTGGAATGTGATGATCCTTTTTGTATACCCCACTTGAGATCTGGATAAATATGGGGTATGTCCGGGTTGGATCGAACATGAATTCTACCGTGCCCTGGGGACAAAACGGCTAATAACATACAGAACGAGAATCCGATTGATGCACCGTCTATTGCGTCGATAACCCTTTTACAAGGGAGTCTATTTGGATAATTCTTCATGGGACTTCGTGGTTGTTGGAGTGTTCGACCCGTGGCTTGAGGAGCGGACCCTCCGGGAATCAATCGAGCTTTGTGCGGGAACCCTGTAGCAGGCTGTAACATGAGAAGGGGAACCTATGTGGGTCTATGATTTTGGATCCTATTTGGGTCTTTGTTCGAGAGTAGCACATCGATTCGGTCTAGAAAATTCACGTGGGAAAACTCTAGGATTCTACGTGGGTCTGATGTACAAGGATCCTACCTCGGTTTGATGAATTAGGATCCTACGTGGGTCTGATGATTTAGGATCCTATGTGGGCCTTCCTCTTAATAGGGTAAGATGATTTAGTAGTTACATCTAATCATATTTACTATCGTACCTATGTTATACCTGGAGTGATTTGAGTCTTTAACTCTGTTGTACTTTTCTATGTGGCGTACCTTTGTGGTACTTACCTTCATGGTGAGACCTTTGTGGTAATATTTTGTTTGGCATACCTTTGTGGTACATACCTTCATGGTGAAACCTTTGTGGTATTCTTTTATGTGGTAAACCACTGTGGTTTTTACCTTCGTGGCAGATACCATCGTGGTATTCGTTCCTTCATGGAACAATTGTACTTTGGCTAAGGGTTTGGACCTTGGGTTTCCTCATTAATGATATGGGTATACTTGATAACATAGGTATATGTATGGTTATATACCTAAGTTGGGTTTTCAGTTGATTTAATGATTTTTGGTTTATCCTTTGTGGATTTTGAGAGATATTTGAGGGTATTAGGGTCCCTACTGAGTATCTTTATACTCACCCCTGCATGGGCTACGCCCCCACCTTGATGTGTTTGGTGCAGATGATGGACAAAACTGACCGAGGACGAGGGTACTAGAACTAGAGGCACCTTAGGGGTGGAACTTAGACAAGGCATACCATAGAGAAGACCGTATGAGAGCTGTACCTACCCTTCAGGTAGGACCCTTGGTGGGTGTTCACAGGAGCAGTTCCTGTTTACATGTACTTTTCAGTTTCTTGTACTTTCCAGTTGGGCTTGTATTCTGTCCCCTTTTGTGTACTGTAAAAACTATTTTTACTATAAAATTTAATTAAGTTCGTATCTTGTTGTGTGTGTTTAAAGGATATAATGTCAATGTTTTTCCAGTTTTCGGGAATACTCCTTTCGGTGTAAGTCGCCAGCCCCTGGGCTATGGAAGACGAGTTTGGCTTAGTCACTACACGGGCCCTGGGGGACAGGTTGTGAAAAATTGGTATCAGAGGAGTCGGTTCTACCATAGAATAATGGACTCTAATAATTTCTTTTAACGTTAAGAGTGTTATGTGTTATGAGTGTGGTTATCAGTTCAGGGAATCCAATGTTGTGTTGTGGCCGTCGTATCCAAACACCAGGACCCTGACTTCTAATTTCTGACATAGTGCAAGAAAACAGTGATTACGTGTGTGTTTTGAAATGTTTTTATTTGTGATATCTTGAGTCAGCTCACCAGGTATTACATATTGACCATGGTGCACCTGTTTCATTTAGGATTCCACCACGTGGATAACCAGCTAGGGTTCCGGGTAGAGTACACGATGATATCCCACCGAGCGATGAGGCCTTCGTGCAGGTCCCTTTATCAGTAGCGGCACCAACGGAGGCACCAGCGGTACCATTAACCATTGGTCCACCGATTCCACCAGCCCCTACAGTAGAGGGTGCACGCCTCTTGAGCACGTTGCTTGAGGTCCAGCACCAAAGGCCACCCAGGTTTAGGGGAGAGATGGACCAACAAGTGGTTGAGGATTGGGTGGAGGTCGTAGTGAGCATCTTTCAACTGGTAGGGATAGAAGCTGATCTCATGGTGATCCTTACCGCCAGTCTTCTACATGAAGCATCGAGAATATTGTGGAGCTTGATACTCCAGGTTCATAATGAGGTGAAACATCTCTGGGCAGACTTTGAGAGCCTGTTTTTGGAAGAGTTTGTCTCATAGACCCTTTGCTCAGTGCGCTTTCAGAAGCTTCTTCATCTGCAGCAGGGCAGCATGACTGTGGGTCATTACTCAGCAAGATTCACCAACCTCTCATGCTACTCAACTTATATGGTGCGGGACCACTTCTTCAGGGCCCAAATATTCGAGCAGGGACTCAGGCGGGAGATCAGGGTTTCGATGATTTCTCTCAGTATCCCGACACAGGCTGGGGTGTTAGAGAGATCCCTCTTAGTGGACTGTTATCTTGCAGAGAAGTCAACAGCAGTGAGACCAACCACCGGGCTTCACGTAGCCGAGTCTTATACATTTGGAAGCAGACATTTGTCACATATGTTCAAGAGGACCAGACCTACATACAGATGACCGCAAGATTCAGGGTTGATTGTACGGGGAACTGGAGACAGAGCCAGTAATGAGAGGATCATGTAGTGTTACAAAAGCAGCGGGTAGGGTCACATGGCTCATGATTGCCCGAACCGCTGTATGGATGATCAACAGATAATCGAAGGACCGCCTAGGCAGAGACAGAGGTTCGACCGAGGAGTTCATCATGGAGTAGGAGAATGTGGTAGAGGAGATGACTGTGTAGCTGGTGGTTGGAGATGATTCATGATGTTGCTGCCACCACCACTAGGTGTTCCACCCAGACCACAGGAAGAAGGTTGAAAGGGGAGAGTTCAACTCCATGTAGCTAAGGCCTATGACCACTATGCTCTGGTAAAGATACGATGTACGATATGTGTCAACTCCACCTTAGATGTAGTACTTATAGAAATAGGTTCGAGTCATTATTTTATTGCCACAACCCTAGTTCAGATATCAGAGATTCTGGTGGATCCGTTGGCACGATCCTTACGGTTAGAGACTCCTACGAGAGAGTATTCGATGATTAAACACTGGTGCTGGCAGTGTGATCTTACTCTAGAGGGAGAAAGCTTCGGCTGGGATCTCTTAGTAGCGACGTCAAGGCCTTACGACGTCATCTTGGATATGGACCGGTTATCTACAGTCCATGATCAGATGACTATATTAGTCACAAAGTGTGGTGTGTCCGCAGGTATGGGACTAGGTTTTCCTTCATCGGTAAGAAGGGAGCCTTTGCAACATGGGATGGACTTACCCGGAGGAGAGTGCAGCCGATCACTCTTCAGTTGGCTAGCCTTACCCTCGAGGAGGTTGATATGGAGAGTCTGCGATATCCTGTAGTGGTGGAACAGTACACAGATGTCTTTTCTGATGATGTTCTGGGTCTACCTCTTAGCAGAGAGGTGGAATTTTAGATTTACTTGTACCACGTTATGGAACAGATATCTACTATAGTGTGTCGGATGGCTCCCACAGAGCTTCGGGAGCTACGAGTACTGCTGGAGTACTTACACAGAAAGGGATTCATCCGGCCTAGTATTTCTCCTTGGGGAGCCCCGATTTTGTTTACCAAGAAGGCATATGTGAGCTTGAGACTTTGTGTTGACTATCAACACCTGAACCAGGTGACCGTGAAGTACAAGTACCCACTTCCGAGGATTGAAAACCTCATTGATCAGCTGAAACCGGCATGGTGGTTCTCATAGATAGACCATAGATCAGGCTATCACCAGCTCAGAGTATGAGACGAGGATGTGCAGAAGACAGATTTTAGATGTTTGTATGGCCACTACGAGTTCTTGGTTATGCCATTCGGTGTGACCAACAGTCCATTAGTATTCATGGGACTCATGAACTAGATCATTTAGCCATACCTTGATCATTTTATAGTAGTCTTCATCGACGACATACTGATCTACCCGGCTATCAAGGAGGAGCATGCCTATCATTTGGAGATTTTTCTAGACACACTCTGAGAGAACCAGCTTTATTGTAAGATCTTGAAGTGCTAGTTTTGGATCCGAGATGTTCAATTTCTGGGACATGTCATCTCGGAGGCTGGAGTTGCAGTGGATCAAGAAAATATTGAGGTGGTAGTTTCATGGGACCACCCAAGAGTGTGAAAGAGGTATGAAGTTTCTTGGGTTTGCCTAAATAATACTGCATATTTGTGCCAAATTTCTCTAGAGTTGCTACACCTATATCAGCATTGATAAAGAAGGGGAAACCCTTCATGTAGTCGGAGAGATGCCAGCAAAGTTTTTAGGAGTTGAGGAAGAGGCTGACTAGTGACCCCATCATGAGGCTTCCGGAGGAGGGCGTTGGATACATAGTCTATTGCGATGCTTCAGGGAATGGGCTTGGATGTGTCCTGATGCAAGAGCGAGTAGTTATCACATATGGTTCTCGACAGCTGAGACAACATGAGAATAACTATGCTACCCATGACCTATACTTAGAAGCAATGGTCTTCTCCGTGAATATGTAGCGACATTACATGATGTGAGAACGTTTTATAGTATACTGGGATCACAAGAGTCTTAGGTATATCTTCTCAAAGAAGGGACTAAACCTGAGACAATGACATTGGGTTGAGTTACAATAGGACTATGACGTCAATATAGTCTATATTTTTGGGAAGGGGAAAATTGTAACAGATGCACATAGAAGGAGATCAGGTATACAACTGTTAGGTGTGGTGATGGAGAAGATGGCCTTTTTACAGATATCCTTTGTGGAATGAGATGGACCAGCTTGTCTTTAATCTCTTACAGTCAATCCTCAGCTTCTTCAGCGAGTCAGGGAGGAACAACATGAGGACACTGACTGTGATGATCAATGTGTTCAGATATCCACAGGGCAGGGACCTTCTGGATTTTCTAAAGGTGGGGAGGACACCATCATCTTCATAGGATGTACCATTGTATGAGTGTCGCTTCCGGAGAAAGTTTTTAGGGATTCCACACATCCCTTGTAGCGGTACATCTAGGCGTGGTGAAGATGTAATGGTACCTCCGATGACAACATTGGTGGCTAGGAATGAAAAATAAGTTGCATAGTTTGTCTCATGGTTCCTCACTTATCAGCAAGTGAAGGCGGAGCATCTGGTACCAGCCGACTTAGTTCACCCTTTATAGGTCCCACAGTGGAAGTGGGATGGGATATCCATTAAATTTGTGAAAAGACTTCCACATACATCCAAGGTTCATGATTCTATCTGGGTGATTTTTGAACGACTCACCAAGTCAGCCCACTTCCTACCGATCAGAGATCAGGGTTCAGTAGAGAGTGTGGAATTCCTCTATGTGCAGGAGATTGTGCAGCTACATTGAGTTCCCTCGGCAATTGTTTCTGATCGTCATGCATGTTTCACTTCCCGGATATGGAAGGGGTTGCAAGAGGATTTTGGGACATAGCTTCATTTGAGAACTCCCTTCCATCCTAGGACGGATGGCCAGACTGAGCAGACTATTCAGACCCTCAAGGACATGTTGTGTGGTTGATTACTCGGCTTCGGTCGCAGCTTGGAGGATAACTTGCCCATGGTGGAGTTTTCATACTACAACAGCTATCACTCCCCCATTTTGATGACACATTTTGAGGTGTTGTACGACCGACCATGCAGAATGCATTTGTGCTGGACCGACCTAAGGGAGTCAGCACTCATGGGACTAGAGATGGTACGAGCTACCACAAAGAAGGTGCAGATCATCCAGGGGTTGATGAAGAATTCATATAGAATGAATAAGTCTTATGTTTATAGGTGAAGAAGACATATAGAGTTCAAGGATGGTTACCACATCCTTCTACGAGTCTCACCCCGATGAGGTTTGCAGAGATTTGGTCGGGGTAACAAGTTATCTTCGAGATTCATCAGACCCCTTCAGGTCCTCAGCAGAGTTGTCCAGGTGGCTTACCACTTAGCTCTTCCACCTAAGTTGCACCAAGTGCATGACGTTTTCCACATATCCTAGCTGATGTGATACATGCATGACCCTTAACACATCATTGACTGGGGTGAGCTAGACATTGACGACGGGGTGACATTTATGGAGGTTCCAGTGGGGATTGAGCATCGACAGGAGAGATTCCTTCATTGGCGATCGATACTTTTGGTGCATGTAAGTTGGAAGCATGGGAACCTCTAGGACAACACATGGGATCTGGAGGCTTAGATACGTTATCAGTACCCCCACTTGTTTCCCTAGTTTATGTTGTGGCTTTAGGGGACACAAAGCCCTGAGGTGGGGAGAATGTAAATACCCAGATTTTTCCATGTAATTTTTTTTAAATTATGTAGAATATTATGAGTATGAAAAAATTGATGGCACGTGATTTTGAGGCCTAGTGTTCCCAAAATGAATTTATGAACCTTTTTTCGGGTAAGTTCATTAAATGTGTGAGTGGGTTTTTATAACTTTTGAACTGGTGCTCAGAATTGAAATCTGAGGCCACCGTTGAACTCATAGCACTAGTATTCTCTTAAGGATACCTTCACCTCCACCGTAGTTGGTCGAAGGTGAAAGTTAGTTTCTGTGGTTTTCATGGGAGAAAATAAAATAAAGTAGCTTTATTTTATTTATAGAATTTCTAACCTCCCATTTGATTTATGGAGGTGGGGACCACAAGAGCTTTAATCCTCCCAATTTGAATTCTGGTGGCAGGGAGCACCCATGGGAGGTCAGGGATTTAATTATGGACATTAAAATCCAGGTCACACAAAATGTGTAACGACCCTTTGTAGGATTAATGAGGCTTATTATTTCTATAAATTAATGAATACCTTTAATTAAATGAATAAGAGTTAAACACTTGGGGTTTAGGGTAATCATTGGAAAAGGGTGATCAAGGAGGAGCCTCTTGAGAAGATCAGTTCTCACCAAGGAGGAACGGAAGAATGGAGGGTCATCAAACAAGTGGCATCATTGGAGGAGGCTTGCTTTGGGATTGAAAGACGCCAATCGATTTTTACCGCAGAAGATCTCCAAGAGAACCTTTGAGGTAGGGTTTGTTATTTTGAATACCCGTCACTCATTATTAATGTTCTTCATATTTCAATAAAAAATGAGGTTTTTTCTACCTCTTGAACGTGGAGGGTGAAGGTCAAAAAAACATGGCCTGACCACTATGCAAATTTTTAAATTTTTTATGCGTTCTTCGCAATGGAGGAGGAAGGTGCCCTGTGCCGGAAGCTGGCACCGGTGGAACTCTGGAGCATCGGCCGACACTCTGGTCGGCTGCGATGACAGCGGAAGCGCAAGCGCGCTACCAGAGAAGGGCCACGACCCGTCGGATGTGGCGTAATAAGGGTGGTGGCTGGCACTCTGGCCGACCACGTGAAGGGGACATAGGCGTGCTTCTGTGCCACTCGGCGTAACGGAGCTGCGACCTTGTGCTGCAGTGGAATATGGGAGCCGAGACATTTTGCCGCGGCGGCGAGGCGAGGGTGTTCATCTCGCTGCGGGCTGCTGTACCGCGGGTCGCCGCCCAGCCAGCCACTGCATTGCGGGCCACCCAGCGCGGGTTGGGAGGGACCCAGCGGGTCGGGTCAGACCTAGGTATGTACCCGGGATGGGCCGAGGCAACCCGACCTGGGTCGGGTCGGCCCCGTTGAGGTCGGGTCAGGTTGGTCCGATCGGGTCGGTCTGACCGGGTCAATCCGAACCCGGACCAGTTTCGACACTTTTCACTCTTTCGACCATATATTGAGCTACGTGTGTCCTTTTGATGAACCATCTGTTGTACCATAATCCATGGATTGAGATGGTCCTTTTGTTATACCCCACTAGTGTTTTGGATAAATTTGGGGTACAACTAGGTTGTAACGAACACGAATTCAACCGGGCCCTCGGGACTAAGAGGCCAATAACTTACAAACCTAGCATCTAATTAATGCACCATCTATTGCATTGAGACCCCTTTTAAGTGCAAGTCATTTGGTATACTTCTTCATGGGACTTAGTGGCAGTTGGAGTTTTCGAACTATGGCTTGAGTAGGAGACCCTCCCGGAATCAAGCGAGCATAGTGAGGGAACCCTGTAACTGGCTGTAACATGAGAAGGGGATCCTATGTTGGTATAAGATTTGGGATCCTATGTGGGTCTATGTTCTAGAGTTCCACATTGAACCGCTCAAGGAAATTCATGTGGGATTACTCTAGGATCCTACGTGGGTCTTCTGTACTAGGATCCTACATGGGTCAGATGAGTTATGACCCTACTTGGGTCTAATGATTTAGGATCCTACGTGGGTTTTCCTCTTAATAGAGTGAGATGATTTAGTAATTACATCTATTCATATTTACTACCGTACAATTGTTATACCTATAGTGAGTTGAGTATTTACCTTTGTGGTAATTTTCTACGTAGTGTACCTTTGTGGTACTTACCTTCATGGTGATACTTTTGTGGTAACCTTCTATGTGGAATACCTTTGTTGAACTTACCTTCATGGTGATACATTTGTGGTGTTCTTCTGTGTGGCATACCATTGTGGTATTTAACTTCGTGGCAGATACCTTCATGGTATTCTTTCCTTTGTGGAATAGTTGTACTTTGGATAAGGGTTTGGGACTTATGTTTCATCATGAATAAGAAGTGTATAGTTGATAACTTAGGTATATGTATGGGGATATACCTATGTAGGGTTGTCAATTGATTTCATGCTTTGTGGTTTATCCGTTGTGGATTTTAGATATCTTTGAGGGTCTCGAGGTCTCTAATGAGTATCGATATACTCACCCCTACACAGGCTCTACCCACACCTTGATGTGTTTGGTGTAGAGGATAGACAACGCTGACTGAGGACAAGGGTACCAGGACTAGAGGTAGCTCTGGCTGGACCATAGATGAGGCATATCGTAGAGACGACCATACGAGAGTTATACCTACTCTTCAGGTAGGACCCTGGGCGGGTGTCCACATGAGTTGATCAAGTTTACATGTACTTTTAAGTTTCTTTTACTTTCTAGTTGGTCTTGTTTCTTTTACCTTTTTCATACTGTATGCACTCTTTTTAGTATACAGTTTTCTTGTGTTCGTATCTTGCTGTATTCTTTGTTGTGTGTGTTTACATGTTATAAAGGAAAATCCTTCCCACTATTAGGTAATACGCCTTTCGAGGCTAGTCGCCATCCCCTGGCCTATGGAAGGTGGACTTGGGGTAGTCACGACACGATCCCCGGGGGATGGGTTGTGATAGGAACAAAGTATGGAAACTAGTTGATAGATCCAAATACACATTTACCATAGGCACTAAGTGGGATTTTTGAAATAAGGTTGATGAATCTGGTAACACAGTTAAAAACCTGGGAAGAGTGGTTGCACAATGATATTATAGAGAAGAGGGAATTAACTATGAAGAAACCTTTTCACTAGTGGATAAACATGAATCCATCAGAATTATGCTTGCTTATATTGCACATCTGAATTTTAAACTATATCAAATGGATGTTAAAAGTGAATTCCTAAATCGGTATATAGCTGGGGATGTCACTGTTGATAAACCCTCTGTTTTTAAAAATCCTCAACTTCCAAATCATGTTTTTAAATTATCAAATTCTTTATATGGTTTAAAAAATTCTCCAAGAGCTTGGTATGATAGATTAAGTACTTTTCTTATTTTGAAAGGATTTACTAAATGAATAGATGATCCTACCTTTCATATAAAACAAATTTTCAATGAATTTTTAATAGTTAAAATTTATGCAGAAGATATTATCATTGTATCTTCAAAAAATTCTTTTTGTATTGAATTTTCCAAAATGATGCAAAATGAATTTGAAATGTGATTAATGGGTGAACTAAAATTCTTTCTTGGATTTAAAATATTTTAAAATAATTATGATATTATTTTAAATCAATGAAAATATACCATGGATCTTTTTAAATGTTCTGGATTGGATAGAAGTAAAAGTAGTGACACTCCAATGAGTACTACCTATAAGTTGGATCTTGATGGAGACGGAAAATCTTTTGATCAAACCACTTACAGAGGAATGATTTGAAGCCTACTCTACTTAATTACTAGTCGACCCAACATTTTGTTTACTGTATGTATGTGTGATAATTTTCAAGAAAACCCTAAGGAATGTCATTTAAATGATGTGAAGAGAATTTATAAATACATCGAGCACACGCCCAATCTAGGACTGTTTTATCCTGGAGGACAATCCTTTGAGTTTTTTAGCTATTCTGATGCTGGTTTTTGCGGTTGTAAGTTATAAAGAAATTGAACCCCTGGAACATGTCGATTTTTAGGAAAGTACCTAGTATCATGGTGTTGAATGAAACAAAACCAAGTTGCATAATCTACTACCGAAGCTGAATACATAGTTTTTGTGCAAACATTTTGTGGATGAAACACACATTACTAGATTTTGGATGACAATTAAGGTGTGTACCCATAAATTGTGACAATGAAAGTGCAATTAACATCTCAAAAAATTCTATTTAACACTCTAGGAAAAAGCATTTTGATGTAAGACATCACATTTTAAGAGAAAATTATCAAAAATGTGAAATCACTTTGGAATTCATTGGAATTGAATATCAGCTCGCCGATATATTCACCAAACAATTATATTCAGAAAGAATAGATTACGTCATACATGAATTGGGAATGATAAATCTTTAGTAGTATGTGTACTATTTCACAACTTATTGTTTCATAGTTTATGGTTTCACAAGTCACTATCTTAAGATTACAGTATAACACTTACAGTTCTATAGATTTCTGTCTTAAAAGCTATTGTTTAATGACTGTGTTCTTATAGTTACTATCTCTCGGTTATTGTCTGGAAAATACTATTTCAAAAAATAAGGCCGCACAGTTTTGATGTACTGCAGTACAGATCTCACCGTAAAAACCTATTATAATCTCACCTTGAAAATATTTTATGGTCTCACCGTGAAAAACTATTACGGTTTCACCATGAAAACCTGTTACAGTGTCACTGTGAAAATCTGTTACGGTCTCACTGTGAAAGTTTGTGTAACAACCGAGACTTTTATGAGAAATATTTTGTTTTTTTATATTATATAAATCGTCAAAGGAATATTTCACTACACACAACACTAGCTTTGCCTGCTTTATATGCAACCACGGCCTTCCTCAATAGCTTGCGTCGTACCCAATACTGAGTTTCACTAAACAACGATATGCTATTAAAATATTATTAAAACCAGCTGCTATGAATAGTAATATCCACTTTTTGAAATTTTGTAAATTTTATTTTTCAAAATAGACTTCATTTTTGGATTCGGAATATCGAAATTAGCTTTGGGTGAAATTTTGGTTCTTTTCAGATAACTTTCTTATTCTGATGAATAGTGAAAGTTGCTAAATTTTAATTAAAAACAACTTTTTTAATCGAAATAATTAGTAGTGATAAATTATTAATTTGATTAGTTTAAAACTATATTTACAATATATTTTTTACAATTTAATAAAATGTTGTTCCTTAGATGTAATTTCACATTTAAACCAGACATAAACAAGTGTCAATCTTTTGATAGTTATTATCTCTTAAAAACACGCTATTTGTTTTGACAACGGGAATTAATTATTAAATTAGTTAATGTAACTGATATGTTTTGAATTTGGTAAAATAGAGATCAATTTTTAATTCATAATATCAAATATAGCTTAGGTCTAATTTTTGGTATTTTTCTGTAAACTTTAATTTTTTTGATGAATAGTGAAACCACTAAGTGGTAGTTAAAAAAATGAATTTTTCATAAAACATAATTTTAACGCTTCTGTGAGTCTAATTTTGATAATCTGAGAGACACATTTAATATCAATTACTAAAATGTGGTTCAATGAGATGAAAATAATTTTTGGTGAATAGTATATTTTTACTTTTTTTACCACGGTTAAAAGTAAATAGGGTAATTAAGGGAAAAAGTGTTATTATTATTATCCTAACACATGTCCTAATTCTATTGGATAACTGTAATTCGACCAAAAACAGCCTTAGGAATAACAAATGACCATTTAGGCCGACTTTGATTAGATTAGGACATTTATTATCAATTTATTTAAAGAAGGGTTAAAATAGTTAAAATCAATGTTTAATAACTAAATAATTTTTAATATAGGGTTATACATAAGATAAATTCGACTATAAATATTCATTAGAAAGTTAAAACGATTTCCAACATAATGGTATTTTATTTGTAAATTTTAGTCTTAAAATAATTTAATTTATTTATGATACAATGATGATGCAGTAATTATCTTATTAATGAAATATTGTAATAATTGATGTTATAAATACCCAAATAAATTTAATTTGAGACTTTTTATGAATTACAATAAATTTATATTTTAATATGACATGTTAGTATTGATTTAATTAATTTTTTTCTAACTAATCATTCTGTTATGATTTTCACAAAAATCAATTACCAAATAGTGTCAAAATTGACATAAAATAGTTTTTAAAACAAATATTATAGTATTAATTGTTATTATATTCCTAAAAATCTAAGGTTCGGCCAAAGTACTTATATCATGATATTTGTATCATTAATGGACCATTTGGGGGTAGCTTGGATGTATATGGTATGTTTATTAACTATATAATATAAAAATACAAAGTGACATGGTAAATGTCAATCTAATTAACTAAGGGTTAAAACTAAAAGGTAAGGTTAATATAATGACATAAACTTGTCTAAATTCAATTGGATTAGAGGATTTCGACCAATACCCACCTTAGATTCTATATATATCAATTTTGAGCTATTAAAAACCGAATTTGACTTTATAATAAAATAATATTTTTTATTATTCCAAAGGTGCCCCTCTCCTCCCTTATAAAAGGGCACCTCCTCCCTCTCCTCCTCACACCAATTCGAGCTTTAGAGCTCGCCCAAAACCTTAACATTTCACTTCCCCACTTCCCTAGAAACATCCTAGAGGTCCTGGTCTTCTTCAAAGACCAATTTTAGTGCCCTAAGAGGAGGTCTCAACGAGGCGCTTCAAAGAAGTGGTAATGTCCGTTACCGATTCTTTCAACTTTATTTCTTCTTCCACTTCTTATTTTTAGGTTGTTTAACTATTAAGTAATAACATAAGTATAACTCATATACTGATATGTTATTATAAGTATGAAACAACCCTATTTCACCGTCTATCCATCCTATGGAAAATGAAATCACCGCGCGTGCGTACGTACGGAATACCGTCTACACGCCGTGGTGTAATCTATTTTCCACCACCACCTTACTTGGATGGGTATAATGGTGTAAATAATGACTATATATGATTATTGTAAATTTATATTGATTCTTAAATAGTATACACACACTCCAATACAATTTCACGATCATGGGAACGATATCATCGCTCGTGCGTACGTACGCAATACCGTCTCCACTATGTGATGCAACTTGTTCTACATGATCTTCATTGAATAATGATTATATAAATGAATTGAATGAATGAATATGATATATATTACACTAATAACATTCTGGAAATGAGGTATCTATAACCTAAAAAGAAAAAAAAAGAATTTATTCGACAAAACATGCATAAGAACAAAAAGTAATAAACACCCGAATAACAAGTAGTAATGAAATATTACTAATAAGAAGATAAGAATATGACCATATATGATATCATAAAAATAATTATGATTCTGTAATAAGTCAATAACATTATTTAAATCATTATACAGGAGGTTCAGATACTTACGAAGCAAATCGTACCTAAGGTAAGGGAAAATATCACAATCTCATTTTATCCGAGATTGTTTATTCTTTGGTATTTACTGGGGTGTATTTTATCATCCACATCCATGTTTCCTAAATATTTAATATTATTTCCATCCTCCTACAATTGTTTAAATCAAATTTTACCCTTTGGTGAGTTTTTAGTAAAAGATATAAAAGGAATCTTTTGTCGTTTTTCGTACGAGGTACTTTTTGACTTTTCCGACAAAAGTACAAGAAGAATGTTTTTTAACTTATACGGCATGAATGGATTTTTAAAACATTATTTACAAGAATATTCCTTTAAAAGTTTTCATGTTTATTTTTAATCAACTTTTTTAGTTTAGAATTGTTTGACAATTTAAGAAAGGAAAAGTGTTTTTGAAGTAGAAAGGATATTTTCATCAAGAATGGAGTTCAAGTGTTTTATCCAAATTATTTTCCATCTAAGATAATAAAGGGTTCTTTTTCTATCCCTATTATTACATTGATTTGATTATGTTGTGATGGAATTATTTTATGAATTCCTTTATCTTATATTAATTGATTTATGATGTCATGATGTTTAAGAATCCCATTTTTTTACATGGGTTATGAAATGATGTATGATTTATGATTTTTGTGGCACACATAAGAATGGATTAATTATGAGATATGTGGGACCTATATCTACCTCCAATTCATTGGGTAAAGATTTTATATCTCATGAGATAGACATGACTGGAATGGAAGGTTAAACCGGTTCAGTGAAACAGGACTGAAATGAGGAATGAACTCGGTTCAGAAATGGACTTTGTCCACTAAGATAGTCTTGGAAATGAGTCTTTACTACTAAGAAATGATTCTCTATGATTATGTGTGTATTCCACAAAGTTTCATGTTTTATGTTATGATTATTGGGATTACATTTCACTACTATTATTTATCCCATGTTATGAAATTATGATCTCTTTTGCAGGTTAAGAATTCCAAAAGTTATGTTCTTATGTATATGATGTGATTGATATTTCTTTTGTTTACCCTTACTAAGAATTTGAGCTCACCCTTTATATGTTTTCTTTTCCCTAGGATTTAAATAAAGGGTTTAGTTAAGAAAACATAAAGGGGAAGATCTTATGGGAGATGTTGAAGATCTTTCACCCCGATTAGAAGATTATATTCCGAGTTTCCAAAGACACTAAACTATTACGATCCTTGTGTGTCTATTTTTGTTAAGTATTAAGTATTCTGCTAAAGTAATGTATTGTCCATGTACATCAAGCTTCGGGTCTCTATAGTTGGTATCAGAGGAAAGGTATAGTCAACCTTTGGAAACTAGGATGTGAAAGCCTTAGTAAGAATCCTAAGGATAAGTCTAAGCATAGAACACAATCTTAGTGATATAGAAATGTCCATGAATAACCTAGGATAAGACCTTAAGTGTGAAATATTCTTCTTGATTATGTGGTTTTACTATTATAATTAGTGTTTCTCACACTATTCTTCTTGGTTTTAGTCAATGGCTGGAACCTGAAGGAACCGTGTTAATGAAAAATGCGACGGGAAATGCAATGATTATCCCCCTGAGCAACCAAACGTTATGGGAGATGGAATGAAAAATCTTGTAGCCATGATCACACAAATTTCTCAAGCTATGAATCATGCAAGACTTCCAAATGAGCAAAAGAAGGAGCAAAATTCTATTGAATCCTTCATGAGGCACCGTCCACCTTCATTCAGCGGGTCTACTGATCCATTAGTTCCTGAACAATGGATTAGTACTACTGAAAAGATATTTTCAGTTCTTCAATGTTCTGAACATGATAAAGTCATCCTAGAAGTGTATCATTTGGAAGGTGATGCTGATCAATGGTGGAATCTTATTAAGAATACGAGGCAAAGGGTTGAAATTGAGTCCATGGAATGGGACGAGTTTAAAAACTTTTTTTTCAATAAGTACTTCCTTTTTATTCTCCGAACAAAGATGGAGAATGAGTTTATTGAACTGAAGCAAAAGGATGATGAATCTGTTGGTACCTATGAAGCCAATTTTACAAGACTTTCAAGGTACGCTTCTGGTATTATTATACAACCTGAGAGTAAGATTGATCGATTCTTTAGTGGCTTAAAACCAAGTCTTTGAAGGGCCTTATCCATAAGGGACTTCAATAGAAATGAGGAAATCGTTCGATGTGCTCTCAAAGTTGAGATGGATATTAGAGTAACACATCAGCCATATGGGTTTGATAAGAAGAGGAAAATGGAATTCAAAGGAAAATCTAAAGAGCACACTGAAAAGAAGATGAGCTTTCCCTTATTCTCAAAGTGTGGAAAGAAACATGGAGGGAGTTGTCTTAAATGGACAAGTAAATGTTTCAAATGTGTAAAGGAAGGTCATTGGGCATTTTAATGCCGTAATGATGGGAATAAGAGGTCTAATGATGCAAACAAAGGAAGGGATACACATAATGAACCTACTACCCTTCAATGTTTCATGTGCAAGGAGATGGGGAATTATGCCAATCAATGCCCAAATCCAAGGGTTATGATGGTCGACGTCAACAAACTCTTAAGGCTAAAGACAAAGGAAAGTCACATGCAATTTCTATCAGCGATGTGGAGTACGATAACGATGTGGTGAAAGGTACACATACCATCCACTCTAAAGTAGAAAATGTTTTATTTGATTCTGGATCCACCCACTCTTTTATTTCTGAAGAATTTTCTATGGGTATCTCTATATTACCTCAACAATTAGATGTTGAGTTAGCTGTGAAAACCTCTAATGGAACAACAGTCACATCAAAATTTTATAATTCTTCTCCAATTGAAGTTTGTGGGAAAGTGCTTCCTGCAAATCTTGTGATCCTTCCTATAGTGGAATTTGATGTGATTCGTGGAATTGATTGGATTTCTCTATATGGAGCTCATATCAATTTCCAAAGAAGGGAAGTCACATATCATATTCCACATCAATCAATGATCGTCTATCGATTCAAGGATGAACATAACCTTCTAGTGGAAATTTCTTCCATCATATGGGTCTTGATTCCACTAAATGAGGGTTATTTATCTCAAATGGTTGGTGAGAAACTCATGATTAAGAATATGCCCATTGTACGGGAGTTTGACGATGTATTTCCGGAGGAATTTCTAGGTCTTCCACCAAATCGTGAAGTTGAGTTTTCAATAGAACTCGTACCGGGTGCTTTACCTATTTCAAAGACACCTTATAGAATGGCCCCAATTGAGTTGCAGGAATTAAAGAAGCAACTCCATGAGAATCTTGATAAGGGATTCATATGCCCTAGTGCAACACCTTGGGGACCACCTGTTCTGTTTTTTAAGAAGAAAGATGGATTAATGAGACTCTGCATTGATTATCGAGAACTTAACAAGATCACTATCAAGAACAAATATCCTCTCCCGCGCATTGATGCCTTATTTGACCAACTACGCAGAGCTCAATACTTTTCCAAGATTGATCTTCGTTCAGGGTATCATCAATTAAGGGTCAAAAGGGAGGATATACCAAATACAGCTTTGCGTACAAGGTATGGACACTATGAATTTATAGTGATTTCATTTGGTCTTACTAATGCCCCTGCTATCTTCATGGATCTGATGAATAGAGTCTTTAAAGACTATCTTGATCAGTTTGTGGTAGTCTTTATAGACGATATTCTTGTATATTCAAAGAGCAAGGAAGAACATGAAGATCACTTGAGAATTATATTGAAGATCCTGAGAAAGGATAATCTTTATGCCAAATTTACCAAGTGTGAATTTTGGCTTCAAAAAGTTTCATTTTTGGGTCACATAATCTCAAAAGAGGGGATATCTGTGGATCCAGCAAAAAAAGATGTTATCGAAAGATAGTCGAGACCAACAACAGTAACTGAGATCCGAAGTTTTCTTGGTTTGGCTGGATATTATCGACGTTTTGTGAAATATTTTTCACGATTATCTAATCGACTCACCAGGTTGACTCGGAAAGGAGTTAAGTTTGTTTGGACGTAGGAATGTGAAGATAATTTCAAGGAGTTGAAAAGAAGGTTATCCAGTGCACTTGTACTCACACTTCCTTGTAGTGGAGAAAGGATTGTGATCTACAGTGATGCATCCAAGAAGGTATTGTGGCGTGTTCTTATGCAAAATGATATGGTGATAGCTTATGCCTCACGAAAGTTGAAAATCCATGAGCAAAATTACCCGACTCAGGATTTGGAGTTAGCTGTGGTAATCTTTACATTAAAGATTTGGAGGCATTATCTTTATGGAGAAAGGTGTGACATTTTACTGATCTTAAAAGTTTAATGTGTATTTTTACAAAAAAGGAGCTGAATATGCTCCAAAGAAGATGGTTAGAGATGATTAAGGATTACGACTGCTCAATTCATTACCACCCTGGGAAAGAAAACAAGGTGGAAGATGCATTAAGTCGACCAGACCATGTCATTTTATCCATGATGAGGATCACAAAAGATCCAATATTTATGGATTTACAAAGGATGGATCTTGGAATTATAGTGGTAGGGGGAAATCGTATCTTTCTCAAATGAATGTTCATCCATATATACATGTGAAGATTAAAGAGGCACAGAATGAAGATGTAGAGTTACAAAAGAAGGTGAGAAATATTCCTAAATTCAACCTTGATTGTGATGGGATAATAAAGTTCAGGAATCGGGTTTGTGTTCCTCCGATCCCCGAATTAAAGGAGCTGCTGGATGAGGCTCATAGTTCTTCATTCTCTATTCATCCTGGAATCACGAAGATGTATAGGGACCTAAAAGAGTACTTCTGGTGGGATGGCATGAAAAGAGATGTTGCTGAATATGTCTCTCGATGCTTGGTCTGTCAGCAAGTTAATGCTGAGAGACAGAATTCTAAGGGGATGTTACAACCATTACCCATACCTGAATGGAAATGGGAAAACATCACTATGGACTTTGTCACAGGACTTCCTAAAACATCCAAAGGAAATAATTCTATCTGGGTCATAGTTGATCATCTTACAAAGTCTACACACTTAATTGCTATTAGAGAGGATTTCTCTCTAGATCAGCTTGCCAGGATATATGTAAAATAAGTGGTAAGATTGCATGGAGTACCACTTTCTATTATATCTGATCGGGATCTGAGATTTACCTCGATGTTCTGGCGAAGTCTTCAGCATACTCTGGATACAGAGTTGAGTTTCAGCACTGCTTATCATCTTCAGACAGACGGTTAGTCTGAGAGAACAATTCAAACTCTGGAAGATATGTTAAGAGCTTGCTCTATGGATTTAAAAGGTGGTTGGGATCAACACCTACGTTTGGTGGAATTTTCTTATAATAATAGTTTTCACTCCAATATTCAGATGGCTCCTTATGAAGCACTCTACGAAAAGAAATGCAGGACTCCAACTTGCTGAGATGAAGTTGGGGAAAGAAAGCTATTAGGACCTGATCTTGTTGATGAGATGGCAGAAAAGGTCCGATCTATTCAACAACACATAAGAGCAGCTCAGAGTCGACAGTAAAGTTATGCTGACAATTGAAGAAAAGACCTAGAGTTTTAAGTGGGTGATAAAGTGTTCTTACGAATATCTCCCTGGAAGAGGAAATAAGAGGAAGTTGAGCCCTAGATATATCGGTCCTTTCGAAATACTGGATCGTGTTGGAATGGTAGCTTACCGATTGGAACTTCCATCGAATCTCTCCCATATTCATGATGTGTTCCATATATCTCTCCTGAGAAAGTACATACCTGATCCTTCACATGTACTCAGCTCAGAAGTTGTACCGCTGGAGCAAGATCTTTCTTATGAAGAACAACCAATAGAGATTCTGGATCGTAGCGAAAAAGTCCTACGGAACAAGAGCGCTCGCTTGGTGAATGTTTTATGGAAGAACCACCAATTAGAAGAAGCTACATGGGAGATTGAGGATATGATGAGGGAGAGGTATCCTCATCTTTTCGTTACAAAGTGACAAATTTCGAGGGAGAAATTCATTTTAAGGGGGGTAGAATGTAACACCCGAGACTTTTATGTGAAATATTTTGTGTTTTTTATGTTATATAAATCATCAAAGGAATCTTTCACTACACACAACACTAGCTTGGCATGCTTTACACGCAACCGGGGCCTTCCTCGATAGCTTGCGTCGTACACAATACCGAGTTTCACTAAACAACGATATGCTATTAAAATATTATTAAAACTAGCAGTTATGAATAGTAATAACCACTTTTTGAAATTTTGTAAATTTTATTTTTCAAAATGGACTTCATTTTTGGATTCGGAATTTTGAAATTAGCTTAGGGTGAAATTTTGGTACTTTTCGGATAACTTTCACATTCTGATGAATAGTGAAAATTACTAAATTTTAATTAAAAACAACTTTTTTAATCGAAATAATTAATAGTGATAAATTTTTAATTTGAGTGGTTTTAAAGTATATTTAGAATTTATTTTTTACAATTTAATACAATGTTGTTCATCAGATGTAATTTCACATTTAAACCAGTCATAAACAAGTGTCAATCTTTTGATAGTTATTATCTCTTAAAAACACGCTATTTGTTTTGACGATGGGAATTAATTTTTAAATTAGTTAATGTAACTGATATGTATTGAATTTGGTAAAATAGACATCATTTTTTAATTCATAATATCAAATATAGATTAGGCCTAATTTTTGGTATTTTTCGGGAAACTTTCATTTTTTTATGAATAGTGAAACCACTAAGTGGTAGTTAAAAAACTGAATTTTTCATAAAACATAATTTTACCTCTTCTGTGAGTGGAATTTCGAAAATCCGAGAGATGCGGTTAATATCAAGGACTAAAATGTGGTTCAATGAGATGAAAATAATTTTTGATGAATAGAAACTTTTTACTTTTTTTACCACGGTTAAAAGTAAATAGGGTAATTAAGGGTAAAAGTGTTATTATTATTACCCTAACACATGTCCTAATTCTATTGGATAAGTGTAATTCGACCAAAAACAACCTTAGGAATAAAATATGAGCATTTAGGCCCACTTGGATTAGATTAGGGCATTTATTATCAATTTACTTTAGGAAGGGTTAAAATAGTTAAAATCAATGTTTAATAACTAAATCATTTTTAATATAGGGTTATCCATAAGATAAATTAGACTATAAATATTCATTAGAAATATAGAAATATTTCCAACATAATGGTATTTTATTTGAAAATTTTAGACTTAAAATAATTTAATTTATTTATGATACAATGATGATGCAGTAATTATATTCTTAATGAAATATTGACATAATTGATATTATAAATACCCAAATAAATGTAATTTGAGACTTTTTATGAATTAAAATAATTTTATATGTTAATATGACATGTTAGTGTTGATTTAATTAATTTTTCTCGAACTAATCATTCTTTTATGATTTTCACAAAAATCAATTACCATATAGTGTCAAAATTGACAGAAAATAGTTTTTAAAACAAATATTATTTTATTAATTGTTATTATATTCCTAAAAATCTAAGGCTCGGCCAAGATACTTATATCATGAGAGGTGTATCATTAATTGACCACTTGTGGGTATCATGGATGTATATGGTATGTTTATTAACTATATAATATAAAAATACAAAGTGACATGGTAAATGTCAATCTAATTAACTAAGAGTTAAAGCTAAAAGATAAGGTTAATATAATGACCTAAAGTTGTATAAATTATATTGGATGAGTGGTTTTCAACCATCCCTACCTTATCTTCAAAATTTATCAATTTGGAGCTATTAAAAACCGAATTTGACTTTATAATAAAATAATATGTTTAGTTATTCCAAAGGTGCCCCTCTCCTCCCTTATAAAAGGGCACCTCCTCCCTCCCCTCCTTACACCAATTTGAGCCTTCATGCTCCGCCAAACCCTGCCCATTTCACTTCCCCACTTCCCTAGAAACATCCTAGAGGTACTGGTCTTCTTCAAAGACCAATGTTAGTTCCCTAAGAGGAGGTCTCAAAGATGCGCTTCAAAGAAGAGGTAATGTCCGTTACCGATTCTTTAAACTTTATTTCTTCTTCCACTTCTTCTTATTAGGTTGTTTATTTATGAAGTAATAACATCAGTATCACTCATATACTGATATGTTATTATAAGTATGAAACAACCCTATTTCACCATCTATCCATCCTACAGAAAATGAAATCACCGCGCATGCGTACGTACGGAATACCGTCTCCACGTCGTGGTGTAATCTATTTTCCACCACCACCTTACTTGGATGGGTATAATGGTGTAAATAATGAATATATATGATTATTTTAAAGTGATATTGATTCTGAAATAGTATAAATACACTCCAATACAATTCCACGATCATGGGAAGGATATCATCGCTCGTGCGTACGTATGGAATACTGTCTCCACGATGTGATGCGACTTGTTCTACATGATCTTCATTTCATAATGATTATATAAATTAATTGAATGAATTAATATGATATATATTACACTAATACCGTTCTGGAAATTAGGTATCTATAACCTAAAAAGAAAAATAAGAATTTATTCGACAAAACATATGACAACCCTGCTTTTTATTACAACTTAAACATGCTTTATTACATAAAACTTCACTTGATACAACAAAGAAGATCGAGAGGTTTAGTGTCTTTGGGGCTTAGGATTATTACATAAAAACTTTAAACTTGAAATACAACATCCTTATTGAAAACTTCCTTTACATGACCACTACATTCCTTCGTACTTAGCATTGCATGGGATAACCTGAGGACATGCATAAGAAAAGGGTGAGCTATAAAGCCCAGTAAGGGAGTACATAATGAATAACATGAGGAGTAAAATACATGTTAGGAAATAGGCATATCAATAGATCATAAGAGATACATGAACATAAAGGCATGATAAAGCATGATAATCATAACATGGAAATGTGGCAACAACACTTAACATTGAATTAGCATGAGCCAAGGCTCATTGCACATGGAGCATGAGTAAACCCTCATTGCACTTGAAGCACGAGTAAACCCTCGTTGCACTTGAATTAGCATGAGTAAACACTCATTGCACATGACGTATCATGATACTATACTTTACCCAATGCATTGGAGCGCTATAAAGGGCGCACCCTTCTTAAACATTTCATTTCATGCATAAGTGTGCCACATGGATCATAAAACATGGATTCATAAAACATAATCATTTATTCCACGATAAAGGAATGTGGAATTCATACATGAAACTTTACAATCAATAAGTAAATGTGCATAAAGGTGAATACCCTTGATGGAGAAATGAGCATGGTATTCACTACACAATGATATTGGCTTAGAAAATCGGTGTGATTTTGGCAGCGTAACGGCGTGACATAAGAATTCATAAAAAGGATGATGAGAGAGAAAGGGGTTCCTCATCATATTTAAATGTAATGGACAGTAAGAAGGTCATATAGATACATGTCCCAACAATTAAAAAGGAATTTAGATTCATGATACAAAAGTATTGCTTGAATATAAAAGAGGAGAAAAAGGTTCCTTTCGGTATTTCAGCATAGTAACGGGTGTACATGGGAGGCATTTAATGAGAGAGAAAGGGGTCTCCCATCATTCAAACAATAATAGGGCAGTATGGGAGAGGTGATAAACCATACCCCAACATTCATAAATGAAATTAAAAGGGAAATACAACTTAAAGAAAATTGACAAAAATGAGAAAGGAAGAAAAACCCTTACTTGGAAGTGTGCTTCCAAAGGCTAGAGAGAGGCTTGTGAGAGGCTTCTTGGGAGCTTGGGGCACCTTGAGAGGATTCTAGAGAGAGTAGGGTAGAGGTTGGACGAACTTCAAGGGCTTTGAGTGATGAGGAAGTGAGAGCTTGGGTGGGTTTATATAGGAAAGGTGAGAGAATTCTTTATTATTTAGGTTTGGGACCCCTTATATTAAAATAATCCAAACCACAAACCATCCCATGGTATTTGCCCATGGTTTCTGGAAAAGGAAAGAGGAAAACAATATTTTACAAGGCCAAGGTCCGAACTTATTAAAAAATTAGGGTTGCTTATGTGGAGGTGAGTCACACTCCCATGGAAATTAATTTAAAAAGGCAAAGTGTTGAATAAGTCTTGAGGGCTCCATTAATGCTTTGAAAAGTGAGTAAAACAAACCCAAAACCTCATTATTTTAATGATAAAACATATATTTGCCGAACATAAGGATTATGGTATTTTATTACATCACCATTGGGTCATTATGATGTCATAAAACACATTATATATTTAAATGGTATTTAATTTTTACCCAAAAATTTGACTGTCTCAGAAAATTATGAAAAATTCACCGTTGGATAATTTCGACGTCCTGATTCCAAAAATAATATTTATTTTATCTAAATAATTTTCTAAATATGTGAATTTTTACTTTTAAAATAAAAACCGACATTTATAAAAAATTCACGGGTTTTGACAGAAATGGCTTTCAAACCTTAATAAAAATTTTAATTGCATTCATAAAATTATAAGATCATTTATATTTAATAAAAATTAATTTAATATTAATAATAATATTTTATTAAAATATTATTTAATTCAAAAATCCTTTAATTTAATAAAATATAATTCTTAATTAAATAATAACTAAAAACATCGTTTGTACTTTAAAAACTAATTACAAAGTATCAAAAATGACTAGAAATTATATTCATTATTATATACAAAAATAATGTACATGAACATGGTGCTACTTATTTGTTACATAACCCCTTAAAATAGCCGCATAAGACCTAAGGGTAAGGTGTGCGATGGTGACAGACTCTTGGGGTTGCTCGGATAACATTGCTCGAGTGGTAATCTCTATCAACTTCCATTTTTCCCGTAGACGATCACGTTCGAGCTTGACTTGATGAAGCTCAGCTTGGGCTTGGTCAAGGGCAAAGCCCAAAGACACCACCTCCTTTCCGAGCTCCGACAAATGGGCTTCGTAAGGGGCAATTCTACTGGATGAGGCCATCACTTCCTTTGTCTGAGTAGAAAATTGGTTCGTTAAAGCCTTATATTTAAACTACCCAGATGATCACTGTTCAACGACTATAAATGTAATGGTCACAAATCTTAACGTTAAACTAAAGAAGTTGACATCTTATAAAAACATTTTTTTTTTCATAATGAAACCTTTAACTGGATCAAGAGGGATTTTCCATTAATGAAATTTTGGGTCGTTACAACATTCCCCCCTTAAGAAATTTCGCCCTCGAAATTTTCCTTTTCCCACACTAAAACAAATGTGGGTAACTTAGCTTCATCATATTCTCCGACTCCCAAGTTGCTTCTTCAAACTTGTGGTTTCTCCACAACACCTTGACGAGGGGCATTGTCTTATTTCGTAGAACTTTTTCTCTATGATCCAAGATCTTCACTGGTTGCTCCTCATAAGAAAGATCATCTTCTAATTGTACCACCTCGGAAGAGAGTACATGTGAAGGGTCTGGTATGTACTTCCTTAAGAGGGATACATGGAAGACATCATGAACCTTGTCCATAGTAGGTGGAAGTGCTAGTCGATAGGCCACAACCCCAACACGATCAAGAATCTCGAAGGGGCCGATTTACCTTGGACTTAACTTCCCTTTCTTTCCAAACCTCATGACCTTCTTCCACGGAGATATGCGTAAAAACACCATGTCTCCGACTTTAAACTCAAGGTCTCGTCGACGATTATCTGCATAACTCTTCTGTCGACTTTGGGCTGCCTTGATATGCTGCTGAATGGTTTTCACCTTCTCCACCATTTCTTCGACCATTTCTGGTCCAAGCAGCTTACGTTCACCGACCTCATCCCAACATGCCGGTGTTCTGCACCTTTTCCCATATAGGGCTTCATATGGTGCCATTTGGATGCTCGAGTGGAAACTATTATTATAAGAGAACTCAACTAGAGGAAGATGTTGATCCCATCCTCCTTTAAAGTCCATCGAGCACGCTCTCAACATATCCTCAAGTGTTTGGATAGTCTGCTCGGATTGGCCATCAGTTTGAGGATGATAGGCTGTACTGAAGTTCAGTTCAGTATTCAGAGCATGTTGAAGACTCTTCCAAAACTTAGTGGTAAATCTTGGATCTCGGTCAGACACAATAGATAGTGGTACTCCATGCAACCGTACCACTTCCCTGATATATATCTGTGCCAGTTGATCCAAAGAGAAATCCTCTCGAATAGCAATGAAGTGTGCAGTCTTTGTAAGACGATCCACAATAACCCAGATTGCATTGTTGCTTTTGGATGTCCTTGGAAGTCCAGTGACGAAGTCCATGGTGATGTTCTCCCATTTCCATTCTGGTATGGGCAATGGTTGCATCATCCCCTTAGACTTCTGCCTCTCTTCCTTCACTTGCTGACACACCAGGCACTTTGATGTATATTCAGCGATCTCCTTCTTCATATTATCCCACCAAAAGTTTTCTCGGAGATCTCGATACATCTTTGTGCTCCCTGGGTGAATAGAGAAATTTGAACTATGTGCATCATCCAAAAGTTCCTTCTTCAGCTCCGAACTTGATGGGACACATAGTCTTTTCCCAAACCACACAATTCCCTCTTCATTAACATTAAACTCTGAGGATTTTCCCTTTTTGATAGCTTCCACCTTTTCTTGGATTCTCGCATCATCCTTTTGAGCATCCTTTAACCTTTCCAAAAGAGATGGTTGAGCAATCATTTGTGAAAGGATTGATGATGTTCCCTTCTTTATGATTCCCACGTCCATCTTCATCAAGTATAAGAAGATTGGATCCTTCTCAATTCTCATCATTGATAGAATTGCTGGATCCTTTCTACTTAGGGCATCCGCCACCTTGTTCGCCTTCCCAGGGTGGTAATGTATTGAACAGTCATAATCCTTTATGAGCTCTATCCATCTTCTCTGGCGCATATTAAGATCTTTCTGTGTGAATATATATTTAAGACTCTTGTGGTCAGTATATATCTCACATTTCTCTCCATAGAGATAATGCCGCCAGATTTTCAAGGCAAAGATCACCGCCGCCAACTCCAGATCATGCGTTGGATAGTTTCGCTCATGGATTTTCAACTGTCTTGAGGCATAGGATATCACTTTATCATTCTGCATCAGCACACATCCTAATCCCTTCTTCGAAGCATCACTGAATACCACAAAAATCTCCCCACTTGTGGGTAAAGTGAGCACAGGTGCAGTGATAAGCCTACTTTTCAACTCCTTGAAGCTTTCTTCACATTCATCACTCCAAGAAAACTTTACTCCCTTTCGAGTTAGCTTGGTAAGAGGGTTGGACAATCTTGAGAAGTTTCTCACAAATCGTCGATAATATCCAGCTAACCCCAAGAAGCTACGGATATCAGTTACCGATGTTGGCCTCGGCCATCCCTCAATTGCATCTGTTTTGGAGGGGTCCACAGATATCCCATTGCTTGTGATGATATGGCCCAAGAATGAGACCTCCTTCAACCAGAACTCACACTTTTTGTACTTGGCATAGAGCTTCTCCTTGCGCAAAGTCTCCAGTACAGTTCTTAAATACTCCTCATGGTCCTCCTTGGTTTTGGAGTATATTAGAATATCATCTATAAAGACTACCACAAATTTATCTAGGTAATCTCTAAAGACTCTATTCATCAAGTCCATGAATATTTCTGGAGCATTGGTGAGTCCAAAAGGCATTAATATGAATTCATAGTGCCCGTACCTTGTACGAAAAGCAGTCTTGGGGATATCTTCCTTCTTCACCCTTACTTGATAATATCCCGACCGCAAGTCGACCTTGGAGAAGTATTGTGCTCCACGCAGCTGATCAAACAAGTCATCGATTCTTGGGAGAGGATACTTGTTCTTTATCGTGATTTTGTTAAGTTCACGATAATCGATGCAAAGCCGCATTGACCCATCCTTCTTCTTGACGAAGAGGACTGGTGCACCCCATGGTGATGCACTTGGGCGTATAAACCCTTTATCCAGATTCTCCTGTAGTTGTTTCTTCAGTTCTTCAAGCTCAACCATAGCCATTCTATATGGAGTCTTGGATATTGGTAGCGCCTCAGGTATAAGTTCAATTGAGAACTCAACATCTCTTCTTGGAGGAAGACCAGGAAGTTCCTCGGGAAATACTTCAGCGAATTCCCTCACAATAGGCATTTCTTCAAGGGTGGTTTCTTCCATGGACTCAATCATCTGAGCCAGATATGCGTGCTCATAAGGCAGTAATATCCATGCTTGAGATGATGGAGCTAAAGGAGATTCATCTTCCTCCTGACACTTGTAAAGAATCGGGGGTCGATTCTCCATATGGAGTGTGATTTCCCTCTCCCAACAATTTATGTTGGCTCTATATAAGGAAAGCCAATCCATGCCAAGAATTGCATAAAATTTCACCAAAGGGAGTATGACGAGGTTCGCCGGGAAATTCAATCCACAGATTATAACAGGGGAGGACTTATACTCATGGGATGCAATGATTGCCCCATTTGCCGTACTCACCGACATCTTTACTTCCATGATTTGTGGTGGTGCAGGGATTGTTCTACTAAACTTTTGAGATATAAAAGAATGCGTAGAACCTGAATCAAAAAGTACGTTCGCTATTCTTGAATGAATAACTAGCGTACCTGTCACCACTTTGTTGTCGGGGTTCACTTCGGCAGAAGTGATGGCAAAAGCTCTTCCTTGCTGTCTTGGAGGTTGTTGATTGCCTCCGATAACCCTTGGATTAGGGAACTGATTCACAAAATGACCCGGTTCTTTGCATTTGAAGCATTGAACAACGCGTTGAGGTTCGAACGGAGCGTTCCTCCCCTCCGTCGCAGCCGCGGGTCCTTCTTGCTGACAGTTAACAGCTAGGTGCCCTTCTCTTCCACACTTAAAGCATTTTCTTGTCCCCCTAAGGCAATTTCCAGGGTGCTTCTTTCCACACTTTTGGCAAGTGGGGTGCTGGAATTTCTTAGCGCCGTTGGATTTATCCATCGGACCACCAGCATTGAAGTCCACCTTCCGCTTCTTGTCCCCATGATACCCCTGTGATTCTCCGATCTCCATTTCAACCTTGAGGGCACATCGGACAATTTCCTCATAGCTGTCGAAGTCACGGATCGCTAATGCTTTCCGCAAGCTAGGCTTCAGCCCACCAAAGAAGCGGTCAACCTTGCATTCGGGGGTAATGAAAAAGCCGGAAGCGTATTGTGCAAGCCTTGTGAAGTTTGCCTCGTACGCTCCCACAGATTCCTCATCTTTCTTCTTGAGGGAAAGGAAGTCCCTTTCCATCTTAAGACGGAGGGTGCGTGGAAAATATTTATCGAAAAACATCTTCTGGAATACCTTCCATTCCAAAGCCTCGATCTCCTCCTCAGGCTTCGTATTTTTGATCAACGTCCACCATTGATCAGCTTCACCCTCCATACGATAAGCCGCCAGGAGAACCTTCTCTTTTTCAGAGCATTGGAGGATGGAGAATATCTTTTCAATGGAGTTGATCCATTGTTCAGCAATCGTGGGATCAGATGATCCACTAAAAGTAGGAGGCCTTTGTCTCATGAAGCTTTCAATAGCGACTTGTTCTTTCTTAGGGGGGGTTGAACATTCCTCTTGACCAGTGTTTCTATTCAAAACTTGAGTTAGCTGAGAGAGAAGTGTGACAAAGTTCGCGATTCCCGCTCCCATTGGATTGGGCATCTCATAAGTACAATCATCACACTGATCTTCACAACGGTTGTTAGCCCGAGTTCTCCTATTACCGGCCATTGGCTGGAATAAAAGGAAAGTTAGGGGTAACACATAAAGGGTAATCCAAAGACAAAAGTTGATGACTTATAAATAAACTTTAATCTCTTCAACTCATGATTCTATAGGATTCAATCCAGGCTTTTCATGATCTTCCTTCTAACATATATTCTTAGGGGCATTTTTCCCTTAATAAGGGTTCATACTAAGATTGTGAATTTATCAAAACATATCCCCCGGGAGTGTCTTAACCAAGAGTGCAGCAAGGCCCGTTGTCGTGCACCAGTTCCCGTTCGAGTCTAGCTCAAAGCGGTGTTTTTGGGTTTTACCCCTAGGATACATCTGTGCCAGAGCCACCTCTACCTGCTCGTATCCAGACAGGGATGTATTTGTTTGATAAAACACTTACTTAGTATTTACCAAAACTTAGGGATGTTTTTATTATGCTTAGTCTTGTATCTAAGGCTTTACTAGGGTTTCCTAATCCCAAAAATAACTAAACCTATCCTCTGATACCAACTATGACAACCCTGCTTTTTATTACAATTTAAACATGCTTTATTACATAAAACTTCACTTGATACAACAAAGAAGATCGATAGGTTTAGTGTCTTTGGGGCTTAGGATTATTACATAAAAACTTTAAACTTGAAATACAACATCCTTATTTAAAACTTCCTTTACATGACCACTACATTCCTTCGTACTTATCATTGCATGGGATAACCTGAGGACATGCATAAGAAAAGGGTGAGCTATAAAGCCCAGTAAGGGAGTACATAATGAATAACATGAGGAGTACAATACATGTTAGGCAATAGGCATATCAATAGAGCATAAGAGAGACATGAACATAAAGACATGATAAAGCATGATAATCATAACATGGAAATGTGGCAACAACACTTAACATTGAATTAGCATGAGCCAAGGCTCATTGCACATGGAGCATGAGTAAACCCTCATTGCACTTGAAGCATGAGTAAACCCTCGTTGCACTTGAATTATCATGAGTAAACACTCATTGCACATGACGTATCATGATACTATACTTTACCCAATGCATTGGAGCGCTATAAAGGGCGCACCCTTCTTAAACATTTCATTTCATGCATAAGTGTGCCACATGGATCATAAAACATGGATTCATAAAACATAATCATTTATTCCACGATAAAGGAATGTGGAATTCATACATGAAACTTTACAATCAATAAGTAAATGTGCATAAAGGTGAATACCCTTGATGGAGAAATGAGCATGGTATTCACTACACAATGATATTGGCTTAGAAAATCGGTGTGATTTTGGCAGCGTAACGGCGTGACATAAGAATTCATAAAAAGGATGATGAGAGAGAAAGGGGTTCCTCATCATATTTAAATGTAATGGACAGTAAGAAGGTCATATAGATACATGTCCCAACAATTAAAAAGGAATTTAGATTCATGATACAAAAGTATTGCTTGAATATAAAAGAGGAGAAAAAGGTTCCTTTCGGTATTTCAGCATAGTAACGGGTGTACATGGGAGGCATTTAATGAGAGAGAAAGGGGTATCCCATCATTCAAACAATAAGAGGGCAGTATGGGAGAGGTGAGAAACCATACCCCAACATTCATAAATGAAATTAAAAGGGAAATACAACTTAAAGAAAATTGAAAAAAATGAGAAAGGAAGAAAAACCCTTACTTGGAAGTGTGCTTCCAAAGGCTAGAGAGAGGCTTGTGAGAGGATTCTTGGGAGCTTGGGGCACCTTGAGAGGATTCTAGAGAGAGTAGGGCAGAGGTTGGACGAACTTCAAGGGCTTTGAGTGATGAGGAAGTGGGAGCTTGGGTGGGTTTATATAGGAAAGGTGAGAGAATTCTTTATTATTTAGGTTTGGGACCCCTTATATTAAAATAATCCAAACCACAAACCATCCCATGGTATTTGCCCATGGTTTCTGGAAAAGGAAAGAGGAAAACAATATTTTACAAGGCCAAGGTCCGAACTTATTAAAAAATTAGGGTTGCTTATGTGGAGGCGAGTCACACTCCCATGGAAATTAATTTAAAAAGGCAAAGTGTTGAATAAGTCTTGAGGGCTCCATTAATGCTTTGAAAAGTGAGTAAAACAAACCCAAAACCTCATTATTTTAATGATAAAACATATATTTGCCGAACATAAGGATTATGGTATTTTATTACATCACCATTGGGTCATTATGATGTCATAAAACACATTATATATTTAAATGGTATTTAATTTTTACCCAAAAATTTGACTGTCTCAGAAAATTATGAAAAATTCACCGTTGGATAATTTCGACGTCCTGATTCCAAAAATAATATTTATTTTATCTAAATAATTTTCTAAATATGTGAATTTTTACTTTTAAAATAAAAACTGACATTTATAAAAAATTCACGGGTTTTGACAGAAATGGCTTTCAAACCTTAATAAAAATTTTAATTGCATTCATAAAATTATAAGATCATTTATATTTAATAAAAATTAATTTAATATTAATAATAATATTTTATTAAAATATTATTTAATTCAAAAATCCTTTAATTTAATAAAATATAATTCTTAATTAAATAATAACTAAAAACACCGTTTGTACTTTAAAAACTAATTACAAAGTATCAAAAATGACTAGAAATTATATTCATTATTATATACAAAAATAATGTACATGAACATGGTGCTACTTATTTGTTACATAACCCCTTAAAATAGCCGCATAAGACCTAAGGGTAAGGTGTGCGATGGTGACAGACTCTTGGGGTTGCTCGGATAACATTGCTCGAGTGGTAATCTCTATCAACTTCCATTTTTCCCGTAGACGATCACGTTCGAGCTTGACTTGATGAAGCTCAGCTTGGGCTTGGTCAAGGGCAAAGCCCAAAGACGCCACCTCCTTTCCGAGCTCCAACAAATGGGCTTCGTAAGGGGCAATTCTACTGGATGAGGCCATCGCTTCCTTTGTCTGAGTAGAAAATTGGTTCGTTAAAGCCTTATATTTAAACTACCCAGATGATCACTGTTCAACGACTATAAATGTAATGGTCACAAATCTTAACGTTAAACTAAAGAAGTTGACATCTTATAAAAACATTTTTTTTTCATAATGAAACCTTTAACTGGATCAAGAGGGATTTTCCATTAATGAAATTTTGGGTCGTTACAAAACACGCATAAGAACAAAAAGTAATAAACACCCAAATAACAAGTAGTAATGAAATATAACTAATAAGAAGCTAATAATATGACCTTATATGATATCATAAAAATACATTTGATTCTGGAATAAGTCAATAACATTATTTAAATCATTATACAGGAGGTTCGGACACTTACGAAGCAAATCAGACCTAATATAAGGGAAAATATCACAATCTCATTTTATCCGAGATTGTTTATACTTTGGTATTTACTGGGGTGTATTTTATCATCCACATCCATGTTTCCTCAATATATAATATTATTTCCATCCACCTAATTTTTTTTAAATCCAATTTTACCCTTTGTTGAGTTTTTAGTAAAAGATATGAAAGGAATATTTTGTCATTTTTCGTACGAGGTACTTTTTGACTTTTCGGAAAAAAGTTCGAGAAGAATGATTTTTTAACATATACGACATGAATGGATTTTTAAAACATTATTTCCAAGAAGCTTCCTTTACAAGTTTTCAATTTTATTTTTAATCAACTTCTTTTATTTTAGAATTGTATGACAAGTTAAGAATGGAATAGTATTTTTGAAGTAGAAAGGATATTTTCCTCAAGAATGGAGTTCAGGTGTTTTATCAAAATTATTTTCCATCTAAGATAATAAAGGGTTCTGTTTCTATCCCTATTATTACATTGATTTGATTATTTTGTGATACAGTTATTTTATGAATTCATTTATCTTATATTAATTGTTTTATGATGTCACGATGTTTAAGAATCCCATTTTTATTACATGGGTTATTCAATGATGTATGATTTATGATTTTTGTGGCACACATAAGAATGGTTTAATTATGATATGGGTGGGACCTATATATCCCTCCACTGCATTGGGTAATTATTTTATATCTCATGAGATAGACATGGCTGGAACGACAGGTTAAACCGGATCAGTGAAACAGGACTGAAATGAGGAATGAACTCGATTCATAAATGGACTTTGTCCACTATGATAGTCTTGGAAATGAGTCTTGACTTCTAAGAAATGAATCTATATGATTATGTGTGTATGCCACAAAGTTTCATGTTTTATGTTATGATTATTGGGATTACATTTCACTACTATGATTTATCCCATGTTATGAAATTATGTTCTCTTTTGCTGGTTAAGATTTCCAAAAGTTATGTTCTTATGTATATGATGTGATTGATATTTATTTTGTTTACCCTTACTGAGCATTTGAGATCACCCTTTTGTATGTTTTATTTCCCCAGGTCAGGAAGAAGGTTATTAAGTAGGATACGCCAAAAGGGACTCTAGATATGATGAAATAAATGGGAGGAAAAGTAGATTATTTATGAACAAGTTGTTTATGATTCCCAGTTTCTAAAGACTCTATACCTATACAGTCCTTTCCTGGTTTTGTTATATGTTTTAATAAGTGTGCTTCAATTCTGAAGTAATAACAATGTATGTAAAGTATGGGTCGTTATAGTTTGTTTCGGTCTCACCGTAAAGACAAAATTTCATTTTATTTACATATGATAACTTGTAATTCTTTAATTAATTGATTTATTGTTTTCTTTTCCTGATCTTTTGAATTTTCAATGCTCGGTATCCCAAAATGATAAAAACGAAAGTAGTTTCACCCCTTTCTTCACTCGAGCCTTCTTCTCTCAAACCCATAACCTCTCTGTCTCAAATATTTGTTGAATGCCCAGAATGAAACAACCATCCTCATCAACTCCTAAGAAGTGAAGATCAAAGAAGAAGATGAAAATATCACTGAAGATAGAACCTGAATTTCCTTTGAATCCAAACCTGGTGGACTGAATAGTTGTAGCTGAAAAGGAAATCTACCTCAATAGGTTGCTATAAAGTATGTCATCAGTACTGAATGTACTAAAAGAGAATGGATGGATGGATTAGGTTGAAAAGAGGAAATACCGATTTAACCAATGATCGTAGCTCAGTTTTATCAATTAGTTCAATTCTCATTTGATACGGAAGATGGTTTTGTTGTGAGAAACTGGATTAATGGCCAAAGATGAACTTTTTCTTCAAGGTTATGTGATTCATGCCTAAGGATACCTCATGAGGGAATTTTTGAGGACTACCAGAGAGGTCCTCCTCTTCCATGTGAGATATTTATTTTAGAAGAATCCTTAAGAATCGTGACTGGCAATAAAATAGTGATAAGATCTATTGCTACTATGCTAGATTGGGAAACCAGAATATTGTTTAAGTTTGTTCAAATTAAGATTAGTCCAATAAAAGGATATTTTTCTACACTCATTTATCCAGATATATTTTGGATACATATTATGAGTAATTTAAACTAAATTAAACTATTAAATCATGTTATAAATCATATGTGTGAGTTGATAAAGATATCCTCAAAGTCAACCTCTTGGTTCTACTCAAGGATAATTTCATCTTTTCTTCATGATAAAGGGTTTCTTGGAATGAATGAAGAAGTCATTAAAGATGATGAATTTCGTATCTCAATGGTTACAGTCAAAAGAAAAAAATTCAGTTGGAATATGTGGATAAAAGCTTGTGTAGTGTATAATGACATGGTTTATGAAATGTTCAACCTAGTTGAGCAGTCTTCAAAAGATAAGGACATTTCTGATCCTGGTTTGGAAGAACATGAAATTTTTGACTATCCTGTGGATGAGGAAGAAGAAGAAGTTGTTGCACCTATAGGGGAACTATCCTGGATAAGGAAGACAGTGGACCTATTCCATAAGACAAAATTGAGAAGGAAGTACATGTTTCTTAAGAATTTTTTGATTTGGAAGAAGAACCTTCTTATAAAGAATAATCATTTGTTAATGTAAGGGAAATGTATGTTATGGAAAAGAATATATAAGAATATATTTCTCTTGAGAAAGGAGATTCTTTTGAGGAACACTTAGATGAAAATGATGTTCCTGAGATTATCCCACATACTGAGGAATGAATTGATAAAGCCTTTCAATTGTCTACAAAATAAATGGGTGAGTCTATTAGGGATAAAATCATGGAAATAGATCAAAGATCTAAATATATTTGTTCTGTAAGAGATGTACTTTTTGAGGGGATTATAACCCAAATATGGAAAGTGTTGAAATTCCTAATCCAGTTGATCATTGTACTTTGGATACATGGTATAAATTCCCTAGATATTTTGATGTGAATTATTCCCAAGAAGAATCACTTAAAGTAATAGATCTATCTACTATTTTTCAATTGAAACTGATATATGCTCTGGAAGTTATCACTACAATGGAACCTGAGCCTGTCTCAACTTCTATCCCTTACCCTTCACAAGAACCTTCAACCTTAGTGATTAAAAAGAATTTGAAAGAATTTGGAGCTACAATATTGGATGGCGTTGAAAATCTCATGAACACTCAACCTGATCCTATAACCAATATGAGTGAAAGGGATGTTGTCATATTTTTAAAAAAGATCATATAGATGATTCAGTTGAAACTACTTCATGAAATTCAAGAGGTCAGAATTGAGAACAAAAAAACTATGTGATGAAGTCAACTCTCTCATATCTATGGTTGAAGATATGTAGTGACTTCTGGAAATAGTACCCAAACCTGTTGCTCGTTCTATTGAGGATGTTGGTAGTCAGATTCCACAGGAAGATCCCTCCTTGATTCAACCTAACCTAACTTCCATAGCTGACAAGGTGGCTGAAAGTGACAAGATAATAGTTCATGAAATGTGTGATCTTGTTATTGTTATTAATAAGTTGACTGGTGAATATAAGGGTTGTCTCCAAAATGTTCTGAATCAAGTAAAGTCCCTTACATCAGCTATTACAACCTTTAGTGACTCTGGACAATCATCTCAATCCTCTATGGACAGCGATTTCCTCATAACGATTGTTATGGAAGAACATCAATCAATTCTTAGTGGTATTTAAAAAGAGTCTCTATTTGTCATTGTCAAGAATGGTGGAAAAGTTCTTGATATGGTAAGAATTCATTCCATGGCTGAAAATGATTCTTATAATTAATTACTAACAAGGTGTAGTAGTACTTCAAAATGATTTTCTCTGAGAATGATATGACAAACCATTTCAAGTTCCTTGTAGAGAATACAAACATCCTTCCTTTCACTCAAGCATTCAAAACTCAAGTTCAAAAACTGAAGGATTTCAATTCATTGTTGGAAAAGTTCAAGAAGAACAAAGATGACTTTGAGAAAGCGATGTAGTGTGGTGGTGAGATTATAGCAGACTTCATCATGTTATTGAGGCCCTATCTTCATGTGCATATCACTTCTATTGTGTCTCCTACAGCTGCACCCATGAGACATAGTTTTCCTCATTCCACATTCACTGCCTTTTGCATCTTCCTCTATGTCTTCCTGTCAGGCTCTGTGTCAAATCAGACCTATTATCCTTGATGAACAATTACCTAGTTCTTCCACCAAACATACCCTATCCCCTTCTATTTTTGAAGGACTCCCTCTTCATTCTCTGACCAGTGGATCACATCCTTCTTCAACTTCTACCTCTTGTCCTATGGCTTCTCTTGATGTTGCTGCCAAGGGAAAAGGGAGGACAACCAATGCTAAAGAAAAGTGTACACTATCTCTTGATTGGAATTTTGTTTTATTTTTATTGCTCACTGATTGTAATTACACATCATTCTCAATCTAATGCACTATGATCTTTTATTTCCTCTTCTCTTATTTACTTTTGTACTATTTTTGATAATACAAACTAGGGGAGATACATGCACTCTAAATGCACACTCAGGGAGACACACATCCACTAAGAATAGATATATCACTCACATGATTTTTGATCATCAAAAATGGGGAGATTGTTGGATTCCTCCAGTCTTAATCATGTTTTAATGAAAAAAAATCATATATATCATTTAAAATAAGTTAATCATGTTTAATATATCTCAAATCATGTGTGTAGATGGTTTCTTTCATTATGATTTATATAAAACTATCCAAGATCTTAAATGATATAAATAATTTTTTATTTTTTTAAACTACATTTTAATTTGTTTATCAATGAGTTTTTGTGAATAATGATTATGTATAATTCATTCTGTGAACACTGCAGAAGTATGTATACAGATATTAGGATATTTTTGAGAAATTATGAGTCTGCCACCAAATCTGGTTTTCTGGAAAAGGACCCAGACACCGTGAACCAGACACCATGACCCGAACATCATGACAAGACACTGTGATCTAGACATCGTGACCCAGACATTGTGACCCAAACACCGTGACTAGACACTGTGACACTGACACCGTGACCATGCACCATAACCTAGACACTATGACCAGACACCATGATCCTAACACCGCATCTGTGCTACCAGTTCCTAATCTCTGTACAACCACTCCATTATAACTGTCTCACCGCGCAAAGGCAATGATGGAGAAACTATTTCATAGAGACACCATTTCCATGTGACACAGTTTCTAGATATAATATGACACCGTTCGTTAATTTTTTTTTGTCATTTTCAATTTAATTCCTAACGACCATTTTTGTTTTTTTTAAATGAACATAGTTAATGAATATTTCATTGTAGACATGTCACCTGACAATACGAGGTACGAGGTGCAGAATACACGCCTCTTGTAAAATCTAACACATGCATTCCATGTATAATTTGAAAAGCGTGGCCCATAAACTAAGAAGACATATAGTGAAGAAGCACAGGGAATCATGAAGAAAAGAACCGACACATTCAAAATGATACATTTGAAGAACACGTGAATTATTCACAAATCCAAAATTTGGGATACCATAGATCAGAGTCAAGAACATCATTGCAATATAGATTCCACGATGAACATGAGCCAGATTTATCTGGAAACTAGAGCCCCAGACTTGTGATACTCTATTTCTCGTAAGAGGACTCGATTCTTACTTCTACTTCATCCTAGAAGTCCAAATCTTCATAGAATTATACTCAGAGCACTTATAACCTTATCTCATCATATTTGACATGTTGTGTATTGTTTTTATCTTTTGAGAATTTTGTGTGTGTTTGTATAAAAATACACACTGTATCCTACACTAAAATGAAGGATACAAGATATCCTTCCTCTCATTTCTTTTTTACACTTGTTTACTCCCAGTAATAAGTGTGGAAGAGGTCCATGGGTGAACAGATAGTTTATACCTCCCAAAAATTGTGGAAGAGGTCATTTGACCTAGACAGTCATGTGCACTGTTGTTTACCCTGATCCAGGGTGTGGATCAATTTTTTTAATATAATCTTCTTTGTGGCCGGTGATCACCAAGTGGTGTGGAATAGGTCTTTTCTTGAGACTGAAACACTTGTTTTTATGCCTGTTTTGTTGTTAAATTTAGTTTTCTCTATTTTACTGTATAATTCAGAAATCACTATATTTACTTTGATAGTTAATCTTGGAAAAAGTTATAATTTTTTTCCTTATTATAATAGCTTCAGAAGTAATATCAATAACTCATATTGATATTACTTATAATTAATCAATATTCAGAGAAGTTATTTATATAGTCAAACTTTCGTCACCGTATTACCTTGATTAACTGGGTTGTATTTATTTTTATTGGGGAAAATTTTAGGAAAACATTACAAACAGAAAATTTTATATATACTAATTTCACCCCCCCTCTTCTATAATCTACTCTGACCAAAAAGAAATTATTTGGGATCAATGGAAATGGAAATTATTCTACTACTCTATATTTTTATGGAATTAAAATCACTCTACATCTTCCATTGAAATCAACTAGCACTACTATAGTGCAAAAACATTGAAGAAATCAACTCAATCGTGAAAAATCTATAATATTATAATATACATCATCATTGATATAAAATCTTCAGATTCAAAGTTATTTTATTTTCATACCACACAATAAAAATAACTAGAACAAAACAACATGTTTAATCTAATTATTATTGAATATATTTTGAATTTCGAAAATAAAGATTCAAATTGGTCATGGAATTGAAAATATAATGTAGATATTATATTCTATCAAATTAATTATTATCATATTAGAGGGTCATGGGAACTAGTGTTCATATCTCTCAATAACCCCAATAATGGTTAACCTACCATAACCATTGAACAATAATGAAATATCCCATCGGTTTTCCCTTGAAGTCTGTAATGGCATTTCTTTACTACGATCTAGGATTAATACCTTACCTTATATCTATTCTTCATTATCCCCATTATAATTAATGAAGACAATGTACTATTAAATTATTCTTCTTTTACTATTATATCCCCCATTAAATATCATCTACTAAACCCTTGGGGTCATATCCAATAATAAAAAAATGATATTTCACCACATTCAATATTAAATAATTTCATTTTTCAAGATATATAATAATTTATTATGAATCATAATAATTAAACACACTTAATGATACAAAATATCATTCTTTTATATCATTATCTCTATCATATAACTCCCCTTTGAGAGATAACATCATTCTAACAAATTTAACCCTTCCAAATTCACTATAATTATCAATTACATGATATTTAATTAATTAAAGTAATATATCCCATGGTGAATTTAATAACTATCCACCCTAATATCAATCTACATGAGAAGAGTGATAATAACAACCCTTACCCCTTGTATGATGCGACCATTGATCTTATATTAGTCAACCTGTCACAACCCGTCCTCGGGGCCCGTGTCGTGACTACCCCAAGCCCGCCTTGCAAAGGACATGAGCTGGTGACTAGAACCAAAGGTGTAATTCCCGATAAAAGTGAAGGCATTGCCTTAATAAAGTTAAAAAACACCACAGAGTGAGAAAACAGGAGTAAACACTAAGTAAACTGTAAATCAAACGTGCTGAAAGTACAAGGGCCCAGAAATACAAGCCCAAAAGAAAGATACAGCTACAACTGAAAGTAAAGTACAACTCAAAGGAAAATAGCTGAAATGTGACAAGCCAATCCTAGATCGTCCTATGGCTTCCTACCTGAATGGTAGGTACAGATCTCCTCCTCATCACTCAACGTCTGTCCGTCTCCTCTGGGTAATGACTCGTCATGAAATCCACCTCTGGGGCACTGACTTGACGCAAGATTATCCTGCGGGTACCATCCAGCTCTACAAGCCTTAACCATGATCAGTGATGTCCATCGTCTGCAACCAACACAACGTAGTGTGGGCGAAGCCCGTTCAGGGGTGAGTATACGCTACTCAGTAGGGACCCGAGACCCTCGAAGGTCTCCCTGAATCCACATAGGATAAACCAAAAATTAAAGATACAATCATGAAGTATCATCCAACTCTACTTAGGTATATGCCCATACATATTCCTAAGTCATCAAATCCAGTTTATCTCCAACTCATGAGATCATTTACAACCCATTCCATAGAGTAAAGTACAACCCAGTTCACACAAGAAAGTACAACCCAGTCCACATAGGAAAGTACAACCCAGTCCACATAGGAAAGTACAACCCAATCAACAAAGGAAAGTAAGTCAATCACATCAATGATAAAGATTTAAAATCAAGACTCATCTCACACAGGTATACATCATTTGTAAAGAAAAAGGAGATGATCATATGTAGTTACTGATTCATCTAGCTGGGACCCACATAGGATACTAGACTAGCTAAGCTATCAGAACCATGTAGGAAACTAGCCCAACAACTCTATCGGACCCACGTAGGATACTACAACAGAGGTCAATACTATCAGACCCACGTAGGATACAAGTACAGTAGTCGTCACTGCTGAAACCACAGAGGATTCCAGTATGGTTGTCATCGTTATCGAACCCACGGAGGATTCCAGTACAACAGTCTTCATTGTCGAACGCACAGAGGATTCCAGTACGGTTGTCATCGACATCGAACCCATGGAGGATTCCATTAAGAAAGTATTCACCGTCGAACCCACAGAAGATTCCTGTATGGTTTCCATCATCATCGAAACCATGGAGGATTCCAGTACGAAAGTCTTCACCATCGAACCCACGGAGGATTCCAGTACCGTTGTCGTCGCAGTCGCATCCAGCTCTAGGGTTCCCACACACAACATTCTCGATTCTAGGAGGGTCCGCTTCTTGAGAAAAGGGGGGTCGATACATCAACTGACACTTAGTCCAAATTTGATGTATCCCAAAGTTCCGTCTCGACAAAAAGAACTGAACGAGACAGACGACGCGTCAATCGGACGCCCGGTATGAGAGTTATTGGCTTTTTCATTCCAGGGGCCCGATTGGTTTTTAAGTCAAAACCAACACGACTGTACTCCAACTGCATCCAAACATCAAGCGGAGTAATCCAAAAGGTCCGTCTCACTAAGAGAAATCCAAAAATGTCGACGACACGTGAATCGGACGTCCGGAGCTCAAGTTATAAGCATTTCTGCTCCAAGGGCACGGTTGGTTTCATGTTCGAACCAACCCGGCCAAACCCAAAGTTCTCCAAAAATAGGAGTGTAATACACCGAAAGTACCACCTCAATTCAAGGATCGCATCACAACTAACGGTGTGTCGATCAGAGGTCTGTTGCCCAAGTTACAGGCGTTTGAACAAACCTGTCCGTTTTTAGGGGGTTTGGGGCCCGGACCGACCCAGCCCAAGACCCCCTGGGTCGGCCCGACCCGGGTCCGGCCCATTAGGGCACGACGCGGACCGACGCGGGCGGCCCGACCCGGCACGGCCGGTCGGCCCGGCACGGGTGCCGCGCGCCGCGTGAGCGTGGAAGGGGGGGAATTGCCACCCCCTTCGAACTGGACGGTGGACCCGCGGGGGGGGGGGGGGGGGGGGTCTGCCCTGCTGCATTGACCAGGGGTTCAAACCCCCCGGTTTTCTGGATGTGGCCGGCCGTAACGGCCGGCCACTATGCTGCGCGAGGCCAGCCAGTCCCACCCCCTGAGCACCGGTGGCTCCGGCCGCCCTCCCCTGCACCGCCGCGACCATAGGCCGCGACCTTGGTCCGACTGACACGGCGCAACGGCTCCATGCCCCTCGGCCGCGGCCCGCTTCGGCTGCTGCCCTCCATGGTTCTCCGGCGCGGCGCAACGGCGCCGCGCCCCTCCGCCGTGGCCCCGCTCCGGCCGCGGCCTCTTTCGGCCTGAACGGCGTGGCGCGACTACGCCACGCTTCTTCACCGCATTCCTTCTTGTTTCTACGCGGTGCCATTGCACCGCGCCGCCTTCGTTCGAGCCGCAACGAATACAACAACAAATGGTGAGGAGGGTCGACTATGTTCATGTGGTCCGTCCCCCTCTCGTTAATTCGATATCAAGCGGCTAAATAATTTGACGTTGAACATCCAAGAATATTCATGAACAAAATCAAACCCCTACCTCGAAGAAGTCGTTGAACGAGGATCGTAGCGGGAAAATGACGTCGCGGAAGATGGCGTTGCAGAACGAGGCTCCGTAAGCGTCGTCAGTGTTTGACTGATGAAGGATGCGGTGCATCGTGTTTCTCTAAAGATGGCGTCTCTCACTAGCTGCGGAGAGGAGAGGAGACGGTATAAGGATCTCCCCTTGCAGTGACGGAGTTCTTCGTCGTAGACTCGGCGTTCTTCGCGAAGAAGATGAAGTTCTTCAATGCTCATGTATTTTCTCCCCAAACTTTCTCGAACAACAATTTAACAATAATAAAATAAGGATTAACTTATTTTATTACTCATGCCTACTTTTTCAAAATTCAAAATGAATTCACCGAATTAATTAACGTGCGTTGTTAAATTAATGAGGTGTTTTTTGGAATGTAATTTAATGTGGAGGTGATAAAAAATAATTGCTAGAGGGGAAAAAATGGGGTGTTAGTAATTTTAAGGAGGTTGGGGCTCATGTGGGACCCACCCCAACTTCCTCACATCTTCCCTCCCATAACACTTACACCACAGTAAAGAAATAAAAATAAAATTGTAAAACAATTTTTATTTTTATTCCTCACATTTTTAACATCTCCTACCGAGAAAACGCAACCCTGAAAAAGGTGCTCCTAAGTAAAAACCGGTGCTGCGGATTCATCGGTGCCCTCAGATTTCGATTCTGAGTACCAGTTCAAATGTTAGAAAAACCCTCTCATTCGTTCACTGAACGGACCTGAGCTAAACTTCGGAAATTGATTCCCGGCGCACCGGGCCTCGGAATCAGGTGCCGTCAGAAACTGCGCACTCGTAAAATTCCAAATAAAATTAAGAAAAAATTTACCTTGAAATTTAAAGGTCTTTACATTACTCCCACCTCAAGGCTTTATGTCCCCATAAATATACATCTCAAACTAGGGAAACAAAAGAGGATACTGAGCAGGCATCTGAGCCTCCCTCTCCCAAGTGCCCTCCTAGAGGTTCCCGTGCTGCCACCCAAGGTGCATTAGAGGAATCTACCTTCCATGTAGGAACCACTCCTGTCGATCCTCGATCTCCACCAGGACCACCGCAAAAGTCACCCCATCACCAATGTCCATCTCCCCATGGTCGATGATATGTGTCAGGTCAAGCATGTATCTCCTCAGTTGAGATACATGGAAGTCATCGTGCACTTGGTGCAACTAAGGTGGATGGGTCAAGCGGTAACCCACCTCGCCTACCCTATTGAGGACCTAGAAGGGTCCGATGAAGCACGTAGATAATTTTCCGGCTTGGCCAAATCTTTTTAATCCACATTGAGGTGATACCCGTAAGAAAAAATGGTCACCATCCTCGAACTCTAGTGGTATCGGCCTTCTGTCGGCATAATCCTTCTGTCGGAACTGAGCTATCCCCATTCGCTCCTGGATATCCTGAACCTTCTCTGGTCCTACAAGAGCTACAAAGGCTTCTTCTTTGCTGATAAGAGAAATCTGGTCTCATCCCCTGGATGAACCACGTTCTTTGCCTAATACAGTCAATCCTGACATGAATGATAATAATCCATTCCATGGATGACATCGTAAGGCCTCGACGCTACTACCAATTGATCCAACCGTTACTCTCGCCTCTAAGGGCCGAGTCACACTGTCGGCAATAGTGTGTGGTCACTAGGTCTCCTTTAGTAGGAATCTTGAAAGTGAGGGTCAAGTCAATAGTTTTAAACCGGAACCTCTTAGTATAAACTATATAAAAAGACAGGGAAGAAAACGTCACAAGAACAAGTGTCTTTTATAACTGCAGTTCAAAGTACAATGACACATAACATCTATAAACACAACATCAACAAGGCCAGAAGCCACATGAAAAAAAGTCTGCATGACCGGAGCTAGTCCTGCTCCTATCCATCAGCTCTCAGCGCTCCATGTTCTTAAGCCTCAGCTGCCTGAAGCTGAGCTCTCCCCTGTCCACCTATTCCCTGCGGTCGGGGTGGTCTTCCTGGTGGTGGTGGTGGTGGTGGGGCCTCAAAGAGTCACCCACCATCTGCTGTTTGGCCAGCACCTCTACCTCGTCCGCCTGCTCCCTGCACACCGCCATGGTCGAACCTCTGCCTAGGAGGTCCCTCTACTGCCGGATGCTCATCAGCAGGACAAGTCGGGCAGTCTCGAGCCATGTGACCCTGCCCACCGCATGCGTAGCACTGCCTGCTCCTCGTGTATCATGCTCTCCTTCGTGTTCCCCGCACAACCGAATATGCATCTTGAGATTCCTCGTTTGATGGTCTGGCCCGTTTGGACCTTTGCTTCAACTGTCTGCTGCCATCTGTAGAAAACTTCTCTACGGGTCATCCTGCAGAGGGTCCTGCCACTGGTGACTGCTCGGCGAGAAAACTCTCCACTATAAGGGCTCTCTCCAACACCCCTTCCTGCGTCGGAATGTTGAGGGAGATCATCGAAGCCCTGATCTCATGCCTCAATCCCTGATCGAAGGTCCGAGATCGGAAGAATGGGTCTCGTACCATATCTGTGGAGTAGCGTGAGAGATCAGTAAATCTTGCCAAGTACTGGGCCACGGTCATACTGCCCTGCCGCAGCTGTATAAACTCTTGAATACGCACCACACGGAGGGTGGCTGGGACGTACTCCATGCAGAAGAGGCTCTCAAATTCTGTCCAAAGGAGTGATGCCTCATCGTGCACCTGGAGCATTAAGCTCCACCAAATGCCTGCGGCCGCGTGCAGGAGACTCGCTGTAAGGTTCACCATGAGGTCAGCTGGTGTCTCCACTAACCTGAAAACTCTAACAACAGCCTCCATCCAATCATCAGCTGCTTGCGAGGTCCGTCTCCCCGCGGAACCTGGGCGGTCTCTGACACTGAAACTCATGCAGTGCACTAAGGTGACGTACACTCTCAGCACCTGTGGCTGGTGGCATCGGTGGATTGACGGGTAGAAGTACCGCGGGTGCCCCCACTGTGAAAGGGCCCTGCACCGAGGCCTCGTCGCTCGGTGGGATATCGTATCATACAAAGATCGGAACCATAGATGGCTGCCATCGTGGGGCCATCCTGAAAAGAAATAGGTGCGCCACAGTCAGTATACTTGGTGAGCTGACACAAAGTAATCACAAAGAAAACATTTGAAACACACATGCAATCAATGTTTTCGTGCACCGAGTCAAAAATCAGAAGTCAGGGTCCTGGTGTATGGATACGTCGGATGCCGCACCAACACTAGACTCCTTAGACTGATAACCACACTCAATACCCTTAACAATATTGCTTCAAATAGAAGAAAGATCAGATCCATGAGTTCTGAGGTAGAACCGAACTCCTCTGATACCAATTTGTCACGACCCGTCCTCGGGGCCCGTGTCGTGACTACCCCATGCCCGCCTTCCAAAGGCCAGGGGTTGGAGACTACCATCAAAGGCGTAAATCCTGATAAAAGGGAAGGAATTTCCTTAATAATGTAAACAAACACCACAGAGTGAGAAAACAAGAGTAAACACTAAGTAAACTATAATTCAAACATGCTGAAAGTACAAGGGGCCCGAAATACAAGCCCAAATGAAAGGTACAGCTACAACTGAATGTAAATTACAACTCAAAGGAAAATAGCTGAAATGTGACAAGCCGCTCCTGGATCATCTTCCATCATCCTACCTGAAGGGTAGGTACATATCTCTCTTTCTCAGCACTCCGCGTCTGTCCGTCTCCTCCGGGTACTGACTCGCCGTGAAATCCACCTCTGGGCACTGACTCAACGCGATATTCTCCTCCGGGAAACGTCCATCTCTACAAGCCTCAACCACGATCAGTGATGTATGTCGTCTGCAACCAACACAATGTAGTGCGGGCGAAGCCCATGCAGGGGTGAGTATACACTACTCAGTAGGGACCCTGAGACCCTCGAAGGTCTCCCTGAATCCACATAGGATAAACCCAAAAGTAAAGATACAATCAAGAAGTATCATCCAACTCTACTTAGGTATATTCCCATACATATACCTAATTAATAAAATCCAGTTCAACTCCAACTCACGAGATCATGTACAACCCCGTCCACCCAAGAATGTACAACCCAGTCCACACAGGAAAGTACAACCCATTCTACACAGGAATGTACAACCCAGTCCACATAAGAAAGTACAAACTAGTCCACACAGGAATGTAAGTCAATCACATCAATGATAAATATTGAAAATAAAGACTCATCTCACACAGGTATACATCATTTGTAATGAAAAAGGAGATGATCAGATGTAGTTACTGATTCATCTAGCTAGGACCCATGTAGGATACTAGACCAACTAAGCTGTTGGACCCATGTAGGATACTAGTCTATCTACTCTGTCAGACCCATGTAGGATACTACAACAGAGTTCAATACTGTCAGACCCACGTAGGATAGAAGTACGGTATTCATCACCGCCGAACCCACGGAGGACTCCAGTACGGTTGTCGTTGTCGTCGAACCCACGGAGGATTCTAGTACAAAAGTCTTCACCGTCGAACCCACGGAGGATTCAAGTACGGTTGACATCTTCGTTGAACCCACAGAGGATTCCAGTAAAACATTCTTCACCATCGAACCCAAGGAGGATTCCAGTATGATTGTCATTGTCTTCGAACCCATGGAGGATTCCTATATGAACGTGTTCACTGTCGATCCCACGGAGGATTCCAGTACGGTTGTCGTCACAGTCGCAACCAGTTCTAGGGTTCCCGCACACAACATGCTCGATTCCGGGAGGGTCTGCTCCTCGATCCAAGGGGGGTCGATACATCTACTAACATGTAGTCTGGAGTTAATGTATTCCAAAGTTCTGTCTCGTCAAAAGGAAATCAACATGACAGACAACGTGCGTCAATCGGACGCCCGGTCTGATAGTTATTGGCTTTTTCGTTCCAGGGGCCCGGTTGGTTTTTAAGTCAAAACCAACCCGAATGTACTCCATCTGCGTCCAAACCTCGATCAGAGTAAGCCAAAAGGTCTGTCTCACTAAGCGAAATCCAAAAAAGTTGACGACACGTCAATTGGGCATCCGGAGCTCATGTTATAGGCATTTCCGCTCCGAGGGCCCGGTTGGTTTCGTGTTCGATCCAACCCGGACGTACCAAAAGTTCTCCGAAACCTTGAGTGTAATATACCTAAACGACCGTCTCGATCCAAGGATCACATCTCAACTGACGGTGCGTAGATCAGAGGCCCGTAACCCATGTTACGGGCATTTGAACGAACCTGGTTGTTTTTATGGGGTTTTGGGCTCGGACCGACCCGACCAAAGACCCCCTAGGTCGGCCCGAACAGGTTCGACCCGACCCGGGACCAGGTCCGGCCCATCCGCGCACGGCCCGGCCCGGCGCGGGCACAGCGCACCGCGTGAGTGCGGAAGGGGGTGAACCGCCACCCCCTTCAAACCGGACGGCGGACCCGCAGGGGGGTCCTCCCTACTGCGTTGACTGGGGGTTCAAACCCCTAGTTTTCCGGATCTGGCTAGTTGTAATGGACGGCCAGTGTGCCACGCGGAACCAGCTGGTCCCGCCTCCTGAGCACCGGCGGCTTCGGCCGCCCTCCCCTACACGACCGGGGCCTTGGTCTGACCGGCGCGGCGCGATGGCGCCGCGCCGCGCCGCTGCGACCCTGCTCTGGCCGCGGCCTATTTCGGCCTCAAATGCGTAGCGTGATAGCGCCACACTTCTTCGCTGTGTTCCTCCTTGTTTCTGCACGGTGTCGTCGCACCGCGCCACCTTCGTTCGAGCCGTAACGAATACAACAACCAAGGGGGAGGAGGGTCGGCCGTGTTCGTGCGGTCTGACTCCCTCCCGTTAATTCGATATCAAGCGACTAATGAATTTGATGTTGAGTGACCAAAAGTATTCATGAACAAAATCAAACCCCTACCTCGAAGAAGTCATCTAACATGGATCGCCGCGAAAGACGGCGTCACGGAACGAGGCTCTGTAAGCGTCATCAATGTTCGCCCGATGAAGGATGCAGTGTGTCATCGTTTCTTGAAGAAGGCGTCTCTCACCGGCTGTGGAGAGGAGAGGTGATAGTACGATGATCTCCCCTTGCGGTGATAGAGTTCTTCGTCGTAGACTCAGAGTTCATCGCGAAGAAGATAATGTTTTTCAAGGCTCGTGTATTTTCTCCCCAAACCTTCTTGCACAACTATTTAACAATTATAAAATAAGGCTTCCCTTACTTTATTACTCATGCCAAAATTTTCATAATTCAAAATGAATTCACCGAATTAATTAACTTGCATTGTCAAATTAAGGAGGCATTTTATTGGCATGTAATTTAATGTGGAGGAGACACAAAATAATTGCTAGAGGGGAAATAAATGGGGTTTTTAATGGGGTGTTAGGAATTTTAAGGAGGTGGGGGCTCGGGTGGGCCCCAACCAAACTTCCTCACATCTTCCCTCCCATAACACTTAAACCATAGTAAAGAAATAAAAATAAAATTGTAAAACAATTTTTAATTTTATTCCTCATATTTTTAACATCTCCTCCCGAGAAAACGCAACCCACAAAAAGGTGCACATAAGCAAAAAAACGTCGCTGCTGATTCATCGGTGCCCTCGGATTTCGATTCCGACTACCGGTTCAAAAGTTAGAAAAACCCGCTTCCGTTCACTGAACGTACCTGAGCTAAACATCGGAAATTGATTCCAGGGACCCTTGGCCTCGGAATCAGGTGCCGTCAGAAACTGCGCACTCGTAAAATTTCAAGGAAAATTAAGAAAAAATTTCCCTTGAAATTTACGGGTCTTTACACAACCCCACTATTCATTCAATCATACATAATTCTAAATTCTCATTGAAACATTATTACCCAAAACACACAATATATTACATGGAATGGAAGTTGTCACCTATATTAATCAGAGTTTATTTTCTCTATTAAAGTTTCTGATTATATCTTATCTAATATAAAAAAATCTTTGAAATAGTATCACAATGACCGTAAAAAAATAAAATATCAATCCACACCCAATAAATTAATGAAATGATGAAATGTTGGCATTAACTAGTTAGAATCCTCTAAATTAACCATCTTCCACAAGTACACTATAATTTATCAAAAAATGTGAATGATGGGTAAAATAAATTATTAGTGGGAGACTCAGATAAAATAGAGATATGTCTAAATAAGATTAACTATCCAAGTGAACAAAATAGTTTTTTAATTCAAAAATAATGAAATTCCACTATTTTATGTTGAATTGGGTGACACTACCATAACCAAAATAGTCTTTACTATATTGGTTGTGAAATATTATTGATCATAGTTCCCCTAGTAGACTTTCAAATCTATGAATCCCATGAACATTCAAAAAAATTTACTATGGTGTCCACCCAATATGGTTCCATCGACACCATGAAACTTTTCACCAAAAATCCAATATCCTCTATTTTATTCATTTTCTATTTAAATAAACCTAAAATTCATAACATATAAAAATTATACATATTAACAAATTAAATTTCAAAAGTTTATTCTAATGAAAAACTTATGATTTTTGGGTTTTTACGAACTATCTACTATTAGGATTCTTATAATTTAAAAGTATCATGAAGTTCCTACCAATAAAAAATATATCCACTAATTATATATATTTTCCTCACATTATCAAGTATCCTAAATGGTTTTTCCATTTTCCCTTAATACTGGAACCAATGATATCCAATTTACATATAATTTAATCAATCTATTATCCCTAACACTCATGGGATCCTCCTCAATCAAGGAATCAAACAATAAATCTATCTTTTTTTCTATGAATCAAATGCTATTGTTCTAACATATACCATTTTAATTGGGGATAGAGATCCATTATAAATATTTGGGCCATGTACTAGTGCATTATACTAAAAAATTATCTAATTAGTTAATTAATTATAGAAAACTATCAAAAAACTGACAACAGATGTTGATAATGTGGATTATAGAAGCAGAGTACATAACAACACTAGTTATTGTAGCATAATGGACCAATGTAATAATTTTTATAATATAAAGGTGTTGTATACTATATAATCATGTATTTTTATTAGTTAATTTTTATGTTAGGTTATTGGTATTTCATTTTTTGGCCCTAAATATTTTTCTTCCTAATTTAATGAAAATTGATTCTACCACTTGATAAAAATAATAACCCTTTTCAAAAAATATAAATATATAATTTAATATTATTAGTATTATATTCTCATACATTCATCCATTATATATAATTTATTTAAAGGACTTATCAGTAGAGGTATAATTTGTTTTTAAAAAATCATTAGAGGTTTAGTTTACTAGTTTTATGACATATAATATAGGAAAAATACTGATAATTGAATAAGGATAGGTAAAAAATTATCATTGGGAATGATATAACATTAGTTTCTCATGAATAAAGATTTAGATATATCATTATCAAAAATAAAATATGAACGTGGAGCTTCTTGGTTGAAACCAATAGGGATATATATGTCTGAGTGGTGGTTGCATAGTTTGTAGGTTTTGAAAGATTTGTGTCAAAAGTTTTCAAGAAAAAATGTAATATGTAATCATATCAGAGGAAAATTTGTATTTGGTGGTGAAAAATCATAAAAATATTTTTAATAATCTATTAGGGTAAAATAATGTGTACTTTATGATATGTTTGTTTGATCTAATGAAAATTTAGTGGAATGATATTGTAGGTAAGATTGTATTATTGGTAATTATGATAAATTATGAGGAATGTGAATTAATATTATGTCCCCAATACAAGAATTTTGGGACATAAAAAAATATTTTATTAAGTAATTAAATAATAATGTTAATTGATATGAAGGATTTAATGTTTTGTTAGTATATTCATGGATGATGTATGGGGAGGTTCTATAGTTGTAGTCTCCAAATTGAAAAAATGGGACAATTTATAAAGTGTGAAAATAATATTGGATTTTCTAAAAAATAGTAATGATTTGAGACATGATTAAGTGGCATAATCATATTTACTATAATTATTGAATGAAATGATAGAACAATAAATATTGAAAATAGAAGAATATGAAAGGTAAAACTAATTTAGAATACATAAAAATAGATTGAATTGTTGTTTTTTTCTAATAAGTGTGGATAGACCCGTTGATTTTATATTTTAGACTCAGAATCATATTGAATTTATTTATAATGGAACGTTTTATTATATAATTATGTTTTGAGAAATTATATTATGGTGCATCGTTCTAGGGATAAACCTATATCGATTGTGGGAAAACGTGTCACAAATATCAAAACTAATATTTGTATCTTTTTTACATTGATAAATGTGATACAATTTATTTGTTTTATAATGAATTTTATTTAATTAAAAAAAAATTATTGTGTGTTATTTAACACCACTTTCACTAGAGGTTCTAGGAAAATTCTTAAGGCTGGTTTTTTCAAAGATAATGGGATAAATAATGAAACCTTACGAAAAATACAAATAATTTTAATAGACTGTATTGGAATGATAAATTCAATTGGAAATTGATAAATATGTCATTTAAGGTTACACCATATGAATGAGTAGAAATTGGACATCTTAAGATAAAAAATAATGTGACCATAGATTGGGATAGTTGAACATGGCCTTTGTGAACAGTATCTTTTCAAAACAAAAATTAAGATAAATTTTTAAAAAGGTTGTATAATTACAAAGGTCTTGATTCTATGAATTTTTCACCATGATGTTTGGCCATTATATCCAGAACATCCCCTTGAATTGTCACTTTATTATGTGACATTTATTAGTGATTAAATACTAAATGTTTTATTTTATATTTTTAATATGAAATATGAGATTTTTATCCTATTTTAGAGGTGAAATAATCTAGTAGAGAATGATTCAGGGTAAAGGGGGAAACTGATGAGGTTGGATAATGGAGGAAAAAAAGATTATATAAATTCATGTTATTCTATGATACCAAATGAATTCATTTTGATAATATCATTTCTCGTACATCGTAACAAAATTTTGTGTCTCAGAGGATGAATAAGATATTGAATACAATTACTATAACTATATGGTTTCAAGTTGGATTATAGATGAATTTCTAGGATGATACAATGAATATTGAATTGTAGATTATCGATAAGAATTAATATATTTATAAAATGGAACCTCTACCCAAATATATATATACAGGAGAAGAGGTAAGACAAACTTAATTATGAATATTTTGTTAATTGTTATATATAAATGTAGATTATGATGTAGGATAAATGTCTTTGGCCTTAAATGTTACATAATAATGATTTAAGTCGTGAATTAACATTAAGGATCTTTTTAGGTTTAGATGTTTAGATAATTAGGCCATAACTATTACACAACAAGTAACATAGAATTAAAAAGTGGACACTTCCAATAGTATCAGTTTAATACATAACATAAAATCTTTTAACAAGAATCAAGGTTTCTTATCATGTTTAATAATCATAACCTTCCCTTGATTCCATCCTTGATTTTTTCCCATTAAAACCTCTAAAAACATTTAAAAACATTGGATGGGCACAAAAATGTCTGTAAGGAAAATAAAAATAAATATAAATCATTAGTCTAGTTAAAACTGAATAACCCATTCAATGTTTTTTGAGCGGATGAAATGAAACATTTTCAAATGAATAACACTCATATTTTTTCTCAATGAAAAACACTAAAACCGATAGCATGAAATTAAAACTCGTTTAGGTTACATAGGGAATCATATACATAAAAACCGTTAAAACATATTACAATTTGAATAACTATAGGGTTGGATTCTGAATTAGATATCTATAATGGAGATCCCCATCCTTATATGGTATATCAGGCTCACTGGTGATCTATAATGGGACTCATCCCATCGTATAAGAAGTTTTATGATCACCCATGAGCTATAATGGGGCTTAACCCTTTTCATAAGCTATATTGGGCTCACCCGTTTCATATAATGCTAAGGTACCATTTCAAGAATTAAACAGGTTCATCAAATTTTTTTTTTAAAAGCTTCTTCAAATCCCTTAGGAAAACAATTTACATATAAAAAATACCATTTTCATTTAAGAACCCATTTTCAATACCAAGGTACCCAAATAAAGGAATAAGGGATTTATTTCCGATATATAATACATTATGTATTATAGAGGAATCCAAATATCAAATAACGATTACAATGGAGGAGAATTCATTGTCACCGTATATATTAAAAATACATTACTTTTGTCATTTTGTAGTGTAATTAAATCATATTATATAAAAATATTTCTGTTGATAATTTCGAATTAAATTCAATATTGACCTCAAATTTCTTGTATATTCCTTTTATACCCATATAAATAAATATGTAACTTCATATCTGGAAGAAAAAGATTTGATAATTAAATCCTTAAATTTAAAAGGTGTCCCATACCACTTTGAAAATTTAATTATTAATCTCCATGATTTATGAAATGACATTAGTATAGAGAAAATATGGATATGAAATGTCATAATGGCTATATATATACCATATAAAAGAATAAAGGATCATATTATCCTGAAATGCCTTAATTAAGGGAGATTGAGATGAAGTCCCTTACCTTGAGTCTGAAATGTCTCATTCATTATTTAATTTCCTAAATAATAAACATAGGTTAATTTATACTTGTTTTATAACCCTTTTAAATTTTATTATTCAATTTATATCACTTATTACCATGTTATATCAATTAGTTAATTATTTGAGTTTATATCAGGCATTTTATTGATGTTTGGTATTTGAGTCAAAAATGAACTTGTTTTTATCCAAATTAGCCATGTGGTGAAAAGTACATTATCTCCAAAATATAATTCATTATATAAATATCATAAATATCCAGTATATATTTATCTATAATATTCTATAACAATTGGAGATAAGAAATGAAATGCATCATTCATGGAGAATCTAGGTAGTACGTACACATTAACACTACATTAATCTATTCATCACATTAAAGGAATAAAAAATAAAAGATACATAGGTATATTATAATTCCAGTATAAATTATTTTTTATATATTTTATATATGTTCATTAAGTCCATTAGTTTTATGTTATATATATTTCATGAACGAGTCATATCACATTGAGGGGGCGGTTGTCCACACTTCCTCAAACAAAATTATCATATTTTCACATTATAGAAAGCATAAAGGTATGGTGTAAATAAAAATTATAGAATAATAGAGAAAATAATAAAATAATATTTATAATTTATGATTACTGTTCCATTATAATGGCAACCATGATTGGTTGTAGAAGAAAACCGAAAAGTCATTTTTTCAGGAGGTAGTAGTTCACCTCACAAAGATACAGCATGTTTGTATCCATTAGATGCAGGTGTGTGTAATTCTTGTTCTAATCCTTCTCATTAAAAAATTCTATTATATATAGGATACTGGTTTTTAATGTAATCATATAATAATATGATCATATGGAGTGAAGAAGGTAAACAAACGAAAGGAACTTCAGAGTAGATGTTACCTAAAAATTTGGTTATTCCTTCTCATTTGAGTCAAAAGGCTTCATTGAGTTTATTTTTACCAATGTAAGGATTATATAAGTGTCTTTGGGATGTTGGGAGATTTTTTGAGTAGATTTTTGATGATCCAGGGGGCCTGAGAGGTGTGGGTAAGTTTATAGTGTTGTTGGCCTTTTAGAAGTGGGAGGAGAGGCGCTTTAGGAAAGTCTTGGAATATTATTTTATTGTAAATTAATTTTGGAATTATAATAGTTAAAAAGTGATAAATCTAGAGGATAAGATGATTATGTTTCTAAATCCTCCCATACAATTGGTTTTAGACAATTTTACGTCACAAATTTAACCTTATCTTTTATCTTTATCCCTTAGTTAAAAACATTAACTCTTACAATTTCTTTTTGTATTTTCATAATATATGGTTACTATAGTTGCCATATAATGACAATAGAACAATAAATTGATCATTAATGATATTTTTTACATTATAAGAGTCATTTGGATGAGTAATAATTTTTAGGACTATTATATCATTTAATAAAATATTAATTTTTTTAAAATCATTTTTATTAATTTTTCCACTATTTAGAAATTGATTTTTGTTAATGTCATAAAAAATGTACTACATTAATCCAAAAGCATTAAAACATCACTCAAATTTCAATTGCATCAAAAAACATACATTATGGAATCAAAATGTTCAATTTACTTTTTTTAATATTTATAATATCAGTTATTTGAATCTTCCATTAATAAGATAATTATTGCATCAAATTTTGTGTAAAAAATGTGTTTATTTATATAATTTATAATAATTATAAATAATATAACATGATTTATTATTTATTTTTATCTCTATAATGAGTATTTATAGTTGAATATATCTTTTATATAAACAAAATTAAAATTGATTTATTTAGGAGATTCATGTTTAAGTTATATTTCCCTTTTCATTAAAATAAATATTATAAATGGCCATTACCACAGCCATGTGGATCCATGGGGTCCTAAAATCGACCCACAGATCCCGATGGTCTTCCATATCTATTAAAATAGGATTATGACATGTGTTAGGGAAGTTATATATTATTATAATTTTATTTTCTACCATTTTTTACCTGATTTACTTTTATCCATGGTAAATAAAAGTAATTACTGACGTTACTATTCATAATGTCTAAAATAAAAGGTAAATATTTACAAAATATGAACCATTTGATTCCAAATATGTAATATTATTTTCTAAATTGAAAACACATAAGTTTCAGTAGTTAATTTAAAATTAATTCTCATTCTCAAAACCTAAAAACAGGTTTTTAGTAAATAAAATTTATCAAAAGATTAACATGTGTTTATTCCCAAATTAAGTGTGTAATTACTCCCAATGACTAGTATTGGATTAAATGAACAAAACATAATCCAATTAATCATTAAAAAAATTACAGGAAAATTAAATATATAATTAAATTAGTTGAAAAGGCAATTTTGAATTAAAATGCAGCATTTTCACTATTCATATTAATAAGGATTTTAATATAAAAATTCAAAAAATTAGAGAAAAGTAAATTTTGATGTAACCATTATAAATAAGATTCGTATTTTAACCAATAGAACATATAAAATTGGAAAAAAAATTAAATGGGATCTCCATCAAAAGGCCGTAAAACTACCTTTAAAAAATATAAGAGTATTTTGTGCTGAAAATTGTATTCATTCTCATTGTAATCATAAAAAATTCATTGGATAAATGTAATAATATTTGAAAAACTGGTAAAATTCTAATATATTTAATTCGGTTCATTCCCTCCAATGCAATGGCTAGGTGATAAAATAATAATTTTATTATTTTATTATTTTTCAGTATGAATTAGTGTTGTGTGCAACATAAAATTTCAGTGAAACCTATTGTTGTCTGTCAGGTATGACATCATACATAGTGTCCCCATTAAAATACAATTTAAAAATATTAATTGCTATTAAAATTTAAAATTCTATAAATATCTGGATGTTACATCCTTCCCCCCTCTTTGGATATTGCATCCCCACAATTCTAAATTTGAGCTCGAAAACATCATTGAAAATCCCACATCGAAAAAAGAGTCAATATAACAATCAATTTAAAAGAATGAAAGAGAAGTACAAAGGTAACCTGAGATAACAAATACTAGGATTCCATGTTTATAACATGGATATGGAAGAGAAACTAAGAAACTTGTTCTGATGGATAGTGATAGAAAACATGATCAAGATAAGTTAACAACCAATAAACCATAAATGTGTGATGGGTTAAATGGTCACTGATTTAACAATAGGAAAATTAAATGAAATTATTTTATTTGAATATAATTTTCATAAATTTGAGGAATTTATTTATGATCTTGACTCTGAAAATAAGTAAAAATACTTACTTTTCAAGTAGAGTTTCATCATTTAATAAATATCTACCACAAACTCTTCTTTTCTCCAAATCATGAGTATTTAGGATTACATGGTCACACCTGAAGCACTAGAATCAACATATTGAGGATCATATAATAAAAAAACATTGACATTATATTTACACTAGCTTTTGACATTAACCAAAACCAAAATGGTTAGTATAAGATCATATTATCCACAAAAAGAATAAGCCTTTATAAAACGAAATGATACTTTTAACCACAAAATTTCAACAAAGAACATCCAATGTTCAACAAAGACCATTAAAAAACAAGTTTCCTTAAAATTCATGAAAATAATCCAAACAATGATTGAAATCCAAAATTCATAAGTATTTGATCACATTGTCTTCCACGATAAATCTAAACATTTATCTCCAAATAACATCGAATACTATTAAAGCCTCATACATAAAAGAAACCATCCTAATCACATATCCTCCATAATTTGTCAATCTTTAAAATAAACAACCCAAATCACCATATACCCACAATAAAAAAAATAAGTTCTTCCAAAATAAAATTCTACCATTACTCCTCAAATGAAATCCCATAGTGTTCCATTTTTCTTAGGCATATAGTGTTCCAAAAAGAGTGAATGTCTTCCAAAATAACAAGTATCCCTTAATAACAAAATCAGTCTCCAATACTAAGGATATCCATTTGATAAATCATATGCTCCCAAAATGAACATATTATTAATCTATAAATTTATTTAACAGAAAAGAATAATCCGTAATAACTACAGACATAACGCATGTCAGTGGTAGGTGATAAAGGCCAGTCACACTCTGATTATGGGTTCGATTCCCACAGCCATGTCTAATGCGACTGATTTTCAACCGGTCTATGTTTCCTCAATAAAAAACTATAAAATTATTATAATATTCCAAATATATTATAAAGACCTAAAAAATAACCATAACATGTTTTAACCTCAAATGTTATTTCATACCTTGAATTGTCCAACCCAAAACCAAATAACCCATAATTTCGTCATTTTTGATTGTATCCAAAAATAAAATTAGTCACCACAATATTTAAAATCATAAATCCTCAAAAGGGGTTTCTCAGGAATTTAAGTGGTGATTCACTTATAAATTATAAGCCCATGATGATATCTCTAACTCTTAATAAAACATCCTAATATCAAATGTTGTTTAAACCGACCTATGATACAAACTATAAGGCCCAAGAATTAAACATTACATAATCTCGAGTTATGTCAGGAATTAAAATTGATGATCATTTCAGATTTATAGATTTAGAGAATTAGGCCATTAATAATACACAATAACAACATAGAAATACAAAGTGGACACTTCCAACAGTATATTTTTCTTCAATAATATAAAAACATTTAAAAAGAAACTTGGTTTCTTTTCATTTTTAATCATTATAACTTCTCCTTAATTCTATCATTGACTCTATTCTCCCTCAAATCCTATGAAAACATTTAAAAACATGGGATGAGAAAAAAAAGATCCATAAGGGACATAAAAATAATGAAAAACCATAAGTTTAGTTAACACCTGATAACCCATTCAATGTTATTTGAGTGGATGAAACAAAACATTTTCACATGAATAACAGTCATACTTTTTTCTCAATGAAAAATACTGAAACCAATAGCAAACAATTAAAACTTCTTTAGGTGACATAGATAATCATATTCATAAAAAAATTACAACCATCTCCCAATTTTAATAACCATATGGTTGACTTCCAAATTCGAGATATATAATGGGATCACCCTTCATATATGTTATATTGGGATCACCCGTGAGCTATAATTGGGATCTACCCTTCATATAAGATGTTTCAGGCTCACTGTTAATCTATTTAAGCCTTTTTATAAACTATATCTAGCTCACTTATGATATATAATGAGTCTCAACCCTTCGTATAAGCTATATCAGTCTCACCCATTTCATATAATGCTCATCTACTATTTAATTAATAAAACATGTTCATCATAAAACCCCCTTTTGGAAAGCTTCTTCTAATCCCATATGGATGAAAAGTTCATTAAATAAAATAAAATATTCATTTATGAACCCATTTAAAATACTATGGTACCCAAAACTGGAATAAGGGATTCATTTTCAATTAATAGGAAATAAAGGCTTGTAGAGGACTCCAAATATCAAATAATGGTTACGATAGTGGAGAAGCTGTTGTCTCCATATACAATAAAAAAATTCCATTTCTTGTTTTGTAAAAAAAATTAAATGATTCATATAAAAATATTCCTTTTGAAAAAATTGAGTGAAATTCAAGATTGACATAAAATTTCCTATATATTACTTTTATACCCATATAAATAAATATGTATTTTAATATCATGAAGAAAATTATTTGATAATTAAATCAATAAATGTTCATGGTGTCCCATACCACATTGAGAAATTAAATTTTAATCACCATGAATTAATAAGTAACATTATTATATATAAAATATGAATATAAAATGACATTATGGTTGTATATACACCGTAAAGAAGAATAAAGGTTTATATTATCATGAAATGCCTCAATGAAAGGAGATTGAGACGAAGTCCCTTTCCATGAGTCTGAATTCTCTCGTTTATTCATTAATTTCATTAATAAAAAACTTAAGTTAATTTCTACTTGATTTTGAACATTTTTAAATTTAATTATTCATTTTATATCACTTATTACTATGTCATATAAATTAGAATATTATTTGAGTTCATATCGGATGCTTTTTCAATGTTCGGTATTTGAGTAAAAAATGAACCTGCTTTGATGAAACTTATTCATGTGGTCATAAGGCCATTATCTGAAAAATATTATTCATGATATAAATATAATATATATCCATTATATATGTATTTATAATAGTCGATATCATTTGGAGATATGAAATGAAATGCGCGGTTCATGGAGACGGTAGGCCATACTTTTGCATGAATGCTACTTTCGTTTCTTTTTCATATTAACGTAATAATAAATAAAAGATACATAGGTATATTATAATTCCATAATAATATATATGTTATATATGTTACATAAGTTCATTAAATAAATGCTTTATATGTTTCGTGCATGGCATTAATGGGTCATATCACAATTAGGGGGCAGTAGTCCACATTTTCTCAAATGAAAATATCGTATTTACACATTATGGAATGAATAAAGGTATGTTGTGAATACAAATTTCAGAAGAATTGATATAATAAAAATAATATATATATATATATCTCTCATATATAAATACAGTTACAGTATAATTGAAACTATGATAGTTGGTATGAAAGTATTGAACAATCATCATTTCATGAGATAGTAGTTCACTGGGCACAAAAACAATAATATCGTATCCATTAAATGGAGGTTTCATTAATTTTGAATATAATAATTATCATATCAAAATCCTTGTATATTGAGGATACTGGTATTTTGTGTAATTATATGACAGTAAAAGTATAGTGAGTGATGAATGAAAATAAAAGAAAGGAACTTTAGAGAAGATGTTACCTCAAAATTTGGAAACTCCTTTTGATTTGAGCCATAAGGAATCTTTGAGTTTCCTTAATCCCAAGGAAAGGATTCTAGGAGTAAGGAAGGGTTGTTGGGAGAATAGTTTAGTTGATTTTGGATGAGGCAAGGTTCTTGAGAGGTGTGAGTATGTGGGTATAGGTGATGGCCTTTTATAAGAGGGAGAGGCAATTTAGGAAAGTCTTCAAATATTATTTTATTATAAATTGATTATCATATTGTAATAGTTCCTAAGTGATAACAATAGAGGATAATAGGAGTATTGGACTAAATCCTCTCAACCAATAAATTTTAGGAATGTTTTGGTCACAAAATTAACCCTATCATTTATCATTAACCCTTAGTTTAAAACATTAACTCTAACCATATCATCTAGTATTTTCATAATATATGGTTACTATAGTTACTATAAATTATCAATCGAACCCCTTGTGGATCATTAATGAAATTATTAACATTATATCAATAATTTGTTAGAATAATAGAATTTTAGTACTATTGTATCTTTTAATAATGTAGTATTTGTTTTAAAAACTCATTTATGTAAATTTGATGCTATTTAGAAAATGATTTTTGATAAAGTCATAAAAATTGATAAATTCAATAGAAAGTCATTACCTCCTTCCTCATATGTCATTTACATGAAAAAAATTAGTGGATGTCATCAAAATGTTTATATTAATTTTTTTTCTTATTTTTAATATCATTTATTTGAATCATTCATTAATAATGTAATCACTACATCATCACTGTGTCCTAAATAAATTTATATATTTAATATCTAAAAATCATAAATACAATACCATGGTTTGGGAAACCATTTTATAGTTATAATTATTATTTATACTCAAATATATCATTTATATAAACCAAATTAATTGTTTTACTTAGGTGATACAAGTTTATGTTAAATTTCCATTTTCATTGAAATAAATATTATAAAATGTTATTATCACACCAAAGTGGCTACATGGGGTCCTACACAATACCCAAGGATCCCAACGGTCATCCATATGTCATCCAATTGGATTAGGACACATGTTACGGTAGTTTTATATTATTATAATATTAATGATTACCCTTATTTACCCGATTTACCTTTTAACAATGGTAAATAAAAATAATACTTAACTTACTATTCATAATGTCACAAAATTAGACATAATTATTTACATGATTTGGACCTTATGATTTGAAATATGGAATCTATTTTTCCAAAATCAAAACATAAAATTTATACTAATTAATTGAAAATTAATTCTTGTTGTCAAAACCAGAAAGTGGATTTTTAATATGTAAAAAACTATCAAAAGATTGACATGTGTTTATGTCCAATTTCAATGATATGTTACATATAATGACCAAAATTAGATTAAATAATAAAAAAAATCTAATTAAACTTTGAAAAAAATTAAAAAGATAATCTAACTATATAAATAATGTTTCTGAAAATATAATTTTCAATTGAAATGAAGTATTTTTCACTATTCATATAAATAAAGATTTTATCAAAAAAAACACTAAAATTTCAACCGAAGAAAATATTGATGTTCCATTTCTAAAGAAGATGTTTATTTTATAAAATAAAACATATAAAAGTGATATAAAATAATTTTGAAATGGTTCTCCATAAAAATGTAGTAAAATATACTTTTTAAAAAATTTGTGTATTTTTTGTTAAAAAATGGATTCATTCACATTTTAAGCCTCTAAAATTCCTTGGATAAATGTTAATTTTTTTTACAAATCAGTAAAATCATAATATCCTTAATTATTTCCAATCCCTTAATAAACTCTCTAGGAGATAAAATAATAATATTTTATTATATTATTTTTCGGTATGACTAGGTATTGTGTGCACTGTAAGATTTTGGAGAAACCAGTTGTTGTGTGTCGGGTACGCTATTGTATATAGAGTCACCATTAAACTAAATTTGATATTAAATTCAAAAAAATTAGTAGATATGAAAATTTAAACTTCAATAAATACTCGGGATGTTACATATGATACATGTCACAACCCTCTCCCCACAAGGTGTACCCCTCTTGGGCTGGAAATGTGAGAAGAGAGATAGTGACCCCCTGAGTCCCACCTCAAGTAGACCCTGGGATCGTGACGGGCACCGAGGGTATAGTAATCACACAAAATGGGAGGTATTACCCACTTAGAGAACACATGAGAAGGAGGGAGAAATTACATATGAAACAACTCCAACTCATACTACAATATAAAATAATTTTCAAGTACACGTGTGTAATGCCATGAAAAACTACTACAACTAAAATAGAAAACTTCAAGTACCAAAACAATGTAAAAACAACAGTGACCATGAATCTCTAGAAGCTCGTACAACCCCATGCTAGTAGTAGCTAGCCTGATCTCTAACATCCCCCAAGTGACCTGAAAAATGGTTTACATATACGTAGGGCGTGTATAACAGTATACTCAATAGGATCTTCCCTAGAGCCTCTCATTCAAAATTAATGAATTAATGTTAAGGCACAGTGAACAACAAGGGAAACTAACTTGTCACCTAAACATATATACTGTATTCCTAGCCTCACCATGTCCACTCTCACCATGTATCTCATACAAGAGTATATAATATAATAAATAATATTATTGGTACCCAGCTTCCACTTCCCAATTGGTTTGACACTTTGACCCAATGTCACATGTCTTAAGCATCACACTCTAGAAAGGATTGCCCACATACACCTATGAAAAGAACCACAACATTCACCTCATGCAGCACAGCCACCACATCCATGTAAACAATGTAACCAGGTATTTTCCGTGAGCCACTGCAGCTCTCATAATGTGTATCATAAGTCGGGAATTATATCTCAAGAAATTATATCCCATACACCAAGTAAGGATCATTGAGCTATCACAGCCTATACACATTACACCTATAGTATTCCATAGGAAACAATATCCATAATATATGTCTGTGAATAACTTCAATCCATTACACCCCTCTACACACATATATGGGAACAAAAAAACCATTGTGCCTATAAGCATAGGTAACTACCATGAAAATAGAGCAAATCCAAAGGGGTAGCCAACAATCCATCCTCCCACTGAAATACTTGGGAAAATGCCCTCCCCCTAGAGCTCAAAATCCCATAGGTGTTAGTTCCCCTAACTTAAGGGTTGGAGTAGCGTATAGAAATAAAAAAATTATAGAATATACTATATCTCACAACCACCCTCTAGGAATAACCAATCCTTAGAATCAAATGAAGCTAACATCTCTCAGACTCCTGGAATCCACTGATAAGACTAGGTATCCTATTAGAAAACAACCAATTAAAGAGAAACGCTAAATTAATTTATCCATTTTTATCAATTTCACATATCATTAGATAATTCATTAACCAATAATTAACTATTATTAATTCCACACTACATTTCATTAGAATAACTCCAATGTTTCATTCCCTCTAGGAATAACCAAACCAAGTACACCGCTCCCAAGAAATATTATATTAGCATTGCATCCTAGAAATCTCCAACCACATGGGATACCATCATTTATTCAATAATTTACGATCAACATTATTACCTTCTCATATTCCTAGGAATTCATGAAAAAAAATTCTATGCTACTAAAAACAAGGGAATCAAAACGGTGAGTAGGTGAACTACCCATAGAGTCATTGGAACCTTTAGAATTAACAAAGACCCATTCATCCTTGAGAACCTAAACACATAAAGCACTTGGAACACCCCACACATCGTTTCCTTTTTTTGAAGGAGGTTAATCAAGATCATCTACATTGACGGCGTGGAATGTAAAGTAGACACACAACCATCATGATTCAGATAGCATCCAATCATTCATATCCAACCTATTTAATCATCTTTGGTGTCCTCCTCGACATAAACATGTATAAACCGATGCATCTCACCGCCCTAGGTGTCAAATACTCCAACAACCACTAGGAATCCCTTCCCCCACATCTCACAACATCCATACAATCTTATAACTCATCACAAGTGGTACTAAATAACAATGAAACTGGGATCTTGGCCATAAAAAAGGAACTATTCCTTCACACGCAATGAGCTCTCATGGATCCAATGTAGAAGGTACCTGGTCTTACAAGAAAGAGGGTATCTCAGAACCCCACAAGGCGTTAACTTTTATCAATCAACTGGCTATTTAACGCATCTGTAATTAGATGTTTAATTTTTTATTAGGTTCCAATATTGGGAATCCTAAAAATAAATCTATCATAGCTATCACAAATTAATTAAACATGCTTACTGTATCAATTTGATTATCATAAATTTACAATAGAAACAACTACATTCATTTACATGCCTCTTTATCATTGAAGAATAATTACAATTTATCACAGTATATGTTCATTGCCAATTTCTTTCCAAAACAACATGATAAATAAGAAAATAATAGACATCACACTATCCATAAAATCAAGAGGAAAACTATTGTCATGGTGCAAGGAAACAACATATGATCAAACCAATTCTTTTAATACAGTTAATGTATTTAGTCTTGTCAATTACATTCTGATCCAAATGGATAAATTATTCAAACTCTATAGTTTCACAGAAAAGAATATAGAGTCAATGAATCCACTATCTCGAAAGGTTTATGACATTGTTATCTTAACAATGGATCAAAGAAACAGATCACGATCTCTACCCCCCATAAAAACTCCATTCACTCAAGGATGATGCAACACAACTGCAAGAACAACAACTAGAATAAACACCCTTTGAACCATAAAGATAAATTTCCATAACATGGGAAAGATAAATGGGAGAATATGGATTTATGAAAACTGATTTATGGAGGAAAATATTATCTCTGATTAATGACATATCGATGAAGGAATCGGGGAACCGATCCAGGGGGAAGGAATCCCCAAACGTTGAATAGGGAGGTGTCCAGGTTGTCTGGGGTTGATATGAGGTGGGATCAAGCCATAGGTTTTAAAAAGCCTGAGTGGATAGGTGTCTATAAAATACCTAGTAGTGGGTTAGTGCACAACATGTACCTCCCCATCACATCGTCTACCACCTCATGCCTGAATTATGCTAAAAAAATTGTCACATGAGTGCTCTATTTATTTTTCTCAAACCCAAACGGTATATGTCGTGTCCCCCTTAGTCTCTTAGTGTACCCCCTATTTCCATCTTCTCACAATGGAACTCATCCATACTTCATATGATCCTTCTTCAAACACCTTCTTCTTCGAAAACATGTAGAGGTTCAATCCATAGGGATCTAGTCCCATACATTAGATACCCCTCAAAACATTCTCTTCCCCAAAATCCAAAGACCACCCAAAGTGGGAATACAAAATTGTATGTCTGAACAAACACACCATGAGATACCTCTCAAGGCTCTCGCAAGTATAGGAGCTCAACCACATCAAAAAAAAAATGTTTCACCACTTGAAAAACCGAAACCAACACCTAAATGATCTCTCGGGGGAGATACCTCTCAAAGAGAGCAAGCCTGAACAAGGAACAAAAAAATCCATCAGATAGACATGAATGGTATACAACCAAAAAATGAACATCATTACAAGGAAAGAGGTAAAAAAAATAGATCAGTATAGTGAGCACGTATTTCCAACTCACGTTCCAAGGTACTCTCATCCACACCACCATTCCAAAACAAGACATGGGCCAAGGGGATGGAACTCATATGAAACACCTTATATTTGTGGTCTTGTATCTCTACAGGCTATTACAATAAAGTCACATCATCATTATCATCGATATTTCCACAATAAATGATGTGATATTCATTATAAATATGAAAAAGGAGCTGTGACATGTGAAAAACATCATGTATCTGGCTCATAAGCGGGGGGAAGTACTATTCAATGCTTCACAAATCATATATGAGACAACACCTCGAAAGTACCAACAAACTGGGGAGACATCTTACTCCCAAAACATAAACTTATCTTCATATGACAGGGATTTACCTTAAGAAAGACATGATCCCAAACATCAAACTATAATGGTCTCCTCTAGTGATCGGCGTATCACTTCAGACGATCATCCACATCCTTCATCCTCACATGAATAATTGGAACGATCTCTATCATGTTCTGTACCAGTTTTGGCCCATGAATTGTTGACTCTCCGAACCCAGTCTAGCGTAACAGAGAATGGAGAGGCCGGTCATACAAGGCTTCAGGAAGCGCTATACTGATGGTGGAGTGAAAACTTTTGTTGTAAGATAACTCCAACAAGGGTAAGTGCCTCATCCATGAACCTACAAAATCTCGCACACAAGACAGAAATTTGTCTTCAAGAGTCTGGATGTTCCACTCTGTCTGACTGTCCATATGCAGATGGAAATAAGTGATAAGGTATAGTTGAGAACCAAAAGAATGTTGGAGACTTATCCACACCATAGAGGTAAAAAACATCCATTGAGCTCGATTCCATGATTGCTATGATGTGTGATGATTTCATCAAATGATCCACTACCACCCATATAGATTTTTGGCCTCCATTATCATTAGGTAAACCGGTAAAAATTACTATCGAGATGTCCTCCCACATCCATTTAGGAACATACAGTTTCTGGAGAAAACAACTGGGAACATGGTGCTCAGACATCACCTTTGGGAAAACCAAACATCGTGGCACAAACTCCACAACTACATGCTCCCTATGGGGTCACCAAAATTGACTCCTCAAGGATCAGTAAATTTTTTTCATTCCATGATGCATTGATAAAGGAAAACTATGGAATACTATTATAATTTTCTCACTCATCTCTAAAGGAACAAAAAAACAACAACCATGATTCAACACCCTATGTTGTTAATGATCATAAATAACATTAGTGCCCTCGCCACAAACAACTCGATCTCTCCAAAAATCCAACTCTAGATCCCCCATATTGGAATTTTAAACCTGATGCACCAAATAATACTACACTATCATATAAAAAACAATCTATTCACACAACTTAATCCATACCGAGATGTAATTTTGAATGTTCATCCATCACTCTACAAGAATCACTAGATTCATGCACTACATCACTACGTGACTTCCTGGTCACTGAATCAGCTTCAAAATTCCCCATTCCAGGTGTATACGAGATTTCTATGTCATATTCATTTATGAAATACATCCACTAACACTACTTCAAGTTCAAGTCATATTGGGGGAAAACACAGCTTAGGCTCTTTTGATCGGTGAAAACCATAATGTGCTCACCAACGATATAATGTCTCCACAACATCAGGGAAAACACCATTACCATGCAATCAAGATAATTGATGGCATAGTTACATTCATGAGGACGCAACTTACGAGACCCATAAAAAGGTACCAAACTCTTCTACATCAGAACACATCCTATCCCCAGTTGCGAAGCATCACAAAAAACATAAAACTAAACTCCTTTTCCAGGAAGAAAAAGAACCTGAGCACTTCCCAACTGTTTATTTAGATACTCAAAAGGGGACTAAAACATATTAGTAAACATGAACATCTGATCCTTCTTGTTCAATGATGCCAGAGGACTTATAACTCGAGATAAATGGACTACAAACCTCCTATACTAGCCTGCGAGACAAAGGAAATTTCGCACATCTTCCACTATATTGGGGGATACCAAAGACCCAAATACTTCTATCATTCATGGATCCACAACTAATACCAACTGGTAAACCACATTCCCCGTGAAACAAACTTCTCTAACCCAAAAATAAAACTTCTAAAACATCCCAAACAACTTCTATTGATGAAGAAATCCCAAAACGACATGTTGATACTCTTCATGATCCTCCTCAAACATAGATTAAACAAGTATTTCTTCAAGGAAAACCACAAAAAATTATCTTGGTACTCACGGAAGACAACACTCATTAACCCCATGAACATAGCTATAGAATTTGTCACACTTAATGAAATTCCAATGATCTCTTAATTCCAATGATGACAACTGAAATATGTCTTTGGGTATCCTCATCCTTCACACACGTCTAATGTTATCCTGATCACAAGATGATCTTCGAGAACCAACTTTAATCCTTAAGTTGATCGAATAAATCATCATTACACATAAGTGGATATAGATTCTTCAATGTAACATTATTTATGTTATGATAATTGTAACACCCCAAGCTTCTACGGTACGCTTCTCTTTGAATAATGTGATAGCGTGTGTTGTACGCAACACCGAGTTCTAACACACCATAACCAATCAAACTAGCCGTTATGAATAGTAATACCTAATTTTTGAAATTATATATATCTTATATTTCAAAATGGACTTTATTTTTGGATTCGGAATATTGAATTTATCCTATGGTGAAATTTTGGTACTTTGCGGATAACATTGATATTTTGATAAATAGTGAAAATTACTAAATTTTAATTAAAAACAACTTTTTTAATCAAAATAATTAATAGTGATAAATTATGAATTTGAGTGGTTTTAAAGTATATTTAGAATGTATTTTTACCATTTAATACAATGTTGGTCATTGGACATAATGTTACAATTAAACCGGACATAAACAAGTGTCAATCTTTTGATAGTTATTATCTCTTAAAAACACACTTTTTGTTTTAACAACGGGAATTAATTTTAAATTAATTTCTGCCACTTTTGTGTTTTGAATTTGGAAAAATGGATTCCATATTTGGAATCAGGATGTTAAAATTGTGTAAATAGGTTACTTTTATTTCTATACATTTTGAATAATTACTTCGGTAAATATTTTATTTACCATGGTTACGGGTAAATCCAGTAAATAAGGGTAAAGAAATAATATTATAATAATACTAAATTACCATAAAACGTGTCCTAGGCTTATTGATTGTTACATGTTCGACCATAGTCATCTTTGGGTAGATTTTGGGACCCCATGGAGCCACTTGTAGGTCATAGGGACACTTTATTTTAATTAAGTTAAAATGAATACAAAAATGAAACAAACATATATCTTTTAGAAAAACAATTTTTACATAGGTTTATATATGTTGGATTTTCGACTATAAATATTCATTAGAAATATAAAAATCTTTCCTACATAATGATAATTTATTTATAATTTTTAGAGATTACATAATTTAATTAATTTATGACACAATGATGATGCAGTAATTACCATAATAGTGAAAATTTAAAATAATTGATATTATAAATACCCAAATAAATATAATTTGAGACTTTTAATGAATTACATTAATTTTCTAGGATACTATGGCATATTAGTATTGATTTAATTAACTTTTTTCTAATTAATAATTCTGTTATGAGTTTCACAAAAACCAACTATTGAATAGTGTCAAAATTGACATAAAAGAGTTTTTAAAACAAATATTATATTATTAATTGATATTAAATTCCTAAAAATCTAATGTTCGGCTAAGAGACTTATATCATAATAGTTTTATCATTAATGGACCACTTGGGGGTCTCTTGGATGTATATAGTATGTTTATTAACCATATAATATAAAAATACAAAGAGACATTGTAAAAGTGAAACTAATTAACTTAGAGTTAATACTTAAAGATAAGGTTAATATAAGTACCCAAACCTGTCTAAATTATATTTTTTGAGTGGTTTACAACCCATAACCACCTTAAAATTTAAATAATCCACTTTGGAGCCATTAGAGACCGAATATGAATTTATTATAAATTAATATTTCTAGATTTTCCAAAGGTACCCCTCACCCCTCTTATAAAAGGGAACTCCTCCTTCTCATTTCTTCACACCTTCATAGCCTTTTGGTTCAGCCAAACTCTGCCCAAATACTCTCCAAAATCCCCTAAATTCAACCTAGAGGCCTTAGTTTGATCATAAAGACAACCTATGGAGCCCTTTTGATCAAATCAAAAGGAAGAACCCGAAGAGGAGGTAATGTTTTCACCACCCCTTTTCCAAGTTCCTTTCTTCTTCCACTTCTTCTTCCTTTGTTATTACCATTATAAAATAATAACTCCAGTATATTATATGTACTGTGATGTTATTATAAATATGATACAACCATATTCAGTATTCTATCCATCCTTTGAATAACATGTCACCATACGTGCGTACGTACGGCTTACCGTCTCCACGTCGTGGTGTAATTGTTATTCAATATATTATTATTTGGATGGGTATAATAATGATGTGTAACTCATGTAAATAATAAATATAACATGTTAATGATTCTGTATATATGATATAACATCCATTTATATATTATTTTTATATCAAAAGAATGATATTGTCTCTCATGCGTACGTACAGACTATCGTCTCCACGAATGTGATTAGATTCATTCTCCATCGTATCCATTCAAGTATAATTATCATTTGATGATTTAAAAATGATGTTTAAGGACATGATATCATTCTGTATATGAATAATATACAACCTATCAATGACAAACATGGCTTATGTAACAAAACATATAAAAGAAAACGAGTAAGTTAACACCCGAAACGACGATAATACTAAGATATTATTAACAAAGCAATGTTAAAAGATCATATATGATATCATATGAATGTATATGATTCTTGTATAATTTAATAACAATTATTTCACCATTATACATGAGGTTAACCTACCCCAACCAAGGAAAAGTACAAGGTAAGGGTTATTTCGCAATCTCTTCGTTATTCGAGGTTGTTTATACGTAATTATCAACTGGGATTTCTTTATCATCCACATCCATGTTTCTTCGAAATGTATTTCAAAAAGATTTTACTATTTAAAATAATATGTGTTAAAGTCATTTATACCCTTGTTTGACTTTTTATAAGAGTTTTATAAAGGAATCTTTCCGTATTTTTCCAAACAAGGTGCTTTTAACCTTTTCGACAGAATTAAGGTAAGAATGTTTTTTTAACTTATACGGTGGGTGTGGTTATTTTACACCGTTATAAAATTGTCGATGCTTCCCTTACAAGCTTATAATAATATTTTCAATGAAAATGTTTTATTTTATAAATATATGACTCTTTAATGATTTCAAAAATAGAAAGAGATATTTCTCTAAAAAGAGATCTGATTTCATCTATGTCAACATCCATTGATGGATTTTACGCTTATTTGAAGTTGATTTATTATGATACAAAACTTCTATATTGTATTGAAGGTTTTGTGATATGTTTGACTGTGGATGTGCTATTTTTATACCATTCATAGTTTATTGTGTAAGTATTGACATTTCGTATGCTAGTTTTAATACGAATGTTTATGTTTTGTTTAAACCTTTTCATATGGGAATGCATTGGACTTAATATGTGATGGGTGGAGCCCGCTATAGCTCCTCGATGCATCGGTAGGTCTCATGAGACAAACTAGTGTCCTGTCACAAGGCCTTGACAAAATCTTATTTGTAGTCTTGGCACGAGGCCTTGGCTATGTGGTTATGATAGTCTGGCATTATGCATTCCATCATTATGAAAGTGGTTATTGATATTGCATGTGATTATTCGATTAGTAGAATATCCATGTGAATAATTAAATGGAATTATTTCATTTTATTTTTTCCATACTAGGTTGAAGTTCAAGTTTAAAAGGCTTTTGTTTTAAGTTATACATTTCCTTAAATGTTTATTATTAATTATGAAAGTTTCCGCTATATTGTTATCCTTACTGGGCATTTGAGCTCACCCCTTTTCTATGTTTTATTTTTCCCAGGAAGTGAAGAAGTAAATTATGAATGACCTACAGGGATATTATGTGGGGATACGAGTGTAGAATATGGAGACATTATGTTTTTGTAGTAATTTTTCACTTTATGATGTAATGTAAGACTTATGAATATATCTAGTGTTTCCAAGGCTACTAAACCAATCGGTCTTTTGAGATTTGATATTTCTTGTGATCATGTCAATGTTATGTAATAATGAACCGACTCTAGGTAACTGGGGTCGGGGCGTTACATTTGGTATCAGAGGAAGTTTAGTACAAACCTTGGAAGCTAGATTTAGATAAACTCTGATTAGAGCACGTAGACGAAAGATGAACCTTGAGGATTAGTATAGAAGAACTTCCTAGAATTTTGGTATTGTAGAGATTTTGTGAGTTTTCCGAGAAATACATCCCTGTCTGGATACGAGCAGGTAGAGGCGGCTCTGGCACAGATGTACCTAGGGGTAAAGCCCGAAAACACCGCTTTGAGAAAGACTCGAACGGGAACTGGTGCACGACAACGGGCCTTGCTGCACTCTTGGTTACGACACTCCCGGGGGATAAGCTTAGGATAACTCTCATTTTCTTTACAAATCATTATTAAGGGTTTATGAGTATATACTTCTTAAAAGAAGACATTTTTATGATTATGGATTATATCCATAAATAGTTCAATTTATGTTTAAGTGTTTTATAAGAATGAGATTAGGTATTTTGATTCATAAACTGATCTAGTTTATTCCATTGTTTAGAAATGGCGCCTAGTGGATGAAATGGAAACCGTATCAATACATGCACACCATGTAGGGATTTCCCTCCTGCTCAAGATAATTATAATGGAGCTGGTGATGCAACTGGTGCCGATCGGCTAATCACCATACTGGGACAACTCACTCAGGTTATGAATAATAACCTTACCCGTATGGAACACCCTAATCCGCAACGTGGAGGATCAATGTTAGATCTATTCATGAGGAAACAACCACCAATGTTCAATGGGAGTACAAATCCCTTAGTAGCTGAGCAATGGATAAATTTCCTAGAGAAAATATTTCAGGTTTTGGGGAGTAGTGAAAGGGAAAAAATTATCATGGTAGTTTACCGCCTCACTGGAGATGCTGATCAGTGGTGGTCATTGATTCAAAACACGAAGGAAGATGATGAAGTATAAAATATGGAATAGAGGGAGTTCAAAGATCTGTTTTTAGAAAAATACTTTCCTCGCGACCATCGAGCAGATATGGAATGGCAATTTCTGAGTCTGACACAAAATGAGGATGAGAATTTGGCAATGTATGAGGCTAACATTACCAGGTTAGCAAGGTATGCTGGAGATTATATCCGTAACCGAAGAAGTAAGATTGGTCGTCTCTTTGATGGGTTAAAACCATTTCTCCGTTGAGCATTAGTCTCACAATCATTTTCATTGTATGAAGAAATTGTCTCATGTGCTATCAAGACCGAAAAGGAATTCTCTAAGTATTATGACTTTAAAGCAAAGCAAGAGAAAAAGAGACCTTCTGATCAATCTGGGAATGGAAATAAGGGGAAGAAGGGAAAGGTTGAATATCCATCCTGGGGTAAATGTGGGAAGAACCACCCTGGTACTTGCTTAAAGGGAACATGAGTCTGTTACAAGTGTGGTGAAAAAGGCCACCAAGCTCGTGATTGAAAAGGGAAGAAGGAATCTAACAATTTTCAGTGCTACAATTGCAGGGAGATGGGGCATTATGCAAATGAATGTCATAAGCGTCAAGAGAACTTACCTCAGAAAAGGACAAGGGATCAAGGCCAAGCTTATGCTATCACTACTGCTGAGGTAGAAGCTCTGAAAGACGTGGTGGCAGGTAATTTAATGGTTTCCTCAAGTTTAGAAAATGAATTATTTGATTCTGGATCATCGCATTGTTTCATATATTCCCAGTTTTCTAAGAAAATTAGATATTTCCAATTTGATTTAACAAGGGAGTTGTCAGTTAAAAATCCTAAGGGATGTATCATTTCAACAATGTTTTGTGAATCAGTACCCATTAGAGCACATAAATGTTCATTATCTGCTGATCTCGTCGTCATACCTATGATTGAGTTTGATATAATCCTTAGTATGGACTAGAATTCGGACTATGATGCGAAGATTTATTGTAAGAAGAAAGAGGTTACGATTCTTGATGATGATGATAAGGAACACCTTATCTTTAGAGCAGAATCGTCACCACCTAATTCTTATTTAGATCCACCCCCAGTAGCTTAACTAAATTCAATTATTGGGGAGGAAGAGAATGAAATAACTGTGGGTGAGGAAAGGAATGTTCAAATAGATGATGTACCTGTTGTGAAAGAATTTTTAGATGTATTTCCGGAATATTTACCTGGACATTCTCTAGAACGAGAAGTTGAGTTTTCCATTGATTTAATTCCTGGATCAAGTCCTATATCGAAGAACCCTTATAGAATGGCCACTGTAGAATTAGTTGAACTAAAGAAACAACTAGAGGAATTGAGTAATAAGGGATTTATTCTCCCTAGTGTTTCTCCATGGGGAGCCCCTGTACTTTTTGTTAAAAAGAAAGATGGATCTATGTGGTTATGTATCGACTACAGGGAGATCAATGCTATAACAATAAAGAACAACTATCCCCTACCTCGGATTGATGATTTATTTGACCAACTGCATGGAGCTCAATACTTTTCAAAGATTGACCTTCGATCTGGATACCATCATTTGTGTGTGAAGAAGGAAGACATTCCGAAGACAGCATTTCGAACCAGGTACGGGCATTACGAGTTTACTGTAATGCCTTTCGGATTGACTAATGCACCCTCTGTATTCATGGATCTGATGAATAGAGTTTTCAAGAAGTATCTTGATGAATTTGTGGTGGTATTTATTGATGATATCTTAGTATACTCCAAAATCTACGAAGATCATGAAAATCACTTTCGCATTATCTTGAAGACTATAAGAAGGCATGAATTATATGGGAAGTTTAGCAAGTGTGAATTCTGGCTTCAGGAGATTTCTTTTCTTGGCCATATTGTATCTAAAGATGGAATCTCTGTTGATCTTTCTAAGACCAAGGCTATCCAAGAATGGCCAGCACCTACGAGTATAACTGAGGTACGCAGTTTTATTGGTTTGGCAGGTTATTATCGACGTTTCGTCTAGAATTTTTCCAGATTGGATAACCCATTAACGAAGCTCACACGTAAAGGGGTTAAATTTTTTTGGACAAAAGAGTGTGAAGAATGTTTTGAAGAACTGACGAGAAGATTAGTCAATGTTCCTATATTGACTCTACCATCGGGGAATGATGGGTTTGTTATTTATAGTGATACATCGAAGAAAGGACTTGGTTGTGTCCTTATGCAGAATGATAGAGTTATTGCCTATGCATCACGACAGTTGAAAATTCATGAACAAAACAATCCTACTCATGATCTCGAGTTAGAAGCTGTGATCTTTGCTTTGAATATATGGAGGCACTACCTCTATGGTGAAAAATGTGAGATTTATACTGATCACAAGAGTTTTAAGTATATATTCTCACAAAAAGAACTCAACATGAGGCAAAGGATATGGCTTGAATTATTAAAGATTATGATTGCACGATACAATACCACCTGGGGAAGGAAAACAAGGTGGCAGATGCTTTGAGCAGAAAAGATCATGGAGTTTTGAACAATATGAGAATTGAAAGGGATCCAATCTTCATGGATCTAGTGAAGATGGACATGAGAATAACCAGGGAAGGTGAAACATCAATGACTTTTCAAATGGTTGCCAAACCATCTTTACTAGAAAGGATTAAGAGTTCTCAGACTAATGACAGAGAATTTCAAATATGATTAAAGCTGTGAATGGTGGGATATTGAGAGATTTTGTGTATGAAAATGGAATTTTGAAATTCGGGAAGAGGCTTTGTGTTCCCGATATACCTGATAAAAAAAGGTAATTGTTGGATGATGCTCATAGTTCTAATTTCTCTATACTCTCTGGGAGCACCAAAATGTATAGGGATTTGAAGGAACATTTTTGGTGGGACAATATGAAGAGGGAGATTTCTGATTTTATGTCAAGATGTATGGTTTGTCAACAAGTGAAAGCTGGAAGGCAACACCCTGGAGGAGTCATGCAACCTCTTCCCATACCGGAGTGGAAATGGGACAATATTACGATGAAATTTGTCATGGGGCTACCAAAGACTCCTAGGAGGAATGATGCAATATTGGTTATTGTTGATCGTCTTACCAAGTCAGCACATTTTCTTGCTATAAGAGAAGATCTACCACTGGAACGTCTAGCAAGACTACATATTAATGAATTTGTGAGACCTCATGGAGTACCCCTATCGATTTTTTCTGAACGTGATCCCCGTTTTACTTCAAGATTCTGGAAGAGTCTTTAGAAATCCCTGGATACTGAACTTCATTTGAGCACTGCTTACCATCCTCAGACAGACGGACAATCAAAACGGACTATTCAAACCTTATAAGACATGTTGAGATCCTGCTCACTTGACTTTCAGGGTATGTGGGATCAGTAATTACCTCTGGTAGAATTTTCCTATAACAATAGCTTCCATTCGAGTATTCAGATGGCACCATATGAAGAGTTATACCAAAAGAGATGTCTTACACCAACCTGTTGGGATGACGTTGGTGAAAGAAAACTTGTAGGTCTAGAACTAGTGGAGGAAACGATAGAAAAGGTGAAGGTAATCCAAAATCACATCAAAGCAGCTCAAAGTAGGCAGAAGAGCTATGCTGATAATTGAAGGAAGGATTTGGAATTTCAAGTCGGTGATCATGTTTTCCTGAAGGTATCTCCAAGGAAGGGAGTCATACGTTTTGGTAAGAAAGGTAAATTGAGTCCCAGGTACATCGGACCTTTCGAAATTCTAGAACGAATTGGGGTTGTAGCTTACCGATTGGCAATGCCGCCAAGTCTCTCCAAAGTTCACGATATGTTCCACGTATCTCTATTGAGAAAATAAATGCCTGACCCAATGCATGTACTCACCTATGAAGAATTAGAACTGGAACCCGATCTGTCTTATTGTGAAGATCCCGTCAGGATTCATTGATACGAGAGAACAAAAACTGAGAAACCGGACGACTCGTCTGGTAAAAGTCTTGTGGAGAAACCATAAGATGGAAGAGGCAACGTGGGAACCTGAGGAACTTATGATGAAGAACCACTCGAGTCTTTTCATGTGATAAGTATTATAGAAATTTCGAGGACGAAATTATTTGAAGGAGAGGAGAATGTAACACCCCAAGATTCTACGGTACACTTCTCTATGAATAATGTGATAGCGTGTGTTGTACGCAACACCGAGTTCTAACACACCATAACCAATCAAACTAGCCGTTATGAATAGTAATACCTAATTTTTGAAATTATATATATTTTATATTTCAAAATGGACTTCATTTTTGGATTCGGAATATCTAATTTAGCCTATGGTGAAATTTTGGTACTTTTCGGATAACTTTGATATTTTGATGAATAGTGAAAATTACTAAATTTTAATTAAAAAAAACTTTTTTAATCAGAATAATTAATAGTGATAGATTATGAATTTGAGTGGTTTTAATGTATATTTAGAATATATTTTTACCATTTAATACAATGTTGGCCATTGGAAATAATTTTACAATTAAACCGGACATAAACAAGTGTCAATCTAATGATAGTTATTATCTCTTAAAAACACGCTTTTTCTTTTAACAACGGGAATTAATTTTAAATTAATTTCTGTCAATTATGTGTTTTTAATTTGGAAAAATGGATTCCATATTTGGAATCAGTATGTTCAAATTGTTTAAATAGGTAACTTTTATTTTTAGACATTTTGAATAATTATTTCGGTATATATTTTATTTACCATGGTTAAGGGTAAATCCGGTAAATAAGGGTTAACAAATAATATTATAATAATACTAAATTACCCTAAAACGTGTCCTAGACTTATTGGTTGTTACATGTTCGACCATAGGTATCTTTGGGTCGATTTTGGGACCCCATGGAGCCACTTGTAGGTGATAGGGATACTTTATTTTAATTAATTTAAAATGAATACAAAAATGACACAAGGATATATCTTTTAGAAAAACAATTTTTACATAGGGTTATATATGTTGTATTTTCGACTATAAATATTCATTATAAAGCTAAAACGATTTCCCACATAATTATAATTTATTTATAATTTTTAGAGATTACATAATTTAATTTATTTATGACACAATGATGATGCAATAATTACCATAATAGTGAAAAATTAAAATAATTGATATTATAAATACCCAAATAAATATAAATTGAGACTTTTAATGAATTACAATAATTATCTAGGATAATATGACATATTAGGATTGATTTAATTAACTTTTTTCGAAGTAATAAATCTTTTATGAGTTTCACAAAAAACAACTATTGAATAGTGTCAAAATTGACATAAAAGAGTTTTTAAAACAAATATTATATTATTAATTGATATTAAATTACTAAAAGTCTAAGGTTCATCAAAGAGACATATATAATAATAGGTGTATCATTAATTGACCACTTGGGGGTCTCTTGGATGTATATAGTTTGTTTATTAACCATATAATATAAAATTACAAAGAGACATTGTAAAAGTGAAACTAATTAACTTAGAGTTAATACTTAAAGATAAGGTTAATATAAGTACCCAAACCTGTCTAAATTCTATTGGTTGAGTTTTTTTCGACCCATAACCACCTTAAAAATTAAATAATACACTTTGGAGCCATTAGAAACCGAATATGAATTTATTATAAATTAATATTTCTAGCTTTTCCAACGGTGCCCCTCACCCCTCTTATAAAAGGGCACTCATCCTTCTCATTTCTTCACACCTTAAAAGCCTTTTGGTTCGGCCAAACTCTGCCCAAATACTCTCCCAACTTCCCTCACTACAACCTAGAGGCCTTAGTTTGATCATAATGCCAACCTAAGGAGCCCTTTTGATCAAATCAAAAGGAAGAACCCGAAGAAGAGGTAATGTTTTCACCACCCCTTTTCCAAGTTCCTTTCTTCTTCCACTTCTTCTTCCTTTGTTATTACCATTATAAAATAATAACTCCAGTATCTTATATATACTGTTATGTTATTATAAATATTGTACAACCATATTCAGTATTCTATCCATCCTTTGAATAACAAGTCACCATAGGTGCGTACGTACGGCTTACCGTCTCCACGTCGTGGTGTAATTGTTATTCAATATATTATTACTTGGATGGGTATAATAATGATATGTAACTCATGTAAATAATAAATATAACATGTTAATGATTCTTTATATATGATATACCATCCATTTATATATTATTTTAATATCAAAAGAATGATATTGTCACTCGTGCGTACGTACGGACTACCGTCTCCACGAACGCGATGAGATTCATTATCCATCATATCCATTCAAGTATAATTATCATTTGACGATTTAAAAATGATGTTTAAGGACTTTATATCATTCTGTATATGAATAATATACAACCCATCCATGACAAACATGGCTTATGTAATAAAACATATAAAAGAAAATGAGTAAGTTAACACCCAAAACGACGATAATACTAAGATATTATTAACAAAGCAATGTTAAAAGATCATATATGATATCATATGAATGTATATGATTATTGTATAATTTAATAACAATTATTTCACCATTATACAGGAGGTTAACCTACCCAAACCATGGAAAAGTACAAGGTAATGGTTATTTCACAATCTCTTCATTATCCAAGGTTGTTAATACGTAATTATCTACTGGGATTTCTTTATCATCCACATCCATGTTTCTTCGAAATGTATTTCAAAAAGATTTTACTATTTAAAATAATATGGGTTAAAGTCATTTATATCCTTGTTTTACTTTTTATAAGAGGTTTATAAAGGAATCTTTTTGTCGTTTTCCAAACAAGGTGCTTTTAACCTTTTTGACAGAATTAAGGTAAGAATGTTTTTTTAACTTATACGGCGGGTGCGGTTATGTTACAACGTTATAAAATCGTCGAAGCTTCCCTTACAAGCTTATAAGAATATTTTCAACGAAAATGTTTTATTTTATAAATATATGACTCTTAAATGATTTCAAAAATAGAAAGAGATATTTCTCTAAAAAGAGTTTTGATTTCATCTATGTCAACATCCTTTGATGGATTTAACGCTTATTTGAAGTTGATTTATTATGATACACAACTTCTATATTGTATTGAAGGTTTTGTGATATGTTTGACCATGGATGTGCTATTTTTATACCATTCATAGTTTATGGTGAAAGTATTGACATTTCGTATGCTAGTTTTAATACGAATGTTTATGTTATGTTTAAACCTTTTCATATGGGAATGCATTGGACTTAATATGTGATGGGTGGAGCCCGCTATAGCTCCTCGATGCATCAGTAGGTCTCATGAGACAAACTAGTGTCCTGGCACAAGGCCTTGACAAAATCTTATTTGTAGTCTTGGCACGAGGCCTTGGCTATGTGGTTATGATAGTCTCGAATTATGCATTCCATCATTATGAAAGTGGTTATTGATATTGCATGTGATTATTCTATTAGTAGAATGTCAACGTGAATAAGTAAATGGAATTATTTCATTTTATTTTTTCCATACTATGTTGAAGTTCAAGTTAAAAAGGCTTTTGTTTTAAGTTATACATTTCCTTAAATGCTTATTCTTAATTATGAAAGTTTCCGCTATATTTTTATCCTTACTGGGCATTTGAGCGCACCCCTTTTCTATGTTTTATGTTTCCCAGGACGTGAAGAAGTAAATTATGAATGACCTGCAGGGATATTATGTGGGGATATGTGTGTGGAATATGGAGACAATAGGTTTTTGTAGTAGTTTTTCACTTTATGATGTAATGTAAGACTTATGAATATATCTAGTGTTTCCAAGGCTACTAAACCAATCGGTCATTCGAGATTTGATCTTTCTTGTGATCATATCAATGTTATGTAATAATGCACCAACTCTAGGTAACTGGGGTCGGGGCATTACAATAATCGATACACAATCGCAAACTATCACCTTCCTTCTTTATGAACAAAACTTGTGCACCCAATGGTGACACACTCAGCTGAAAAGAACCACACAGTAACATACCATCAAGCTATATACACAGCTCCCATAACACAGAAGGGTCCATCCTATATGAATATATATGGATAAGAGATGCTCCTGATTTTATCTAGATCCCAAAATCGACCTCTCATCGAGGGGGTAATTCTACATCCTCTTTTGTAAGGACATCGTAGTACTCTTCTAAGACCCTATGAAACACCAACTGATGAACCTCTGAATAAATTATCATCAACTCATCCATCAAGGATGATAAGGACTAATGACACCTCTAACCGATGTGATTGTATCATTCACCAAAAAAACAACTGGATCACCATCAGCATCAAAGAATACTACCTACATCCTGAAGCAATCCATGATATCCTGCAACAAATATAACCAAACAATGAGGAGGATGACATCATATGGTTGTATTTGTAAATATTGGAAATCTACCCAAGATAGGTACTTCCCCAACATTTTCTCTTACTCTACACACACATCAAACAAGTCATCTCAAACTCCAACTGGTGTAGTCAATACCAAGGGCATTGGAAGACTCCCTTCCTTAAGTCCCAAAGCAGGAAAAAGGGCAAGTGTTATGAAGGAGTGTATCTCTCCTTAATCAAACAAGGAATACACCCAAGTAGAAAATAAGAAAATGGTACCTGAAACGACATCTGGCTTGCCTAGAGATGGAAATGCTAATGCATGAATATGACCAAAACCATCTCTATATTCTCTCTACACCTGATGATTTCCACTTCCACGTCCTTACTCTTACCTTTGAGAACAGGGAGCATCATGGGGTTGTCCTCTTCCAACCCCATCTACTATCTGTTGAAACCAAGTTGTTGCGACCTACTACTACTGCCTCTACTAGATCTGCCTCAATAGACAAACCTAGAGTGGAACACCTAGTGCACAATGACTAATCTCAATGGTTGGGAACTCTTGCTACTGATTACCTCCGACTTCTTAAAAAGAGCACATGATCTATTTTCATAGTCCTGAGAGCCACCACCCCCAACAAAATGAACTGCTGAAGGCTCAGCCGAACAAAAACTCTTCTGACCTAACAACTTGGAACACTACACCACATCTATTCTTAATTATAAATCCTGATGAATCCACTTTCATGATGATCCAGTTATGGGGAACTTACTCTTGATGACTTATGCCCTCTCCATCACCTCAAGATATGTCTTCAGCATAAACAAGGTGACCTAGCACTGGATTTCTTGATGCAAAGCCTCCTCGAAATTCCTCGCTCTGGCATACTCATCTGGATATAGGTTGGATGCATTTCGTAAAAGGTTTTGAAAACATATTTCATACTCTCACACAATGGATCTCTCCTATGGAATGGTAAAAACTATTGGAAAATGGATGTCTTCGTGGTCGATGAGAGAAACTCGACTATGAACATGTCTCGGAACACCTCCCATGAGGTCACTGAATCCTCATGATCCCTGAGGAACATGAACCACCAATACCTCACTCCCCCATATAGCATTGTAAAATCCAATGACACCCAGAGATCCTTCCATGCATGGATTGAACTGGGGGCTATCTCAACATCCTCCAAGCAGTCCTCCGTGACTGCATCTAAAATAGAGCCCTCATACTTCTGCTGAATGTGGCACTAAAAATCTTGGCGTGTCCTCCTCCAATTGTCACCGTTTTCAACCTATACTTTGAGGCGATCTACTAGTTAAACCTACTAAACATATTCTATGTGAACCAGATGAGTAAATTCACACGGTTCCATATGTGAAAAATAAAAAATATTTAGAGCTCCTAAACATTTAATATGGAAGAATCAATATTAGTTAAATAATTTTTTTCCTTTTATTCATTTTATGTTATCATATCCAATGTTCTACCCATTAAATCACAGAGAAAAAGAAGAATGACGCATGATCATTTCCTAAGTCTCTACCCTACAACTTGTATCACCTTGTTTAGTATCCGCTGTAATCATAATGGTCTATGGATCATATCATAGGGGGGCCTAAATACCAATGTCTCATCCGGTCTCCATTGTTTACATCACTTGATAAAATAAACTGACTATATTTCCCTACCAACCCAAGAAACCTCATCTGTTTCTAACACTAAACTCTATCCTTTACCTGAACCTCCCTTTGAGAAAACATTTTCATGACCCCACCCTGCAATTTTTTCCATCTTGGGCCGGAAATGTGAGAAGGGAGATGGTGACCCCTGTGTACCTACTCTAGTAAACACCGGGTTTGTGAATAGAACCAAGGGTACAATAAACACACAAATGGGAGGGATTACCATCGTAGATAACAAATGTGAAATATAGAGAAATGATAGACACCAACCAACACTATCTTAGACTAAAATATAAAATAAATCCCAAGTACACATATGTAATTTCATGCAAAACAACTACAACTAAAATGGAATATTGAAAGTAACAAAAAAAAATAAAAAATGAATGTGACTATAATGCCTGATCAAATCCTACAACCCCAAGCTATTAGTAACCATCAAGATCTCCAACCTTCTCCAAGTGACCTCAAAAATAGTTTATGTTTACGTAGTGTGAGTAAAATAGTATACTGCATTGGATCCACCCAAGATCCTATTGTAAAATTGAAATGAAAGCATGATAAGGAATAGTGAACAACAAGTGAATCTAACTCGTCACCAAAACAAGTATACTCTGATCCCAGATCTCTCCATGTATCACATAAAATAGTATATATTATAATAAAGAATATTAATGGTACCCCACTAACTCTTCCTCACTAGGTTGTAGCTTTTCCCCAACATCGCTTGTCCTAATAATATCTATCAAAAAAGGGTTGTATACAGACACTTGGGAAAATCACAACAACATGAAACTCGTACAACATAGCCACCACATCCATGTATCCAAAGTAACCTGGTAAATTTTAGGATCCACCACAACTAACATAATGTGTATCATACATCAAGAATTATACCTCAAGACATTACATCCCATACATGGGGTCTGGATCCTCAAGACATCACGACCTATACAAATTAATCCTATAGTAGTCCACATGAAACTATATCCAGAATATATTTTTGTGAATAACCGCAAGCCATTGCATCCCACTATATATGGAAAAAACTAACCATTGTTCCTACAAGTAGAAGTAACTACCATGTGAATAGACCAGGGCCAAAGGGGGTAGTCATCCAACCATCCTCCCATCAGAATATTGGGGAAAACACCCCCAGGCCCTAGAATCACTGGGGTTTCAGATTCCCTAACTGACAAGGTGGGGTACCATATAGAAACACAAAAAGTACAGAATATAAAATATATCACGACCACACTATGGGAATAAAATAGTCTTATAATCAACTACAGCTAACATATCTAGGAATCCTGACTTCCACTGAATGACTAGGTATCCTAGAGGAACACAACCATTTAAAGAGCCACATTAAATTATTTTATCCCTTTTTATCAGTTTAACTTTAGATTATTTAATTTTTTAACCAATATATATGTGTTATTAATTCCACATTACATTTCACTATTATCACACCAATGTTTAAATTCATCAAGGCATAAAAAAACCATGTCCATACCTCCTCATAAATATTACCACATCATTGCATTCAAACAAGCTGCAGCCCCATGAGTTAACACTATTATTCAATCATTTATTAATCACATTATTACTTTCCCATATTCCCAAGAATTATATAAAAACAATCCAATCTACCACAAATTATGGGATCAACATGTTGAGTAGTTGAACTACCTATATTGTATTTTCCACCTAAATAATGATAAAAGATACATCCATCCTTAGGAAGCTAGACATGGAAAGCATAAGGCATATCATGCGTGTCATCGCCGCTTTTTTGAAGGAGGGTAATCACGAACAATTGCCTTGAGATCTGGGGAAATTAATCTATATAAACAACTAAAAAGAATCAGAAACAATACAATCATTCATACCCAACCAATTTCATCATCTCTGGTGTCCTCCCTGACACCCAAATTTATAAACTGATGCATCTCGCCAATCTAGGCATCAACTGCAACCACAACCACTAGGACTCAATGCCCCCACATTGCACAATATCCATCTGCGCTAATAAAACATCACAAGAAGCCAGAAATAACAATGAAACATAGACCATGTCCATAAACAAGTCATTCTTCCTTCACATGCAATTATCTCTCATGGATCTAAAGTATAAGGCACCTGACCTTACAAGAAGAGGGGTAACTCATAACCCCATAGGGAGTTAAATTTTATTGATCAACGGGCTATTTAATCCACATTCAATTAGCTGAATCATTATTATTAGTTTCCAAAAATGGGAAACCTAAATAGAAATCTACCATATCTATCACAAATTAATTAAAAATGATTACTACAACAATTTTATTATCATCAATTTACAACATAAACAAGAAGATTAATTTGCATGCCTATTTATCATTTATGATAATTAATATTAATCCAATTTTACATTCTTTACCAATTTCTATAAAGAAATTCATGATAAACCTACAAATCATATAAATCACACTATCTAGGAAATCAATAGGCAAACTGTTATCAAAGTGAAAAGAAACAACCTACAATCAAACCAATTATTTTAATCAAATTCAAGTATTTAATTAGGTCAATTTCATTGCTATCTAAAGGGATAAAAAAGATAATTCTACGGTTGCATGTAAAAGAATATAGAATCAATAAATACCTAAACTCAAAAGGTTTCCTACGTTAATTGTTAGAGAATAGATCAATGAAACACCTCATGATCACCCTCCATGTAATAACTATATCAAATCAAGGATTTCACAGCACAACTGCATCAATAAAAACCAAATCAAACTACCTTAGAACCATGGGGATCAAACTCCATAGCATGGAAAAGAGAAAATATAGAAGACAAATATAATAAAACCAAATAACATAGGTATATCTTACCTCTAAATGAAGACAGATCAAAGAAGGAAGTGGGGAACCTATCCCTAATGAAGTAATTACCAAGCATTAAAGAGTAAGGTATCTGTGACATCTAGTGTTAAGAGGACGTGCGCTAAAGCCGTATGGTTTTGAAAACCCTAGTAGATAGGTGTCTATAAAATACCCAGCAGTAGGGTAGTACATATAGTGTACCTCCCCATCACATCGTGTACCACCTCGAGGCCGAATTATGCCAAAAAACACATCACCTCAACAATCTATTTTATTGTTTTGAAACCCAAACGGTGCACATGGTTTCCCCCTTGGATCCATCGTGTAACCCCTGTTTCCAGCTTCTCGTGACAGAACTCCTATAGACTTCCTCCAAGACTTGTCTAAGAACATCGACCTTTGAAAACATTAAAAGGGTCGATCCACATGGATCAAGGCCCTAATAATAAAATATTCATGATAGTTACAAATAATGATTCATTATTTAGTATCATTTTTATGATTTTGGACATCACTTCTATGATAATATGTCCAAGGAGATCATCAAAAGGTGAAACATTCTACTTGATGAATACATCCTATATAACGATATCCATGGGGTTGAAAATGGGAGTGGTAATAAAGAATCATGGATCCAAAACAATGTTCATATTTATGGCATACCAAAGAATTTGAAAATTGAAATAGTGATGTATACTTTTAATATTGATTTAATGAGATCAGACCCTATGGGGAAACATGTATGTTGGTATTCCTCATCATTACACAATTTTTAAATGAATAAATATATAGATCAATAGTTCCTTTAAAAATAATTTTAGTTGAAGGAGTTAATAAAATTATTTCTAGATATGTTTCAAGATAAAAATTCATTACATGGTATGAAATATAGAAATTTAAGTCATCTTCCATAGAAAATGAAATAATTTATTAAAAATTAATGTGTAAAACATAAAGGATGAAAATAATTGGAAGTGTAGATACAAATAAATGATGTCGGTGAATGTTTTTCAGTATAAGGAAGGTATGCATTTAAATAAAATTTTATAACATATAGTGATGCTCACCACCAATTGATAAGTTTTCATGATTATTACGTTCAATGAATAATATTATGATCACCATAATTTAAAAACTACATTACTTCATAATGATTTAGAGGTGGAATTATATATATATATATATAAACCACGGTGATTCATAGATTCTGTAAAGAAATATAATGAGTTAAAACAGTTGAAATGAATCTATATGTTGAAGTAGTCACCTAAGTAGCGGATGAAGATGTTTGATACATTTATTAGAAGAAAATAATAAAAATTGTGTTTCATAGACCAGTTTTTCTATTTTATGTATTTTGGTGATAGATAAATTTTTATTATTATTTATATGGATGGAATGGTTGTTACAAGATATTGAAGGCATTGTATATATGAGTTAATAGGGAAGCAGACTAAGGTGTTTGGGATGAAAACTGTTATAAGAATTTTAAATATTATTGAAATTAATATCAAAAGATTTTAATTTGAAAAAATATTGACATATTCAAAATATAACAATGTTATGAAGGTTATTATTAGGTTTAGTTTTCATGTAGAATATCTATTTTATATTCCATTGGAAATCCGTTTTAACTTTTCAAATAAACAATAATCATTGATATAAAAAGAGTTAAACTAAATAGAAAAAATTTATCGTGTATCTAATTTTAGTATACTGATATATGCCATGATTTATGCATGATATAACATTCATCATGCCGTTGGAGTAGTGATTCGGTACATGGATAACCCTGGAAGTAAATTTGGGAAAGCTGTGAAGTAGATTATAAGGTATCAAAATGTAGGAATTAAATTATCTATATATTTTTTAATGGAAGTTCTATACATGGTTATGTAGACTTATATCACGGATGTGACATTGATAATATGATGTGTATAATATTTTATGTGTTTTCTTATGGAAGAATATTAAGATGGTTGTCTCCGTTATAGATGGTTTTTTAATTAGCTACTAAATAGGAAATATTTGTTACTATAATGATTATAATAAATTTCTTATCTAGAGAAATTATTTCCTTGATTATATTGAACAAAATTATAATAAAAATGTATTTCACTATTATAGTTTAACTGAAATTATAGTGGATAAAACACAAACTTTTCTATAAAAAATTAATCATATTGAGTTGAAATATAATTTCATTAAATGGTTCATAAAATATGAAATACTGCTATTATAGAAGATTAGGGGAACTAATATTATGGAATATATATTGATTACTTCGATGGATATTCACATGTTGAGACACTATTATTCATTTTTAATAATTTATTAATGTAAAAATTGTTATAGGAAGAATATAGAGGGATACAATAGAAAAATGTATAGAGGAAAGTTACTGGAATAATATCATAGTGGGACAATGTTAGAATTATTGATTCCTTTTCATTTGATGGATCTAGGACAAGAGTTAGAGTTTTCACTATACATTGTTTAGACACATTTAGAATATTGAACAAATTTTAATAGAGCTGACTACACAAGTAGTGAGTACTATGGTAGTATGGAAAACAATAATATAAGATATTTTAATATAGTTTAGAACTATGTTTCCTAATAACACTAAAAATCCTGTTTATCATAGATCCATGTATTATTATGAGGTCATTTTTTAGCATGGATTTCAATTTTGTTATTTTTATCCGCATATAATAGTTATCATGGATTTATTTAAAATTTATTTTTCCTCTTTGTAATCATTTTTCGAATTCTAAAACCTAGTAAATCTTGGGGTTCTTGTTCTTGTTATTTTCACTCCATTTTTCTCTCATTTCTATATCGTTTTTCATTTATTCACCCATGTTTTTTAACATATACCTCTTTAGCAAGGATTGACGTAATATTTAATGAATTCCATTATATCACAAAAACTATCCATATAATATCTTACTATCTAAATCTAATCAAGGATCAGAAATGAAACTTAAAAATGATGCACAATTTTATTGTTATTTTTAGTCTTCTGACTTTCAAGTCATTGTGGCACCTGAAAAATACCCAATAATAAATGTTAGACTCTAATAGTAAAAATATTCTATCCAAGTATGGTATTTTTATTCTCATAGTTGTACTCAACCATAACGTAATCAGATACATCATGTTAGTAGTCTCTGTACAAATATCAACATAAATTAAGAAGATTACTTAACCTCCATTGAAAATAGTGGTGACTTACCTGACCTTCAATATAGGGCCTTAGGAAATGTAATTTAATATATTAATCAAAATTTATGTTATAATTAATTATAAAAAATACATATGGTCTTCTAATCATATAATAAAATATAGCTTCATCACTCATTAGATATTATCCAATACTCTAATAGTACTGTTAGGAAGTTTTTAGTAGGTTGGTGATATACTATACATAGATTTATGAATGTGCCCAAATTATTCACTAATACATTCAAATCAATATGAAATTAATCTTTTTTCATATTAAAATATTATTCTCAAAGGAACCATGTTCTATATGAATATCACCAGAACATATAGATTTCCCAGATTTCTTGTTGAATGAGTCTTCCGATTCATCCAAAAAATAGAAGCATTCTTCAATTGATTGATCATGGCCCATAAAACATAATTACCTGTATAATATCCCATTAAATAAATCATTAAACTCATTTTTTATTAATATCATTTTCACAAATAAATCCACAAATAATTCAATGTAATTTTAACCTGAAAATTCGTCAGCATCAATTGCTAATAAGTGAGGCATCTTGATACAAATCCCTCCATATCATGCATCATGATTATCCACCTACACTATAACCATAAAGAGTGAAATATATTGGCCAAAATAGGATGAGTAACCCATAATTAAGAGTTATACACATTTACTACAACCTATCTTATTTTTATCAGAACCACTATCTTACCAGACACATACAACACAATCTTATAATAATACGACATTATAGGCCAGTTCCCCGCCATCAAATTGATAGTGCATGATGATATAGTCATTTTCATCCAATTGAGTATCTATTAATATGTACATTGGACTATATTTCACATTTATTAATGAAAAAAACTTTACCCTATTGAATAATCACTCTATGATGTATCATTTAATGATGTTTCATCAAATATTTTTCCTACACAACCCGTCAAACAACCACCACAAAATATATCAAGCCCAAATATTATTATAAATCATTACCATTAGTATAAAAACATTATTTCAGATAATAATAACTACAATATGAGGTTATATTCACTCATAAATCAGATAATGTAAAACTAAAACAAACTCAAGATGTATGAAAATTCATAGATGAATCTCTGTTATTATTTTAAAAATTTATCCCACACTAAGAATCCCACTAAATTATCATCCATGATTCTAACCCTATATCCATATCCTTCAATAATGGGGTAACCAACATCATTTATCTTAGTGATAATTAGTGAATATATATTTCCTAAGATCATGATATGCATTTTAATTCATTATTTTATTGTATTCAAAAGGCTTCATATTATGTAGTTTTAATGATACTCTTCTAGTCATAGTTTGTTTTTCTTATTTTCCACTGTAATTTTTCAATCCATACATATACAATAATTATCCCCTTTCTATGAATATTCAATATACGGTGGGGATAGGAAGATATTGGGTGAGTGAATCATAGTTATATCCATGTTATTTGAGGAATATCACTCTAACATCAATCACATGATTTATATGAAGACGATATTAGAGAAGTTCCTTGTTATAATGTTTATATGTTTTCTTGATCCATTCTCCCTATTTATGTATTAACTATACTAATTCATTTGTTTGGATATAAATGATGTTAAAATCAATTATTATAGTTCAATAATTCATATTATACAAAAATAGAGAGGGGTGGTTTTATGAATGGAATTGATAGTAATCACTCTGATTAAATTAAACTTAAACCATCATTAAATAATATTAATGATGGAATACACCAAGATAATCACGTAATGATCAATACTAATTTATTTCTAACTTGTGGTTGTGTTTTCATTTATTATTCAGTTTATTATTTACAATAAATGAAGAAAATCCGTGTCATTTTATATACAAAATACAAATGAATATAATAAGTGATAAATGATAATAAAAAGTGATTAGATGCTTCCCTTAATATAACCTATTCTTATCAATAATATGACATATCTAGTGTGAATTAAAATATTGTTTACTATAAACCTATGATGGGTCATGGTTCACAGAATCACTAGACATATAACTATAGAATGAAGTTATAAAACACACACATTATATAAGATCATTACATAGGACACTAATTATAATTAACATGTTCATAAATGAAACCTAGTTAATACATTTAGTTGATGATGTTAAAACTAGTCATATTAAGAACCAAAAAACTAAAAAAGTCAATAAAATCTCAAAATTATTGAATAGGGAGGACTGTATTGAAAAGACCTAGTATCTTCCCCAAAGTATTATTTTAAAATAAAACTCCTAAAAATACTTTATACCAATTCTAGAATCATTAACCATTTGGAGAACTATGAATTATTGAGATAAAACCAAAATAAAAAATTGTACTGTCAAATTATCCCATTATGAATATTTGATAGTTTAGTGAATTTATTATTAAAAAGAATTACAATTTATCACACTCTATAAAAAAATTATTCTTTGAATATATAATTATTGAACTATCATTGTAGAACAAATAATAAATAGTTTCAAAATTAATCAACTTAGAATATAACATGTAAATGAATATGGTTAAGATTAATGGATCAAGAAAAATAGAGAATATAACAATGAAATGAGGTTCTAAATAGAAATGTTTATGACTCTGAAAAGTTATTATTAATAGATATCATAGTTTCTATAATAATAAAACTTATATTCTAATACATGTTCATAGATGGATAAATACATAGATATAAATGACATAAGATAAAAAATTACAAAATATCCTCAATATAAGGTATTGGAAGAATATGTCATATCCTTGGACATCTTCAATATATGTCATAAGTAGAAATCTATTATACTAGAGAAATTATTTAATTATATAGTTTTAATCATCCATATTCTTATCCAATGTAATTAATTAAATATTTTTTTTAAAAATAATTATTTCCTATTATGAGAAAACTTCAATCATCCAGGATAAGAATAAAAAATTTATAATGGGAAACATAGATCATTTAAAATCATACCTCAGATAATAAAATCTCTAATATAACACTAAAAAACACAAACAAAGTGTAGCACTCATAACCTTATGTAGTGTTCATATCCAAATGGAATGCGTTTCAGAGGAGAAGTAGAATTAAGAAGCTATGTTGTCAATCAACTCAAAGAGTGATCTATCCCCTGAATTATTTCTAGGTTTATTCTAGATAGGGTCATGGAATGTGTTTAAATATTATATTATCGTGTTTATCCAGGACTTTTTTTTGGGCGTACCGATCCCATAAGTGTCAGGTTTTACAAATCATTTACTCTTACCAAATATCAATGATTAATCATGAATTATTGACTATAGATCAGTAAGTATTTGTACTTTCCCTTAAAATATTTTGTCGAGCATCATCAACATGCATTTTTTTCATGCACATTCTTTGGTTGAATCCCATAGTGAAAAATGGATTTGTGAAGGTAAGGTCAATATAGGGAGCTATTATATTAGATCAAGAAATTATTCAAGATATCAAATCCAAAATCGATGGATCAAATATGGATTTAAACCAGGATATGATTAAAGCCTATGGTAGAATAGAATGGGTTTCATCAACTGGGTGCTCACAGGTATGGGATTCTCTTCCTGGGCTTCAGATCTAATTTTTATATTATTTAGCTCATCCTAGATGGATATCTACATCATGGTGAAGACTCATGGTATTTTCAATAAATACCATATGCTTATTAAATGGGATACCATATCCCTAACCATATTTATTCTCAAGAAATAACCCTTAGCATTCTTATTAGTAGAAGGCTATCAATGGGGGACCTGGTTCCTTATCGTAGGAAAATGAACCAACCATGGAATTCACATATGATGTTTACTAATGATTATATTAACTTCATCAAAACATGTAGTAGTGCAGTGGGTGGTCTCAAAAAAATCCTGGAATAATATTTCTATTAGAGCATCCAAGTTATCAACATATCCAAGAGTATCCCATATATTTCCAACAGAAGTAGAAACTGACATTCCACCTCCCTGTGAAACGATTTGGACAATAAAATTTCTGTTTCTATTCAATTACCATGGGACCCAACTCTCCATGGTATGGATATGTACATGTGATATTGAATAAATTATGAAAGGGATAACGATTCACATTCTCAACTGGATAAACCACTACTTATCCTTTGGAGGATGGATAGCCTTAGCCAATAGTGTCCTTTTGTAAATTAAAATTCATTCACTCTCAACAATAAATATTCCCAAGGGGGGAATTACCTCCACTTATAATATTTTATCTAGATTCATATGGTATTCTCTCTTGGATAGAAAATGTCACCAACCTTTATTGTGTAGGATAGAAGGGCCCATACATGAAGGCATGATCAATATGAGGAGCTTTGCCAATATTATTCACTATATGTATTAAAAGTTTGTATGGGAGATTATGGAAGAGCTCACTCTCTAGGATAAAATGGAATATAAATGCAGTGGGTCTATAAAAGATGTCAGTTTCCATGTGTCCCATGTCTGGTATTTGATTTACCCTATTATCCCAACCCTCTAATGAAAATCCAGATGGATTATAGGGGAGGGTGATAGCCTCTTCTCAAAGCACAATAAGGTGGCCTCTACGCCCAGCGTCACGGGGCATCCCACTCATCTTATTTATTTTAAACAGGAAAGCTTACATCTTCAATTTAGAAAATCAGTGCTGGACAAGGATCAATATGATGTTTTTGATCTAATTACTTTAAATTATGAACTGTAAAAACATGTCTTAATTGCATCTATGTTAGGGACCTTCTCATTAATGGGATTCCATCAAATACAGATAACTCAGGTCTAGGGGGATAGCTAGAATAGCATGGTCTGGTTCAAAATAGTAATAAAAAAGATCCATTTTCGCACCTGGAGGATAAGAAACCATGTTGTTCCCACTTATTAAAATGTGAAAAATATTGGGGTTAACATGTTTTCCAGATGTCACAACCGAAATATTCACTAGGAGGAGAACTTGAATCACCATTTCATTGATGTTTAATAGGTTATGGTTGTTTGGTTGTTATTTGGTGAGTTCACCACCCTCCACTCTTCGAATCGATGTGGCGCCTCATTCTTGGATAGATGGATTCAAGGATATGATTATTTTGGCCTATAAAAATGGCACGATCCACCATTATGAGCGTTAGTTTTTTGTGTATATGGTATGATTAGAATATGTCCATTTTTTAGGGGATTAAGTCTATATTAATATCCCTTTTCATGAGAAGAATATCCCTCCACATGGATGTGGTTATAGGTATCAACAACTGGTGTAATTCACCCTCCTTGAGATATCTATGGGCAAGTGTGCTATTGGTGTGGTCCTCTATTTATGGGATGAGGGGACACTAGGTGCATTGAATACCTCTAGTCATAGGGATTAAACTAATCATTGATGATTTTTTCATCTTGGGATCCATGTGAGTTTGATGTGTGGTTTGTGACCATAGGGGTAATGTCCTTTTGCCTTATACTGCCTACTATGGGTAGGGGAACTCTATCCAGGTGGAGGGCAAGGAAATTTACATGAGGATAAACCTTTGAGACTATAAGATTATTGCTCTCTATCAGTTTGAAATTCCCTTCATGATCATTCATTATTAAATTCATGGAAAAGTCTCCATTCCCTGATTGATAGCATACACATATGTAAAATGTAAATACATTCTCAACAACATCAACACTCATGTGGTTTGTACATGGCATGAAGGAAACAGGGAGGTTGATCATCTTACATTCATGGCGGTGGAGGATCAGGGTTATAACATCACTTTCTTCTCAAAAAGTATCTCTTGAAATCGGAGGGGGTCAATATGGTCCTTGGGGGTCATCTTGGGATTTATTAATTTCGGAATCCCTATGCTTTTGTGTACTCATTCCTTATTTTGGGTTTTAAATTCTTTCATAATAAATATATAACAATATGATCATGATGATTGGAATTGGTCATAAATCACTTCCAATAGAAAACTCAATGGAATTTGGGTATATTTATCAAATTTAATAAACTCAAAATTGAGAAGTTGATTTTCCATTCAAAGTATCCTAGTTGACATTATGATGTTTAGTAAGGTATATTGTTCAAATTTAAATTTTGTAAAATAATATTACTCAGATGATAAAACTACATAAAAATATTAAGAAAATTATTCTAGGTAACATCAAAAAAAATAAATAAGGTTTATTATTATTTTTAAAACAAATATTTTTATATATGAAATTTATAAAGTGGATCAATATATCCAATTTATAAATATCTAGGATTGTTCCATATATAATGGATTCCATAATATCAATATTATTTGGTTCTTACATCACCTCATAAACCATCCTTGAACCATATCATAATCCTTGGGTTTTTTAGAGTAATGACTATTAATATGACAACTATATTCTTTCACTACCTCAATCCCAAAATATCCCAACTGATTCATGATTATGATATTGGGATGATCATCACTAATTTTCCAATGAATCTAGTTTATAACCAAACATTTATTAACTATTACTCTATGGTGTCTCAGAAAAAATATTTAGATGTCCCCCCATCCAATCACTGATATAATACAACATACAATCCCTAATACATTTCACCCTATTATAACATAATTATATATAATCGAAACACACCAATAGAGATATCCCTTAAGGAGGATAAAATTATTCCACATTCTGATCCCTACATCTACCAACACCTTGATGTGACTCCTCAAATTTCCAATTTTGGTTTCATGAAGTAACCCTAATAAACTCTCTATTTTAAATGTCCCAATGGATTTGTGACAATCAACTAGGTAAAATTCATTTATAACCACCTATATTACCACCGCTATGCAGATTTGAAGGAAAAATACTTACACCAGAGAGTATATCATCAATCTTATCCCAATATAATACTAATAAGACTCTACAAAATCATCACCACCCATAATTATTATAATCCTCTATATGATTATAAAAATCACAATTATATCTATTACTGTCATATTATCCTTATATAATTCTATAAACTCGTAAGTATTCTCCATTTTATGGGTGTCTAGGTAATTCCCCCTATAAAAAAGGTTTAAAAACATTTTCAATAATACCAAAAACCTTCTTGGTCTAAATAAAGACATATAATAAATGTTGTAATAGTTCCAAAAAAAAAATATATTATTCAAAACATTATATCAATATGTTTCAAATAAAATAAAACATGCAATTGATCCTCTTTGTTGACTCACGTTTTCCTTGTTGTCCACTATTACCTCTATTAATGGGAAGATGTATAATATGAAACTAAGTTATATAATTCGAAACCATGGCCTCAACAAAGGATAACAACCCATTACCTAAAAATATTACACAGACTATGCTGACCATAATATTATAAATAGTTATTAAATAAATTCACCAAATACATGATCCTCAGTTTGGGCACCATATGTCCTTCAGGTTATTACTCCATTTTAGGATGATACAAACTAGTACCAATGGATATAATATAATATCTATGGAATTATTCTTCCTAAAATAAAACAAAATACAATTACATATTGTGTGTAAAATTTAATTTAATTTAAAGTAAAAAACATTGTTAATAAAAATATAAAAAAAGTATCACAACAAAATTAAAATAATTTGAAAATTAAAGATATAATAAGAAATATATAGAAGGATAAAACTTATACAGTTATGATAATAAAATATCATCAACAACAACCATGTTAACTTCATAACATCCCTCTATGAACAAATCTCCTTGTACATACCATAAATGAACATGGAATCCTTTCCTTTCTATATTTCATGGAAAAAACATCTACAACTACAATAAAATTTATAGGTTGGGGTATGTAGCAATTAAGATTATAGGATCTAACTGAATCATCTTAATTCATTACCCTTTATGAAAATATCAAAATCATTGAAACTAATTTTATTTCAATATTAAAAAAAATTATAGTTTTACTGTTCATAAACCCATTAAACATAGAATAAAAATCCAACATGATTACTAAGAAATAGACACTTTAAAACATATAAAACGTCATATGTTTAACAAAAGAAACCATCATTCCCTAATTTAATTCATAATGATCTTTATAAAATGTAAATTTTTATTCCATTATGAAGAACCAAACATACTATCATAATAGCGTACTATCATTGAATCACCACAAACCAATATAAATCCATACAAGACATTCTACCATAACCATATATATTTTAAACCATCCATATGGTTATTTTTAACCATGATGTTTCCAATTCCCATTACATTAAATTGGTTTAAAAAAATAATCCTTTTGGTACTAAAATGAACTTTCTTTCAAGAAATTACCATATTTTACATTATCATAAATTGTAAAAAAAAGTAAAAAATAAAAAATATTAATCCACAAAATATACATGTAATTTGAAAGAGTAATATTCTTTTTTACACTAAAAAAATACACATTTGAGGTTATCAAAACTATAAAATCACATCATTTTCCAAATCAATTTTATATAATCTTTTCATTAATTATCACCCTAAACTAAGTAACTAAAAATGCATTAATCACAATACATGGATAAATAATCAATCATGGATGGGCTAAAAGACACCTACCCCTAATACTTTCCTTTTTTTTATACACAAGTACAAAACATGATGAACTTGGTAAGAAAAAACAGAAATTATGGTCATCCCAATACCCCAGAAATAGTAGTTATTAATCATAAAAAACTAAACATCACATTTATATTTATTTTTAACAACCATTTAATTTTTGGAACTATATAATGATGAATTGGAATGAGTAATATCACAATGGAATTATCCTAATTTGAATCTAGAGTTCATGGTATATGATATTTAATGAAATTTGATACCCATATTCCGTTTGATAAACCCCATTGACTCTAATAACCAATATTTCATAGAATATTGTGGAGTAAAACGTTAGCATCCATAGAGTTTCATGAACATATTCTATAATAAATAAATCCCCCATTCTCACATTTTTTATATTTTATAGTAAAAATATAAAGGATTCAGGTAATAAGGATAACCTATCTAATATGTTATCAATGATATTAACTATTTTACTAGATATTGAATATTCAATGAGGGTGAGTTGATGTTGAAACTGACTTCCAATTTATGACTTGATATTTTAATCATTTTATTAATTAATAACAACGAACTAGTTAGAGTAAAAATGAAGATAAAATCATCAAAAAATAACAATACTTAGAAGTTGAAAACTATTCAAAGTAAAATAAACTAAATTGAAATAGATACAATAAGTACTGAAAACAATTAAATGGTGTTTTATATGATAATACATAAAAATATAAAATTTAAATATTCAAAGTATATTCATAGTTCCAAATGAAATTATTCTTCAATTTACCTATAATCTGGTAGGAGGATCCATACCAAAATATAGGTGTTACATGTTCTGATAATGTGGACCATAATTGGTACAACTGATCTAAATATATAAGTCCTATATGGGGTATATTTATTGATTTGGGTATCATTTTTAATTATCCCTATGACCATCATCAGTCATCATAATAAAAAAATACATCAGTGTTTGTATTTCATAAAACACGATGTTCAAATTTAGATACAAGTATATCCCCACAATCTATTTTATTATAAAGGATTCAAGGTAAATTATTATAAATTAAATATATAATGACTATAAAATGGAAATACTCACATATATAATATCTAATAACCAAATGTAAAACAACCCAAATTAGTCCTCTCAAATAACTGAGATGGAGCATCTTCTGAATGTAATCTACTCCCAAACTCAAAATAGTATCTAGTTACATTTATTAAATCATTGGTATCTATTTATAAGAAGTGGTGTAACAAAATAAAAATGTAACCATATGAATTTTTTCTTGAAATTTAGCAAAATAGATAATACAGACCGATCTTAGGTTTAATTACATTTAGTTGGTTTAATTGTTTTTGTAATTAACATGTATCAGAATCTCCTCACCATGACATGTCAACTGAAAATCTATACTGTATAAAAATAGAACTAAAAAATAAAATGTAAATGTAAAATAAAAATTATGTTGTGATTGATAAGAAAAATTGATCTATAAGATTTTATTTTTGAAATATTAATCAATACTAACAATCCATTTTCATTTAAAAACAATTCATTCTAATTTCACTGATAATCTATCCAATCACACTATCATACAATCTCCTTGTGAAAATATTTTAATATAAAAAATATAGTGAAAAAAGGAGGATATTAAGTGAGTCTCATTTATTTTAATGAAACACATATCTATTAAATTTTACCTTTTTTAACCTCCTCTATAAATGTAGACAATTTTTATTTACATAATCATCGTTATATATTTCTCATCATTTATTTACCTTGTTTATTAATTCCACCATGTCAACACTTCAAAATAATCTATTTACAAAAAATATAACTGTAGAATTACCATAACAATAATTAAAAGATTTAATAAATTTGAAACCCATAAATTTCATTTCAACAATTCCCATATTTAATACTTCTCCAATATCCCCATTTAATATCCTTTAATTTTCCATTATTAAAACACCAGTCTACCATATGAAATCAAGACCTCCCAATTTATTATATTTTCCATATGAATGAAAAAAAATTTTTCTCATGAAATTAATTTATCAAATATTCCTCAGGTATAAATCTATCTATTTGTAAAATATTAATAAATATCACTTCATTATATATTCAATATGTTTTACAATAATTTCAGTTTTTCTAGAAAAATGAGTTAATAAATAAACTAAAAATTACCTCTCTAACATCTAAATATAGTCAAAAAATATAATAAGAGAGAATTATTCATACCATAGGAATTTTTCATTTAAAATTCAATAGGATATTTTTCTCATAAAAATATGAGACCAAAAATCTAATATATGAGATTACTTCAACCATTTTTTCTTTTAATCAATACCGTATTCAAAAAACATGCAAATAATTGGAATAAATTTCAACTCAATACCATCTCAAATATTTCAATAATCTAGAATTTATTTTTTTAAAAAGCAGTATTTTTTTAAAATAAATATATTCCCACTAAGTAACATTATATATGTCTTTTTTATGATTTCTCAACATTGAAATGTGAAATAACTAATGAACTAAAGTATTAATCAGTATATAGTAAAAATAAAAACTCAACACTCCCGATTTCATCAATGATTTCAACTAGTCCCACATACTAAGGAGCCAACATTTATATTTCCAATATTCATAAATCTCCAAAAAAATTTGACACATGAAAAAATACTCAATCAAAAATAGGAAACTAAAATAATCAATGGTTATGGTATGTATAAGAATATTTTTAATTTTCTTTTTTTATTAATATATATTATATTTAATGAATATGATAATTTTTCTATTGTAAAAAACTCAATCCCAATAGATACCCTTATTATACCTCATCTTGTCATAGATGTGAGCAATACCACCTTCAATATATTTATTTTAATAATTAAATTTTAATTATTCATTGATAAATATTCCTATAAAAAATTTCTACCAAATATATATTTTCCTCACATGATATTTTAAATTTTTGAATACAATCTCACATCATATCATATAATGTCTATATTGTCAACTTTGATATTAATGAAATTTATGGAAGATATTATGTAATAATATTTATTGGGTACCAGAAACCATATATATCATATCTAAAATAATACTATAAATTGATAATATATATTTGAAATAAAGGGGGATGTGACTTCAAAAAACCTTATTATTTTCTTCTGCAAAGCAATAGTCTTGATAGGTTCCACTGAGTGGGGGTTCCAAAATTGGTACCCTCATTTTATGGATTTTTTATATTAAATGTATTTTATTTTTTATATTCTCTATCTTTTTAATATTTAATGAAAAGTGCCTCACCACATATGCAATTTAATATAGAGATAGTACAATTAAAAATATATATAGAGTTTGGTCACAATTTCCCACTCCTTATCACGTTTTGTAATCCCACCAACCATTTATTATCCATTATAAGCTAATTTTGTGGCCAAATTGACCTTCACAGGCCTATTAGTATAGAGTTTCATTATTATCCTACATTTATTTCCCACTAGAAAATTTATATTTTCTGTTCCCACAAACAATGCGCTCATAATATAATAAGAAATACCATTAATTTACTTCTAGTTTCTTCAGTACCTCATGAAATGATCTTCCTAATCAAGTCCCATGGATTACAATATCATCACATTATCCATATATGATACAATTAGTATCTAATTATTATGATATATTTCTTTGTTCATTATCAATTTCATTAAATCATCACTAGTCCAGATCTTACTGAATCACTCAAATCCTCTATTACACCTGCTATTCTCCACCAAGAGTGATTCCTAGCTTAGATCTACTATGCCTCTCCTTTATATATTTCATTATCATAATATAAATAATTCTCAATACTCAAAAACAATTTTCTTTATTCTTTTTCAAAAATATATATACAATGTGTAATCCTGAATATAAATTCCCAAAATTTAAATTTTGAAGAAAAAATATATTGTTAATAACAATCTCATATCTTTTGATGTCCTTCAAAAAAATCTTATTATATTATCCCATTGAGACTTAGTCATATAATTATTATTATTCCTAATTGTATTATCCTAATGAATCTATATATTTATCTTCCTCATGAAATATTGAATATCACAGAATCTTATTCCTGTAAGAATTATTCTTTTTAAATAACTGGAAAATCTACACATGTGCATGACACTATGAAGTGGCACATCATAGTGCAGAATAGAAATCATCTCATTACTCATTAACTCCCCAACATAAACAGTGATCATATTGATTAATAATGATGTATTATTATTGAATTAAATCACATCAACATATCTATATTTCAACCAATTTTTATTGGAATTCATTTAATATAGAAATCACATGTTTTAGATTCCCATATTTCCACTGTATTAGATATCATAATCTGTGAGATATTGGATGAAGTAACTGATATATTACATGACCAATTATCATATTAAATTGGTGTATTATGGTTTTCCCTTAATAAATATATATCATACATGATTCTCATCTTACTTGAGTTATATGTCCAATGATATCATATATCATATGGGTTTCTCATCTAATCCCTCTTATTATCTTATGGGATCATCAGATCTTATGTGGTGGACATTCCCCTAAAGTTAATATAACTTACTTAGATGTAGTAGATTCTTATTAATTCTTTTACCATACAATTTTTCCCACTTAATAATACATAGAAGACACTTATAGTTATCTCTAGTGAATCATAAAATTCCTTTTATTGATTTTTACACATAATTAATTTTCTCATAGATTACAAAAATTTAGGTCATGGATGAATCATACAATGTCTGTATTTTCTCATATGTAGAGGTATATTTTTTCATTATTGAATCTTAAAGATTCATAAATGAATTATATAGAAATATTAAGAAATATCCTATGTTATTTATTCAACACATAAAGTTTATATTTTAGTAAAATTGTCTCAAAAACTCTTTAGAACATTTTATGGATTATCAAATAAATTATAATCACTCAAACAAGCTAAAATCTTCTCAGATCATTATTTAAAGTTAGTTATTCATATGAATCATCAACTATTGTTAATTAAAAATCTAATATGGTTATTTCACATTTTTATCTAACTTCACCTCTTTAATAATCATTCATTTATATGAAAATTTGCTACCTACTTAGAATAATAATGATGAATATATTTCATTTAATTTATTAAAAGAGACCCTTTTTATGTCTAGTCATTTATAAGGAATGATAGATTAAACCTAGTTGATTAGGAGGAAAATTATGATTTCCAATAGTTATCATAACTATTATGTTCATAGATAACAATATCACAATGATTTTAATAAAGGGGACTATGTGTTTTCATATGTTTACCATTGATTGAGGAATCAAATAAATAATTAGTAAATGAAATTTAAAGAATGATGTATGTGGATATTTAAAATCATTGTGTGTATCTGTTAAGTGGATTACTAGTTGAATTTAAATGAATAATATATTGAAATTTATAATGTATTTAGTTTTTCCCAATTTAATAATTAAAAATAGAATAAATATCATAATATTATTGTGGAAAATGTTTCCTTGGAATGGTATTTGATGAGTTTTGAATGGAAAATTTCAATTATAGATGAGAAGAACATATTATATTGAGATGATGTATTCTTTTAGTATGGATATTATGAAAATATTGTATGGCGCTAGAGAAAATTATTCAAAATATGAAAAATGGATTTATTCCATGTTTTTTCATAAGAATTTATATATTAATTAATCAATATATAATAATAATGTTGGTTTTAAAATTATATCATGGAATCAATGGGTAATGAAAAATTATTAGAAAACTATATATAAGTTAATGAAATTAAGTTTAATATAAAATAACATTATTTCTAAAAATATATAAAATAACCTAAAACTTTTATAACTATATGAATATAATGAAAAATAATTTAAATAATATTTTCTAGTGATAAAACTACAAATTTAATGGAATTTTTCTAGGATATGTACTATAGAGTCACAATTCCTATGATTAGTGATACAATATATCCTTTTGAAACAAAATGGAGGACTAAATTGAGGACTCAAAATATAAAATAGAATAACTATATTTAGATGAAACATTTGATCATGAAATAAAATTATTATAATACTTATTCTAAAAAAATTTAAATATTTGGATGATTATAACGACCATACCCGAATCACTAGTTCCAGGTCATAATGTCTTATAACCTGATGCATGCCTCACCATATGAATGTTATTTATAACTAATATAAAGGGATTGTTTGGTTATTTATAGATTCTATTCCCTTATCATTAATAGTTATACATTACATAAATATCAAAATATAGATAACAAACTCAGAAACATAAATACAACTGAACTATGACGTCCGTGGTAAAACAAATGGAATACAAGTCAAACAAGGTTAATTAGTCTATACCTAATATAGAATATCAGTCTAATGAATAATTCATTTAAAAATAAATGAAAAATAATTGTAATATTATGGTGTCTTTCTTGACAACACCACTATCACCTAGGCTCCACATGCTTTTCCACCCAACATAGACCCATTTCCCTTCACTGTATCCATAAACATAAAGACTATAAATGAAAAAAATATTCAAATTTAGGGTGTGATTATAAACCCAATAGGACACAACCAAAACACTAATAGAATATTTTCAAAAATATATAAATGGTTATTCCATGATAATAAATTAAATATTTAAGTAATCAATCATGTGTTGAGTAATTGTGCACTAACCAAGAATTAAAAAACCTCAAATGTACCTACTTTTTCTCTTCTGGGAAGAGATGATTTGTCTAACTTCATGAATCTAAATGTAGTTTACAAGGACAACATATGTCTTTTTATATGACATAAGGATATAATTCCATCGGTTGCGAAAAAAGATTATCATATCATTCCAATTATCTTGTGTCAAGCCCCAAGGCTATCATTTCATAAAATTTCCAAGTAGTTATTTAAGGATATCATTCCGTACCACATATCATTTAATAACCCATCATAATCAATATGCATCATCTCTAACATTCACCAGCTAAAAATAAATAACTCATCCATGATACGTTAACATTTCAGTTGTTAACAGGTAGCACAAGTAGTGTTTTAAGAGGAAACACACATGTCCACATACATGGAAAAAGATTCAAGGCACAATAATTCCATATCGAGAAATATATAATGGTCTATATATGAACCCACATCTAGAACATGTAACAAAATTTCATCCAAAATCCAAAAATGGTAAGGACATACTAGCTCATGAGTTTCGATTACCAATGACAAGAATTGACACCTAGGTCAAACCCACAGAATATATTCCTTACAACCTATCCCAATACATCTCATAATGGAATATATAATCAAAATATAAAAAGTAAAATTGAAAAATAGATCAAAATAGATATTAAATTCCAAGGGAGAATCATTAGAGAAATGGGTCTAGATCTGATTAAGTGATAGATGAAAACTCTCTAGATCTAGTCATGTATCCACTAAAAATTCATTAAATCTCCACTATATAACTTGACAAAGCATATATATTACCATGAAACAATGAATATAAGATTTTAACCAATAGAAAGTGGAAATAGTTTTATAATTTCTTAAAAATACCAAATTTGAATTATTGTATTGATCAAATATTCATGCAATGAGGAGATAAAAAATAATAAATAAAAATATAACATAGAGGATCCCTTTGTTTATTCTAGTTATATGTGGGTTTATAAATGAAATAGATATATGAAATAGATAATAAAAAATAAAAAAATGGGTTTACTCTAAAAAAATCATGAATGGTCATCACAAGCCTGTCGGTATGCCAAACATTCTTAATAGTGGGAGGTCCCCCATTCCCAATATCTGGAAGAAGATCCTAGGGATATTTCCTCTACCCCCAATGATCCATTGAATTCCCCCTACCTAGCTGATGGGATTTGTAATAATGTATCCTCTGCACATCCCACTAGTGGACCCGTGGTGTTGATCATACTAGTAAATTTGCCTCAAAAATAATTTATGATATTGGTCCATCCCTCATCATCCTAAAATATTGATATCGGGTCACTGACACCACTAAATCCTCACTAATGCTGAAAAATTCCATTCATGATTGAAAAAATGAGAATAAAAAATACATTGTAATTTAAGGAAGTTAAAAATCTCTCCCTTTGATGAATATATATCCTTGATCAGTGTATCCGGAGGCCTTTCTTGAACAACTTGGGAAACTAATCCTAAAAATTTAATTCATACTCTCGAGTCTCCTCTTGGTTATGTTTGTGTTGCCACAAAACCCTAGTAAATGGAAATATCATTCCTCAAAACACATTTGTACTCTATAACATGATCTGAATCTGATGTTAAATAAAATATTCATTAGGATCCAACTAAACATATTCATTATCATTCACACACATAGGATCAGTCTCATACTTAAGAAACTGAGACACATGGAACATGTTACATATACCTCAATGTCATAGAGTAATATCTAATTGTTAAAATATTTTCTCAATGCAATATAGGGACATGATTAGTCCAAAAATTGTTGTCCCAAATAGGATAAATACCATAAGAGTATGTTGAATATTTGTAAGAAAGGTCAAAACAACATATCCTTCCTATGTTGTTTCTTTGTAAAAAAGACCACTATTCATTCCCTTTCACATTGAAATCTCTAGGAAGAAACTAAAGAATCCACGAGACACATAAATTTATATCGTTAACTAACAATGAGTTATGTACAAGAATCATACATATGAAATATTAATAGGTACTAAATCGACTACAGATCATAGTTTTTACAATGTTTGGACTTTAGTCATTGTCCCTCAATGTTCACTACTAGTTAAAATTCTAAAGCTCACTTCCCTCTCCAATGAGGTGGGCCAATTTTTACTCTAGAATAATATTTTCATAATCACTTGAAATTAGTATTTCATTCATATCATTTTTTGTGTCATGAAGATCTAATTTTATCCACATGATGGTTAATTATTTTTGTCATTAATTATAGGAAATTTTGTTTCTATTTATGTAGGATACTCCTTCATAAAACACATTCCCCATCATTCAAGAAACATAAAAATACTTGATGAGATTTTTCCATTTTGAGTGTATACTCTATTTTTTAAGACATACAACCTTTCATGTAAAATTATCATCTTTCAGGATACCTCATTTTATCATGATAATAAATACATCACACAAGGAGAAACATACAGAAAATATTTCAATAAATTGGATCATTTGGTTCTTGATTAATTATTCAAAACTGCTCAAATGAGGGTGGGTATCCAACTATTTATATCCATTAATTCCACTTTATAAAATATCTTACCTCAAAACCACCATTCCAAAAAATTCTTCATTCAATTATTTGAACGCCTATTTCATTGAAAATATTTTGAAATAATATTTGTGCTTTCAAAAATTAACATTTTTATGATACCTTCCATGATCATTCATAATAATTAAACTTACCTCCTTTTCCTTTAAAGACTCATAAAACGTACACTATCTTAAATCTCAAAACCTTTACAACACCAAAATATTTAGAATTACATTCCATTTTCATATTTTCATTTGGAACACCATAAAAGCATAGTTTCAGGAGTCCGGACCCTTCCTCCAAATTAATGACCCAAAAAAATATTGAAAATCTAGGAAACAATTCCACATTCTGCATGATTTTTTATACCACATTCAGATCCTCCAACCCTTGGTCATGATGTTTTGTAAACACACCCAGCTAACAATCACACTGGAACTCCAAAAAGGACATGGAAAACGTGATTTTTCAAAAATCATTTTCAACCAAAGAACCCTAAAAAGGTCCCATGAGGGATTTTTTTTCAACAATAATCCTTATATGTTTGTTGAAAACTCTATACATTTTAATAACTATTTAAGGATTATATTTTCAATGTGTTGACAACACAATGTTCTCTTCCGAATTGTTAAAAAATCACTTCTTATGATTCCAGATAGAAATCAATTATTTACTCAACTAGTACTATAATCCCACATGATCCATGAACACAGGGAGAAAGATGAGTATAATTAAATGTTCATTAATGAATCACTTTGTTCCTAAAATAGAAAACTATATTCATCAAAGACACCATCCTTCACCATATATGAACATTGATTGAATATCTATAGCGTCATAAAATTTTAAAACAAAATCCATGTGTTTATTTCTCCACCGATCAGCTTCACCCCTATCATGATTAGGATTTTTCTTCCACTTTTTCAATGAATATAATGGAAACTACATTGTGGTTGCAATATTTTAATATCATTATATAAAAAAACACACCATCACTCGGGGAGAGGTATCCATAGTCATTCATGTGTAGAAAGTGGATTAAAATCCTAGAGCGATATTCTATCATTCAAATGATTTTTTGTGTAAGGACATCCAGATAATATGTAAATAATATAGTTATATAGGAATAAATTTGAAATTCACAAGATCTTTTTATATCATCATGATGATAAAATGATACATGATTTCAATGTGAGTTTTCCTTGTGCGATGGATTGGATTTTTGTTTTGATTTATAGATCACAAAATATGATAATGGATTCTAACCAGAGACTTCACAACAACTCCTATATCATTATATTACTTCTTCATCTATACTAACTACAAGAAATCATCAGTATAAAAAATATATTCACGTTTTTTAGTGATGAATTAAATTCAATATCCTTTCATTAATTTTCAAGAAATACAAAATCCACAAATATAGAAATAACCACCTCCTATTAATTTTTAATCACCTACTAAACCTTCATAATTTGTTTCTGTGTAACCCAACAAATCAAGTTGATATTTTTCATTATACATTAAAAAAAATTCCACTACTCCCTTGATATATAGTTTTATTTTTTACTACATGTATCATTAATTATTTTTTACTAAATTGATTCCACACTAATTGACATTTATCATAAAAATATCAATTAATATCTGTATTATGTGCAATAGACTGGTAATGGTCATCCTATATTTTGTGGCATTAACAACTTTTCATTTTTCATCTTGTGATAGTTTCATCCATCTATTCACTGCTATTTTAATTTCCATTGAATTTTGTATTCTAAATCAACTACTAACCACCATGGACAATTTTAATTGATAAATTAAAGTTCCATTTCTCCCTTATATCACTATTAAACTATGTATCAATTTTATTTATAAATTCATTATCATTTCAAACTCAGTTTTAATAAATTATGAGATATTATTCACTATGATACATCTGATACACCAAATATTATATCAACTACATACACTGGAACCATCATTAATTGAGTGATTCCATTGTTAACAATGATATTTTAATCAACATCACCGTACTGAAAATCAATCATCCTCAAAAACTGATCATGTATTGAATACCATGATCTCAATGCTATTTCAGACCATATAACACCTTACTCAACCACAAAACACTATTAGAATATTAATTAATGATTAAAAAAACTATATTCTTTACATGCACATCTTTTTTCAAAACTCCATTAAGAAAATATGATGTGACGTCCATTTGGAAAACATTGAAGATTCATTAAACTATTTATGGATACGAAAATGAATATTTTCTCAAGACTTATAACAGGTGAAAATATATCATAATCAACCATTCAAATTAATAATTTTAATTACATGTAAAATATTCATTTATTTAAAAATACAAATACATTTTCATTTAGTTTTCTCTGAAAGACCCATATCATACATCTGAGAGTCATACCATCTTTCCTCAAAAAAATCTCTGATGATTCATTATTTTTTTATTTTTTTCAAGATCATCATTCATAGACTAAACCTAATTTTCATGTCCAAGTGATTCATAAAAACCCATTGTCTCAACCTATAATAGAAATTTTTCCTTTTTAGAGACTTAATTATCCTTTATTAGAATGGATTTTCCGGATCACCAATGATATTTTTCTAGTGAATTTCTGAATATTAAATTAAATTCTATTAAAAAAGAGTTCAAACACTATCTGAATCATCATCAATATCTTATTTTGAATCATAATTATCCACTTATACTTCCCATGAGTTCCTTACCACCTCACCAAATTCATCAGGGAACTATTCACTATATTGTTTAAGGTTCTGTTCATTTTATACTATATTTAAATCATTGGAATCAACCAATTTTCCTAGACTATTTAAATTAATTTATATTTATTTCATTTTTCTTGAGTATCCATGTAATATCTTCAAATAATTACGAGACTCAAGCATTTTGTATTTGTAATTATTTAGAATAAAACACTTATTACCAATGATTCAAATGTATTTCTATAATTTTGTCTTTCTATACCAAAATATATAGAGAGTATCTTCACATTTTAAACAAAATATTACCATATAAGATATATAAAATAATATTGAGATTATATCCTCCCATTATACCTCATGGACGAAATTTTTAATAATCATTTATTTTACCCTGTTTTTTATGATTTGATTTATACACTCAAGGACTAATTTTTTATGAGGAGTTCAAACTATTAAAACTTTGTTTATTATCAAGTGTTTATCATGATAATAATCCACATGGATGTTTGTCAATTATTTACCATTATATGTTTTAAACAACTGAATCTTTTTCCCAAGCATCCTTTCAGCTCCTCTACGATATTGCAGTGTGTAACTGAAAACCCAATACATGTGGGTAAGGACAAATATTAATGCCATCCAAATAAAATCATAAATTAAATTACTATAATACCACATCACATCAATGGATATATGTGACATAGGTCCCCACACATTTATATACACCAATTTAAGCACTCTACTTGACTTTTTTTTAATTTTATCTTTGTTTTCCTTTCTAACAATATTCACTTATTTAATTGAATTTCACATATGAGTAGGATAATGTGATAGCACAGGGTGATATTGATCTTCATCACATCTTGAATAGAAATTATAAATATTGTTGGAATAAATGGGCAATAAGTTTATAGAAAACCCTAGTTTCTTCCTCTTTTGATAGAAAACACATATCTTCTCCACTCATAAGGTTAGGATTCACCTATGTACACTTTACCTGTAATATAAAAATAACATATTATCCATTGACAATAGACAAATTGTTGGTAAATCATATTTCAGGAACTTAATCACAAAATTTTCTTGAAATTATCATGTAATCAATGAGACCTTCGATATCTTATACATCATTGTGACTCAAAATTCTATTCACAATTTTGTTTTTTCCCAAGACACTAATTTTTAGGCCATCAAAATTTCCAAATTTCACAACCTCTTCATTGTGATATTTTATGCCTATAACATATCATTATTTACATCTTATGGGATGTGCATCCACTAACAAATATCTATACACAAACATGATTTCATGTTTTAATGTAATTCTCTATTATAAGTTTATGCTTGTCTATATTTTTTTATCCATGTCATTGAAATCATCCCTATTATTGACTGATATTCTTGATCTTACTCTAAGTATGTTTTATCGGCATCAACATACTAATATCAAAATCGATTTTTAATTTTTATATCATTTTATGATTCTTTGTTATGCTTCATATTACCACTTTTGGTCTATATCAGCACATTCTTCTAAATTATTGATATGAAATATCTTGCAATGTTTCTAAATCCCCCACACTATAATCAGTGGCCAAAAAAATCAATCATGGAATTTTTAATTCTATGTGAACTCATTATTTATATTTTTTCCTTATATAACTATTAGATATAAAACATAACTTTTTGCAATGTCCCACCATTCCAATACAATAATACCTTATACGAGGTATATTCATGTGTCTTGTTACTATATGATCTATTATTCATTGTGTTGTTTGTGTCCATTGAAAATTATTTTTACCCAAATAAATATTCATCTTTTTAGTGGGAACTTTTGGTTTGACATAAATGATCATATAATATTGTTTAAAATCAAGTCCATTTCGAGCATTGTATTTTGGAAAGGATAGTTATTTCATTTTTATCAGACATGTGTGCTATAATTTCTCTTCTTAAACTACGTTATTGTTTTCTTTCTATATTACATACCAAGACTAATTATTCTCTCATGATAGTTATATTTTCTTCATAGGTCGGAAGTATCCTACATTATTTCATTGATACTTTTGACATGATCATTTACCATGCTTTTCAAACTATTGATAACCCCTGTCTCTTCATCGACCAATCATGTACACAATGAAATTATCTATGTTTACTTACTTTTCAGTTCAGACATTTTAAATTTCATCATTTATCTCATACATTTCTACTACAAAATACAACCTATAGAGTTTGGAATCATGATCAACATTATTGGATATCATTCTCCTTGCTTCTCTAAATATCCATCATCTAAATGGATGATTTTAATTCAATATAGATTTAAACATTTCCATTGATTTATCCTTGATCATTTTTTCATTCTTCACGTGATAATGAATTACCTTCAACTACCACCATAGTCATTTATCAATGATATTTTCAGTCCTCCATCTCTATTACCTTAGATTCTTCAGAATCAACATTCTCTTTTGAATGTATGTTCCTCAACATGAAGAAATTTATCTTAAAATTTTTCATACATTTCACTTATTCAATGGAATTTATCATGGTATCATTGACATCATCATCATCATCATTTTCTTGGGTATTCTTAGGAAAATTTATTGAAATATATCTAAACATTCAACATCAAAATCAATATAGAGGATGTTTCCCCTTGAACTTATTTCCCTCTTCATAGAATTTAGGAATTGAATGACGTCACATTATATATATTATTATTATTCCTAGACATCCTATATAGTTATTTTCTTTATGGAAAATATTTCCAGCACTCTGGATTTACCGTTTCCCCCATAATTATTATCATAATTGGTCATCTCATATGTACCAGAGCTCTGTATGAACTATAAATTTTTTTTTCTGTCAAATATATTTTCCTACAGAATAGTGATATTTGGATTCATCATAGGTAGTAGATTTATCAATATAAACTTTATGATATTCACATCATATATGATTTCTCTGACACCACACATATCATCCACAAAAATATTCACCCAATCAAAATGCATCTATCAACTCATTAAGGTGCATTATATTGGTCTATGTATTTTTTCCATATAACCTATTGTTTTCATCTCTATCTTATAAATCTCTATAATAGATATATAATAGCTTTTACCATAAGGAATTTATTTAACTTCATAAAATCACCATTTTATAGATTGTGTTTGATAAATATAATCCCATGGAAATTGTAACACCATGAATTTTTATAGACAATTTTCTTCCCTAATGAATTGATTTTCATTGATGGTTTCGAATTTCCTAAGTCCAAAAAAATATTTTGAAAAATTATATATTACTACTTAACATATCCATAATGTTAGAAGTTATGAATAGTATTAAATCCCCAATGAAAACTTGTGGTTTGTACAAATATAAAGTGAATTCATTTTTTTTTGATGAACCAATTGAACATAAATTGAATATTTTTATATAAAACCAATATTTATTCTCACGAAAATCTTATAACATAATAAATTAAATTAATTAAAAATTGAATGTTATATTAACATATTATATATATATTATATGATCAAAAAAATATTTCCGATATTCATCCAGTAGACTCGATAGGAATAAGATATGAACAAACCAACTTTTACACATAAAAACTTGTATTTTTATTAATGTATGTTTGTAGCATTCTGACATGTATCCTATTTTAAATCTAAATTTTGTAACATTTAACAATTTTATTATTCAAAATAAACTTCATTTTTTAAATATAAATAAAAAAACAGGGTAGGGAGACTTTTTTTATATTTCTGTGATTTTTTATTTTTAATAAATAATAGAAATTATGGAATTATAACTGCAAATGTTTATCAAAAAAATCATTTATATGGATAATTTATATTTTTAATTAAATTTAATGTTTAAATAGATAAATGTTTTCTCAATTTATCTAATTTAGATCACTTTATTCCAATTCTAAATGAAAAATCTTATAATATCCATGAAAACATTTGAATGTTTTTACTCTAAAAACGTGCTTTATCGTCTCGTCAATGAGATAAAATATAAATTAATTTCATTCACATTAGTGATTGGATTTTTTAAAAATGCATTATATATTTTTAATCTTCATAATTTTTAATTTAATAAAATATCAATATATTTTTTGACCATAAATATTAGTGAATGAAATTACAATTAATTTCAATGATGGAGATTAAATTAATCATACCAAGGGACTAAAAATTAAACATAATGCCCAATATGACCCATAAACTTGAAAAAAAATCCATTGTATTCCCATATTTTCAGTCTATACATCCTTTTATAGACATTGGACTATTATTGGATCCATGTGCAATAAAACATTTGGGTGGGATTTCACTTTTCTAAAATATTAGAAGAGTGTCACCCCTCATACACTATAAAATTCCGTTATATCCACACACATCCTCTAACCTCTCAAGACACATAAGTTCATCCATGGTATACCTAATTATCTAATAAATATCCATATCATCTTCCTTGAATCCACCATTTGGGAGGAAATCCTTCCAAGGCCCTTTGGTGCAAAGCAAAGGGAGTTACCTGATTAAGAGGTAACACCCTACACAAAGATCCTTAATTTTATTTTCATTCTCCATCCCACCAACTATCCATACTAGGTTATTAGAAAAAAAATAGTATCATGAATATAATAAGATGTTCATATTGTATTATTTCTACCAAAACATACACATCCCTCCATCTAATGGGTAATGAACATATTGTTTCTATATAAGAATAACTACCATCTCACAAAATTATGGTTGTCTATTATTCCTTTACCACCTCTCATGGAAGATATTTTCATGGAAAATAATATTATATATAATATTTATGAAATTTATATTGTTTTTATGATTAATTATCTATTTTAGAATATAAATCTTCATACTTTACATCTTTTTTAAATATGACAATCTCGTTTGACGATGTGTGGACTACCACTCACTCAAAGTGATGTGATTCCTTCACACACATCATGGAATGCATTGATGATTTTTTAGAGAAACTATATGACATATATTATATAATCATGATATCGGAATATTGATATATTAAAATATATATACTTGTATTTTATTTATGCTCTTCATTCCAAATCGATAATAATATGGAAACAACATTCATTCCTACGTATGACCTACCTTCTCCATGAAGGGTGTGTTCCATTTCGTACATCAATATCCTACTGATTATTAAAATAATCATAACTAAATATAAATTATATTTACATAATTTTTTACATTCTATTAATCATGATATATGTATAATCCCCAATGAAATAAAAAATTAAGAAACATTCGATTTACGAAGTTGATATTACCCCAATTGAAACTGTAGAATTGAATTTATAACAAAATGGCAATACAAGGTCATAATCAAACCATATATGGTATTAGATATAATAATATTCATCTGTAAAATATGAATACTAAAAATAAATTTAATACACTTTAATATTGTCCACGTATAAATATATCCATGATTAATGTTATTGGAATTTCATCTAACTTTTTAAATCAATGATATACACTCAATGTTCACTACTCTTTTATTATGCATGGAATATATACTACTCATGGATTTATTCTATGATTTTTATTATTAAATTTAATTGTATCTAAATTTACCTTATATTATCATTCTTTAATGGGATTTATGTTTCAATTTTTTTTTTACTTTTTATTATATGTTCTCAAGGAGAACCGTTTTGAAATGGGTTTCAAGCTTCTTTCGAGGTTTCAAGGAAAATTTTCTTCCAAATATTGTCAAACATCTGTTATATATTATTATTATTATTTTCAATAAAAATATTTATCAAAAGGATTTATATTCTAAAAATCAATTTTCAAATTAGGAGGATATATTCCTCTAAAAAAGTTTTTAAAATAAATTTCAAATATATTTTCCATATAAGATTACATATGTTGGTGTTACTCATACCTTTATGAGGAAATTATTCAATATTTAGATTAATATTATTTCTATAAATGGATTATGTATTTATGGAATTATGTTTATCGTAAATTTTTCTCGTTCAAGGTTTATATTCTTTTGAAACCCAGCTCTTCACATGGGTTATGATTATAACTCCCCAACATTAAACATTACTTAATATTGAGTTAAGTCAAGAATTCTCATTGAAGATATTTTCAGGTTTAGAGTTTTACATAAAAAGGCCATAAATATTACATAGACCCATACATCACATGTATAAATTTATACTAATTATAGACTTTTTCTACCAATGGAAACCATTTAAATAGAAAATTATTTCTTTTTCTTGATAAAAATATTCATGACTTCTTCCTTGAACTTATCCATTCTTATACACTATGGAAAACATTTTAAAAAAATGGGATAAGCATAAAAATCTCGGTAATAGAAATAAAAATATAGAAAACCATTTGTCTAGTTAAAACATGGTAACTCATTTAATGGTTTTTTTGAAAGAACTAAACAAAAAATTATCACAGGAATAACAATTATTCTTTTTGCTCAGATTAAGACATTAGACTAATAGCAAGAAATTATAACACATAAGGTGACTTAGAAAATAATATATATATATATATATAACCATTTCAATCCCAATCAAATTAGAATAACCATATCATCGACATCCAAATTGAAGAGGTCTAATCGGGATCACCCTTCATAAACGTTATACCGGGCTCACACGTAAGCTATAATGAGGATCATCCCTTCATATAAGCTATTACGGGATCACCTGTGAGTTTTAATGGGGGTCATCCCTTCGTATAATATGTTTCTAGATCACTTGTGAGCTATAATAGGGCTCAACCCTTCATATATGCTATATCAGGATCACCCGTTTCATATAATGCCCAAGTACCATTTCAAAAATACGTTCATCACAAAACCCTTTTGAAAAAACCATATGAAAACAAATCTTTTTAAAAATAAAATGTTTATTTAAGATCCAATTTTTAATACCAATATACCCCCAATAAATTAATAATCTATTTATTTAAATAAATTAGGACTTATAGAGGAAGCTAAATATCAAATAATGGTTACGACCGTAGAGAAGTCGTTATCACATTCTACGTCAAAAAAATAACATTCCTTTTGTCCTTTTGTAAAGAAATTAAAACCCTTTTTATTAAAATATTCCTTATGAAAACATGGAATTAAATTATATATATAAATTAAATTACCTTTATAATCCTTTTATATCCATATAAATAAATTATTATCGTGAAGACAAAGATTTGATAATTAAATCACATAACGTTCAAGGTGTCCAAAACCACTTTGAACATTTAAATTTTAGTCACCTTGAATTAAGAAATTGAATTATTATAGGTAAAATATGCATATGAAATTTTATTTTAGTTTTATATATATCTTATAAAAATATAGATGTGGATGTTATCATGAAATGCCTCAATAAAAGGAGATTGAGACGAATTCCTTTACCTTAAGTCTGACTCATCACACGCAATTGTTATGTTACTGAATAATAATCATAGGTTAATTTCTACTTGATTCAGAACCATTATCAATTTTTTTATTTATTTTTTATCACTTATTACAATGTTATAAAAATTACATAATTATTTAGGTTCATATCATACATTTTGTCGATATTTGGTACTTGAGTAGAAAATGAGCTCTTTTTGATGTAATTTGTTCTTCAAGTCAAAATTAAATCAGCTCTAGAATTATATTAATGATTTAAATATCATATATATAAATTATATATTTATTTATAATATTAAATAATATTTGGAGATAATAAATGAAATACACCGTTCATGGAGACAGTAGGTCGTACGTACGAATGAATGGTACAATCATTTCATTGTCATACTAACAGATTAATAATAAAATGATATTGATTAATAAAATAATACTAGTATTATATTTATTTTTATGTATTTCTCATATATTTAATAAAACCATCCTTTATACGTTCCATGTATAGCATGAACGAGTCATATCACTTCGACGGGGTTGTAGTCCACATTTCCTTAAATTAAATTATTGTGTTTACACATAATGAAAACCATAAAGGTGTGTAGTAAATAAAAATTACATAAGAAAAAGTAAAATATAAATATAAATTATAATTTATATCATATATAAATACTCTTCCATTATAATTTCCACCATGAGAGGTGGTAGGAGAAAATTGAAACATCATCATTTTGTGAGGTATTAGTTCATCAACCACAAAAACAGAATGTTCATATCCATTAGATAGAGTTTTTTGTACGTGTATATAAAATCTTTATCATAAAAAAATCATAGTATATTTAGTATACTTTTTTGAATGTAATAAAAAAATAATAAGATCATATGGTGTGGAGAAGGAAAATAAAAAATCGAATTAGTGAGGAGACATTTCCTCTAAATTGGTTAACTTCTTTTGATTTGAGGCAATAATTCCTTTTTTAATTGACTTATGACTAAGGTATGTATTCTATAAGTAAGGGAGGGATTTTGGGAGATTATATGTATATAATTTGGTAAATACAGGCGGCTTGAGTGGTGTGATTAAGTGGTTAAAGTTGGTGACCTTTTATAAGAGGGGAAAGGGGCACTTTAGGAAGACATTGAGATATTATTTTATTATACATCTATTTTTTGTTTCAAATGATTCCAAAATCATTTATTTAAAAGATAAGATGTTTTTTGGTTCAAAAAATCTCAACCTATAGGTTTTAGAAAAGACTATGTCACAAAAGTAACCTTATATTTTTTTCTTTCACTATTACTTAAAAACATTAACTCTTACAATGTCTTCCTGTATTTTCATAATTTATGGTTATTATAGTTACTATAAAATTACAAAAGAAAAAATAAGTATATAATTAATGAAATATGTATAATTAATGACATTTGAATCATTATATAAGTCACTTTTCCCAATCTTATATTTTTAGGACTATTATACTATTTAATAAAATTGTATTTTTGTTAAAAACTCATTTGTGTCAATTTTGGCACTATAAAGTAATTGATTTTTGTTAAAGTCATAAAAATTTATTCAATAGAAAAAAATTCATAAAATAAAATCAAATATGTCAATATCATCCAAAAAATTTGTTTATGGAATAAAAATAATAAAAATTACATTTTTTATAATATTTATAATATAATTTATTTAAATCCATTATTAATGAAGAAATCACTACATCATCATTGTGTCATCATGAAATTTATCTATATAATGTAAAAAAATAAAATAAAATATAATAATGTAGGAAATATTTTTATCTTTATAAATACAATTTATTGTTGAAGAGATCAGATATATAACCCAATATAAATATTGTTTTAGTAAAAGATACATGTCTATGTAATATTTTTTATTATTTTAATTTAATTCTTATAAAATGTAATTTTCACATACATGTGGCTCCGTGGGATCCAAATATCGGCCCAAGGATACCCATGTTCGTTCATATCCCATAAAATATTATTATAACCCATGTTAGGGTTGTTTTATATTATTATTATAATATTTATTACCCTTATGTACCAGATTCACCCTTTAACCATGAAAAATAAAATAACTACTGAACTTACTATTCATAATGTCCAAACATAAAAGGTACCTATTCATGCAATTTGGACCTTCTTATTCCAAATATGGATTCTATTTTTCTAAATTCAAAACACATAATTTGTTGTAAATAATTTAATTTTAATAATCATTCTCAAAAAAAATTGGGTTTTTAAAAACTAATAACAATCAAAACATTGACACCTGCTTATGTCCAATTTCAAAGTGTTATTAATTTAAATGAGAAAAATAGGATTAAATGATAAAATTATATTCTTTTTAAACATTAAAACCATTAAATAATATGATATAACTATATAAATTACCTTTATGGAAAAATTTGTTATAAATTATACTTTATCATATTTTTATTATTTATCAAAATATTATAATTATCAGAAAAATATACAAATTTCATCTGGAGTAAATTTTGATATCCCTATTCTAAATAAGTAGTTTATTTTGTAAAATATAACATATAAAGGTGTTAGAAAATAAATTTAAAAAGGGTTCTCTTTCAAATGGCAGTAAATATGCATTTTTAGAAAAATACATCTTTTATAAAAAATTGAATTTGTTCATATATCATATCAAGAAAACATATAAGATTAATTTAAAAATTTTAATTGAATATATTACATATAATTTTTTGTGAAGTAAAAATCCATAAAGGGTGAAATGATTATAAAAACAATTATTCCCTTTTAAAATAGGTTTTAATAAAAACACATCCTTTATATTCAGTTGGTTACTATTTCATTAATAAAAAATATGGTAACCAATGAATCATTATTTAAAAATGTGTAAACCATATTTCAAAATTCAGTTGAAACTATTAATTCCCACCATTCCAATTTCTAGGTGTTAAATACCATTTAAAATAATAATATTATTATTGTGTTATATTTTTTATAACACAATGTTGTGTGCAACGTAAGATTTCCGAGAAACCCATTGAAGTGTGTCAAGTACGCTATTTGAAAAATAGACCCCTTTAATGTAAAAATAATATATTGATCATAAATAATAATATTAATGAAAACGTTCTATTTTATAAATAACTGGGATGTTACATTATTCCCCCCTTTTTGAAATTCTGTCCTCTTAATTTTAAAATTGGGCACAGAACCTTCATTTAAAATCCCACAACAAAAAATGATTCAATAAAACTATCACTTTAAAACATAAAAAGAGATGTAAAAAAGGAAAACAAAGATAACACATACTACGATGTAGAGAAGCATGCATATATATGAAAAACTAATGATCTTGTTCTGATGGAGAGTGATAGAAAACATGATTAGGATAATGTTAACTACCAGAAAACACAAACATGTGATTGGTTAAATGGTCATTGATCTCATAGTAGGAAAATTAAATGAACAAAGTTTTTGTTTTAATATCCTTTTCATGAATTTGATGAATTTTTTTGTTATCTTGAATATGAACATAAGGAAACATACTGACATGTCAGGTAGACTTTTATCCTTTAATAAATATTTACCAAAAACTCTTCTTTTTTCTCCAAACGATGAGTATTCAAAATGAACCGGTCACACTTGAAGTGCTAGAATAAAATTTCAAAGAATCACAGAATCAAAAGATGATGAACTATATATTTCCCCTATCTTTAAAAATTAACCAAAAACAAAATGGTTTGTACAAGATCAGATAATCCCCAAAGAGGATAATCCTTTATAAAGACAAAAAATATTCTTAATCTCCAAAATTCAACAAAAAATACCCAATGATCAACATAGACAATTCAATACAAAATTTTCCTCAAAATAATTAAACATAATCCAAACTATGATTGAAACCAAGAACTCATAATATTATTATCACATAGTCACCCTTGATAAATCATAATATTTATCTCCAAATAACATTGACTGATCTTACAGTCTCATACTGAAAAGTAATTAACATAATCAAATATTATCCAAGATAGGTTAATTATTACCATAAATGACCCAAATTGTTATAAGTACACAATAAAAACATATATTCTTCCAAAAAAATTCAACCGTGACTCCTCAATTGAAATCCCATATTATTCTATTTTCCTTAGGCATATAGTGTTCCCAAATGTGCGAACATCTTCTAAAATAAAAATTATAACTTAATCAACAAATAATTTTCATTTAATAATAATATTTATTTGGTAAAACTTAAGTTCCCAAAATTAACTTATTCATGATTCATAAAATCATTTAACTAAAAAGAACAAGTCCTAATAACCTGGTACTTCACCTAGGATATTGGTAGCTGTTGCACCTTTATCGCCCTTTGGTTGTGGGTTCGATTCTAATAGCCTTGCCAGACGTGATGTGTTTTCACACGGCCTGAGTTTTTCATTTTTACAAAAACTATATAATTATAATTACACTAAACAATGTGATAAAATCCATAAAAAAAACTATAACATGTTTTATCCTCAATTATTATTTCGTACCTCACATTTTTCTTCCCCAAAACAAATAAACCATAATTTCCTTAGAGGTGAATGTCTCCAAAAATACCATTAATCACAATGAAATAAAATAAGCCTAAAAAGGGAATTTTAAATAATTGAAATTATAAAATACAACAAAATTATAAACCAAGGATCATATCTCTAACCCTTTATGAAACATACCAGTATCCAAAGTTGTCTAAAGCTTTCCTTTGATTCCAACTATAAGGCCCAAGCCTTAAACAATACATAATCATGAGTTAATTAAATAATTCACATTGATGATACTTTCAGGTTTGTAGTTTTAGATAATTAGTCCAACAATATTACAAAATAGATCAATACATTACATGTGGACAGTTTCACTTACTATCTACTTTTTCCACCAAAGGAAACACTTTAAACAAAACATGATTTATTTTTTCTTGATAAAAATCTTCATGAAATCATCTTTTCACTTATTAATCCTTATACCCTATGGAATAAATTTCAAAAACTTAGGATGAGAATATAAATCACATTAAGGGACATAAAATTAAATAAATCCATTAGTCTAGTTAAAAAATGTAAATTCATTTAATATTTGTTTGAGAGAACTAAACAAAACAATTTCATATGAATAAAAATTGTAATTTTTTATGAAACTAAAACATTAAACTAATAGATAGAAATTGAAACTCCTTTGGGTGACTTAGAGAATAATATACATAAAACCCTTTCAATCTTATTCAATTGGAAACACCATATGGCGACATGAAAATTGAAGATCATTAATGGGGATCAACCTTCGTATAAGCTATATCGGGCTCACCTGTGAACTATAACGGGGATCAACCCTTTATATAAGTTATAATGGGATCAACTGTGAGTTATAATGGGGCTCAAACTATTGTATAAGCTATTTCGGGCTCACCCGTGTGCTGTAATGGGTATCAACTTGTCACGACCCCCTCCCCACAATGTGTACCCATCCTAGGCCGACTATAAGGCCACATCCTTAAACATTACTTAATCATGAATTAAATTAATAATTCACATAGATGATATATTCAGGTTTAGAGTTTTAGAGAATTAGGTCATAACTATTACATCTCAAAAGATTACATAGTAGACACTTATACTATGTTTCCATAAAATAAAAAAAACCCTTAAAAAGAAACATGTCTACTTCCATGTTTTAGATTGAATGTCTTTATTTGATCCCATCCTTGACCCTATTCATCTTTAAGTCCTGTGCAAAATATTTCAAAAACTTGGGATGAGCATAAAAATCCCAGTAAAGGATACACAGAGAAGGAAAACTGTTAGTTTTTCAAAACAAAAAGTAAACCATGAGTACTTTACCAAAGTAATACTTTTCACCTTTATGAAGTAGTAAAAAACTCTTCACTGAATAAAAGACCATTACTTACCCTTTTGTAACCAAAATATTTCCATAAAACCCATGTAAATAACACATTACATATAAAGGTAACATGGGACATAGACATACTTAAATGGAATAACCATACGGTCGGCTTCCACACATACTTAAATGAATATCCATACGGCTTACTTCCATACATACATAATGGAATAGCCATACGACCGACTTCTATACCCAATACATTAGAGGTTATAATGTAACCACCCGGCATATGGTTTATCACGCAACCACCCGAAAAATGTCCAAGTACCATTACAAAATCATAATACATAAAACAATTATAAATGAATGAAAACATTTCCATATTTCAATGACTATATAGCACTTAAATATATCGATTTAACAAATCCATTATCAAAACCATTTTCAATACAAAAATACACAAAATAGTATATGGTATTTATTTACTTTTAAAAAAATATTATGGCTTGTTGAGGATGCCAAAGATCAAATAATACTCGCGGTGGCGGAAAGGTCGTTGTCACCGCGTACGTTAAAAGAAACAAACTTTTTGTCGTTTAGTAAAATGATTCATATAAAAAAGATTCCTTTTGAATGAAAGTAAAATTCAAAGGGGTTTATACACTGTATAAATAAAATTGTGTATAAACTAAATATTCCTCAATGAAAAGAGATTGAGACGAAGTCCCTTACAAAGACGATATCCTTAGATTAAGGATAAATTAATTACATAATTATGTGTGACAAACGAATACACCAAATATAAGTGTATATTAAGTGTAAAACAATCATATTTAATTCAAACATATTCATAGAATGACATATTCAAGGAGTATAAGTTTACCCCAAAGAATCAAAATTGGGTTAAGAAGTTCCCTTGCAAAAATTCGACAGCCTAACGGTGTCACTTCAAAATTCAGAAAATGAGTTGATGAGAGATAAAAATGGTATCTCATCACTTGGACCTAAAATTTACATCAATAAGGATATATAAGAACATATCTCAACATAATAGTATGTGAATTAAAAGACACAACAAAAGAAGTCTTTTAGAAAGAGGAGGGTGAAAGGTTCACTTACCGACTTGGGTAACTTTCAAAACGTACACCCCATGGAAGAAGGGTCATAAAATGATGATGAAAATACTCATAAAAGAAATTATATTACAAAAATAGTAGAATAATGGTCAGTACATACACCACTCAAAGGAAATGGTGGCAAACGTAGCATAAATGTCACGTGAATAAAAGTGAGATGAAAAATCCCTTACGAAAACTCGGCAGCCTAACGACAGCACTTAAAACTTCCAAAAATGGTTTGATCAAATAGGGTCTCTAATCATATGAACATAAAAAGTAAATTAAGAGGAATATAAAATAACATACCCAAACATAATAAATATGAGCTTAAAGTAACTAACATAAAAGAGAGTGCTTAAAAAGAAAGAAAGAGAGGTAGGATCCCTTACCTCATGTCCGACATGACTCGATCGTTCTTTAATATCCTGAATAATAAAATTTGGTCAATTTATAATTGCTTAAGTACCTCATTTAAATATTATTATTCTGTTCATATCACATGTTATAATGTTATAATAATTTGTTAATAAAGTGAGTTCATATCATACGTTTTTGTCGATGTTCTGTACAAGAGTAAAAATTGAACTTGTTAGAAAAGAATTTTCCATGTAGTTATAGGTACATAATCTCCAGAATAGTATTAATGTTTTAAATATCACATATATCCAGTATATATTCATTTTTTACTATTCCATAACATTTGGAGATAAAAAATTAAAAGCACCGTTCATGGAGACGGTAGGTCGTACGCACACATGAACGTTACTTTCATTTTTTTGTCATATTAATGGAATTAAAGTTAAAAGAGATATATATATATTATAATTCCAGATTTATATCCATCATAAAGATGTAATATATGACATATATATCCATTATATATATGTACTTATAATAGTACATAACATTTGGAGATAAGAAATGAAATGTACCGTTCATGGAGACGGTAGGCCGTACGTACGAATGAACGCTACTTTCATTTCTTTGACACATAAATGGAATTAAAACTAGATGAGATATATATATATATATTATAATTACAGTAAAATATATATTTTATATATATCACATAATTTCATCAATTTCATTCTTTATACATTCCATGTATTGCATGAACGAGTCACATCACTTGAGGGGGCGGTAGTCCACACTTCCTCAAATGAAATTATCGCATTTGAACAACATTCAAAGCATAAAGGTATCTATTAAATATAGAATACAGAAGCATAGAGATGAAATAAATATAATATATATCATAAATAAATATAGTTCCATCATAATGGCGACCATGAGAGGTGGTATAAGAAGATAGAACAATCATCGTTTCATGGGGCAATAATTCTCCATCCACAGAAACAGTATGTTCATTAACCATTAGATGTTGGTGTGTGTAAGTGTAGCTCGAATACTTCTTATAACAACATCCAAGTATATTTAAGATACTGTATTTGTTACAAAAAAAATTAATAAAAAGAGTTTAGGGGGTTGGAGAAGCAAAATAAAACAAAAGAACACAAGTGATGACATTACCTTAAAATAGGGTAACTCCCTTTTGTTTGAACCAAAAGAGTTTCCTGAAGAGCTTCCTGCCTACGGTAAGGCTTCTAAGATGAGGAGGGGGATGTCTAGAGACCAAATGATCAGAGCTTGGCTGAGCCAAAGGCTTGAGATGTGTGGGTAAGGAGTTAGAGGTGGGGGCCTTTTATAAGAGGAGAGGAGGGGCACTCTTGGAAAAGTATAAAATGTTACATTATTTTCAAATGATTTTCAGATTTTAAAGTCTGACATTGATGTATTTTTAGGATAAGGTGATACGAGTTCGAAATACACCCATACAATAGGTTTTTGACATGTGTAGGTCTTAGATTTTACATTATCTTTTAGTTTTATTTAAATCGTTAAATAATGAGGTAATCACGGCATCATCATGATGTCATAAATAACTTAATTTATATAATGTATAAAAATTATAAAAAAATTACTATGATGTAGGAAATAATTTTATCTTTCCAATGACTATTTATAGTCAAACATCTAACTTATATAACCCCATGTAAAAATTGTTTTAGTAAAATAATACATGTTTGTGTCATTTTTACTTTTACTTTAAATAAATGGCATTAATGTCATTATCTTACCCAAGTGGCTCCATGGGGTCCCAAAAATAGACCCATGGGTTTTCGTGGTCGGCCATGAATCATAAAATAGGTTTAGGACAAGTGTCAATAAATTTTCATTTTATTATAATATCATTTTACCTTAAATTACACTAATTACCTTTAATCGTGATTAATACAAATTAAAAGTTACTTTTCATCAAAAATTATTTTCATCCCATTGATCCAAATTTTACTTAATAATGAAAATCATTTATATTGGATTTTTGAAATTCAAATCACAGAAGTGGTAAAGTTCCATTTAAACGAAAAATCATTTTTTGTAACTACCACTTTGTGGTTCACTATTCATCAAAAAATATAGTTTTTTAGAAAAATACCAAAAATTCACCCTAAGCTATATTTGATATTCCGAATTCAAAAATGATGTCTATTTTACCAAATTCATAACATATAAGTTGCATTAATAAGTTTATAATTAAATCCTGCTGTCAAATCAAATAGCGTGTTTTTAAGAAACAATATCTATCAAAAGATTGACACTAGTTTAAGTCCAATTCCAAAGTGAAATTGAAATTCAATGACCAACATTGGAATAAATGGTAAAAATATATTCTAATTTCACTTTAAAACCAATTAAAAAGATAATCTAATCATATAAATAAATTAGATTAAAATTAGGTTTTGAATTAAAATACAACATTTTTTACTATTCATTAAAAACTGAACTTTATCAGAAAAATACCAAAATTTTACACAATGTAAATTTTGATGTCCCGATTCTAAAGAAGAATTTTATTTTGTCAAATATATCACATTAAATTGTCAAAAAGTGGATTTAAAAGAGGTTCGCCATCAAAAGGCGGTTAATCGACCTTTTAAAGAATATTAGAATGTTTACACTTAAAATTGGATTCATTAACATTTTTAATCCTCTAACATTTATTGTAAAAAATAACAATATTTGAAAAACATATATAATCATTCTGTAGTTAGTTATATGCATTCCCATCATTACAACGGCTAGGTGTTAACTACCATTTAAAATAAAATTATTTTATTATTAGAGTGCAACGTAAGATTTCAAAGGAACTCGTTGTTGCGTATTGGGTAAGCCATCGAGCATAGCATTCCCATTAAATTAATATTAAAATTTTATTCGTAAATAAGGATAAATATAAAAATATCATATTCTTTATTTACCTGGGGTGTTACATCCTTCCCCCCTTTTGGGAATTGCGTCATCGCAACTTTAAAATTGGGCTCTAAAACATCATTGAAAGTCCCACATCGGAACAAGAGTCGTTAAAAAATCACTTTAAGAGAAAGAAAGAGAAGTAAAAAGGTCACCCTAGTTAACCCATACTAGGATTCCATATAGGAAAACATGGATATGGAAGAAAAAGAAAAGGGTCATGTTCAGAGGGAGAGTAATAGAAAACATGTTTAGGAGAATGTTAACCACAAGAAAATCACAAACTTGTGGTGGGTTAAACGGTATTCGATTCCCCAGTAGGAAAATTTAAAAGACAACATTTTTGTTTTAAGTTACTCTTTATTGAAGAATTCATTTTTGATCTTAAGGAAGCATACTTACTTGTCATGTTGACTTTCAACTTTTACTAGATTTCTTACACAAACTCATACTTTCCCAAATGATGGGTATTTAGGATGACGTGTTTACATTAAGAGAGATATAATCAACTTCTATAGAATCACCTAATCTACAAAAGAGAACTGTATACTTCCCATGTCTTTATACCTTAACCAAAACTAAACCCAGAAAGGTTAGTATGAGATCAGATAATACCCAAAAAGTATAATCCTTTATAAAAAGTAAATATATTCTTAATCTCAAAAATTTGTCCAACAAGACCCAAAGTTCAATGAATACAAAAAGTAAACCAAACTAAAATTGAAACCCAAATATTTGAAGGATTTAATCACATAGTCTTCCAAGTTAAAAATTAACATTTATCACCAAATAAAATTAGTTTATCTTAAAGTCTCATGTTTAAATGTAATTAACCTAATAAAATATCCTCCATGATAGGTTAATCATTTCCATAGATAACCCAAAATAAACATACTCTTGATTCCTAAAATCATCTAACTAAAAATAATTAGTAAAACTAACTAGGGACTTCACGTAGTCTAGTGGTAGGCGATAAATACCAATCACACTTTGGTTGTGGGTTCGATTCCCACAGTTTTTTCCGACGCGACGGGTTGTCACACGGTCTGCGTGTTGTCCTTTTTCCAAAACTACATAATTCTTAAAACATTCCCCAAAATGAGATAAAATCTTCAAAAATGATTATAACATATTTTAACCTCAAGTTAATCTCATGCCTTTCATTTTCTATCATATCATAGAGTAACCCATAATTACCTAAAAAGTAAGGATCATATAAACCCTAATGGTTTCCTTTATAATTATTACCTAAACATCCACATCGGGTTGTTCATCTCGTACATGATGCATTAGAGAACTCACCAAGGTTCAAGTGGTTGATCATGACTCTTTGATAGTTGGTTTAGCACAACCACAAGATTCCTCATTGAATCCCCCATTTCATCTAGTCTCCTAATCAGAGAACCACCACAGTTTCAATCAAACCCATTGTCACTTTGGTGCCTGCTAGATCCATCCATTTACTAAAAATAGAAATGTCAGTGTGCATATATCAACAAAATAATCATGTACTAATGGGGAAGATAAACACTAAGATATACTTACTCATTCACGTTATCTAAAAAATATGACTTTTTCTGAAATCCTAGCCATTATGGTAATGTCACTTATGCTTATAGAATAACCTAACCTCTAAAGTTATCTAAACCGATCTCAGATACCAACTATAAGGCCCTGAACTTAAACATTACATAATCATGAATTAAATTAATAATTCACTTAGAGGATCTTTTCAGGTTTAGAGTGTTAGACAATTAGGTTATAACTATTACATCTCAAAAGATTACATATAAGACACTTCTACTAAGTTTCCATAAAATAAAAAACGCTTAAAAAGAATCATGTCTAGTTCCATGTTTTACATAGAATGTCTATCCTTGATCCCATCCTTGACCCTATTCATACTTAAGTCCTGTGTAAAACATTTCAAAAACTTGGGATGGGCATAAAAATCCCAGTAAAGGATACACAGAGAAGGAAAACTGTTAGTTTTTCAAAACAACATGTAAACCATGAGTACTTTACCAAAGTAATACTTTTCACCTTTATGAAGTAGTAAAAAACTCTTCACTGAATAAAAGACCATTACTTACCCTTTTGTAACCAAAAGATTACCATAAAACCTATATGAAGAACACATAACATATATAGGTAACTTCGGACATAAACATACATAAATGGAATAACCATACGGTCAACTTCCACACATACTTAATGGAATATCCATATGACCAACTTCCATACATACTTAATGGAATAGCCATACGGCCGAATTCTATACCCAATGCATTGGAGGTGATAACGTAACCATCCATCCTTGTATTCATGGAACCACCTGTCATATGGTTTATCACGTAATCACCCGAAAAATGTCCATGTACCATTACAAAATCATAATACATAAAACAATTATAAATTAAAGAAAACATTTCGATATTTCAATCACAATATATAAATTATATATATTGACTTAAAAAATCCATTATCAAAACCATTTTCAATACCAAAATACAAAAAATGGAATATGGTATTTATTTACTTTTAAAAAAATATTACGGCTTGTTGTGGAAGCCAGAGATTAAATAATACTCGCAGCGGAGGAAAGGTCGTTGTCACCGCATAAGTTAAAAGAAACATACTTTTTTTCGTTTAGTAAAATGATTCGTATAAAAAAGATTCATTTTGAATGAAAGTAAAAGTCAAAGGGTTTTATACACTGTATAAAGAAATTTGTGTATAAACAAAATATCCCTCAATGAAAAGAGATTGAGATGAAGTCCCTTACAAAGACGTTATCCTTAGATTAAGGATAAATCAATTACATAATTATGTGTGACAAACTAATACACCAAATATAAGTGGATATTAAGTGTAAAACAATCAGATTTCATTCACACATATTCATAGAACGAAATATTCAAGGATTACAAGTTTACCCCAAAGAATCAAAATTGGGTTAAGAAGTTCCCTTGCAAATATTCGACAACCTAACGACGTCACTTCAAAATTCATAAAATGAGTTTATGAGAGATAAAAATGGTATCTCATCACATGGAAATAATATTTACATAAATAAGGATATATAAGAACATATCCCAACATAATAGTATGTGAATTAAAAGACATAACAAAAGAAGTCTTTTTGAAAGAGGAGGGTGAAAGGTTCCCTTACCGACTTGGGTAACTTTCGAAACGTACAACCCATGGAAGAAGGGTCATACAATGCAGATATAAATACCCATAAATGAAATTATATTACACAAAGATTAGAATAATGGACATTAAATACACCACTCAATGGAAATTTTCGAAAAGGTAGCATAAATGTCACGGGAATAAAAGTGAGATGAAAAATCCATTACGAAAACTCGGCAGCCTAACGACGCCACTTAAAACTTCCAAAATTGGTTTGATCAAATAGGGTCTCTCATCATATGAACATAAAAAGTACAGTAAGAGTAATATAAAAGAACATCCCAAATCATAAGAAAGATTAGCTTAAGGTAAATGACATAAAAGAGAGTGCTTAAAAAGAAAGAGAGAGGTATAATCCCTTACCTCGTGTCCGACACGACTCGGTCGTTCTTTAATCTCCTGAATAATACAATTTGTTCAATTTATAATTAATTAAGGACCTCCTTTAAAAATTATTATTCAGTTCATATCACATATTATAATGTTATAATAATTGTTTAATAAAGTGAGTTCATATCATACGTTTTTGTCGATGTTCGGTACAAGAGTAAAAATTGAACTTGTTGGAATAGAATTTTCCATGTAGTTATAGGTATATCATCTCCAGAATAGTATTAATACTTTAAATATCACATATATCCAGTATATATTCATTTTTTACTATTCCATAACATTTGGAGATAAAAAATTAAAAGCACTGTTCATGGAGACGGTAGGCCGTACGTACGCATGAACGCTACTTTCATTTTTTTGTCTTATTAATGGAATTAAAGTTAACAGAGAGATATATATATTATAATTCCAGAATTATATCCATCATTTAGATTTAATATATGACATATATATCCATTATATATATGTACTTATAATATTACATAACATTTGTATATAAGAAATGAAATGTACTTTTCATGGAGACGGTAAGCCGTACGTACGCATGAACGCTACTTTCATTTCTTTGGAACATTTATGGAATTAAAACTAGATGAGATATATATATATATATATATATTATAATTCCATTATAATATATATTTTATAAATATCACATATTTTCATCTATTTCGTTATTTATACATTCCATGTATTTCATGAACGAGTCACATCACTTGAGGGGGCGGTAGTCCACACTTCCTCAAATGAAATTATCGCATTTGAACAACATGAAAAGCATAAAGGTATGTATTAAATATAAAATAAAGAATAATAGAGAATAAATAAATATAATATATATCATAAATAAATATAGTTACATCATAATGGCCACCATGAGAGGTGGTATAAGAAGATAGAACAATCATCGTTTCGTGAGGCAGTAATTCACCATCCACAGAAACAATATGTTCTTTAACCATTAGATGTATGTCTATGTAACTGTAGATAGAATAATTCTTATAACAACATAAAAGTATATTTAATATACTGTAGTTGTTACAAAAGAAATTAATAAAAAGAGTTTATGGGGTTGGAGAAGCAAAATAAAACAAAAGAACACAAGTGAAGACATTACCTTAAAATCGGGTAACTCCATTTGGTTTGAACCAAAAGGGATTCTTGAAGAGCTTACTGCCTAAGGTAAGGCTTCTTGGATGAGTATGGGGATTTCTAGAGACCAAATGATCAGAACATGGCCGATCCAAAGGCTTGACAGGTGTGGGTAAGGAGGTAGAGTTGGGGGCCTTTTATAAGAGGAGAGGAGGGCACTCTTGGAAAAGTATATAATGTTACTTTATTTTCAAATGAGTTTCGAATTATCAAGGTCCCACATTGATGTAATTATAGGATAAAGTGATACTGTTTTGAAATACACCCATCCAATAGGTTTTTGACATGTGTAGGTCTTATATTTTACATTATCTTTTCATTTTATTTAAATCGTTAAATAATGAGGTAATCACCGCATCATCATGATATCATAAATAACTTAATTTATTTAATGTCTAAAAATTATAAAAAAAGTACTATGATGTAGTAAATACTTTTATCTTTCCAATGACTATTTATAGTCAAATATTCGACTTTTATAACCCCATGTAAAAATTGTTTTAGTAAAAAAATACATGTTTGTGTCATTTTTACTTTTACTTTAAATAAAAGGCATTTATGTCATTATCTTACCCAAGTGGCTCCATGGGGTCCCAAAAATCAACCCATGGGTTTTCTTGGTCTTCCATGAATAATCCAATAGGGTTAGGACAAGTGTCAAAATATTTTCATTTTATTATAATATCAGTTTTACCTTAAATCACACTAATTACCTTTAATCGCGATTAATAAAACTGAAAAGTAACTTTTCATCAAAAATTATTTTCATCCCATTGACCCAAATTTTACTTAATAATGAAAATAATTTATATTTGATTTTTTAAATTCAAATCATAGAATTGGTAAAGTTCCATTTAAACAAAAAATCAGTTTTTGTAACTACCACTTTGTGGTTTCACTATTCAACAAAAATTAAGGTTTTTCAGAAAAATACCAAAAATTCACCCTAATCTATATTTGATATTCTGGATTCAAAAATGATGTCTATTTTAACAAATTCATAACATAGAAGTTTCATTAATTAATTTTATAATTAAATCCCACTGTCAAATCAAATAGCGTGTTTTTAAGAAAAAATATCTATCAAAAGATTGACACTAGTTTAAGTCCAATTTCAAAGTGAAATTAATTCCAATGACCACCATTGGATTAAATGGTAAAAATATATTCTAATTGAACTTTAAAACCAATTAAAAAGATAATATAATCATATAAATAAATTAGATTAAAAAGAGGTTTTGAATTAAAATACAACATTTTTCACTATTCATTATAAAATGAACTTTATCGGAAAAATACAAAAAAATTTACACAATGTAAATTTTGATGTCCCAATTCTAAAGAAGAATTTTATTTTTTCAAATATAACACATAAGATTTTCAAAAGGTGGATTTAAAAGAGGTTCGCCATCAAAAGGCGGTTAATCGACCTTTTAAAGAATATTAGAATGTTTACACATAAAATTGGATTAATTCACATTTTTAATCCCCAAACATTTATGGTAAAAAGTAAAAATATTTGAAAAACATATATAATCATTTTGTAGTTATTTCTGTTCATTCCCGTCATTACAACGGCTAGGTGTTAACTACCATTTAAAATAAAATTAATTTATAATTAGAGTGCAACGTAAGATTTCAAAGGAACTCGTTGATGCGTATTGGGTAAGCCATCGAGCAAAGCGTTCCCTTTAAATTAATATTAAAATTTTATTCACAAATAAGGATAAATATAAAAATGTCATATTCTTTATTTACCTGGGGTGTTACAATGACAATGTGACAAAGGAGATAATGACCCCCGAGTCCTGCCTCTAGTAGGCCCTGGGATGGCGACTAGCAACGAGGGTATAGTATCACACAAAATGGGAGGCATTGCCCTCTAAGAGAACACATGCATAAGAGAGAGATAAGATAGACACCAATCAACTCCAAATCAGACTACAATATAACAAAAAACCATGTACACATATGAAATGTCATGCAGAAGCACTACAACTGAAAGGGAAAAAACTGAAAGTACCCAAAAGAAAGTAAAATAGATGCAACCACAAGACCGAACAGCTCTTGCAACCCCAAGCTAGTAGAAACCATCTTGATCTCCAACCTTCTCCAAGTGGCCTAAAAAATAATTTATATATACGTAGGGTGAGTATAACAGTATACTCAGTAGGATCCTCCCCGAAGCCTCTCATGCAAAGTAAAGAAAGCATGAAAAAGCCCAGTGAACAACAAGTGAAACTAAATCATCACCTAAATAGGTATACTAAGTTCCCATCCTCGTCGTGGCTACTCTCACCAAGTAAAGCATACAAGAATATAGCATATAGTAAAGAATATCAAGGGTACCCCGCCACTAACTCCCCATTGGTTTTCCACTTTTCCCCAATGACATACGTCCTTTGCATCTCTCTCCAAAGGCTTGCCCGCAGACACCTGGGCGAAGCTTCACAATCTACACCTCATGCACCAGAAAGGATTTCCGGCAGACACCCTGGTGAAGCACCACACCATCCTCACAACCAAAAGTAACCACATAGATTCTAGGAGCCACCACAGCTCGCGTAGTGTGTATCATACATCGGGTATTATACCCTAAGCCATTACAACCCATAAAATGAGTAAGGATCCTCTAGCCATCACAACCTATACACATTACACCTATAGTAGTCCATAGGATACTATATCCAGAATATATGTGTGTGAATAACCACAATCCATTACAGCCCTTGACACACATATATGGGAAAAACTAACCTCTGTGCCTAACGGCACAAGTATCTACCATGAGAAGAGAGAAGGGCCAAAGGGGGTATTCAGCCATTCACCCTCCCATCGGAATGATGGGGAAAACAACCCCAGGGCTCAAAATCCTCGGGGTGTCAGTTTCCCTTACTGACAGTGTGGATTAGCATATAGAAACACAAAAAGTACAGAATATATTATATCTCACAACCACACTATGGGAATTACTTAGTCTTAGACACAACTCCATCTAACGTCTCTCAGACTCCAGGATTCTATTTGTAAGACTAGGTATCCTATAAGCATACAACCATTTAAAGAGATTTATTAGATTACTTCATTCCATTTTTATCAGTTCAACTATATGTTAATCAATTGTTTAAACATTAATTAACCATGAACGGTTCCACAATAAGTTTCATTATCATCACACCCAAAGTCAATTGTTCCTTCAAAATTAAAACCTCATCATTATGTTCCCGAGAACTCCATCCCCATTGGTTAACACCATTTTTCAAAAATTCATTACAAAATTACTTTCCAATATTCCCAAGAATTCTAGAAAAACAATCTATGCTACTAAACTGAAGGGGTCTCAACACGGCGAGTAGATGCACTACCCGTCGAGTCATTGCCGCCTATAGTAAGGGCATAGACCCATCCTACCTGGAGAATCAAAACATGAAAAGCACATGGCAAACCCCGTGCGTCTTCACCATTTTCCAAAGAAGGATAAGCAAGACCAACTTCCTTGACCAGCGGGGAAAAGTAAAGAAAATAAACAACCAAATAAAATCACCACACATCCAACAATCACATCCATCATATTCCATTATCCTCGGTGTCCTCCCCGAAACCCACACGCATAAACTGATGAATCTCACCATTCTAGGCGTCATCTATTGCCACAACCAAAAGCATTCATGCCCCCCACATATCACAACAACCATCCAGGATCACATCATAGCACAAGCAGTAGGAAAACAACACCACATTAATTAGGCTCTTGTCCCTTTAACAATCAATAGGGTAACTCAGAACCCTTTAAAGAATTATCAAACAATTAGTTCATTAATCCATCTTGAATTAACAAATTTATTATTCGTATGTTCCAAATTTAGGAAACATAATCAGTAAGTTATCACAAAAAAATACGCATGATTACTGTGCTAATTTGATTATCATCAAATTCCAATAAGAACTAGATTCATTTTTATTTCCCTTTATCTATAGCCAATAATTATCAATTAATCCCGGTTTACATTCTTTACTGATTTCCATCATGAACAAATAACTATGAAAAGAAAGCATTGATATCACACTATCTGGAAAAACAAGAGGCAATAACATATGATCATTATCAATTTATTTATCCGGATAAAATATTTATTATGTCAATTCCATTTTCATCCAGTGGGATAAAACATGATAAAAATATAGTTGAACATAAAAGAAAAGAGAAGTGACTATTCCCCTACCTCAAACAATTCCTCACATTCTTTATCCACACAACGGGTCACGATCTTCCTCTCCTGACAACTGCATCCACCATAGGATTCCACAGTATGTCCATATCAACCAAACCTCGAGAAAAACCCCATTATAAGAATAGAGATTACATACTATAAAATGGAAAGGAGAAACATGAGAAGATTATCACCGAAGGAATGATGATAAAACATACCTTATATCAAAGATTGATCGATACAACATGGTTGCATCAAAACAGAGCGGAACCGATCTGAGGAGTAATGTTTGATTGTGCAACTCCTATGGGAAGGATTGAAAGGATATAGCATCTAATAGCCAAGAACAAAGAATAAGAACAGGGGAGGATTATATCTTGTCTCTCTTTGAAGATTTAATGGTGTGACGATTTAAGATATGCTTAATTCTGCATTAAAAGAGGATCACATTAACCCGTGCGGTTTGACCATGTAAAAACATCCTGAGATTTAGGAATAATTAATATAGGATTTATGGCATTTGAAATGGCCTTAAGAGTCCTTAAAATAAGGATTTAAATGTATTTTACAACAAAGGAAGCGTCAAAAGGGGAAAAACGATTGGAAGCTGGAAACACTGTTCACCAACCGTTACTGTACACCTACCGATCTGTGAAACTGATTTGTGAAACCAATGTATTAAACCAGTCCATGAAACCGATCGGTGAAACAAATCTGTGAAACCGATCATTGAAACTGATCCGTGAAACCAATCGGTGAAACCGATCTATGAAACTGTTCTGTAAAACTGATCTGTGAAACAGATCTATGAAAATGATCTATGAAAATGATCTGTGAAAATGATCTGTGATACCAATCTGTGATACAAATCTGCAAAACTGATCTATGAAACTGATCTGTGAAACCGATCTTTGAAACCGATCTTTGAAACATTGTACACCTACCGTTACTGCACACCTACCGATAGAACAATTCATAAAACTGCAAACACTATTCGCAGAACTGTTAATTTGGAAAAGTGTTGGGGATAAGTCACCTTGACCTCCCGGAACACCTCCAACACCACATTTTCACAATGTAATGGTCTGGAGAGGTCTAGCCCATTACATCAGATACCTTTAAAAACATTCTCATCCTCAAGAATTCAAAACCCACCAACAGAAATGGGGTCCGAACAACCACCCATCAAGATACCTCTCAAAAGAGAGCAAGCCCTATGAAGCAACCAATGAAAAATTCATAAAAAACATGAGAGATCTAACCACAAAGGGAACATTATTACATGAAAAGAGTTAAATATCAAACAACTCTGGGTACTGAAAATGTATATGTGACTCACGTTCCCATGTACTCTTCTCCATGCCACAATGTCGCCACAAGACACGAACTAAGGGAATAGAACACCTCCACAACACCTTCTCTTTGTGGCCTTGGAACATCACAGGTCGCTCCTCAAAGGATGCATCATCATCAACATCGATCTCTCCCCAATCGATGATGTGAGAGTCTTCATGAAGATAACAATGGAGCTGTGATACTAGGAAAATGGCATGTATCCAAAAAATTTGTGGGGGAAGTGCTACTCGATACCCCACAGCTCCAACATGAGCTAACACCTCTAAAGGCCCAACAAACTGGGGAGAAAGCTTACATCCATGACCAAAACTTAGTTTCCCACGACTGGCAGTCACCTTTAGAAACACATTATCCCCAACTCTAAACTCTAAGGGATCCTTCTTTGTTCAGCATATGATTTCTGATGATCTTGCACTGTCTTCATCCTCTCACGAATCATCTAAACCATCTCTATTGTATTCTACACTAGTTTCGGTCCGACAATTGTTGAATCTCCAGCCCTAGTCCAGCACAATGGAGAATGATAAGGCCATCCATACAAGGATTCAAACGGATCCATACCGATAGTGGAGTGAAAACTATTATTGTAAGCGAACTCCACCAAGGGTAAGTGCCTCATCCATGAACCTCCAAAATCAAGAACACTAGAGTGTAACATGTCTTCGAGAGTAGGGATGGTTCGCTCTGTCTGACCATCTGTTTGAAGATGAAAAGCAGTGCTAAGGCATAGTTGAAAACCAAAAGCATGTTGGAGGCCTCTCCACACCCTAGAGGTAAAATGAGGATCTCAATCAGAAATAATCATCCTAGGGACTCCATGAAGTCACACAACCTCCTCTAGATACTGCATTGACAAACATTCCACTCATCTTAACTCCATTATTGCTATAAAGTGGGCTGTTTTGTTAAACGATCCACTACCACCCAAATAGCATCATGTCTTCCCGGTGCTCGAGGTAAACCTGTAACAAAGTCAATTGATATGTCCTCACACTTCCAGTGAGGAATCTCTAATGGCTGGAGAATACCACAAGGAAAACGGTGTTTGGCCTTCACCTTCTGCAGACTAAACATCGAGACACAAACTCCGCAACCGCATGCTTCAGCCCAGGCCACCAAAACTGACTCCTCAAGGATCGGTACATCTTTGTCACACAAGGATGTAATACTATGGGTGAACAATGGAACTCTATGAGAACCAGCTCGCACATCGTCAAGGGAACAAAAATCCTTCTATGATACAACACTCGTTGTTGTTCATCCTCTGACCAAACATCAGGGGCCTCACCAAAAACAACTAGGTCTCTCCAGTCCACCTCAAGAACCCCCAACTGGGACTCTTCCACCTTCTGCACTAGGTATGACTATACTGTCATATGAAAAATACAACCTCTTCCCCCAACTTCTCCCATATCAAGATGTAAAGCTGACAGTTCTTCCATTACTCTAAAGGAATCACTAGATTCACACACAGCATCACTACGTGAATTTCGGCTCAGCGCATCAGCTACAACATTCCCTTTTCCATGTGTATATGATATTTCGATGTTCTATTCCAATAAGAACTCCATACACCGATGCTATCATAAGTTCAAGTCACGCTGGAAGAAAACATACCTCAAACTCTTATGATCAGTGAAAACCAAAAAGTGCTCCCCAATGAGGTAATGTCTCGAAAACATCAGATAAAACACCAGGGGTGCCAACTCAAGATCATGGGTGGCATAGTTGCGTTCATGGGGACGCAACTGCCGAGACCCATAAGAAACAACTGACCTATGTTTCATGAGAACACAACCTAATCATAGATTAGAAGCATTGCAGAAAACATCATACTGGACTCCCTCAGCTAGAAGACAAAGGACTGGAGCACTTACTAACTTCTCCTTTAGATACTCGAAAGCTGTCTGACACTAATCGGTCTATATGAATGCCTGATTCTTCCTAGTCAAAGCTATCAGAGGAGTCGCAACTCTTGAGAAATTGGATACTAACCTCCTGTAGTAGCCTAAAAGTCCATGGAATCTTCACACCTCTGTAACTATCTTGGGGGCTGCCCAAGACACAACTGCTTCTATCTTCGATGAATCCACAGCTAATCCCTTTTGGGACACAACATGACCCAAGAAACAGACTGCTTGATCCGAAAACTCAAACTGAGACAACTTCCCAAACAACCGATGTTGGTGAAGAACTCCCAAAACGCCTTGTAGAAGCTCTCCATGCTTCTCTTCATATGTGGATAACACAAGGATGTCATCGTTGAAAACTACCACAAAAATGTCCAGGAACTCACGGAACACAAAATTAATAAGTCCCATAATACAGCTAGAGCATTCGTCATGCCAAATGGGACTACAACAAACTCATACTGACCATGACGACAACAGAAAGTAGTATTTGGGATGTCCTCATCTTTCACAGCCATATGAGGATATCCTGACCACATGTCGATCATTGAGAACCAACATTCACACTTCACTTGATCGAATAAATTATCAATCCTCGGAAGAGGATAGCAATTATTTATTTTCACTTTGTTTAAGTGATGATAATCGACAAACAACTGCAATATACCATCGGCCTTCTTCATTAAAAAAATGGGTGCATGCCATGGTGACACACTTGGCCGAACAAAACCACACTATAACAGACCATCATGCTATATACGTAGATCTCATAACTCAGACGGGGCCATCCTATATGGAGACATAGAGATATGAGACACTCCTGGCTGTAGCTTGATCCCATACTCGATCTCTCATCAAAAGGGTAATGGTAAAACCTCTTATAGAAAGACATCAGGGTACTCTTCTACAACCCTAGGAAATGCCAACTGATGAACCTCTTAAGAACTCTACATCATCTCAGTCATAATTTTTGATAAGGATGAAATGCACCTGTGACCCATCTGAGGATCTCGCTCACCAACAAAGACCACTGTCTCTCCATCCGAACCAATGAAGACGACCTTCTTCCTAAATCAATCCACGATAGCCTGCACTGAATACATCAAATCCATGCCAGGTATGACATCATATGGTTGTATTCGTAAACATATGAAATCTCTCCAAGAGCGGTGTTACCCCAATACTAGCTCACAGTCTCTACATACATCGGACAAGTTAGCTCGACCTCCAACAGGCGTAGTCAACGCGAAGGGCACTGGAATCCTCTCTACCTCAATTCCCAAAGCATGGACAAGGGTAGGTGATATGAAGCAGTGTGTCTCTCCTGAATCCAACAAGGCATACACCAAGGTAGAAAACAAGAAAAGGCTACCTCGAATTACATCTGGCTCTCCAGGAGATGGCAATGCTAGAGTATGAAGCTGACCATGACCTCCACAACATCTCTGACCCTGATAACGACCACCACCATGGCCGTTCTCTTCTCTCTAAGGACAGGGAGCATCATGGGGCTGTCCTTTGCCTGCCCTATCTACCCTCTGCTGATCTAAAGCTGCTGTGACTGGCTGTTGCTGCCTCGACTAGAACTGCCTCAACGGGGGAACCTGGAGGGTAGTTCCGGGCGCACGATGACCGCTCTGAAAGGTTGGGCACTATCGCTGCTGATGACCATGACCACCAAAAGAAAAGAAAGAGCATGATCCTTTGGTATAGACCTGAGATCTACTGCCCCCATAGAAACGAGATGTGAAGGGCTGGGACCTATCCCTGGCTGAATAGAAACTCTTCAGCCCTGAAAACCGGGAACCCCAGACCACAACTCTGCTTCATGAAGAATCATGTTGATCCCCCTCTCGTGATGATCTGGTCTTGGCCAAAGTCCTCTCAATAACCACTACCCTTTCCAGCACCTCAAGATATGTCTTTAACATAAATGGGGTGACCATACACTGGATCTATGGATGAAAAGCCTCCTCAAAATGCCTCGCCCTAGCCTCCTCATCTGGTAGCAGTTCTGAAGCATATTGTAAAAGGTTCCTGAAACGGATTCCAAACTCTCAAACACTAGAGCTCCCCTGTCGAAGGGTAAGAAGCATCGGGTGAATGGACACCTTCGCTATCGAGGAATGAAACATGACTCTAAACATGTCTCAGAAATCCTCCCATGAGATTACTAACTCCTCACGATCCATGAGGAACATGAACCACCACTTCCTTGCTGCTCCATGTAGCATCGTCACAACTAAGGACACACTGTGCTCCTTCCGAGCACAGATCGAACTGAATCCTATCTTGACTTAGTTCAACAAGTCTTACATGACTGCATTTGAAACGGATCCCTCATACTTCTGTAGACTCTGGCGCTGAAACTCTCAGAGTGTCTTCCTCCAAGTGTCATCGTCGTCAACCTCTACCATGTGACGATCAGCTGGAATATCCTGCAGGACATTTTCTGCACAAACCTGATGAGAACGTTGACCTGGAGCCATACCTATAAAATAACAAACTGTTAGAGCACCTAAACCTGAATTATGGAGGACTCAACCTTAATTAATTAATTTTTTTTCTTTTTTACATTTTAGGTTAACCTATCCCAAGGTTTACCCATTCAAACACAGGCAAAAAGAAGAATTATGCATGATCCTTTCCTAGGTCTCTACCATAAAACTAGTATCACCTTGTTTAGTAGCCATTGCAAACATAAAGGTCCATACATCAGATCATAGGGGGGACTAAACGCCTATGTATCAGCTGGACTCCAGTGTTTACCTCACTTGATAAACATGAAAGACACTGTTTCCCTACCAACCCACGAATCCTCACCTATGCCTAACTCCAAACTCCATCCTATCCCTCAACCAGACCTCTGATACCACTATGTCATGACCCCCTCCCCAAAAAGGGTACCCCTCCTAGGCCGACAATGTGAGAAGGGAGATAATGACCCCCCGAGTCCCGCCTCCAGTAGGCCCTGTGATGGCGACTAGCACCGAGGGTATAGTAACACACAAAATGGGAGACATTACCTTCTAAGAGAACACATGCAGAAGAGATAGATAAGATAGACACAAATCAACTCCAAATCAGACTGCAATATAACGAATACCCAAGTACACATATGAAATGTCATGAAGAAGCACTACAACTAAAAGGGGAAAAACTGAAAGTACCCAAAAAAAAGTAAAATAGCAACAACCACAAGCCCGAATAGCTCCTACAACCCCAAGCTCGTAGAAACCAGCTTGATCTACAACCTTCTCTATGTGACCTGAATAAAATTTTATATATACGTAGGGTGAGTATAACAGTATACTCAGTAGGATCCTCCCTGAAGCCTCTTGTATGTAGTAAAGAAGGAAAGCTAAAGCCCAATGAACATCAAGTTAAAATAACTCATCACCTAAACATATATACAATGTTCCCAGCCTTGCCATGGATTCTCTCACCAAGTAACGCATACAAGAATATATCATATAGTAATGAATATCAAGGGTACCCCACTACAACTTCCCCACTGGTTTTCCTCTTTTCCCCAAATACATATGTCATGTGCATCTCTCTCCAAAGGCTTGCCTGCAGACACTTGGGCGATGCTCCACAATCTACACGTCGTGCACCACAAAGGCTTGCCCATAGACACCTGGGTGAAGCCCCACACCATCCTCACAACCAAACATAACCAGGTAGTTTCCAAAATCCACCATATCTCGCATAACGTGTATCATGCATCACGTATTATACCTCAATCCATTACAGCCCATACATCGAGTAAGGATCCTCAAGCCGTCACAACCTATACACGTTACACCTATAGTAGTCCATAGGATACTATATTTTGAAAATATGTGTGTGAATAACCACAAGCCATTACATACCTCTACACACATATATGGGGAAAACTATCCTTTGTGCCTAACAACACAAGTATCTACCAAGAGAAGAGAGCGGGACTAAAGGGGGTAGTCAGCCATTCACCCTCCCATCAGAATGTTGGGGAAAACACCCCCCAGGGTTCATAATCCCTAAGGTGTCAGGTTCCCTTACTGAAAGGATGGATTAGCATATAGAAACACAAAAGGTATAGAATATATTATATCTCACAACCACACTATGGACATTACCTAATCTTAGACACAACTACTGCTAATATCACTCAGACTCTGGGCTGCTACTTCTAAGACTAAGTATCCTATAAGCACACAACCATTTAAAGATATTTATTAGATTACTTTATTCCCTTTGTATCAGTTCCACTACACGTTAAATTATTCTTTAATCATTAATTAACTGTGAACAGTTCCACATTTAGTTTCATTAGCATCACACCCAAAGTAAATTGTTCATTCAAAGTTACAACCACATCATTATGTTCCAGAGAACTCTAACCCCATTAGTTAACACCATTTATTCAAATATTCATTAGAGAATTACTTTCCCATATTCTCAGGCATTCTAGAAAAACATTCTATGTTACTAAGCACGAGGGGGATCAACACGGTGAGTAGTTGTACTACCCCTCAAGTCTTTGCCACCTATAGCAAGAGCGTAGACACATCCTCCATGGAGAATCTAATCATGGAAATCACATGGAAAACCATGTGCGTCTTCACCTATTTCGGAAGAAGGGTAAGAAAGACCAGCTGCCTTGAGCAGTGGGGAAATGTAAAGTAGATAAAGAACCAAATAAAATCTCCAAGCATCCAGCAATCACATCCTTCCCCTTCTATTATCCCCGGTGTCCTCCCCGACACCCAAATGCTTAAACAAATGCATCTTGCCACTCTAGGCATCATCTGCTACCACAACCAAAAGCCTTCATGCCCCCACATATCACAACAGCCATCCAGAATCACATCACAGCACAAGAAGCAGGAAAACAACACAACATTAATTGGGATCTGGCCCTTTAACAATCAAGAGGGTAACTCAGAACCCTTTAAAGAATTATCAAAAAATCAGTTCTTGAATCCATCATTAATTAATAGATTTATTATTCATAGGTTCCAAATTCCAGAAACCTAATAAGTAAGTTATCACAAATAAATAAGCATGCTTACTGCATTAATTTGATTAACATCAAATTACAACAAGAACTAGATTCATTTTCATGCCTCTTTTTCTTCAGCCAATAAATATCAATTAATCCCAGTTTACGTTATTTACTTATTTCCATCAAGAATAAATATCTTTGAAAAGCAAGCATAAATATCACACTATCTAGAAAAACAAGAGGCAATAATATACAATCGTTATCAATTTATTTATCCGGTTAAAATATTTATTATTTCAATTACATTGTCATCCAGTGGGATAAAACATGATAACAATACAGATGCATGTAAAATAAAAGAGCCTCAAGGATTCCCCTACCTCAAGCAGTTCCTCATGTTCTTTATCCACACAATGGATCACGATCCTCCTCTCGCGACAACTGCATCCACGAGATGATGCCACGGTACGTCCACACCAACCAAACCCCGAGAAAAACCCCATTAAAAGCATGGAGATTACATTATATAACATGGAATGGAGAAACAGGAGAAGATGATCCCCGAAGGAAGGATGATAAAACATTCCTTATATCGAAGATTGATCGATACAGCTTGGTTGCATCAAAAAAGAGTGGAACCAATATGAGGAGTAAAGTTTGATTATGCAAATCCTATGGGAAGGATTGAACATTTATAGTGTCTCATAGCCGAGAACAAAGAAGAAGAACAAGGGAGGATGATATCTTGTCCCTTTTGAAGATTTAATGGTAAGACGGTTTAAGATACAATTTATTCCCCATTAAAAGCGGGTCGCTTTAACCCATGCGGTTTGACCAAGTAAAAACATTCTGAGATATAGGAATAATTAAAATATGAATTATGGACTTTGAATCGGCCTTAAGATTCCTTCAAATAAGGCATTAAATGTATTTTATGTCAAAGGAAGCATCAAAAGGGGAAAAAATGTAGGAAGCTGGAAACACTGTTCACCTACCGTTACTGTACACCTATCGATCTATGAAACCAATCTGGGAAACCGACCTGTGAAACCAATCCGTGAAACCGATCTGTGAAACCGATCTATGAAACCGATATGTGAAATCAATCTGTGAAACCGATCTGTGAAACCGATCTGTGAACCACTGTACACCGACAGTTATTGTACACCTACCGATAGAACAATTCATAATATTGGAAACACGGTTCACAGAACTGGAAATTTTGAAAAGTGTTGGGGATAAGTCACCTTGACCTCCCGGAACACCTCAAACACCACATTTTCACCATGTAATGGACCGAAGAGGTCTAGTACATTACACAACACTTTGTATAAGTTGTATTGGGCTCACCCATTTCATATAATGCTCATGTACTATATCAAAAACATATTCATCACAAAACACCTTTAAAAATACCATATCAAAATTATTTTAGTATAAAAATACAATTTTAATTTGCGATAAATATGAAATTCCAATAAACCCAAATAATGGAATAATGGATTTATTTAAAATAGATTAAGGCTTATAACTAAATCCAAATATCAAATAACAATTACGGTAGTAGAGAAGCCCTTATCACCGTATACGTTAAAGTAGATAAAATTCATTTTCTCAATTTTCAATGAAATTAAAATTTTTTGTATAAAAAATATTCCTTTAGAAAACATTGAATGAAATTATAGATATACATAAAATGTTCTTAATATTTTTTTTATATCCATATCAATAAATTAATATCATGAAGACAAAGATTTGATAATTAAATCTTTAATCATTCATGGTGTCCCTTACTACATTGAACATTTAAATCTTAATCTTCATGAATTAAAAAATTAAATTATTATAGATAAAGTATTTATATTAAATTTCATTTTTTCTGCATATACATCTTATAAAATAATAAAGGTGGATATTATCAGGAAATTACTCAATGAATGGAGATTGAGACGAAGTCCCTTACCTTGAGTCCGAATCCTCAAGTACAATCATTATGTTCCTGAAAAATAATTATAGGATAATTTGTACTTGATTAAGAACATTTTTCATGTTTTTATTCCTTTTATATCACTTATTACCATGTTATAATGATTATATAATTATTTATGTTCATATCAGAAGTTTTTTCGATATTTGGTACTAGAGTTAAAAATGAACTTGTTTTGATGTAAGTTGTACTTATAGTAAAATTATTTCATCTCCAGAATGATATTAGTTTTTTAAATATCATATATATCCTGTATATATGTATTTATTATAGTTCATAACATTTTTAGATAATAAATGAAATGCACTGTTCAGGTAGACCGTATGTCGTACGTATGCATGATCGCTACATTAATTTCTTTGTCGTACTAAAAGAATAATAATCAAAGGATGTTTATGTATCTTATAATACAAGTATTATATTTACTTAATTTATGTCCCATAACTTTAATAAAACCTCCCTTTATATGTACCGTGTTTTTCATGAACGATTCATATCACATTGAGGGGGTGATAGTCCGCGCTTCCTCAAATTAAATTATCGTGTTCACACATCATGAAAAGCATAAAGGTATGTTCTAAAAAAATTTCAAAAACAAAGAGAAAATATAAATATAATATATATCTTAAATAAATATAGTTACACCATAATTTCCACCATGATAGGTGTGATGAGAAAATTGAAAAATCATCATTTTGTTTGGCAATAGTTCGACGTCATAAAAATAATATGTTCATATCCATTAGATGAAGGTGTGTGAGTAAGTGTAGTTATAATAATTATATTAACAACACCCTAGTATATTTAAGATACTTTTATTTTTATGTAATAATAGAATAAGAAGATAATAGGTAGTGGTGAAGGAAGATAATAGAGATGAACTTGTGAGAAGAGGTTACCTCAAAATCAGGTAACTTCATTTCATTTGAGTCAAACAACTTTATTTAATTTTCTTAATCCCAAGGTAATGATTCAATGAGTAAGGGTGGGATATTTGGAGATTATATGAGAAGAAGTTGGATTATCCAATGGGCTTGAGAGTTTCAATTATGTGGGTATGGGTGGTCACCTTTTATAAGATGGAGGAGGGGCACTTTATGATGGTATTAAAAGATTATTTTATTATAAATTTATTTTCTGTTTCAAATTTTTCCAAACATATTTGTTTAAAATATAAGATTTTTTTTGTCCCCAAACTCTAATCCAGTAGTTTTTAGGAAAGATTACATCCCAAATGTAACCTTATCATTTTTTCATTATGACTTAGATAAAAACATTAACTCTTACCATGTCTTCGTCCATTTTGATATATTATGGTTTCTATAGTTACTATAAAAATCCAATAGAATGAAAAGTGGATCATTAATGAAATTTTTAACTTTATATAAGTTAGAACGATGAATAGTAGTTTTTTAAAACTATTATACAATTTAATAAAATAGAATTTGTTTCAAAAACTCATTTATTTCAATTTTGAAACGATAAAGTAATTGATTTTTGTTAAAGCCATAAAAACATAATTACTTAAAAAAAAGGACTTAACTAAAAATAAAATATGTCAATATCATCCATAAAATTCGTTTATGGCATCAAAATATTCAAATTACATTTATTTTAACATTAATAATATCATTAATTTTAATACTTTTTTAATGAAGCAATCTATTCATCATCATTGTTTCACAATTAAATTTATTTTTTAAATGTATAAAATTTATAAATAAAATATAATGTTGTGAGAAATTGTTTTAGCATTCAAATGACTACTTATAGTCGAATAGATAAGTTATATAACCCCATATAAAAATAGTTTTAGTAGAAGATAGATGTTTTTCAGATATTTCGCTTTACTTTATAAAATAATTCTTATTAAATTTTAATTTAACATCCAAGTGGCTCCATGGGGTCCAAAAATAAGCCCAAGGATGCAAATGGTCGGAAATATCTCATAAAATATGATTTGGACATGTGTTATGGTAGTTTAATATTATTAAAAAATGGATTAAAGGATAAATATATATAACATTTAAAATTTAAAACCATTAAATAATATTATTTAACTATATAATTTATTTTGATAGAAAAAGTTGTTTCAAATTAAAATTTAGTGTATTTTTAGTATTCATAAAATCACGATAGATATGAGAAAAAAATAGAAATTTCATATAAAGTAAATTTTGTTGTCCCAATTCTATATAATAAGAATATATTTTCAAATAGAATATTTTATGGTGTAAAAAACTAAATTTAAAAAGGGTTATCCATCAAATTGCAGCAAAACATCATTTTTTAAAAAAATATTTCTATTATCTGAAAAAATTTCATTTGTTCTTATATCATATCAAGAAAACATATAATATAAATATAGAACGTAATATTGAATATATAACACATATTTTTAATAAAATAAAAAAATCCATAAAGAGTGATATGATTTAATATATACAATTATTCACTTTTTAAATAGGTTTTCATAAAAACACATCCTTTATATTAAATTGTTTATTATTTAAATTTATAAAAAAGATGGTATCAAATAAATAATTTTTTAAACATGTTTAAAACATATTTAAAAATATATTTAATACTATTCATTCCCTCCATTCCTATGGATAGTAATTAACTACATTTTAAGATAATAATAACATTGTTGTATTATATTTCATTATAAGTCAATGTTGTGTGCAACTTAAGATTTCAGAGAAATACGTTGTTGCATGGTGAGTATGCTATTAGAAATAGTATCCCCATTAAAAAAATATTTATATATTATTTATATATATTAATATAAATTAAAGGGTATTATTCTATAAATAACTGGGTTGTTACAATGTTACTGATGAGATGAATATGTAACATAGATCATTTCCTACATGTTTCCACATAGTTACCTGTTTATGATACCAATATATTTTCATGGGTTGTGATATGGTTTTTTATGATATTGTGTCACAATTATTTATGATTTAATTATTATTGTGTGGGGGCCAATATCTCCCTCTAATTCATTTTGTAAATAATTATGACTCATGAGATAGACTAAGATGGTCTTGGGAGAGAACTTCGACTACTAAGATGGACATGGGAGTGAACCATGACTACCATGATGATATGAGGAGTAACTTCAGGCTACTAATATGTCCATGAGAGTGAACCATGAATACAAAAATGGTATAGGGATCGATCACATACAAATTTGTTGGTCTTGGTAGTGAAGTCTAGGCTAATTTGGAAATCATATTATATGTATATTTTTTCCACATTTCCATATTTTATTCCTATGTTATTCATTTATGGATTTTGTCCTTTATTTAACTATGATAAATTTATTATAAACTGTCTAGAATTATGGTATTATTAATTTTTATGGTCTTTGATATGCAGGTTATGATCTCCAAATGTTTTGATTATGTTATCATACTAATATGCTCATGTTTATGCTTACATGTCTCACTTATTTACCCCTATTGAGAATATGAGGTTATCCCATTTTATGTTTCCTTCCCTAGTTTATAAAGATATTTATTTTTTAGGATGTGTTTAACAAGGGTTCTAGTCTAGAAAAACCTATTGGGATATAATATAGATCACTTATATACCTCTGTTCAAGTATCCATTTTTCCAAAGGAAATAGACGGGTAATATCTTTGGTCGTCTGTTTTTATTATGTTTTAAGTATTACTCAAAAGTTATTTAATAAAAATTTATTTCAAGAGTATGTTATTATAGTTTCTATTCTTGAAAATGATTATTTACCCTTTGGAAACTAGGATTATATAACTTTAGTGATAACTATAAGGACATGTATATGTATATGTTTATGGATAATGAAAATTATTTGAAAATTTCCTAGAATTTTAGTAAAGGTTGGAGTGATTGATTTAGTTGGAATACATACCTCTCTAGATACTACAAGTGGATGTGTCTCTAGAACATATTTACCTAGGGGTATCTACTATGACATGTTGTCTTGATCCATACATGGGGTAATATGGTAGAGAGAAACAGTCCTTAATGCACACCTGGTTTGAAACTCCTAGGGATATTTTTGGTAAATTAACAAAATATTCTTGAACCATTATGACAGATTTGAATAAATTATGACTATGAATAACCTGGTATAAACCTAAGGTGTCATAGATTAAGTATTTTTTTAACATAGACATCCCAGTAGTGAAATTTCATGATTATGTGGTTCCTTATTATGATATATGTTTCTTACTCTATACTTTGGTATTTTTCAATGGATGGAAGCTGAAGGAACCGTGATAATGGTTATTTCAATGTAAAATTACGTGATTTTCTTCATTAGAAATTGAATAATATGGTATGTGAAATGATAAATATTATTTGTATGCTCACAAAACATTTTCAAGATACGAATCATGGTGGATTTACAAATGAGAAAATGAGGGAATAACATTCTATTGAGTACTTCTTGAGGTAGTGTCCACCTTCTTTTAGAGGTTCCTATGATCCACATGTTACTGAATAATGGAAAAATACTAATGGAAATATAATATCCGGTCTCCAGTATTTAGTGAATTAGAAATTCATTCTGGTTGTTGATTGGTTAGAAGGTAGAGAAAAAAAGTGTAGGACTATAATTAAGAATACGAGGTAGCAAGATGAAATTTAACACATGGATTAGGACGAGTTCAATAACATATTTTTCAATAAGCACTTTACAAATATTCTCCATAAAAATATAGATAAATACTTCTTAGGGTTGAGGCAAAGGTATGAATAATCTATCAGTACCTATGAGGATAATTGTATGAGACATTCAAGGAAAACATCATGAATTATCATACAACCTGAATTTGTAGTTGATAGATTCTTAAGTGAATTAATGTTAGGCTTCATAAAGTTTTTTGACCATAGGGAACTTTAGGTGCTATGAAATTTTTTTTGGTGTGCAATAAATGTTGAAATGAAGGTTTGAGTCACATATTAATCTCCTAGGATTGACTTGAAAATGAAGATGTATTTTAAAAGGATACTCTAAAAACCATTAATAGAAGTAGATGTTCCTTCAATTATTCTATGACTATGGGAAGAAGTATGGAGAAAATCACCTTAAGGGGTCAAATAATTTTTCTAGGTGTGGAAGTAATTTCCATCAGGAACTTGATTTCCTATGTGATGGGATGAAGTTAGATAACGGTGTGAATGGAGAAAATACAACACAAAATTCAACTCCTACTCTTCCATTCTACATGTTTAAGGAGAATCAGTATTATACTAACCCTTTCTCAAACCCAGGGGCTGGTGATGATAATCTATGTCAACAGCCTCTTAATTAGAGAGACAATGGGAAATCTCATGTGATTACTATTTCTGTTGTGGTTGGCGATAATAACATTGTGGAAGGTATAATTACGAAACACTCTAAAACTAATAATTTATTATTTTATTCTAGATATACCCACTCATTAATATATAAATAATTTTTTAAAAGGTTTCATTATTCCACCAAAATGATTAGATGTATAATTAGTAGTGTAAACCCCAAATGGTATGGTGATTTTATCCCAATTCAATGATTCCTCTCCTATAGAATATTGTGGGAATGTGCTTCCTGCATATCTTTTCATTCTTCCTTTGGTTTAATTAAATTTCATATTACAGATGGATTATATTTATCTACATAATGATAAAATCAATTTTCATGGAAGTTATGTTATATTTTATATATAATACACTTATATGATTATCCATTAATGTGATTAAAATTATAAACTTCTTATGAAGATTATATCCAGTGTGTGGGTCTTAATTCCAATTCGGAAGGGTTATTTATCATAAACGTTTGGGGAGAATACTGATATTAATGTTACTCCCACTATTGTGGATAATTTGGATATATTTCCTAGAAAATTTCCCTAGAAATACAACAAAAAGTGAAGCTTGTTTTCTCAATTGAAATAATACTTGGTTTCATGAAAATTTTAAAGACTCCCTATAGAATGGCCCTGATTGAGTTATAATAATCGAATAAGAAACACCAATAAATGATTGACAAGGTATTCATTTGAAAAAAATAACCTTGGGGTGTGCCTGTTCATTTTTTGAAGAAGACAGATGGATCAATGAGACTATTCATTATTTATCTATAGTTGAACTAGATCACAATGAAGGCCATATGTACACTTCCCCATATTGGTGACTTGTTTGATCAACTGTATATAGCACAAAACATTTCCTTGATTGATTTTCTTTCTAGATATCAACAGTTGAAGGTCAAGAAGGAGTATATACCCTAGACGACATTGTGTAAATGTTATATACACTATAAATATATAGTAATTACTTTTGGTATTAATAATTCCACTTTTATCTTCAAGAATTTGAGAAATAGAGTCTTTAGTGATTACCTCGACCCATTTACAGTAGGATTTATAGATTATATTATTATCTACTAGAATAGAAATGATTAGCATGAAAAACACATTAGAATTGTACTGAAGTACCATGTTAATGATAAAATATATGAAAATTTTACATATTATGAATTTTGGTTGAAAAAGGTTTCATTTTTTGGTCCCATAATCTCAAGAGATGGAACAGAAGTAGATATATCAAAGAAGGTTTCTATTGAATGTTGGATTAGACTAACCATAGTGACTAAGATACATAGATTTCTTGGTTTAGCTATATATTATCAATGGGTGGTGTAAACATTCTCACAAATATCTAATACTATGACTATGTTAACATAGAAATGTGTCAAGTCACTTTTTAAAAATTATTATGAGGGAATTTCAAGGAACTCATGTAATGGTTGGTCTGTACACATGTGTTTACATTACCCGATCGTGGAAAAGGGTTTTTAATCATTATTAATGCTTGAAGAAGGGATTTGGATGTGTTCATATGAATAATAAAATGATTTTGGCACATTCCTCATGATCTTTTATGATTAATTTGAAAAATTACCCCAGTCATGATTTGGAGTTAGTGGAGGTAATTGTTGAATAAATATAGAGGCATTATATATTAATGTATAAAAGTGTCATATAAATATTTATCACTAAATTATAAATTATATATTCAAAAAAAGGATTTGACCATGTGCACAGAAGATGGTTGGAGCTGATAAAGTGTTATGAGTACTCTATACATTAAATCATTGGGAAAGAGAACAAGGTGGTCTATGTTTTAAGTCGAAAAGATCATGAAAGATTATCCCTGATAAGGATAAAAAAGGATCCAATATATAATGACCCACACATTACATACATGGTTATTACTTCAAAATTTAAGCATGATTATTACAACATATAACAAAACCATGAAAGGACCATATAAGTATAGTGTCTTTAGAAACTGGGAAACATAAACAATTGGTTCATAAAGCATCTACATTGTCTCCCATTTATTTCATCATATCTAGAGTAACTTTTGGCATATCCTACTTAATAATCTTCTTCCCGACCCAGGAAAAAAAAACATACAAAAGGTTGTGCTCAAATGCTCAGTAAGGGTATTCAAAAGAAATATCAATCACATCATATTCATAATAACATAACATTTTGGAAATCTTAACCTGCAAAAGAAATCATAATTTCATAACATGGGACAAATCATAGTAGTGAAATATAATATAAATAATCATAACATAAAACATGAAACTTTGTAGCATACACACATAATCATAGAGAATCATTTCTTATTAGTCAAAACACATTTCCAAGACTATCTTAGCAGACAAAGTCCATTTCTGAACCGAGTTCACTCCTGGTTTCAGTCCTGTTTCACTGAACTGGATTAACCTGCCATTCCAGCCATGTCTATCTCATGAGATATAATTCTTTACCCAATTAATTGGAGGGAGATATAGGTTCCACCCATCTCCTAATGAAACCATTCTTATGTTTGCCACAAAATCATAAATCATATATCATAGCTTAACCCATGTAATAAAAATTGTATTCTTAATCATCATGCCATCATAACATAATCCATATAAGATAAAAGGACATCATAAAATTAATTCCATCCTAAAATAATCAAAAAAATTTCAAAATAGGGATTGAACCAGAACCCCATATTATCTTAGATGGAAAATAATTTTGATAAAACACTTGAACTCCATTCTTGAGGAAAATATCCTTTCTACTTCAAAATAATTTTTCATTTCATAACATGTCAAACAATTTTTAACTAAAAATAGTTGATTAAAAATAAACTTGAAAACTTGTAAAGAAATCTTCTTGGAAATAATGTTCTAAAAATCGATTCATATCGTATAAGTTAAAAAACCCATTCTTCTCGTACTTTGGCCGAAAAAGTCAAAAAGTACCTCGTACGAAAAATGACAAAATATTCCTTTCATATATTTTAATAAAAACTCACCGAAGGGTAAAATTGGATTTAAAAAATTGTCTAAGGATATAAATAATATTACGTATTGAGGAAACATGGATGTGGATGATAAATATTCCCTAGTAAATTCTGAAGTATAAACAATCTCGGATAAAAATGAGATTGTGAGATTTTCCCTTAACTTAAGTCCGATTTGTTTCGTATGTGTCCGAACCACCTGTATAATGATTAAAATAATGTCATTGACTTATTATAGAATCATAAATATTGTTATGATATCATATATAGTCATATTCTTAGCTTCTTATTAGTAATATTTCATTGTTACTTGTTATTCGGGTGCTTATTGCTTTTTGTTCTTATGCGTGTTTTGTCGGATAAATTCTTATTCTTCTATTTAGGTTATAGATAACTCATTTACAGAATGGTATTAGTGTAATATATATCATATTTATTCATTTAATTCATTTATGTAATCATTATGTAATGAAGATCATGTAGAACGAGTCACATCACATCTTGGAGACGGTAGGCCCTATGTACCCACGAGCGATGATATCGTTCCCATGATCGTGAAATTGTATTGGAGTGTATGTATACTATTTAAGAATCAATATCACTTTACAATAATCATATATAGTTGTTATTTACACCATTAGACCCATCCAAGTAAGATGGTGGTTGAAAATAGATTACACCACGGCGTGGAGACGGTATTCTGTACGTACGCACGCACGGTGATTTCATTTTCCGTAGGATTGATAGATGGTGAAATTGGGTTGTTTCATAATTATAATAACATATCCGTACATGAGTGATACTGATTTTATATATTCATAATGAAACAACTAATGAAGAAGAAGTGGAAGAAGAAATAAATTTGAAGGAATCGGTAACAGACATTACCTCTTCTTTGAAACCCCTCTTTGAGACCTCCTCTTAGGGAACTAAAATTGGTCTTTGATAAAGACTAGGACCTCTAGGATGTTTCTAGGGAAGTGTAGAATAGAATTTTTCAGGGATTGGACGAGTTTTAAGGCTCAATGTGGTGTGAGGAAGAGAGGGAGGAGGTGCCCTTTTATAAGGGAGGAGAGGGGCACCTTTGGAAAAACAAAAAATATTATTTTATTATAAAGTCATATTTGGTTTTTTATAGCTCCAGTTTGATTTATTTAGAAGCTAAGGTGGTGATTGGTAGAAATAATCTCATCTAATATAATTTATACAAGTTTAGGTATCTATTTTAACCTTATCATTATGATTTAACTTTAAGTTAAATAAGTTTACTTTTACCGTGTCTTCTTGTTTTCTTACACTATAAGGTTATTAAACTTCCTATAACAAGTCAAAAGAACCCCAAGTTGTTTATTATTAATATATATAACCTTATATAAGTAATTTGGCCGAACCGTAGATTTCTAGGAATAATATAACAATTAATAATATAATATTTCTTTTAAAAACTATATTATGTCAATTTTGACACTATTTGGTAATTGATTTTTGAGAAAATCATAACAGAAATATTAGTTTGAAAAAGTTAATAAAATCAATACTAACATGTCATATTAAACTAGAAAATTAGTTTAATTCATAAAAAGTCTCAAATTACATTTATTTGGGTATTTATAACATCAATTATGTCAATATTTCATTAATAAGATAATTACTACATCATCATTGTGTCATAAATAAATTAATATATTTAATGTATAAAAATTATAAATAAACTACTATTATGTAGGAAATCCTTTTATCTTTCTAATAAATATTTATAGTCGAATTTATCTTTTGTATAACTCTATATTAAAAATGGTTTAGTTGTTAAACATTGATTTTAACTATTTTAACTATTCTTTAAATAAAATAATATTAAATGTCCTAATCTAATCCAAGTGGGCATAAATGGTCATATTTTATTCCAAAGGTTGTTTTTGGTCGAATTAAACTTATTCAATAGAATTTGGACATATGTTAGGGTAATAATAATATCATTTTTACCCTTAATTATCCTATTTACTTTTAACCGTGGTAAAAAAAGTAAAAAGTTACTATTCACCAAAAATTATTTTCCCCTCATTGAACCACGTTTTAGTACTTGATATTAACTGTGTGTCTCGGATTTTCGAAATTCCACTCACAGAAGTGGTAAAATTATGTTTTATGTAAATTTTCAAATTCTCCTAGGAGGTGGGTAAAAGACGGTGAAAAGTTCAATAAAATTTTTATATATCTAAAATTATTATAAAATGACTTCAATGAATTGTATTGGACATATATAGGTATTATGTATCAATTTTGACCTAAAATAAATTTAAATAAAATAAATAATTATTTAAATAAAAAGTCGGTTTTTAAATAGTAACCTAGTGTTTTCACTATTCATCAAAAATTGAAAGTCTTCAGAAAAATACCAAAATTTCACCCTAGGCTAATTTCGATATTTCGAATGTAAAAATGTTGTCCATTTTGAAAAATAAAATTTAAAAAATTTCAAAAATTGGGTATTACTATTCATAACGGCTAGTTTTAATAATATTTTAATAGAATTTCGTTGTTTAGTGAAACTTGATACTGCGTACAACACATGTTATCAAGGAAGGTCGCGATTGCGTGTAAATCAAGCCAAGCTAGTGTTGCGTGTAGTGAAACATTCATTTGATGATGTATATAACATAAAAACAAAATATTTCTCATAAAAGTCTCGGGTGTTACATTCTACCTCCTTTAAAATGAATTTCACCCTCGAAATTCATCACTTTGTAACAAACAGATGAGGATACCTCTCCTTTATCATATCCTCACGCTCCCATGTAGCTTCTTCAAATTGGCGGTTCCTCCATAAAACTTTCACCAAGCGAGTGGTCTCGTTCCGTAGAACTTTTTCACCATGATCCATAATTTCTATCGGTTGTTCTTCATAAGAAAGATCTTGCTCCAGTGGTACAACTTCTGAGATGAGTACATGTGAAGGATCAGGTATGTACTTTCTCAGGAGAGATACATGGAACAGATCGTGAACTTGGGAGAGATTCGGTGGAAGTTCCAATCGATAAGCTCCCTTCCCAACACGATCCAATATTTCGAAAGGACCGATATACCTAGGGCTCAGCTTTCCCTTCATTCCAAATCTCATTACTCTTTTCCAAGGAGATATTTGAAGAACACTTTATCACCCACTTCAAACTCTAGGTCTTTTCTTCGGCTGTCGGCATACCTTTTTTGTCAACTCTGAGATGCTCTTATGTGTTGTTGAATAGATCTGACCTTTTTTTCCATCTCATCAACAAGATCAAGTCCTAATAGCTTTCTTTCCCCAACTTCATCCCAGCAAGTTGGAGTCCTGCATTTCTTTCCATAGAGAGATTCATAAGGAGTCATCTGAATACTGGAGTGAAAGCTATTATTATTCGAAAATTCCACCAAAGGTAGGTGTTGATCCCAACCACCTTTGAAATCCATAGAGAAGGCTCTTAACATATCTTCTATAGTTTGAATTGTTCACTCAGACTAACCGTCTATATGGGGATGATAAGTAGTGCTGAAACTCAAATTTGTATCTAGAGTATGCTGAAGACTTCGCCAGAACATTGAGGTAAGCCTCAGATCCTGATCAGATATAATGGAAAGTGGTACTCCATGCAATCTTACCACTTCCTTCAAATATATCCTGGAAATCAAATCCAGAGGGAAACCCTCTCTAAGAGAAATGAAGTGTGCCGACTTTGTATGACAATCAACTATGACCCAGATAGCATTATTACCTTTGGATTTTTAGGAAGTCTGGTGACAATGTCCATAGTGATGTTTTCCCATTTTCATTCCGGTATGGGTAATGGTTGTAACATCCCCTTAGAATTCTGTCTCTCAGCTTTAACTTGATAACATATCAAGCATCAAGAGACATATTCACCAACATCTATTTTCATGTCATCCCACCAGAAGTACTCTTTCAGGTCCCTATACATCTTTGTGCTTCTAGGATGAATAGAGAATGAAGAACTATGAGCCTCATCCAACATCTCCTTCTTTTATTCTGGGAATGGGAGGAACACAAACCTGATTCTTGAACTTTATTATCCCATCACAATCAATATTGAATTCAGGAACATTTCTCACCTTCTTTTCTAACTCTACATCTTCTTTTTGGGACTCATTAATATTCACATGTAAAGATGGTTGAACATTCATTTGAGAAAGATACGATTTCTCCCCTTCCATTATAATTCCATGATCCATTCTTTGTAAATACATAAATATTGGATCTTTTGTGATCCTTATCATTGATAAGCTAGCAGGGTCTTTTCAACCTAACACATATTCCACCTTGTTTGCTTTCCCAAGGTGGTAATGAATTGACCAGTCATAATCCTTAATCAGCTCCAACCATCTTCTTTGGTGCATATTCAGCTCTTTTTGTGTGAAAATAAAATTTAAACATTTATGATCTGTATAAATATCACACCTTTCTCCATAAAGATAATGCCTCCAATTCTTTTATGCAAAGATTACCACAGCTAACTCCAAATAATGAGTTGGGTAATTTTTCTCATGGATTTTCAACTGTCATGAGGCATAAGATATCACCATATCATTTTGCATGAGAACACACCCCAATACCTTCTTGGATGCATCACTGTAGATCACAAACCTTTCTCCACTACAAGGAAGTGTGATCACAGGTGCAATGGATAACCTTCTTTTCAACTCCTTGAAATTCTCTTCACATTCCTCTGTCCACAAAAACATAACTCCTTTTTGAGTCAACCTGCTGACTGGATTAGATAATTGTGAAAAATCATTCACAAAACGTTGATAATATCTAGCCAAACCATGAAAACTTCGGATCTCAGTTAATGTTGTTGGTCTCGACCATCTTTTGATAACCTCTGTTTCTGGTAGATCCACATATATACCCTCTTTTGAGATTATGTGACCCAAAAATGCAACTTTTTGAAGCCAAAATTCACACATGGTAAATTTGGCATAAATCCTCTCCTTTCTCATGGTCTTCAATACAATTCTCAAGTGATCTTCATGTTCTTCTTTACTCTTTGAATAGACAAGAATATCGTCTATAAAGACTACCAAAAACTGATCAAGATAGTCTCTAAAGTCTCTATTCATCAGATCAATGAAGATAACAGGGGCATTAGTAAGACCAAATGTAATCACTATAAATTCATATTGTCCATACCTTTTACGAAAATCCTTCTTTGATATATCCTCCCTTTTGACCCTCAATTGATGATACCCTGAACAAAGATCAATCTTGGAAAAGTATTGAGCTCCGCATAGTTGGTAAAATAAGTCATCAATACGTGGGAGGGGATATTTGTTCTTTATAGTGGTCTTGTTAAGTTCTCGATAATCAATGCAAAGTCTCATTGATCCATCTTTCTTCTAAACAAAAAGAACAGGTGCTCCCCAAGGTGATTCACTAGGGCGTATGAATCCCTTACCATGATTCTCATGGAGTTGCTTCTTCAATTCCTGCAACTCAATTGGGGCTATTCTACAAGGTTTCATTGAAATAGGCAAAACACCTGGTATGAGTTCTATTGAAAACTCAACTTCACGATTTGGTGGAATACCTGGCAATTCCTCCGGAAATACATCATCAAACTCCTGTACAATGGGCATATTCATAATCTTGAGATTCTCACCAACCATTTGAGACAAATAACATTCATTTAGTGGAATCAAGACCCATAATATGGAAGAAATTTCCACTGGAAGGTTATGTTCATGCTTGCATCGATAGACGATCATAGATTGATTTGGAATATGAAATGTGACTTCCCTTCTTTGGAAATTGATATGAGCTCTATATAGAGAAATCCATTCCATGCTAAGAATCACATCAAATTACACTATAGGAAGGATCACAATATTTGCAGGAAGCACATTCCCACAAACTTCAATCAGAGAAGAATTATAAACTTTTGATGTGACTGTTGTTCCATTAGGGGTTTTCACAGCTAACTTAACTTCTAATTGTTGAGGTAATACGGTGATCCCCTTAGAAAATTCTTCAGAAATAAAATATTGGGTGGATCCAGAATCAAATGAAACTTTTTCTACTTTAGAGTGGATGGTAAGTGTACATTTCAGCACTTCGTTATCATAATCCACATCGCTGATAGAAATTGCATGTGAATTTACTTTATATTTATCCTTAAGAGTTTTTTGACATCGATCATCATCAACAAACCTTGGATTAGGGAATTGATTGGCATAATGCCCCATTTCCTTGCACTTGTAACATTGAAGTGTAGGAGGTTCACACTGTGAAGCATTTTTTTTGTTCACATCACTAGACATCTTCTTCCCATCATTGTGGCATTAAAATGCCTGATGAACTCCCTTTCCACATATGAAACATTTACTTGTCCCTTTAAGACAACTCCCTCCATGTTTCTTTCCACACTTTGAGCATAAGGGGAAACTCATATTCTTTTCAGTGTGCTCTTTAGATTTTCCTTTGAATTCCAGTTTCCTCTTCTTATCAAACCCATATGACTGATTGGTTACTCCAATCTCCATCTCAACCATGAGAGCACATTGAATAATTTCCTCATAGCTATTGAAGTCCCTTATGGATAACACCCTTCGAAGACTTGGTTTTGAGCCACTAAAGAATCGATCGATCTTACTCTGAGGTTGGATAATAATACCATAACCGTACCTTGCATGTCTTGTAAAATTTTCTTCGTAGGTACCAACATATTCATCATCCTTTTGCTTTATTTCAAGAAACACCTTCTACATCTTTGTTCTAAGAATAAGAGGGATGTACTTATTGAAAAATATGTTATTGAACTCGTCCCATTCCATGGAATCAATTTCATCTCTTTACTTCATATTCTTGATAAGATTCCACTATTGATCAGCATCACCTTCCAAACGATACACTGCTAAGATGACTTTATGATGTTCAAAACATTGAAGAACTGAAAATATCTTTTTAGTAGTACTGATCCAATGTTCAGCAACTAATGGATCAGCAGTCCCGCTGAATGAAGGTAGACGCTACCTCATGATGGATTCAATAGAATGTTGCTCCTTCCTTTGCTCATTTCGAAGTCCTTCATGATTCATAGCTTGAGAAAGTTGTGTGACCATGGCTACAAGATTTTGCATTACAGCTCCCATAACATTTGGTTGCTCAGGGGGACAATCAATGCATTGCCCGTCGCATTCCGCATTAACACGGTTCCTTCGGGTTCTAGCCATTTACTAAAACCAAGAAGAATAGTGTGAGATACACTAATTATAATAGGAAAACCACATAATAAAGAATAAAATTTAACACTTAAGGTCTTATCATAGGCTCTTCATGGCCATTTCTAAAACACTAAGATTGTGTTCTATTCTTAGACTTATCCTTAGGGTTCTTACTAAGGCTTTCACATCCTAGATTCCAAAGGTTGACTATACCTTTCCTCTGATACCAAGTATAACGACCCACAAATTACATACATGGTTATTACTTCAAAATTGAAGAATGCTTATTACAAAATATAACAAAACCATTAAAGGACCGCATAGGTATAGTTTCTTTAGAAACTAGGAAACATAAACAAATGGTTCATAAAGCATCTACATTGTCTCCCATTTATTTCATCGTATCTAGAGTCCCTTTTAGAATTTCCTACTTAATAACCTTCTTCCTGACCTGGGGAAAGAAAACATATAAAATTGTGATATAAAATTCTCAGTAAGGGTATACAAAAGAAATATCAATCACATCATATTCATAAGAACATAACATTTTGGAAATCTTATCCTGCAAAAGAAAGAATAATTTCATAACATGGGATAAATCATAGTAGTGAAATATAATCCCAATAATCATAACAAAAAATATGAAAATATGTGTCATACACCCATAATTATAGAGAATCATTTCTTATTAGTCAAGACTCATTGCCAAGACTATCTTAGCGGACAAAGTCCATTTCTGAACCGAGTTCACTCCTCATTTCAGTCCTGTTTCACTGAATCAGATAAACCTGCCATTCTAGCCATTTCTATATCATGAGATATAATTCATTACCCAATGAAATGGAGGGAGATATAGGTCCCACCCATCTCATAATGAAACCATTCTTATGTGTTCCAAAAAATCATAAATCATACATCATAGCTTAACCCATGTAATAAAAATGGGATTCTTAATCATCATGCCATCATAATATAATACATATAAGATAAAAGGACATCATAAAAATAATTCCATCATAACATAATAAAATCAATGTAATAATAGGGATTGAAACAGAACCCTATATTATCTTTGATGGAAAATAATTTTGATAAAACACTTCAACTCCATTCATGAGGAAAATATCCTTTCTACTTCAAAAACATTTTTTCCTTTATTAACATGTCATACAATTTTAAACTAAAATAAGTTGATTAAAAATTAATTTTAAAACTTTTTAAGAAAGATTCTTGGAAATAATGTTCTAAAAATCCATTCATGCCGTATAAGTTAAAGAAACATTCTTCTCGTAATTTGGCCGAAAAAGTCAATAAGTACCTCGTACGAAAAACGACAAAAGATTCCTTTAATATATTTTACTAAAAACACACCTAATGGTAAAATTGGATTTAAAAAATTGTAGGAGGATATAAATAGTATTATTTATTGAGGAAACATGGATGTGGATGATAAATATTCCCCAGTCAATTCTGAAGTATAAACAATCTCGGATAAAAATGTGATTGTGAGATTTTCCCTTACCTTAGGTCCGATTTGCTTCGTATGTGTCCAAAACTCCTATATAATGATTTAAATAATGTCATTTTCTTATTCAAGAATCATACATATTGTTATTATATCATATATGGTCATATTCATTGTTTCTTATTAGTAATATTTCATTGTTACTTGTTATTCGGGTGTTTATTGCTTTTTGTTCTTATGCGTGTTTTGTTGAATAAATTCTTATTCTTATTTTTAGGTTATAGATACCTCATTTACAGAATGTTATTAGTGTAATATATATCATTTTATTCATTCAATTTATTTATATAATCATTATGTAATGAAGATCATGTAGAATGAGTCGCATCACATTGTGGAGACGGTAGGCCGTACGCATGCACGGGGGATGATATCATCCCCATGATCGTGAAATTGTATTAGAGTGTATGTATAATATTTTAGAATCAATATAAATTTACAATAATCATATATAGTTAATATTTAAACCATTATACCCATCCATTTAAGATGGTGGTGGAAAATAGATTACACCACGGCGTGGAGACGGTATTCCGTACGTATGCACACGCAATGATTTCATTTTCCGTAGGATGGATAGATGGTGAAATAGGTTTGTTTAATATGTATAATAACATATCAGTATATGAGTTATACTGATGTTATTACTTCATAATGAAAAAACTAAAGAAGAAGTAGTGGAAGAAGAAATAAAGTTGAAAGAATCGGTAACATACATTACCTCTTATTTGAAACGCCTCTTTGAGACCTCCTCTTAGGGCACTAAAATTGGTCTTTAAAGAAGACCAGGATCTATTGGATGTTTCTAGGGAATTGGAGAAGATAATTTTTCAGGGGTTTTCCGATCTTGAAGGCTCAATGTGGTGTGAGGAAGAGAGGGAGGAGGATCCCTTTTATAATGGAGGACAGGGGCACCTTTGAAAAAACTAAAAATATTATTTTATTATAAAGTCATATTCGGTTTTTAATAGCTAAAAATTGATTTATTTTGAATATAAGGTGGGTATGGGTCGAAATAATTTCATCAAATAGAATTTAGACAAGTTTATGTATCTATTTTAAACTTATCATTTATATTTAACTTCAAGTTAAATAATTTTACTTTTATCGTGTCTTCTTGTTTTCTTACAGTATAAGGTTAATAAACATACTATAACAAGCCAAAAGAACCCCAAGTTTATTATTATTAATATATATAACCTTATCTTATTAATTTCGCCGAACCTTATATTTTTAGGAATAAAATAACAATTACTAATATAATATTTGTTTTAAAAACTATTTTATGTCAATTTTGACACTATTTGGTAATTGATTTTTGTGAAACTCATAACATAATTATTAGTTCTAATAAAGTAAATAAAATCAATAATAAAATGGCATATTAACCTATAAAATTAGTTTAATTCAAAAAAAGTTTCAAATTACATTTATTTGGGTATTTATAACATCATTTTGTCAATATTTCATTAATAAGATAATTACTACATCATCATTTTGTCATAAATAAATTAAAGTATATAATGTCTAAAAATTATAAATAAAATACCATTATTTAGGAAATCGTTTTATATTCTTAATTAATATTTATAGTTGAATTTATCTTATGCATAACTCTATATTAAAAATGTTTTAGTTATTAAACTTTGATTTTAACTATTTTAACTAGTCTATACATAAAATAATATTAAATTTCGTAATCTAATACATGTGGGCCTAAATGGTCAAATTTTATTCATAAGGTTTTTTAGGTTGAATGACACTTATCCAATAGAATTAAGACTTGTGTTAGGGTAATAATAATATCATTTTTACCCTTAATTACCCTATTTACTTTTAAACGAGGTAAAAAAGAGTAAAAAGTTACTATTTACCAAGAATTATTTTCATCTCATTGAACCACATTTTAGTCCTTGATATTATCTGCATCTCTCGGATTTTCGAAATACCACTCACAGAAGCGGTAAAATTAAGATTTATGTAAATTTGAAAATTCTCCTAGGAGGTGGGTAAAAGGCGGTGAAAAATTCAATAAACTTTTTATATATCTAAAATATAATAAAATGACTCCAATGAATTGTATTGAACTTATATAGGTATTATGTATCAATTTTCACATAAAATAAATTTAAATAAAATAAATAATTATTTAAAAAAATTCGGTTTTTAAATAGTAACCCAGTGTTTTCACTATTCATCAAAAATTGAAAGTTTTCAGAAAAATACCAAAATTTCACCCTAGGCTAATTTAGATATTCCGAATCCAAAAATGAAGTCCATTTTGAAAGATAAAATTTACAAAATTTCAAAAAGTGGGTATTAAAATTCATAACGGCTAGTATTATTAATATTTTAATAGCATTTCGTTGTCTAGTGAAACTCGATATTTTGTACAACACAAGATATCGAGGAAGGTCGCGATTGCGTGTAAAACAAGCCAAGCTAGTGTTTTGTGTAGTGAAAGTTTCCTTTGATGATGTATATAACATAAAAACAAAATATTTCTCATAAATTTCTCGGGTGTTACACAATACATATTAATTGTAAAATTGTGGTTCAAAAAATCATGAAGGATAGGGAAAAATCACATCATTCACAAATGAATGTTCAACCCTCCATCCAAGTGGTGATTAATGAGGCATAGAATTAATATGTAGATATGCGAAAGAATGTCAGAAATGTTTATGAGATTAACCTTGATTAGGTTGTAATGATATGGTTTATGAATCATGTATGTGTTCCTTCTATACCATATTTTGTGAAGTTTATTTTAGGTTAAGATCATAGTACTTCATTATCTATTAATCAAATTTGTATAATTATGTATAGGAATTTAAAACAATATTTCCTGTTGGATGACATGAAGAGTGATATCATTGAGTTTGTATCTTGTTTCTTGGTATTCCAGTAAATTATGTCTAAAAGAAAAAATCATAGGGGTATGTTTCATCCATTACCCATACCAGAATAGAAATATGAGAACATCACTATGGATTTTTTTGATAGAGTACCCAAAAAATCTAAATGGTATAATGCTATATGGGTGGTAGTTGATCACCTCGTTATGTTAGAAAACTTATTTACTATCATAGAAAATTTATATACATACTATATTTCCATGATATAAATTAAATAATTTCTCAGGCTAATTTCAGTACATCAATGAATTATATCTATATTGGATGTAATGTTTACATAAAAATTCAAGAGAATACATTAGAAAGCACTTAAGAAAGAATTGAGTTTTAGAACTACTTATCATACCAAAATGTATGGTTAATCTAAAAGAAATATTCACACAATATAGGATATATTGAGATCCTTTTCATTATTTTTCAATGGTGTTTTTCATCAAAACATTCCTCCAATTGAGTTTCCTTACAACAATAGATTTCACCCAAGAATTTATATGGAACCTTATGAATCCATAGATGGATAGAAATTTAGAGCTCCAACATGCATGGACAATGTTTAAGAAGGAATGGTATGGGACTAAAAATCATTGTAGAAATGCCACAGAAGGTTTGAGACTTTGAAGAGAATATCAAGGTAGCACAAATTGAGTTGAAACGTTATGTTGATAACCATTTGTGTGGTCTATAATTTGATGTTAGTTAAGTGGTGTTTCTAAAAATCTATCCTTAGTTGGAGGTTTTGTGATTCTAGAAGAAAGGGTTAGTATGCCCAAGGTATATCAGTACCTTTGAGATTACTGATTATTTATGGATAGTATCCTATGACATGATACTTCCTAAAAATAACACCAATGTTCATAATGTGTTACATTTATATCTACTATGGAAGTACAAGCGTGTCCATTAACATGTATTGAACTCAGAGGATATACATCTAGACCATGACCTTTCATATGAGGAACTACCAGTTGAAATTTTTGATCTTATACAGAATTTTCCACTAAACAACACCACACACATGGTCAAAATTTTGTGGACAAATAACTATTAGAGGATGCTACTTGTGATCTTGAGGATATAATGAAGAAGATTAATCCTAATTTTTGTGTACCATAATGAATAATTTCAATGGATAAATTCATTTTATGGTGGGTATAGTGTAACACCATGCGTTTTTAGGATATTTTTTCTCCAATTAATGAATTTTCATTGATGTTTCATATTTAACTATGTATAAAATACCTCTCACATGGTACCAAATAAGTATACGTTTCACACAACACCACGTTTTTCCAAACAAAAATGTATTATTAAAATATTACATATTATTACATAACCTAGCTATTTTGATAATGGTTATGAATATTTCTATCTAATTTATGAAAACATATGATTTACACAAATATAAAATAAATTAATTAGTTATGATGTACCAATTTAATTTAAATTGAATATTTTTATAGAAAACTATTTTTATGCAGAGAAATATGTTTTATCCAAGTAAATTAAATTAACTATAATTATATACTAAAATAAATGTAATATATATTATATATTCAATATTTTTTTTACATTTTTCCAATATATTCAATAAGAATTATATACGAACAAAGAAAATATTACGCATAAAAGCCTACATTTTTTTATTAATGTACGTTTATAGTATTTTGATGGAGAAACTACATTAAATATAAATTTTTGAACATTTATAAATGTTATGTGGAAAATAATTTTTTTAAATAGAAACATAAAAATTAGGTGAGGATGAATTTTTTGTATTTTTCCGTGATGTTTTATTTTTTAACGAATAGTGAAAAAATATTAGAATTTAACTCAAAAATAATTTTTCATATAACAAATTTATAAGGATAGATTTTATTTTTAATTGATTTTATTTTTTTAATTATATCACATTTTTTTTTCAATTCAACCAATTTAGGAAAATTTAATCAATTTCACATTGAAATTTGTTATAAAAACAACTAAACTATTGACCATTTTTACATTAAATAACATATCTTGTTGTCTTGTCTTCAGTATTAAGTTTAATGTAATTTTTTTCACTCATGTTATTGGATTTTGGAAAAAACAATTCTATATTTGGAATTATCATTATTTATAAATTAAAATAAGATAGTCATAGTTTTCAAACAAAAATATTATTGTAGTTAATTAAAATTATTTACAAGGATTAATATTGAATTATGTTTAACAAGGGACTGGACCCCAAACATAAGGCCTGATATTACCAATATAATTATCCAAGATCCATTGGTTGGACATTTGTTTACCCTATCATATGTCTTCTTTACTTTGGACCGTTATTGGATCCACTTTGAATAAAAAATGTTTCTGGGGTTTCACATTTCCAAAATATTACAAGAGTGACACTCCTCCACCACTATAAAAAGGCCACATATCCTACCACTCCCACACACCTCATATGAAATTTATGTTCTTCTAGTCTCTTACAAATTATCTCTTAATCAAACCTCCATTACACCTTCAATTATCCCTATATGAATAACTCCTTCAATGAAAGACCTTTGGTTCAAACCAAAATGAGTAACCCGGTTAAGAGGTAACACCCATCAATATCCTCATGATACAAAGATGTTTTCATTCTATGAATTTTACCTACACATACACACACATCGATCCAATGGTTAATGAACAAAAAATTTATGTGTACAACTAACTCCTGCCTCATAAAAGGAAGATTGTTCATTATTCCTTTACTACCTCTCATGGTGGAAATTATTATAGAAAACATATTTTTATATAATATTTATAATTTCATTGCTATTATATTATTATTTTAAAAAAATCATTATACTTTCCCAATTGTGTAAATATGATAATTTCGATTGAGGAAATGTGGAATACCACTCACTCAAAGGGATGTGATTCATTCACACACTACATGGAATGTATTAAGGATTTTTTAGTGAATATATTATATATATGATTAAATAATAATATATTAATGATTAAATAGATATATATATATATTAAAATATTTCATTTAATCTCTTTTTTCTGATATGATAATAAAATGGAATCAATGTTCATCCGTATGTACGACCTAACATATCCATGAATTGTGTATTTCATATTCCAATACTGTATTCAATAGATAATTATGATACACGTAACTAAATATAAATTATATTTAAAACATTTTCTACATTTTTGGAATCATGATCTATGTATAAGGACCAAAGATATAACAATTCAAGACACATGTGAAGAAAAAAGTGGATATTACTCATAGTGAAACTTAACATTGTATTGCTAAAAAGTGGGTAATAGAAGGTCATAATCAACCCATATATAGTATTATATATAATAATATTTTTCTAGAAAACATTTAAAATAATCTTAAATTTATTATATAGGAATATTGTAAGATTACAAAGATATTCACGACACTGTATAGGAGTTTCATCTCAATTTTTATATCTGTGAGATACATGAAATGGTCATCACTCTTTTCTTTTGTGTGGTGTATATACTAGTTATGAATTAATACTATGATTATTATTGTTAAATTTAACAAAATTTATATATCACTTTTATTATATTTATTTAATGGGGTTTATGTTTATAATTTTTTTAAGAGACTTTTATGTTCTCAAGGAAAACAGTTTTGAAATGGTTTTCATGATTCTTTATAAGTTTCAAGGAAAATGGTTTTCAAAATGTTTGCAATATTATATTATAATTTTTTATGTTTAATTTAAATTAAAATATTTTTCAAATGTTTTCATGTTTTGGAAATAATATTGTAAAGAAGAAGGATATTTTCATCATTAAATGTTTTAAAATTTTCATTCAAAATTATTTCCCATATAAGGTTTCATCTATTGGTGTACTCATGACATCTATGGAAATGATTGATTGTTATCATTATAATTATTTATATGAATGGATTATGTTTTGGTTGGATGATTTTTTTCACCTATTTATTTTTCATGGATCATATGGTTTTTAAAACAACTTATTTTTTGGGGTTATTATTATGATGAAAATATAATCAAACTACTATCTTTTTTTCACAGGTTATGATACGACAACATGTTTATGATTCTGATTTTATTTAAAATGTTATGATATTATTGTTTATGATTTTGTAACCTAATTAGGTATGATTTTATTATGAGATGGTTGGGACCTATATCTCCATTCAATGCATTTGTAAAATATTTATATCTCATGTGATAGAATAATATGGTATTGGGTGTGAACCTTGACCACTAAATGGCCATTGGAGTGAACCATGCCAACCAAGATGGTATGAGTAGGGAACTAAAGATACTAATATGGGAATGGGACTATAACATGACTAGAAAGATTGTTTGGGGAGTGAAACCATACTACAATGATGATCTTGGTAGTATTTATTTGGCTATAATGTAAATCATATTTTATTCTTATGTGTTTTCCATAATTCCATTTTTTATTCCTATGTTACACTATGCAATATTAAGTAATTCACTTCCTTATTATTCATGTATTGTGAACATTAATGATTTCTTCCATGGTTCACATTTATGTTATTTGATATGTAGGGTATGATCTTAAAATGTTTTAAGCACATTCTCATACTCCTATACTCATTTTTATGCTTATATGTCTCCCCTGTTTATTATTACTAAGCATCTAAGTTCACCCCATTTTATGTTTCCATCCATAATTTATGAAGATATGTATTATGTATGATGTTTCAAAGTATGGTTCTAGTCATGAAGAACCTAGTGGGATATAATGTAGCTCAATTATGTACTAGGGTCCATGATTCAATATTTCCAAAGGCACTAGATTAGCATGGTCATTGTGCGTCTGTTTTATTATGTTTTATGTATTTTAAAAAAATTATGCAATGTTAATTTATATCAAGACTGGGTAATAATGGAAATGACCCTATTCAAATAAAAATAAAATTCTATTAAGTAAACTTATGATAAAAAAAAATCATCTACACTAGCATAAACACCATCAATCACTACTATAAAGACATCCATACATAATGGTCATAATTATTACTACATTGGATTCTTCGACATCTGATTTTTTGTAATTGATGATCAGAATCCCTTTGTTATTAACAACCTAAATTAGAATAATAGAGAGAGAAAATATAATTTTATCCTTTAACCCTTTTGAAAAATGTTATCACAACTATGTTAAATACCCTGATCAGGGGGAATCATGGTATAAATTATTAAAACAACTTTCCCATTGGATATTTTTCATCATTAAAAACAATATAATCTCACTTTCCTATATAAACGTATGAGATTATAAAAAATAATGAATGTGACACAAAAAATTTACTTAGTTCACCTACACTTGGATGTGTCAAAGGAGTAAACATATGCAATGTTAATATTTACAAAATCCATCAAATTTAACTATTGCTACATTTTTTATAATTGACTCATTGTCCCTCCTTATTCACTACCATTCATAATTTAAAAAGATCACTTTACTCTCAGCCGAAGTTTTCCATTTTTACCAAGAGAACAATATTTTCATAATAATAAGAATAAATATTTTTTACACATCATTTGGTGGTTTATGAATATCTACATTTTTGAGACATCATTTATTTTCAAAACTAATTTCTTCCATAAAGAAAACCCATTTCTATATAGTCATGAATTCAAAGTCTTTTTATCTTCAGTAAGGATTATACTACACTCAAATTAAGGGGGGGGGGTATCCAACACTTTTTTGATGATACCTTCACTTTGTAAAACATTATAACTCCCCACAACCATTTCGTGAACTCTTCATTCATGTTCATGAAACTACCTTTATTCATGACGTTAGTGGGGAATTTTTCATAGCCCTAAAACATACCATCTTTCCCAAAAATTTCTAGGAAATTTATTAAACAAAAAACATACCACATATTAATTCACATCTCACCAACTATCTTGAAACATTCTTTTACAAATATATAAACCATCAAAACACAAAAAAATAATGAATTATAAGAATTTTCCTAATTTTTTTGAGGCCCGATTGAAACACTATATTCCATAAAACATGGTCCTTCCATGAGATTTTAGACCCCAAAAATTTGGAATGAAATAGAAAAATATACCTCCTTGTACAATCCATTTTCGTGCCACTTCTGGTGCTTGCATACCTCTCTAATAATTTCATTTAAACATGACTACTCAACAATCATGTTGGAACTCCAAAACTGACCTTATAAACCCTCTATTCATGCAAACCCAACTATTCCAGAAGTAATACAAATTCATCATATTGGTTTTTTCATAATAGAAAATATGGTACCAAAAAATTCACTCCATATGAAATCATTATTGTCCCAACTAGGGTGAAACCCTCAAGAAAACAAAATCACCTACAGTGAACTCCAAGGGACACCACCTCCAATATGTTTATAAATTTTTCATACTATTAGTGATAAAAAACTTCTTCCAAATTATCTACACATTCCTAGATATATCATACACCAAACTAATGCAAATAATTGTTAGGTCACCGGTGTCATTTCAACACAACGGTGAATGTATTGTTAAACCATAGAGAGCATAAAAATAACCATCTAGATAGAATAATGGAATTTTTTATTATACATGAACTTTTTCATGTCAAAATAATCTTCCCATGTTCCCTTAAATTCCAAACATGCATTACCTGAGGATATCTTCTAAAAATTTAATCTTCCTTTGAAAATATTCATCAATCTCTATATGATTTGTTATTCTTGGATTCTACGATTTCCATTAATCATAGAACATGCCTTTCCAAAATCCTGAAAGTAAATTAACATATTCAACTGATAATATGATTTTTGGTTCTCTATGAAGCTATAATATCTCTTATATATAGATATTTTCTAAATAACCCACTAAATGAAACTATTGAATAATATTGAAATGTTCAATCATGATCAAATAATTGAAAACCACCCACAAATCATATCGAACTCATGAATCCCTATATAACCATATTAAAATGTCCTTTTCCACCTCATCCCACTTAAAAATATTATTAAGAAGTGGTTAAAAAAATCAAACTAGTCAATAACTCTTTTCTATAATCCGTTGAAAGGTCATACAGTGAGAGAAAAAACGTATAATATCAATATTTAGAGTTAGAAAAAAAAATTATTTCATTAAATATCTTTGTTAATCCTTAATGTATTACCCATAATGATTCATGATATCCCTATATCATCTATTCCCTCACAAGGCCAGGTACTACTATGCTACCATATATGTAGTTCATGTCGATCATTTCTTGTGATCTTTCTAAAACAAGTCCATTCCCCATAAACCATTATCATGTCACTGAAAAATTATTATTACACAACTTTTTGGATTTTAATTTATTCACTAAGGTGAAATTGATGAGTTTGGGAACATGTTTCATTACACATTGGTCCTCAGATTCACCCATTAAATGATCTAATAATAAGATCACGAACATTCACCCTTATTTAGATGATCTCTCTAGAATATCATTTTTTATCCTAAAAGGATTAGTTTTTATCAAAATTCCCTTTCCTAGAAGAATAATCTGTCTTGATGTACAATTTATTATGGTACTAAACCCAATGACTACCCTGAATGGTTAAGTGCATCTGAGATAATATACATTTTAAACTCATATATTTCATATAACTGATAAATATTTGACAGAAGGTATTTTATCACCATCATTTCAAGGAATTAATTGTGGCATCTAACTCTATATCATGAGTAGGGAAGTTCACATTTTGGGTCATAGATGAGGAGACACATGAGTAACTATTAGATCCTTCTACATTAATATAGCTGCCATGCCAATAAACGGATCATTGTAGTAAACTAAAAACCCAATCCCAAGATAATGGAATATAGAAATCAGAGAAGATTTATCCTCCTCTTAAGCTCAGGGAAATATTATTCTCATTATTCTTATCATTTAAATTTTACATTATTTTTTTAAGCTTAATCATTGAAATTTATATTAGGGTGAGGTCCAATATGAACTGCCTGTATTATCCGAAAAAACTATGGAAATTAAAAATCATAAAAATGGCCATCTGTTTTTCCTATGAAATATCTTCCTATACCATATTTAGATAAATTTATATTACACTATCAAAAATAACATCTTAAATAAACATACAACTTGGATCCAATGGTGACACATTGATGTTTTGAATAAAAATTATATGATCATACTACACTTGACATGATCTCAATGTGTATTGAATGAAACTCTATGGTTTTTGAATATACCAAAATATCAGTAAGGAATAAATTCACGAAAGAGTAATGGTATGGGTGAAATATCATCTATAAGAGATATATGAACTGTAATGGATTATTCTTCTACTCAAAGGGAATCATAATATACTCACACAATCCGTATTAAATTCTAAATTTTATCTTATATTTTTCCACTTCATTAACTCAATGCTAGTGGTATCCAAAATGAAAGTCAATATTGGAGCACCATCAGGCTCACCTTTACTAATCCAAAAAATAATACTTCCATGGTAATAGATATGTGTTATTTTTTATGACCAAATTAAGCCTATAATAATCATTTCACATCTAAACTATACAATACAATTTATTATAAATGAATCAAGAGAACCTCATGTAGAAGTAATTATTTGAATAAATAATTTCTCTTATAATTCCCCACTCTAAAAAGTTATTTATATCATCTTTATTACTTCCATAAGATAAGGATGAATCACTATAGGATACACACCAACTATGATTTCAATCTCAAACTCAATCCCCTACGATGATGATGTGCTATGAATTCATTTAGAAAAACATCTAGATAATTATCATCTATGGGGGGAAGAGGGAAAAAATTGTTGTATAGTCTTACGCAAGAACAATATTCATCACGTATACTATAATGGCTCTAACATTACTATTTGTAATAAAACTCTATCTTCTACTAAATTATATTATTTAATCAGGAGATACTTATTTCCACTATGATTAGTTATGTTCTCCCACCACTAGTAGAAATTGATGCATGTTTGATAATTACTCAAACAATTTTTTATGAAAATAAAATTTTAATTAGTTATCATTAAAATTTCAAAATACCATAAATTATTATATCTAGACTCTATAACAAATGTATCTCAAAATCTTGGGAGATGGTCCACCTTCCTTCACATTGGTGTATCAAGAGACATTCCATTTGATAATAACAAAACTAGAAACTTTAAAATCATAGCTAATTTAGTATATATAATGGAATGAGACACTTATATGTTTAGAAAATTAGAATAAATCATAGATGCAATCGAAAATTTATTGAAAACTACCAAATGAGAATATATAAAATCATTTTTAACCTAATAGACATAATTAAATATAACCACAGTATATCCATAGACTTATCCCATGATCCCTGGTTTACCTGATTCATTGAACCTCCTACATTTTTTTTATTACATGTCTAAGGTTCTCTTAGCCATTCCATTGGAGTATTTTCTTACCCAAAATTTACACATGAACACAATTGTTACTTTCTGAAATAGAAAACCTTGATATTAACATTAGTACCATAATAATGAAACTTCCTCTATGAATTTTTATATAATTTTTAGTAATGTCCAAAATGCTAATAATTAAAGAATTGGGGAGAACCTCCTCCAACTGTTGGAGCTAAATAAACATTACTCTACTCTAACTACTTATCATTACCCTAATTCATCTCCACAACCTTCTTATTATTTCATTTATATGGGGAACCAATAGATCCACTAAATAATTCACAATCATTCAACAAAGTATATGAATAATACCTAATACATGAACCCCCTCTAAGACATTCTCAATTGTGAGGAATTTGTGAAGAACTTCTTAATTTGTTATCAGGTAAAATAAAAAATATTTTACCTCATCATAGTTCATAATAAAATCATGAACATCTGAGATAATTTTGTCTTATTATAATCCTAATTTGTAGGGAAATTGTATAACTCCATAAAAATCGTAGAATAATTAGTCTTTGTCTACATTTATATATATATATAAATGAATTATTGAGTTTGTTCTAACTTCAGTGTGTTAGGAATGAATTTTAAAAAGAAAATAATCCTTTAATGTATTACTAGAAAACCTCTCATGTCTCTAATATTGATTCATCGCACTCCATCACCTTCTAGTGGGTCACTAAAACATATAATAATTGATTTTCATTTAATACATTCCTTGAATATCTATCAAATCAAAATGACCTTGTGGATATCAATCCACTCCTCAATATCTTGGATTCTTACCATTATATAGAATAATAAGGGATGTTTTAATTGGATATAATTGTAAAAATCATCCATCGTCAGACCACCCATGTAAGCACCTTCGCCTGAAATAGTTACACACAAAAAGACTCCATCTGGGAGAAGTTATACCATAAGGACCACTAGAGTGACCCTGGGATCAAGAATAGTAAGATCTAAATTCCCATAAAGTAGTGTTGTATGATCATTTTCTATAATTGGTGAATTCTGACACACATACCTAGGTGGTCCCCAAAGACATCATTGAGGAGGCTGTATATTAAATTCCAAATAAACACATAAAAATGACTTTAATGGAATCACTGTCTACATCACCCATGAAATTAGTAATCACGTATATAAAAAACAATTCAATTAAACTTATCATAATAATGTTACCATGTATATAACATATAAACCATAATATAACCACTTGTCCTTAGTACCATCATGTTAGTCATATTTATACATATATAACAAGGTAGATATTATTTAGGTTTAAATAATTACATGTCATCTTTGAAAAATCAAGAATGCATAAATTACAACTAGAGACTAAATATTTTTACCTTTATTAATGACTAAAAATCATATTTATGATGTATGAATCATAGTGCCTACTCACAATTAATGAACCCACCCAAATCCCATAATCCTTAAATCCACAACAACAATCAAGATCAACATGAAACTATAATATGAATATTAATGATTGTAACCCAACATTTTGTAATAATGAATAGGTCCATAATGCATGAGCTTCTAAGGGACATGAATAACACCCCTATCAGAGTTCCACACTACCAATATCCTTACTAATATTCCAAAAACAATGAATTTGAAAGAGGGAAACTCGCATTTTATATAAATTTGGAACACCCTAACCTAAACCATACGGTACGGGATGATGTTCCATATAACCACATGTGTTTCCCCTCATATGAAGGATTCTAATGACTCAGAGATGGAATGCTTTATTATGTGGGGAATGATAACATTGGTATTAAAATCCATTGGACATAACCATGTAAATATATATATAAACATTGGAAAAAAATGGAAAAAAATAATATCCATGCTATAAAAATTATAGATAGATTAATAATATAAATCATGGAATCCTTAATGTGGTATATCAGTCCAAGAAATAAATATAAGAAAAATAAATGAAAAAATATGGTAATAATCTAGATTTCATCCCCGAATCTCCATCATCACCCAATATCAACGTTTTAATCCATTCGAAACAAGTCCCTTTCTCTTTACGATATCCTAGAACATAAAGTCTTCATCAGAACAAATATTTACATGAAGGTTGTGAGTACAAAATTAATAGGTCGCCTCCAATTTGTTTTTAACATTATTGTTCCAATATAAAAAAATTATTTTATAAAATTATTTATTAAATTTTCAAGGAAAAAACATAGTGTTGAATATTAATGGTATAACCAAGAGACTATTAAACGTGACTCTACCTACATCAGATCATGTTGTAATAGAACTAATATAAAATTACATGAATCATATAATTGGTAATCAGTCTAACATAATTTATAGAATACACTTCAAGGCCATCATGCCTCATGTTTGTCCATAAGGTCATCATGCCTTGGTAACTATCTCAGGAGGAGATAAAATTTCTTAATTCCTTAGCAAACATAGGTCGGTCCTAAATATATCCATACCCATCCACAATCATCACACATGAAATTGGACATTCTCCCATCAATGGGATAAACAGAGTCACTTACGTGCCACATGTCACTAGTTAATTGATAGATAATTTAATGTTTTAATTGGTAAGAAACACATCCATATATAAGCCTAAAAATTAAAAAACACATGAATTTCATATTGGTAAATCTATCATGAGATACATATCTATAGACATGTGAATAAAATCAAAAAAATTTATAAAAATACCGTAAATGACATGGAATTCCAACCTTGGGAGTATTGATTCCCAATTCAATGAATTTCCACCAAGATAAATCTAGTAAAAATAATTACCTATAACCCATCCCAACTCCCCTTATTAGGGATTTAATAATAATGATCCAATTAGAAGAACATGATAATGGATTTATATTTATACGACTTATCCAAGGATAATTGCAACAAAAAATATATCAAGACCCGATGGAGAAATGAAAACTCCTAATATCAAACCACACATACATAATAAATTCAAAAAATAAAAATTATATCTCATAGAAATTCAAATATCTGAAAAAATATCTTTTTATCAATAATTCAAATCAGGTGGAATAGGATATTTTGGCTTTAACCACTTAAATTCACAAAACACAATTCATCAGATCAATCTAATCTATAAGAATATAGGAGATGGGATGGAGAGCATCTACACAACCATATATGGGATGACTATTTTTTTGTATAATGAGGGAAAAATAGAGGGTAGTGTTCTATAAAATAGAATTTATGGAGTAAAAATATATGGTTTTCCATTTTTAATCATACTTGGGATTCACCAACATGCTAGTGAATGGCCTATTATTGGCTAGTAACTACATTAAGAGCTTAGTTATACTACCACTGCAACAATAGAGATGATGTATTCCCATATAATATTTAAATGGCTTTGTAGAAAAGAATATCCTCTTACTATTCCACCATATGGATGGTGGTATTATAAATGATAACTCATAGTCCACCAGTCGCTTTTATGAGGTTGGTTTTTCTTCCTCCATTCTGTAATTCTAATACATGATCCGCGAATCCTTAAAATATCTACAAATAAGGAATAAAATTAATGATACACCAAAACATAATTAAACTGTTCACAAAAAAATTAGGATTAAATAAAGGAAAACATGGATTTTATATCCAAAATTTTCATTATACTAAAAAATAATAACAATAACTATTTCCTTACAGTAGAGAGAAAGATCATTTTTATACAGTCGTAATGAGAGTTTTAAAAAGTTATATCTACTAGGGGAAACATTAATAGATAAAAAAGGAATAATTATGGGATCATGGATAATGATTTTTATTCGATTATTACTATTTATAATAATATTATAATAAAATTTGTAAATCATTATAGTGGTTGTATTAAAATTATTAATAAAAATGATTTATAGAAACCATGAATAAGTTCTATTTATATTGAGTCTAAAAGGATGAAGTTTAATTATTTTTTTAAATATTCATGGGATGAAACCTAACATATTCACTTTGAATTTACTAGGGGATGAAGAACTAAATTGATATTATTATGGATCACTTGAATCATTATGTTCCTAAAGTAAGCAAGAGTTGTTAGTATGGGAGAAACAACCAATGAAAATTTATTTCAAATTAATTACTCACAATACAATTTACTTTGATTTAATAAGGATGAGAATATATTATGGAATAGATTACATGACCAACATGGACAAGGAAGAATGATATATATAAAAAAGGAATATATTTTGTGATATATACCTTTGTTGAAAAGGATATATACATTATTTTTGAAATATATTATAATGGACTAATAGTGTATTCAAGATATAAGATACTGGATCCAAAGAATGAATCCATTGAAAATAATTAATATAGATTTTAATATTACATTTATTGTGTAATATTCAAATGTTAAACTCTGTTTTACCAAATTTTCAGTTGATTTTAAAAAAATAATTACATCAATTTTCATTAAACATTTTTTTGAGTCTTAAGAAAATTTTAAATTCTTCCAAAAAGATGTTAAAAAAATTGTGACTTCATATAAATAAGTATATATTTGATAATAGAAAATAGATCAAAAAAAATATATGAACAAACTATCTTGAAAATAATTAAATATTACAATAATATAGTGAGCCTTATAATTCTAAATATTGAGTGGATGAAATAGAAAATAAAAAAATTTATATGGAAGATTCCTTTTTCTTAAACATATGTCTCAATAATTTCCTTGAAATATATTTCCTATATAGATATGAATATATATAATAGAGATATGACATGTTATAATTATGATAAATATAATTATGATATCTTGTTTAATAAGTATCATTATCTGAAATAATATTTGGAATTCAGATGTCCATGCTTTATTTGAATTGACTGTCAATATTTGGGCATTTATGATAAAAGGGTGAATGGTAGTCTTTTAATAGAATATCCTTCTTATGAAAGGAGAAAATAGTGTTAGAATAAAATCATGTACCGTATTCATGATTATTTTGATGTATTGATTATTAATATCAGTATTATTTATAACGAAGAAAATATTAATGTCTTTGATAATAAAAAGCTATAAATAATGAAAATTTTGAATATTTTTTTCAAATTAAATCTAATTTTTTTAAATATAAAATATTTTCTTTAGGATTAAACTATTGATGTAGATGTTATTATTAGTAAATATAATAGATTTATCTAATGATTAAAAATACATTCTTAATAATAATATAATTTGTGATTAACCAATATTTTATAAATTAAATTCCCATTTAAATGAATAAATGCAATAGAAAGTAATATTGTGATAGAAATCAAATGCACTAATTTGGTTGTTTTGTATAGTTAGAAGTTATATCTTACCCGATAAAAAAGCTAACATAGCATTATAACCACTAATATTATATTTATTCTAAAATGATCATATGATTAGTATATATATAGGGTTATGATAAATTCAATTGATATAGACAATGGAAGTGATGTACATTACTATTAGGGTCATACCCTATAATGCTCATTTTAAAAATATGTCGATGAAGATAATATCACTTGAGTTTTCAATTGACCAACCCCAATCTAAAATTTAGTGAAAAATATCATGAGTGAAGTATTTTTTTGGAGAAGTTATTGCCCAATGAGATCACGGCCCAAATCATACTCACTAAACTACTCTAATAAAATGTCACCACCAAACCCCTCACCCATAAAGAATTTAATGGTGTAATATAAGTAAATTTTTATAAACCCGACTTGTATGAATTTTAATATTATTTTATAACATTATTATTATATATATCATTTTTTACATTATAATGGTAAAATAATATTATCGATGAAAATTTGATTTTGATACGATGAAACTGAAAATGTAATTTTGGGAAATAAATATATTGAATCAACACACTATTTTTTTATGAAATATATTACTTTCCAAAAAAATTATATATTAATTAAAAAATATTATTTAAAAATATTTATTAATTATAAATGAAAAATAATATTATGGGGTATAATGTATCTTTTCATTTGTTAGAAAATAGTTATTGAAAAAACATGTATTTTAAAATAAGTGGATATTTTTTATTCCAATGATTAAATTATCATGTTTATATAATTATTTAGAGAAAGTAAATATTTTTTATAAATATTTGTTTTTAAATTATCTAATGTTGAATTGTTGATAATTCTTTAAGACACCATATGTTTTGGTTAAAAAATAAATCTCTTATAAATATAATGTATGTGTTATGAAATCATAAAAGCTCAAAAGTTATTTAATAAATTCTATAAAATGTCACTAGGAAATCAAAATTTCCCCCCTCTAAAACTTTTTTATGTTACGTGATTAATTTTATAAAACACTAATGAATCTCCCAAAACAAATATTATATTTTATGGTAATAAAATATAATATTTATTAACATGAAACACTTTCATATCACCAAGGGTATTATTTAAAGAGTTTTAGTTTTTTAATATTTAGATTATTTAAAGACACCCCACTTTTGTAAAAACCATGGGAAAATCTAGGGAGTGTTTTTATTATTTATTGTATACATCCAAAAATCTATGTTTCGAATTTTAAAAAATTTCCATCATTTTTACTATCTGAACCCACCCAAAATCACTTAACTCTTCACAAAAAAACACCTTTAATAATGAATTTACTCTTATATTATCTATATATAACCCATAATGGGCCACCATACTATATTTAATCTCCTCCCATTGATTTAGAAGAGCCCCCTCAAGGTGTGGTGTCATATACTTCTCCTACTTATTCATGTACCTTCTTTAAATAATATCGTTCAATTTCAAATTTTTCATGTTTGTATATGATTTTACACATATCTAATAATTTACACATTATTTATAAGTGATGGGAGACCCCTATAAATCTCATTGAAATAATAAATTAATCTTTATGTACATTTATAATGAATTTAAAAATATCCTAGGATTTTCCATGCCAATAATTAGTGTAGTGAATACACATTACAATTTATAATCAAAGGTATTCATATAGATTTAACAATCCTTAGTTTATTGAAGAAATCCATGTATGTAACCAACACTCTTTAATATTTTTTTTAAATATAATGATGTACATCTGTATTTTTTATGATCTATGTTTCACAATTATGCATGTAAATGATATAATGTTATTGGTGGGACTAGAATTATATATCCCAAAAATGATTATGATATCATGGTTTATGTTGTTTCCAAATTCCCATGTTTTCAAAATGTTATCATATTTTATCTTGCTCTTATTTTCATGTTTTTTATTCTCACCAATTTTATATTACCAAGATATTGCTTTTGACTCACATGTACTACTTTACCTTATGCCATGATTTTTCCATTTTTTATGCTATGTACCAAACTACCCAATGAAACTATGCCTCTTGATCTTCTAGGGATGTATTAAGCTTATCTTTATACACAAAATCATTAAATAAAGGGTATGAAAAATTTGTGTTCGCATAGATGGTATCAGATATAAGTCTACTTATTTTTGGGGATTAGGATTTGAAACCACTAGTGAAAGCCTTATGGGTAATGCTTAATAATGGAAGACATCATTAAATTTGTTAAAAGTATTGAGAATGTGGTTTCCATGAAAAACTCTCTTTTCAATATAATTCCAGGTTCTATGGATCTAGAATAGTTATACATAGTGGTGGTAACCATATATAGGGTTCATTGAGCTACACATGATCGACACCAAGTTCACAAAAGAGAGGCCCTGTTGGACACTTGATTTGACACTCCCTTAGGATATGTTTTGGTAACTTATCATGTCCATTATAAACCATTATAAAGTGGAAAATACCCAATGGAATTATATTATGAAATATATCATGTATAACATAAATTTTAATACATAAATTCGATGGTGAAGGTATATGTATCATTTATGTGATAAAACATTAATTGTCATGGTTTCCCAATTATATCATTAATAACTTAAAAATTATTATCCATATGTCTATTTTGGATGAAGTAAATGATTATAACTAGAATCAAATATTTAATTTTAGGATTGTATTCCATTAATTAACTTTAAATTTCCTATATGATTATGGTCCTATGAATTATTTTTTAGGATAAATGTTTTGTAGAACTTTAAAAACAACACCTCAAAACCTGGATGTTGGTTTATCAGTGAAAATATAAAATTGGAAAATTATTGCATCAAAATTATATATCCCCTCCAATATCAAATTGTTTGGGCTTAATATCCCATAAAAACTTTTGATACTAAATTTATTTGGATTCAATTATATTCTAGGCATGGATTTGATTTCCATTTATAGAGCCAACATAAATTTCCAATATAAGGATATCTTCCTCCATTTGTAAATATCCATCTATATCTATACATGTTCATGGAGAGGGATGAATATCCCTTGGTATAATCATCTCAAACATAAAAATTATTATATTTTGAGAAAATTTATCTATATGAAATGATTTAAACAGAAGAAAAAATCACCCACAATGACATACACATTGTAAGGGAATTCACAGATGTTTTTCTAAGATAATTGCCTAGTCATCCTCATAACAAAGTGGTTGAGTTCTTAGTTGAACATATAAAAATTTATATTGTAATATCAGTGGTTATATATATAATTTTCAGTTTTTAACTTTAGTAGTTAAGGAAAAAAACAATTGGAGAATCTAGGTAAAGGGATAATATGCCCATGTGCTTCATTGTGGGGTACGCCAGTCCTTTTCATTCAAATGAAGCATGGGTAAATTTATGTACTAATTTACAATCATGAGCTTTATAACATCATGATAAATAATAGTAATCACATTACTTAGATTTAGAACATATTCTATTAGCTATGTGGATCCCAATACTTCTCTAAGGTGGATATTTGGTTGGAATATTACTATGTAAAGGGGATGAAGGGAGATATCACGTATTACTACTTTTAAAACATTTAGCCAAAATTATAGAAAATAAAGATTAATTTTAATAAAATAATATGAAAAGAAATTTTAATATTTCATGTAAGATAATTACTAATATATTTTGATAAATATAGATTTTTAACCTACTTGGTCAAAATATGCCTATAATGAAATTTATAAATTTTCCTAGGAAATAAGATATTATGAATAAATGACAACATAGGATTTTAGTATTCCATATATTACATATAATAATTTTCAATATATAAGTAATTAAAAAAATTCTATCAAGTTTATAGAAATATAGATAAGATCATTTGAATCTAAAATGGGATATTTTCAGAATTATTTTTAAAAGCATAATGTCTTTCCATTATAGTTAAATTAAATAATCATTAATGATGAATGATGTGAATTAAATATATAGATTATATTTCATATTATATTAATTCATATAAATAAAATGAATTTTATTTTTCAGATAGTTAATATAATATTATCTTATTCTTGATAAATGAATTTCATGATAAACCCTTTTTGACACATTTTGTAGGTATATTTTTAAACTAAATTAATAAATTTTGGATTATTTATTTTGATAAAATGGATTAAATATTTTGATTTATAATAAATAATATTATATAATAATTTAAATTTAATTCATTCTCATAATGAGTATTAAAAATGGTAAAAATTAATTTTAGTGGTTAAGGTAAAACAAGTTTACTAAGGATTATTGTAAAATGAAAAGAGTAAAAATGACCAAAAAACATGATTAAAGACCATTAGTTGGATATATTTTGATAATATCATAGTAAAATTTTAATTTCATCCATTTAAATCAAATTTTTCATTAATTATACATGACATTATTGTAAATCATTGAAAAATTACAATTCTGTCACTCTTCAAATTTGAAAAAGGGAACCCACTCCCTGAACATCATCAAACATATAAAGCCATTTAGTTCAACAAAAACATGAGAAATGCACTCCAAAATATCCTTTTCAACAATATATATGTGATTTAATTCCAAAAAGTGCATCCCTATGGTTTTTAATAATAGATCCAATGGATGTTTCTCTAAGAGAAGGTAATCTCCTTCATCGTGCTATTTCTTTTTTACTTATTCTATTACATTATTAAATTATATCATATAAATTCAATTTTAATCACAATATTGTCTCTATTATAGTTACACGTTATTATGTTTATGTAGTAATTTTTATCCATCTACTTCTCCATAAAATGGGATAAAAAATTGTTGCTCGTGTTTACGGTGGCCTACTGCATGAGGAACCAATGTAAATTTTTTCGGACATTGACTCACTTCGATACACATATTTTTGGAAAAAATTAATATATATATTAGATAATTATTAAATAATGTTTTTTATATGATATAAATATATCAAAATTTCCATTATCCATTTTGGAATAAATGAAATGGTAGAATCTCTCATGCGTATGTTTGACTTACTTTCTCCACAAACTGAAGTGATTCATCTTCCATTTTAAAAATTAAGAAATAATTATAAACATATATCTAATTAATAAATATGACATTGATATTTTCAATAATATTTGGGATAATATGGAACTATATCCTATGAAAATTAATCAGAACATCAACTACAACGTATGCCTGAGAAAATGAAATATTTAATAACCTAAACAATTGTAATAATGAAATATTATTAACAATGTGATTATAACATTTTATAAGATGAGAATATATGATATTATAAATGTTAATATGGTTCTTATATAAATTATTGAATATTTAAAAACCATTCTACATTATTTTAATTCATTTTCAACAAAATAGAATCTTGAGATATGGGACATCATTTTAATTTCTTTTCATTAAACCATATATTAATATTATGAACCAATTTCATTTATATGCTTTATATAATAGCATTTTTATTGAATATATGTCGAATAATTCACAATTTGTAGAATTTCATGTTTCAATTGTAATCTATTTATCTAAGGGTATTCAAATCAAATGGTACCAAGTTGTATGGGGTTTCATAACTCCATTTCAATTCACTGGGTTATATAACCTCTTCATTGTATTTAATATTCTAAATTATGGGTGTTATAAATTTTAATTATTTTTTGATTTATATCCACATGATATTTCTTAGGATTTACATTAGATACACATAACTAATTCATTGATTAATTCTAAATTTAGGTGTTTTATCTTTATAAGGTATTTTTCTCAGTTTCCATTCCTTCAAAAAATATTTTTTATTATGCATTTACTCACATTTATGTTATATATATGCTACCCATACATATATTTAACAAGAATAACTATTTATTCATAATAATTAATCTTTAAATTATTTTTTATTATATCAAGGTGTTATAATTCAAAGGATCCCAAATAGGTATTAATTGGTTTTACAATCTCACATTATTTTTAGATTGTCTATATTTTCATTAACAGAATCTTATCAATTATCATTCATATGATATAATAACTATTTAATCCTATATTTACATAAATAGATTCCATATTTTCTCCAAATGATTCACTCATTTAATGTTGAATCATGCAATGAATTTTTTTAATAAAACCTAATTTTATTTTTCATTTAATGTGGTATACTTTTCTTCTATTTCCATATTTTATATTTTTTAATAAAATTAATTTTAGTAAAAATATTTCATCAAATAAAAATTATGTAATTATTTACTTTTTATATTACTAAAATCTAAACTTTCTAATTTTTTCTAAAAGTTATATATTTAATATAAATTCATAAGGAATGTTTGTTTAAATATATAATATGAAAACAAAAAATTTCTTCCATAATTGCTTCATAATATTTACCTTATTCTAAATAGATTTAATGGATTTCAAATGAAAACACATAGTTGAAAAAATATTAAATATTTCACTTTTATTTTTTTATTTCACCATCATACATTTGTTTATTTCAAATCCATTATTTCTGATGAATCTGGGGTCATCAATTATTTGTTACTAATTTTGTGTTCATTAAAATCCATAAAAAACATTCAAATTATATTGAGAAATGTGAATAGAATTTTTCTTAAATATTGGTATTCATTGTATCATATATCTTATTATATTCTAAATAGGACAACATTCTTAAATACGTGTATTATTATAAAATTAATGTTATTACTTGGGGATAATCATGATAAATTCATATTCTTTACTCAATGTGAATATTTTATTATAAGGAGTTTTTTAAAGATTTCAATGGATCATTCTATAAATGAAGAATTAATTGGAAAAATAGTGTTAGTGGGTCTTGGTTAAAAATAACATCTCAATGTATTTAAAGGTCCCACGAGAGAAATCTGTTGAAAAATCTAATAGGTTTTTTGGTCTATTCCTATACATAAATATAAATATTGTGGAACAAGGTGTTCAAGTTATAGATATAATTTTGTACCGAATCATGAATTCCAATATTAAGTATTTCCTTCATGAATAATTCATTTATTATTACCAATAATTTTTTAAATTTATATTATACAAGGATTTTTTATTTTCTAAAGTTATTGAGTAAATGAAATATTTTTTTAGTTATTTAACCTTCCATATTGATTCATTTTTATTTAATCATGGTAGATTACACTTTATGTAACCCTTATTAATAATATTATCTCACTATTATTTTCATTCCTTTCTCCAGGATATGACGATGAATTCTTTGAATAAGTTTAATGGATGTCCATATTTTTCACTTGTAGTGTTTTATATATTGTTTCCCAAATATAAAATGGCTATAATGGTTGTATATTGTTTTCTAGGAAACAAACATTTATCTACCATATGCATTAGAACAATTGTATATATTTCAATGAAATAAAATAACCATTGTCTATATGTTATTGGATTTGGGGTTATCACATTTGGTATCGTAAGAGGTTAGTAAAAAACGTAGAAAATATTTTTCAAAAAACATATATTAGGTAACATAACACTATGTTAGACTTTGGGGATTTTTCAAACTATGAAATCACATCATAAATATTTGGTAAGATATTTATTATGTGGGTTTTTCTAGTATTCTATACATATCTTGATAATACTGATGTAAGTTGTTCTGGAATATTTATTCCTAGTGGTAATAATTAAGAAAAGGTCACATTGGATATTGAATCGATTGTCACTTGGTGCGTGATAATGGGTCATACTTCACACCTAGTTTGAAAATTGTTTAGGATATACTTATGACAAATGAAATTTTATTTGAAGACTGTTATAATGGATTTAAAATTACTTTAAGAATAAAAATATTCCCAATAAAACCAAGATTATTATTCTATGATTAAAATTGATTAAACTTTCAATTTATGTAAAGTGTTACATAAAATTTAGACCTATCTATTTAGGAATAATATTCATTATTTTATGAGCTAATACATTACGTTCAATTGGATATAAATGGTTTGTGGAATAAATAATTGTTTCAACACATGTGTTTAATGATGAAATTTCACTATTGAGAAATCCAATACAACTATTGATGGAACTAGGAATATAATGTTTATTTTATGGAATTGGACCCAGGTGATGACTTCTAACATTTATTGAATGGATAAACCTGTTGTTCTAAAGTGTTATTCTCATATATTGGATCACTTCATGGAGGTCAATATTTTTCAATGATTAAACTTTTTTTCCATGTATGAGTAAAGAATGAAGATATTCCAAAGAAAAGATTTTTATTCTGGAATTAAAATTATATGTTGTCAATAATTCTATTTGGATTGACTGATGAAATATATATTTTTATTGATATAATGAATAGAGAAATAATAGAATAACATAATAATTTTATTTTGGATTTTATTGATGGAATCAGTAGGTATTATAATAATATGGTGACCATAATAATAAAATTTATATCATTATTGAGGATCACATAAGAAAAGTGTTTTATGGTAAAAAATTTAAGTGTTAATTTCATCTTTATGATGTTTCTTTTCATACCCATATCTTCCCTAATGATGGAATATCATTTTATTCGATGATGACAAAGGTGGTCAAAAAATGGATTACACCAATGAACATAACTGAGGTATGTAATTTCATTGGGTTGTCAAATAACTATAGATGATCTATTAAAAGAAATGTGAGATTGGATAACTTTTTAAACATTCTCACACAAGATGCGGTTATGTCCAAATAGACCAATTACTGTGAATATTTTGTTGTAGAATTGATTTAGAGATTGATTAATGCTATGATTTTCAATATAACATTTCGAAATGATGGTCTTATTATATATAGTGATGCATAAAATAAAGAAAATTATAATTTCCTTATGTTGAATGATAAATTTATTTCTTATAAATCAAGGCCGCAAATGAATCTTGAAAATAACTACACAAACCATGATCATGAGTTTTAAATTCTAATATTTACATTGTAGATATTGAGACATTATAATTATGATAAAATATATGAGATATAGACAGAGGAGAATATCCTAAAATAAATATTTTAATTGAAATAATTTATGTTTAGAAAGTATATATTGATCGAGATACTCAAGGATTATGATTTCACAATATACTACCACATAGAGACTGAAAATAAGGTAGGTTATGCATTGGGTATGATACATCATGGAGTTATGATCCAAAAAAATATTTATAAGGATCATATTATCATAGATATATTAAATATGAATAAGAAAATTATTAAGTAAGGGTTGAAATAACAAAATTTTCAAATTATTCCCAAACCATCTATATTGGGAAATTTAAAAAGCTCTTAATCTGATGTTGATAATTTTTTGAAGAAAATTTAGTTTGTGGATGATGAGAAATTGATAGGCATCATATCTGAATATGGTGTTCATAAATTTGGAAGGTGATAATGGTTTCCATCATTGTAATGTTAAAAAATTTACTTGGTATATATTTATCATAACTCAAATTTCTCTATACATCCTAGTAGCTCTAATAAGTATATTGATTTGATGGAAATTTTTTTGTGGGATGACATGAATCTGGAAATTTCTAATTATATATCAACAAGATTGGGTTTTCAATTGGTGAAGGCTAAGAGATAGAATCTGAGATGATTCATATAGCCTCTACCTATTCTTATATTGAAATTTTATGAAGTTAGTATAGAATTTATCATAGTACTTACAAATTATCCATGAAATAATGATGAAATATGCATTAATAATGATCGTCAAACCAAATCTAAGTATTTACTTCCTATAAAATACTATTTACCTCTTGAGTGGATTCTTCTAATCAATATTAATTATTTTTCTAATAATTCATGGGGCACCTGATTCAATTGTGGATAATCATGATCAATGATTTATATAAAAAATCTAAAAGAGTCTTCATTAGGTCATTGATACTAAAAATAATTTAAGCACTACCTACCATCATAAAACTAATGGGAAAAATGGAAGTTCTATTAACACATTAGAATCAATTTTATTGTCATTTTCACCTGAATTTTAAGGTTTTCTACATAATTATTTACATTTTGAAGAGTTTTTCTATTAGTATATAATATATTCATGTATTCAAATTTCTTTTTATGATGAATTATATGGAAATATATTTCATACTCGGACCTATTGGGATGATGTTTGGGAAAGGAAATTTGTACACTCATAAAATATTAAGGATACTAATACAAATGGTAAATAATATATAGAATAATATTAATGTATTTTAATGTAAAAAAATATTTTTAATATAATAAACAAAGAAATTATTTTGAAATATAGATGGGGGATGAAATCTTTATGAAAGAATCTATTGTGAAGGGTGTTATAAAGATTGGTAATAAAGGGAAACTAATACATAGGTACATCAGAACAATTAAAATTCATTATATAATTTGATATGTAGCATACTATTTGGAAATTACACCCCTCATCTCTAATGTAGATGATTTGTGCTATATATCATTGTTAAGAAGTACAAGACAGACCCAATGTATGTGGTCACCTCTAAAGAAAAGTAAGTGAAAATAGATCTATCTTAGTTGGAAGAGGCCATCATATTTATTTAAATATGAGAACATGTTTGAAGGAATCTAACAGATCAACTATTAAGGGTAATTATGTGAAATAATAAAATATAGGAAGCAAGATGGGTACTGGTTGATGTTATGAAGAATAAAATCCCACTTTGTTTAGAAAGTAATATCCATGATAATTTTGAGGATGAAATTTTAGTAAGAGAGAAGAATATAACATATCAAGATTAATAATAGAACATGGAAATTATATTTTAATAAGATAATTATTAAATTGACATTTTAATAAATCATTTCACAAAAAAATATTTGTATAGGATGAATATAGATTTAAAACATACTTCATCAGAATAAGAATATAATAATATTTTAAAACATTCCATAAAAATATGAATTTTTAAATAAATGCAATAAAGTATTTAATTTTAAATAATTTTTTATACAATAATTAATTAAAATAAGTGGATAACAATAATTATTGTCTAAAAATTTTATACAAATAAATATAAGATCATTTGGAGGTAAAAAATGATATTTATCTGGAAATTGTTTTTAGGCATGATGTCTTTCCATTGGAATTAATTAAAAAAATATACAATAATGATTTATATAATTTAAATTTACTAATTATTTGTCTAAATTCATGAATTTACTTCTTTATAATAATTATTACTAGTTATATTGTTAATATAAGATTACCTTATGGTTGAAAAAGGCATTTCTTGAAAACCTATTTTTTAACATATTTGGCGGGGTTGTTTTCTAAATAATGCTTTGAAAATTGTAAGAAATTAATTTTAGAAAATGGATTCGATATTTTTCAACCATAATATTTAATATTAGTTAATAATTTGAAAATAATTGCTTTTCATAATGACATGTAATAATGGTAAAATTTAATTACAATAGTTAATTTAAAAATAATTTTAATAATGTAAATTCTAAAAAGCCAACGATCAAAATGAAGAATAGAGATTATAAAACCCCATAGGATGATATTATTTATAAGTTATACATTTTTTATTAGAATATGATCCCTTTTGGATCTATATTCTATATAAAGTGACATAATATATTTGAAACCCTTTGACAAATTACAAGTGAGACACTCTCCTAAATTATAAAAGCCATCCCTACCCTCACATAATCACACCTATAATGAAATTTATCAAGAACAAAAACTCTACCTAACATCCTTTTACTCATTATTGAGTATATTTTATTCCCTAAATACCATACCAAGGGTCCACAATAATATATCAAAAGGTTTATTCTGTAGGTGTAGGTAATCGTCGTCACCAAGATCTTTGTTTTTGACTTCTGCTTTTACAACATAAAATTATGTGTGAACAATTAAAATATAAAAAAACTAATACACAAATTAAAATTATATGGTACTATATTGAGTTAATAATTTATATCCATCTTATTCTTTAAAAAATGGGATACAAAATCATCGCTCATTGGTGTGGTGAACTACCAACTAAAAACTGATGTAATTTTTATTCCATCACCAACTCAAATGGATCGCAAAAATAATGGACCCAATGAATATATATAATAATTATGAAATGATATTTACTATATTAACTTAAAATTTCATCTACATCCATTCCCTTTAAAGAATTAATGACATGATAACATCATTCATGTGTACGTAAGACCTATTGTCTCTACGACGCAATGTGATTTATTTTACATATTCATATTTTAAGAAATATTAATAACATTTATATAATTTATAAAATATCATATTGATAAAATTATTATCAAAATTGGAATTATAAAACTATATCATATTCATAAGAACCACAACTTCCCTGAGACGTCATGTATGTGAAAATAAAACAATTAACACTTGAAAGAATGTTAATAATTAGATATTATTTACAAATGAGTGATAAGATATTATAAGTAGGAAATATATAATATTTAAAATATTAATACGGTTATTTTAAAAATTAATAACTTGTTTAAAACTATTATAAGGGATTTTAAATCATGTTAAATCAAGGGGAAGTGTTTTGTAATGGATTTCGTCTTAATTTCATTTCCTTGTGGAATATATTAATATTATGAAACAATTTATTTTAGATGTTGTATATAATAAACATTTTATATATTACACCTTGAATCAAACATATTTAATGTTATGAAATGTTTCAATTTAAATTATTCTATTAAATGTGATTTGACTCAAAAGTTACCAAGTGTTACATGGTTCTATGACTAAATTTTATTTTATTGGGTTATATTACTTCTCCATTTAACTTTATATTCTAATATTATGTGTATAACGAATTTTGATTATTTTTTATTTTAAAAAAATTATCTATATTTATATTTTTTACACATAATTTTTTTAGTTATTATTTATAAATTCAATGCAAATATTGTTGCAAGCGATTTCATATAAATATTCATTCCATTGATACATAATTCTTATCTCATACTTTTCACATTTATTCAGTGCATGTGATTCCCCTATTATCTATTTAACATAACTACATATTTATTCATGATTATTAATATTTAAAATTAGTTTTATTCTTTAAATAATATACAATTAAAAATATTATAATGTTGTAAGATTTTTTTTCAATATCAACATCATTAAAGGATGCATATGTTTTCATTGATGAAATATTATTAATTAACCTTCTTAATAAACAATAATTTTAATATCCTCTACATATTTAATGATTTTTCAAATTTCCTTAAAATTTTAACACTATTTGGTACATGAATTTAGTAATGAAAAGTTTAGATGAAAATCCTATTTTTTCTCATTTAATCAGTAATATTTTCTTCAATGTAGGCAATTTCTTAAAATTATTTTTGGGAAAATATTATTATTAATTACAAATCTTATCCAATAAAATTTAATTTATCCTAGTTTGTTTATATTTTTCTTGTGAAATATTTATAATTCATTCATAAAGGGGTGTCTAAGATAAAAAAACATCTAAAGGATTGCATTTGTTCAATTTATATTTCCTAATGAACATTATCACCATCATAATCATTTTATGATATTTAAATTTATATACATGTTTTCAATGGGTTTATATAGAAAAATAAAAAATGAAATATTATTTTAATATTTCTAATCCATTTTCATTGTTTCTCCAATATGTATTATTTTATTTCAAAACAAATATTTCTAATTAATCGATGGTCATATATTATCCCTTATTATTTTTATAGTTGTTAAATTTAACTTGAAATATTCATTTTCTTATGATCAATATATATTAAAATTATCATAAAAACACATATTTTTTTATGATAAATATGATTATTTCCTAAATCATGCACCATTTTTATATACAGTGATTTATTATGAAATATATTTTGTTGACTTTGGAAATTATTGTTAATTTTTTTTCATTATTCGATACAAATATCTGGTGATAATGAATATTGTAAATGAATTCAATTTATCATTCTATATATAATGAATTCCATGTAGATTCATTTAAAGGTGGAGATTTTTTTTATACATACCACCTATATGTCAATCGGCCTCATAATACAAATATTTTAGGCAAATTAAATGGCATTTATGTGGATATCTACCAATAGATTAAACGGTTTTGGTACATGGTATTGAAGGTATAGATATCATGATTTCTAAAGTCATGAAATCTAATGTTAATAATTATATTCCTTGATATTTTATTTATTATTATCTATTAGATTTATTCATTTATATTAATAATGTAATCATATTTTACTAACGTTATTGATTAAATGGAATGTTTTTTCAGTTATTTCCCATTCTATATTTATTATTACTTATTTAATCATGATAGATTACAATGTATGTTATCCTTATCGAGAAATCGATCATACAAATAAATATTTTCCTATACCCATAATAAAAATATTAAATATATGAATGAGTTTCATGGATACTGATATTTTTAATTGGTTGTATTTTATTTCATTTTTTGCATTTAAAATGGGAATCTTGTACATATTTGGTTCTCGGACAATAATAAACATATTTTTCCATCATAATTAGAAATAAAAGTATATTTTTCAATGTAATAGTGTGACCTCAAACACTAGGTTACTATATTAGGGGTTGTTAAAAATTTAATACAAGGTACATGGACTTCAAGATTGTAGTGATGACATTTAGACTCGGTAATTCTAAAAAAAATTATTGGACATGATTAATAAAGACTTCATGGATTACCTCGAGTGATTTTTTTAATTATATATATATATATTACTGTTATTTACTCAAAAATAATGGAGTAGCATACATATCATTTTGATGTTGTGCTAAATATATTAAAGATATATAATATTTATGAAGCCTTTTTTAAATGAGAGTTTTCGATGGATCATGTAACATTCATGTCGTATTATATCACTATAAATGGTATATATTTGGATCCTTCAAATATATTGTTAATTAATGGATGGACCATTCAAAACATCATGATAGAAATACATAGTTTCCATTTATTTTTTGGGGGTTATCATTTATTTGTGTCAAACTTTTCATTATTATCAAGCCTAATAAACAAGCTAACAGATAATGTGTGACGTTTTTCTAGAATGATGGATGTGATAAAATCATTAAATATATTTTTAAATGACTAATAATATAAAACATTCTACCATTACCCACCAATGTGGAATGATTTATGATCTATATTGATGCATACAAAAAAGAATGAGGTATTTTAACTCATTAAAAATGAAAAAGTAATAGAATATTCTTCCCACCAATTAATGATCCAAGATAATAACACCAAAAAATTGTGATCTATAATTGTATGTAGTGATTGTTTACTGAATATTTGGTTAAACTATCTCTATGGGTATTAATATGACAAACATATGGATCATATTATCATTAATTTAATATTTATATAGATGATCACGGTATACACCAATAAAGTGGTTATAGATGATAATAAAATATGTTTTTTTTCAATTTATTACCATCCTAGGAAGGTGAAATAAGTGGAAGATATTCTATGAATAATGATCGTAAAACCATATCTATATGTTAATTTTAAGGATTATGAATTTGTAGGAAATATATATGGTGGAAATGGGAATAATAAAATTATATTCATCTGAACAATATAAAATTACTACTCAAAAATATATTCTTGAGAGGGTTAGGGAGTCCCAAAAAGTAAATGTGGTGCTACATAAAAAGGTAGTCAATATTTTTGAGATCAGCTGTTATACATATGGATTTATAATCTTTTGAATATAAATATGTGTCAAATAGAAACCAAATATGGAGAGGGAATTTCTGAATAATGATTTTATCCCATCCTTTTCTGTTCATCTAGTCATCTCTATGATGTATAGAGATATGAAATAATACTTTTGGTGTGGTAAAATAATAATAGATATTCTATAATTTGAATTTTGATGATTGGAATCACAAAAACGCTAAGGATGAAGTGTAGAGGTATATGGATATGATGAAACCATTACAAATTACAATATTGAAACAATAAAACTTATTCATGTATTTCATCATGATACTCCCATGGACATATAAATAATGTGACATCATCTTGTGGTAGATGATAAACTAACAATGTAGATGTATTTTATTTATATAAAGGAAAATTCATCACGTGAATAACAAACCATGATATAAAAAATAGTTGTGGATATAATTTATTGAGTTTTATATTCCATTATGTCTAATCATGATATGGGGATTGAATTGAGGGTCTAGAGAATACTTCAATAACCATTGAATATGGAGTGGATTTTAGTACTACTTAACAACTTCATATAAATGGTCAATCTAAGAGAACAATTTATACAATAAAATAAATATTTAGATATAGTACAATGGATTTCCATGGATGTTGAGATCATCACCTTCCCCTACTGGAGTTCTCATATAAAAAATTTTTCCTTTATATAATTAATATGGAACCATATAAAGCTCTTTATTGGAATATGTGTCAGAATAAAACATGTTGGGATGAATATGGGGAGGTGATGTTGGGGTGACATGATCATTTCTAATAAATTACAAAGATGTTTTAAACCATTCGGTGATGTATGACATCTGTACAATGATTATAAGAAATCTATTCAATAAATTTTCAATGACACCTATATTTTTAGTTCAGAGAAATGTTTTACCATTTTATATCATCGTGGAAGAATTTCATTAGGTTTTTAATGAGGTGATTATTATTCCGTGATGCATTATCCCCCTTTGAGATCCTTGATATCATCTAAGTGGTGGCCTGTCAATAAGCACTCTCACTTTTCCTATCTAAAGTACTTCAGGTATTTAATATATCCCTCTTGAGGTAGTATATACAAGACACCACATATACTTAATATAGAGGTCATACTATTTGGGAATTATCACTCATTTTATGAGTAGTCATTGATAATATTATATCATATAGGCAATGATCTACAAAATATAAAAAATCACATGGGAAATGTGTTTTTGTTGTACCATATTTATGAGGATGAAAATGGGAACAATAAGGGGTGTTTAAATAGAAATTCCATCAATTTTTAATTTATAAATAAAAATTTTGAGGGAAACATTTTTAATCGGGGGAAAAATATAAATGAAAAAACACTTATAAATGAATTTCACATTTTATTGAAAAAAATATTTAGCATGAAATGTAGTTATATAAAACACATACACAAAATTGGTTATTTTTTACTATTAAAATTCATATCATATCATATTTAAAATAATGTTAAGAATCATGAAATATGATATTATTTTATTTATATATTGATCATATGATTAATATATATATATATATATATGGTTATGATAAATCTAATTGACACAGAAAAGGTAAGTGATGGCCTCGACTAGTTAGATCATACCCAATGAAGCCCATTTATCAGGGAATCCAATGAATATATCATCACAAGATTTTCCCTTTCAAAAATCCAAATTTCATATTGAACCAATATAGAATAAGAAAAACTATGTATGAGAGAATTTGAAGCTCATGATGATAACTACCAAAACCATGTTCACCAAACGACCCCAAGGAAATATCCCATCCTCAAAATTTACCTTCTGGGATTTCATTGGGTAAAAAATTTAATTGTATCTAGACCCTAATTGTGTAAATTTCTTTAATTTTTTTAAATTAATTATTAAATTTATCATATATTACTAAATTATAAAAATGAAATAAAAAAAATTATAAAAAATATAATTTATTCTGGTGGAAGAAAATGAATTATTTGAAAATATATAGTTTTAATAAAGACACACGTTACAATGTCCAGAAATTTCTGTATAATGTTTTTTGAAATAAATAGAATAATTTCAAGACCGTAAAATATGACGGCGTGCAATTCCGAGGACCGGAGTGCCCGGAATGATCCGTCGATGTTTTGTTAAACTTTAAATAACACATGTAACCATTTTTACTGAAAAATTTGGAATAACTCTTAAACGGTTGCCCTAACCAAGAACGTCAAGGGTACTTTTGCGTTCAGGATTGCAGGTTTACCGTAGGCGTGACTTATGTTCAGTCGGCACGAGACTCCTATGAGAAAACCCGAAAAAGGATTTACCATAAATAAAATTATTAAATAAAATTATTTTATTTCTCAAATGCTTATAAATCACAAATGGTAACTCAGATTAAAAATCTGAGACCACTACTGAACTCATGAGGGTATTATTTCTTTAGGCAGATTCTAACATTGGATGGTGTAGGACACGAGTGAAAGTTAGTTTTTGGCCGTAAATAAAATAATTTAATGACAATTATTTTATTTTAATATCGATAACTTCTAATCAGTAACACAAATTGGAAATCTGAGAGCACCATTGGGTTTGTTGGGGTGTGTTTCACTTAGGCAGAGCCTAACCATGACCAGCGCGGGTCGAGGGTTCCAGTTAATAACTTTTTGAACTTTTTTTCAGGTACGTTTAGTAAACGTGCGAGCAGCGTTTTCTAAATTTTGAACAAGTACTCGGATTATAAATATGAAGGAACTGTTGAATCTAAAGTGCTGGGAATCGCTTAAGGGAGCCTTTACATTGACCACAATAGGTCGGGTGAAAAAGTTATTTTATCGTACTTAATAAAGATTAATAAAATAAGATATTTTATTATTTTATTTTATTTCTCTCCTCCAACGGACGAATGATGCTGGTGTGACTAGGGATGAGTCATGCCAAGAAGTGGCTTGACTCTTCTTTTCCCATAACTATACTATTGGGAATTTGGGAGGTTCAACAATTAAATTAACCTCATTAATTCCTCGAGCATTGCACACCCCTTCTCATCTCCTATTTATATAGAGCTCAGGGAGGGGTGTGGGAATGGCTTCACCAAGCGACAAAGCCCTAGAAATGTAACACGATGCCAACCACTTGGAGGACGAGACTAGTTCCAACAATCATAGATGAGAAACACTGAGTCAAGAACTAACAACAACGATGAAGGAGGTTCCGTCGACATTTGTCAGTGAATTTCACTTTGAGGTAGGGTTCATTTCGTTGGTGCATTTTTTTTGATTCCCAATTCCCTATTCATGAAGTTATATAAAGAACACGGGTCAAATGACTAATGGGTTGACCCGCGATCCGTTCGTCCTGGTGGGAGGTTATTGTAGGTAATATTGTGGGGTTAATTTTGTGTTTATCTCAATTGGTTATTGAACCCCTTAACATCATCCATAATATGAGCTAACACGGAGGGTGCGGGCCTAACGAACACGGACTGAACACTATTCTACCTTGACTTCCTTACACCACCTTGGAAGACCACGAGCATGTTGGCACATGCCACAAGATGAAGGTCATGGCTCATTATCCGTGGTGAACATAGGAGGCATCCGACATGGAGGCTGATCGCGGGAAGGATGGCGGCACGACTGCCGCACCTCCGGTGAACAGAATTTGTGGTTGAAGCCAAGGTGGATGCCGAACTCGCCTCTGGCAGGTTCTGCGGTGACCGAGCGGCTCCCATGTGGCACCGTCGGCTTGCCAACCGAACTGCCTTTAGGCCATTTGGTAATCTGGGAGACTGAGGGGTTACACCCCCCACCCTGCATTGGACCGAACCGGGCCGCCGCCCTTAGAGTCGGGCCGCCGCCCTTGGAGCTGGCTGATTCCCTCGGAGCCGGACGCCTCCCTTGGAGTTGGGATGCCACCCTCGGAGTCGGTCCACCGCCCTCGAAGTCGGGCTGTCTCCCTCAGAGCAGGTTTTCGCCTTTGAAGCCGGGACACTACCCTCGGATAGGCCACCTCCCTCGATGCGGGTCATTTCCCTCACGACGGGCCGCCCCCCTCGTACGAGGCCACTGAACTCAGACTAGGTCACTATACTTAGATGGGGCCGCCACCCTCAGAGCGGGCCACCACACTTGGACTGGGTGGATGCCCTTAGATTGGGTCGTCGCCCTCAGAGCAGGCTGCCGCCCTCAGACCGGGCCGCCGCCTTCGCACCGGACTGCCACCCAAGTAGGCCACCGCCCCAGTGGGCCTGGCAGCCCCATTGCAGGCCACTGAGTTCTAGTCGGGCCACCCTTGCAGGACGTCCCTCTTATGGGCCGGAATAGACATCGACCTAGCCAGCCAAGTCGACCTCGACCCAGCCTAGACCGGGTCAGGTCCGGTCGGTTCGATCCCAACCAGGCACAAAAACACTCATAGGACCTTATATTAAGAATTGGACATCTATATGATGAATCGTTTGCAATTCTAGAGTCCTTGAATCGAGACAGTCCTTTTGGTATACTCCACTTGAGTTTTGGATAGAGTTGGAGTATTGTCGGGTTGGATCGAACCCGAATCCAACCGGGCCCACGGAACAAAAACACTGATAACCTGCAGACTGGGTGTTCGATTGACGCACCTTCTATCACATTGGAAACCTTAAAACATGTTGTAGAGCTTAGTGGTAGTCGAGGTACGACCAATATCTTGGGGGGTAGATTCTACAAAACTCGAGCGTACCAAGTGTGAGGAATCTTGTGGCTGGCTGTAACGTGAAAAAAGGACATCCATCCTATGTGGGTCAGCATATATCGATCATGTGTGGGTCAGCATCTATCAGATCCTGTGTGGGTCAGCACTCAGCGATAATGTGTGGGTTAGCGCAGAATGATCCTATGTGGGTCAGATCCTATGTGGGTCATCGGCGGTTATTATCTACTGATCCTGTGTTGGTCAGAAGCAGTGCTTCTTAACATAATAAGATTATCTATCTTATGACTAATCATCTGTACTTCTGTACATAATTTATACCTGATTTTGAGATCAGTCACTTATATCATTATGGTGTTACCTATGTGGTACTCCAATCTTCATGGTGTTACTTGTGTGGTACTTTTATCTTCAGGGGGTTACGTATGTGGTACATCTAACTTTGTGGAGAAACCTGTGTGGTAATTCTAGGTTCGTGGTGTTACCCGTGTGGTACTTCTAACGTTGTGGAGTTAACTATGTGGTACTTCTATATTGGTGTTGTTACATGTCTGGTACTGCTATCTTCATTGTGTCTCCGGTGTGGTACTCCTATCTTCGTGGTGTCACCTGTGTGGTACTTCTTATCTTTGTGGTTTTACATGTGTAGTACTTCTAGTTTAATAGTGTTACCTGTGTGGTACTTTTATCTTCGTGGTGTCACATGTGTGGTACTTAAAGCGTCATTATGTTACCTTTTTGGTACTTCTACCATCGTGGTGTTACATGTGTGGTACTTCTATCTTTGTGGTGTTACCTGTGTGGTACTTCTACCATTGTGGTGTTGACTTTCTAGTGTTACCTGTGTAGTATTTATACCTTCATGGTGTTACCATTGTGGTATTCTTCCCACATGTATGAGATGAGTATGTCTTCATAATTTAGTTATATTTATGGGAATATGCCTAAGTAGGGTTGATGTCTATTACATCGTGCTTTGAGATTGAGCTCTTTCTTTGTGATTTTTCCTTGTTGGAACTCTAAGAGACCTATGGGGTCTCGGGGTCCCTTCTAAGTATAATTATACTCACCCTTACATGGGATTATCCATCACATTCTTGTGTCTTGTGAAAATGATGTACAACATTGATCGAGACTGCGGGAGGCAGGACTAGACGGTTCTCGGAGGTGGACCATTTGGCCTGACGTGATGCGGAGGAGACGGATGGATGAGGATTGTTGAGAAGGCGAAATGTACCCACCATTCATGTAGAATCCTGAGAGGATGAACCAGTAGATGTTTACCCATTTTCAATTGTATTGTTATTTTAGTTGTACTTATACTCTTACATTTGGGCTTGTATTCCAACCCCTTTTACTTTCTGCACTCTTTTACTACAACAGTTTACTTCATAGTTTCTTCTTGTTGTGCTCTCAGACCATGTGTTTGTATATGTTAACATCGATGCCTTCCCATTTTATGGAATACACCTTTTGGTTCTAGTCGATAGCCCCTGGCCTATGGAAGGCGGGCTTGGGGTGGTAATGGAACGGGCCCTAGGGGACGGGTCGTGACACACTTATTGACGAATTCATGATTTATTTTAATAAATTATATTTGGATAAAGTATCTATTTAATAATATTTATAAATAATAATGATAAAATTATTTTTGGAATTAAAATGTTACTTTTATATAGGTTAGACAAACTTTTGTTGTAAAAAAACTAGTATTTTTAAATAAATATTTATTTTTGCATCAAAAGAATCTATTCTCATATTTGAAGGATTATTATGATAAAAAAATTATTTTTGAAACCATCATGCCGAAATTATCCCATACATATTTTTTCATTATTTAATGAGATAGAAAAACATTTGGGAAGAAATTAAATATGATTTAAATATATGATATTTATTATGACACCAAAAGTGAGCTAATAAATAACATATAGGGAATAAAAGAAAATAACTATGATTTTCCTTTGAAATAATGATTTTAGGTTATTTTATTAATTTTATAAACTTCTTGTTAATCCTCTAAACCTAAAATATATTTTATTGTTTTAAAATAATTTCATTATAAACATGACTCATTTCCACATCACTAAATTTATTATTTAAATGGGTTTAGTTATTAGACCTACAAAATAGTTAAAACCAATCCTATTTGGGGGAATTCATGGATTTGTTTTTTGTTTTTAATATTTTCTATATAGAGTCAATAATGTATGTCTGTAAATTGATAATGAATTTCCCATCCCTTTGATATAAAAACCCACCAAACATCCCATTAATCTTCACATAAAACAGTTGGATCATGATGTTACTCTTCCCTTATAACTCTAGATCCCTTCCATAGTTCCTCAACTCTCTAAGAAATATCTTACCAAGCTTTCAGAAGCGCCCTCTCATAGTAATGTACCCCCTCCTTCACCAATTTATCAAATCACCTTCATTAGTTTATACGAATTAACATCCAATTTTTAACGTTGGAATATGATTTTACACATACAAATTACATTACCATTTATTTTCTAGTGATTATATTCCCATTTATATATCATTAAAGCCTTACATTAACCATTATGTACCCCTTTAATGCTGTCAAAATTATCCTATGATATTCAAAACCAATCATTTGTGTAGTGAATACTCATCACCATTTCTACTAAAAGGTATTCACCTATATGAACATATCCTTAATTTATTGGGGGATTCCATGTATATAACCCAAAATTATTAATATTTTGATTAAAATTGACTAAATACATCCTTATTTTGTATGATCTATCTTGGACACTATTATTTCATGTTTGAGGTTGTTTCCATATTCTCATGTTGTCTTTATGTTATTATCTATTATCATGATTCAATGATCATTTTTAGGATTCTAACACTTATTGTGTTACCATAATCTGACTATTGACTCACATTTTCTGCAGTAACAAATTATATTGTTTCATTATTATATTCATAGGATTTATATATAAAACATTATTTATATATATCTCCAGAATATCCCAATCATTTTTAGAAGATCAACTAAATTTAAGGGCATGTAAGGGAGTTTAATTTTCATTTTTGTATTTCTATTTCCATATTTATTATATTTACCTCATTACCGTAACTAATTAAGGATAATGATATTCTAGGGTTGTATTATGTGTTTCCTTAATTAATAAATCATGAAATATATTGTATAAAATATATGGGTTGTCAAATAATTGGTATCCAGCATGAACTAATTCACAAAATAATAAATAAAAAATCAATAATTCACACAAATATTATTTCCCAAATAGAGTCACTAAAACATTTATGAAGAATTGTTTTTAAACTATTTAATTAAATAAATGAATAAAATACCATATAATATTTACAATTACTCATCTTTGGATATTATCCCTATAAAGATGAGAAAATATCATTGGAACCAAGTAGAATATCTGAAATAAAATCTATACTAAATAAAACAATGTAAAAAAATAAGGATATATTGTTTTTGTAAACTATACTCATATAATGATGGAGATATTTTGAGTAAAATTTTCCTATACATATAATACTACAAAAAAATTTAATTCTCATAGCCATTTCTTCTCAATTTAGTTATAAAATCTATCAAATTGAAATTAAATATACCTTTTTAATAATGATATCAATGATAAATTATTTCTTAATAAAACTATGTGTTTTATACTTGGGATGGATTTTATAATTATTAGTAAGCAAAAAATCCCTAAATAGTTTTAAAAATATCAATTATCCCCATAATACATGTTGTATGAACATGCATACTAAGTAAAAAATAGACAAACTATATGTGAATGAGATGAAAATAGTCAATCAAATTATCAATGATTGTGTTTCTAGAATAATTTTTTAGGTGGAAAAGATCATATCTATATGTAATTTTATAAATAAATAAATCCAATAATAGAAACTTAATTTTTTGTGGAGGGGAAATATTTTTTATATTTTAAGTAATTAAAGACTAAAACTCTATATTATTTCAAAAGTTAAATTTGATATGGATCCACTGAAACATATTTCTATGAATGATTCCAAATATGTGAAAACATTGTTAGTGAAAAATTAATAAAATATAACAATGATGTAATGGGTAATTATATAAAATATAATATGATGGTTAAATATTTTTTATACCTAAGACTAGATAGTTTTTATATTTTCACATATTGTGTAAAAATATATACTAAATAAACTACCTTATAATAAATAAAATGAATTCATCAATATATAAAATGTACAATAATCTACGGATTTATAATGATAGAAAAGTAATTATGAGATATTTATATATAATAATAATGATTTCATAAGAAATTTGGATGAAATAGTCTATATTATATGGTACATTTTTTATTATTAATTGATGTATGATTTAGAATTTAGAAACGAAATATTTAGTCTAACTTATTACTATTGATGAAATGTAAGTTGAATTTATATAAGCATGAACATTATCGATATAAGATACTAAGTATTTAATGGTTAATGTAAATTCTTGGTATATAAATGTGTGTTATAATCTATGTATAATTGAATTATGAAAAAATTTAATCCCATACAAAATATCATAACAAATAAATATTTAATATCAATTTAAAAAGGATAAATCTCCAATAATGTTGTGGTGATTTTGTATATTTATACTGAATGATTAATTGTTAAAATATTTTTAGAAGATATGTCATATGAAGGAAATGATTATATAATGATGAACATGATTTTTCTAAATTACCCTCTTACTTCCAGAGTCTTAATAATTAAACATTCCTCATATATTTATTTGGAATGTTTTTTCTTTATATATTTTTATCAAGGGGTAGAAAAAAATATAAACCTTATTTTAATTGGATTGATTGATAACTACTCATAAAATTATTAACAAAAACCAATATTTTTTAAAACTATTGTTGTTTATTGGGACATATCATTTGAGTGTTAAAAATAAAGAGAAAAATAATAATATTAAGTAAATTATGATAATTTCTGATTCTATATTTTCATGATAGTGATTTAATTTTAAAAAAATTTAATATAATATTTCAATTAATATATAACATTTCAATTGGAACAGATATTTGTAATTATAATAGAGAAAATATTTCATATGAAAATATTAAATTATGTAAGTAATTAAAAAATAATAACTAATGAGGATTAAAAATTAATTTTGATCCTAAAGAAGAAACCTAAAAGATTTAATGAAATGAAAAAGATCCAAAATAGGTGTTAATAAAAATTCATGGATTTAGATGAATACTAAACTAAAATAAATTATTGATATTAAACCTCCCATTGATTTAATTTTATATTTTTCTTAACATACTTTATATGAAAAGGCATAGATTATATTTGTTTCTCTATAATTATAATAAGTCATCATTGAGGAGTAGAATAAAGAGAACAAATAAGTAATAGATGATCCTTAATTTCTAAATAATTGTTTTTCATGAATAATTGTGGGTATAAAAATGAATTACATGTTTTTTATGTGTAATTTTTCATATTTTACAATGATTATATAATTTAAGAAGATCTTGATGTTCTAAAAACAAGTTATCACTATACGAGTACTCATTTGGTGAGATAAACTAAAAGTGATGACATGGAGATATAATTTTTTGATTGTCATCATTTTTATAGATATATAATTCATATATATCCTTATATTTGGAAAACGTTACATAGTTATTTGATATGTTTTTTGAGGAATACTAAATTCATCGGTACGTTTATATGCTTATTTAGAGTCTCAATTTTTAAATAAAATAATAAAATAATTTTCATGAGAAAGAATTTAAGATATTTTATTTAAAATTACATATTTATAAGATATTTTAATACATCAATGGGATATAAATTAACATATTTATGACTGTACTAAAGTTAAATAAAATATATTCATTAGTTGAAGAGATGTGTGATGTGATTCTAGAGATGTGTGGGATATTATGGACAAATTTACCTACTACAAGGCTTGTAAATATAATCAATATAGTATATCAAACTTTTTGATAGATATATCAAAAACAAAAATACATAATAAACATACTCAACACAAGTTATAATGCTAATAAATACCCCATTCTGATATGTTACCCAAAAAAATATTACAACATTGGAATTTATATATATGTGTGTGTGTGTGTGATTTAATATTGTATTTAAATAAAAAAAATTATTTATAAGAATTTTTGTGATTGAAATATTGATATTTGAAAATGAAAAGTCTCTACAACTAGACTTTTATTGAAGTTGTAATATATTTCAAATATCTGAAAATAAAAATTATAATTTTATAATAATTCAATTGTTTCTGAATGATTCTAACATTTATTGGAGATATAAATTAAAAATTTTATGTACAATTAAATAGTACAAATAAAATTAAGTTTCAAAATTTATTAAATAAATAATTTCTTATTGAACCTTGATAGAATTATTGTTCACATAATCCAAACTATAAGAAAATAAAGCTTAACTCATGGGAAATTTCTTTTAAAAACATTTAGAAACTAGTAGAGTTATTTAAAAATATCTACATAACCAAACATGTTCAAATAATTTGATATACTCTTTAGATTAATCATATTAGAGATCATTAAATTATTGAGTATTTATTATTTTCAAAAATATGTAGGATGATTTTTTGTAAATTTGTGTGATATAATTATTTTTTATTAAGGATTATACATTTTCATAAATCATTATAAATTAATTTATTATATTTTATATTAGTATTTGGGTTTGTGATATCCATCATAGAAATAATATATTTAGTAATAATTACAGTGAACCATATAAATCATTGTGTGGATTTTATTTTTGATTGTTATCTTTCATAATGCTAATCTATGTTTTTTTATATTTTATTTTTATTAAAATACACGTAATCGTAGTTTTATTTAATAAAATAATAAAAAGTAACCTGTACTTATAATGACTTATTTTTATAAAGGTCTTCTTAATTATAGGGATGATTTAATTTTGAAACTATTGGATTGGCCTGTTTTCAACTAGGCATCAGAGTAGAATTTTGATGGATGAAACCACCTCAAATACACAAATTTGGGATACAAATAACTCAGGAGGCGTCAATTGATTTCAGAGAGATTGAGAGGTGGTCATTGAATGTATAAATATGGATGTTCTCCCACTAGATAACCGATGATATTTCTAGTAGGTAGCCAGTTTTCCTAGTCTCATCGGATAGTGTACGGGTTCCTTCCACCGTTTTTAGATAAAGGTAAAAGGTCTATAAAACATCCTTCACCTTTCTTCATAAACCAAAAATTCCCAATGTTAGGGCCATTTTCTTGGTGCAAGTTAGCTCCCCTTTCCACTGCTTTTCCATTTTGGTTCTCCCATAATCTTGGTTCATTTTTATCATCATAAGATATTGTATAAATCCTTTTATGTTGTCAAAACTACATGTGTCTTATTTATCATTATTTGTTTCCATAAAAATATCTTTCATATTATAGGTGGATTAGGCCCTATTTTACGGTAGTTTGTCTGGTTTTTCATTTTCTACCATTTCATCTCATAGATGGGGATGGTACTATATTTTTAGAATCCGATGATTATAATGTTTTTGCTCCCCCAATTCTCACCCATATTCCCACATTATATTCTATGTGTGTGAATGCTTTAGTTAAACTGGATCCATTGTTCTTTGATACTTTTAAAAAAATATGTTAATGATTATTTTTACCTATTTTATATTCATTATTTGACCATCCTTGGACCATAATGATTGTTTATTGAAAGTGTAATGTATTTTGGTGGAAATATCCTTGAAAAAGATTAATATCTTGTAATGATAAATTACGTTTTAAATGTTATAAAATAAAGAATGGATTGAATGTACTTTTGTGAAAAGAAATTTCAGAACCATGAATAACTGTGGAGGGATTTAACCATTGAAATTAATTGAACCATATTTATTTTGAGAGGAAATAAAACATATATTAAAATTTATTGGGATGAGAAGTATAATTGACTTTTAAATTATTTGTTCAATATGGATTTAATAATATGAATATGAATGCAGGTTGATGATATATTTTTGGTGTGAGAAAATTGTATTGCTTATTTTTTTAAAAAATTTGAAAATTTCCATGACTATTGAAATGGTTTTTGAGATGTTAGGATACTAGATATTGGATTTTTTTCAATTTAAAAACGTGAAATGATTTTTTATGGCCTTGTTTTTTCTTTTGGAGTTAGGAAAATGTTTCTTTATTTAAATTTTATATTAAATTTATATGAATTGTTAAAATATTTAACTAGGGGTGACTGTATCCCTCGGGTGATGTATGGGGGATGAACACTGCCAATGGGTTATGAATTGTAGTGATGGTTAACCTGGGGGAACATCCCACTAATGGGGTGTTGAGACAGATTGTCAAACCATAGGTGAAAATAACCACCTGAGTGAATATTTGGAACAGAATGAGGAGTAATTTACACCCCCTAATATTCAACATGTTTTATACAAATGGTGGATATATTTGCAATGGTTGAGAGCTGGTTTTCACCCTCATCATGGTATGGTCAATGAAATTATGGTATTAGCCAAAGGCAGAATAAAGTGATCTTAGGGTGAACCCACCACCAAGATTCAATTTTTTTCTATTATTGTTTTTACAATATTTTAAACAGTTGTATGGTAATTTTAGGTTTAGTACCTATGGATGCACAATATATAATACTATTTATATTTATGGACATCATTGGTGGTTTCCAACTAAGTTGTATTCACACGCTACCCCGACATCCATTGAACATTTTTACCCTAGAAGATATTGTAATTTCTCAAGGGGACATGTATAGTAATATGACTGAAAATATTTGTTTTTTTATAATTCTAGGATTGGTATATATGATGTGAATAGTAAATACAGGATACCAGTTGGGGAAAAAATATCATCATTAATTTACTATTATTTATTTTTTAATTCTTCTGTATGTTCCACCCATGGGGAATCTAGTATATATTACACATTAATTTGATATCATATATGATATTTGTATTATCTACTGGAATTATACCTTGTTATGATATTTGTATGTAGATTTTATTTGGTTCATTTCTTTCTATTATTTTTATACTCTAACTATGTGGGGATAGTCTCCCAACTTAAAACCTCTAATCCCATCACTAGAAGTTGGTATCCTCTATAATATGGGGAGGTGTTCATGGGTTTTTGATGTCCACCAGAACAAAAATCGTTATGTGGTTAGAGGTAGTAGAAAATAAAAAGATGAATTAGATCTACTTGTCCTTTTATATTAGGGTTTTGGAAAGGTAAAAAGGAGACTATGATATTTTTGGATTTTGGTAATAAGTTCATGCAGGGGTGAACAGAACACAATATATGAGAGAAAATATGTGTTCCCATGGGATGGAATCATTTTTCTTTCATTTCACTTTAATAATTGATTCATTTCCACCTCATGTGGTTCTCTTGGGTGTAGTGTCATTGATTTTTTGGATTTCTAACTATTTTCCGCATATGGAACGAGGATGTGAGTGTTCATGAATCATGATCAGCAAAAATTATATACCTAGTGTTTATATACATCCTATGATTGATATCTTCCAAGGATTCATTAATGGTGTTGATTGATTATAATGTTTGGCTTATTTTGCTGGTATTTTTTATTTTCCAATGGTTTGATATATTTTTGATTGGGTTATCATTAATTTTTCAGCAACTACTAATATGGTTTACGTATAAGTCTATTCTTTCAATATAACTAAAAAAATATTTAGGTTAAATATAGATAATATTCAATTATAATTGAATTAAAAAGTGATTAATTTAGTTAAATAATATTCTGGTAAGAATCTTACAGGAATTTCCTTAAAATATTGTTGACAGTATTCTATTTACATAATCCATTGAATGTCAAATATGATAAATCATAGATCTTCTAATACAATGGGAAATTAAATTTTATTAATATGTGAATCTATGGGTTTATAAATATATTGTATTTTCAATTTAATTATTGAAATGGTGGTCTATATCAATTTTATTTAACTTAACCAAATTTTATGGGTAATTTGGGAATAATGGGAGAGCTTTGGTATTAACACAAATGGTTGTTGGTTATGAGACCTTGATGGGAATCATTATATTAGATTTTGTGATAGATTTTTATATGAATATTTTCTGGTGGTGGTCTTTAGGTTGTGATGTGTTCCATTTGAGTGTGGTTTCTCTTGACCCTTTTGGTTTTTGACTATCTAGGATGTCTTTGATTCTCCCTAGAGTTTGAATATTGGATCATTTCTTCATTTATCATATTTCTGTATCTGTGGGAATGTGGTACATTGAGAAAGTGGTTTAACTAATCTTTTTTGTTGTTGTTTTTTTTAGAATGGGTTCAATGTTCTGGTTGTATGTAGTAGCTTATATGAGTATTGAACTAATAGACTATCAAGAGACCAATGGATTTTGAAATGAAGCGGGAAATGGTGTAAAGTTAGTTATTTTGTTGGGTTTTCTAACCTATGAGATGGTTTATTCATGTTTATTGATTTTTTAGTTGTGTGAAGTTGATTTAGAAGCATCGACTTGTGGTATAGATGTGTGGTGGGTTCTATTGTGTTTTTTAAGGATTGATTATTCCACGTAATTTTTTTATGGGAAGAACCATGAGTGATTTGGATTTTTTTAATGTCACTTACCAAAGGAAGGGTCATTTGGATGCATGGACCTTTAGTATTGATTTTATCTTGGCATAGTATTCAATGATTACCTTATCTTCATAGGTCTATTACATTTAAATTAGGGGTAATAACTTTTAATAAATGAATGAAATATGGTGATGATTGGTTATGGGGTTATTTATGACCGATTAATAAGAATAAATATAGTTTTATAAATGAATTGAGCTTTCATAACATCTAATAAGACTGATGGGCCATAAATCATGGTCTGGTGATTTAGTTGGTGTTTGAGCATACTCCTAAAAAATCACAACTCAATGTATTTTGAGTTAAGAGATGTAAAATGGTCAAAGGAGAATATCTGACCATGTGGTTTAGATGAGACCCAGGTGGAATGAACATATTAGGGATGTAATTTTTATTTTGGATTTTGTGGTTGGGTGGATCATGAGAAAGAAGCTATATCTTATCGGGGAGATCTTAGTGATTCTCACTGGCTATGTGTGAGGCCATTGAACCTTGGATCAATAAAAAAATTTCTCTATTCTATGGAATATTTTTAGGGTCTATAATATGGTAGATATTTTTCAGTGGAAATATTACAATGATTGACACAGTTCATGAATTCTTTTTAGAGATCAATGTTGGAATAGTTGAATTTGATTACTGAGTCTCCAAATAAAAATAGTGATCAAGTGTTGAGAAGACGTTGGAGGGTAGGATGAAAAAATACATAAAAATATGTAGTTCATATATCCATGATATGAAATTTGACATCATTGATAAATCGTAATGATGTGGCACTAATGTCTGATTTCGACCTAGATGGGGGCATCAATGTTCAATGATACATTGAGCGTCTCTCAATAGAGCGGTATGAATTGTTTTATTAATGAAACATGGAATTTATCTCATTTAGTAGTAGAATTAAAGTTTTATTGTGGGGAGTGAGCAATAGATCATAAAAGGATGAGGACCCCATTATTGATTGTTTTTTAATGTCATGGGCTCCGTTATTTGAATATGAGAATGGAAATTGGTTGGTAATTCTTTTCGCCTTTATGAGATAAGTATAACCATGTATAATCCTTGTGTTTGGTGATTAATTGAATGTGGTTCATGTAATTTTGGTGTTCCTGATAGAATTAATGAAAATGGTTCTCATATACTAGTTGGTTACGTGTCGGTCAAGGCATATGACCATTATGCCAGAATGATTGAACGAATTTTGAGTGGATTTTAAAACAATCGTGGTGGTATCTAGGTTCTAGTGAGGAACTAGTGAGGTATGTACCTAGTTTTCATAGGGTTTTTAGATGGTTAATCAAATATATAGGTGAATCTATACCAAATATTAGTTTTAGGATCAAGATAGTTTCAAGTAAAACCATGGTTCTTGGATTGATAATACATCAGTGTACATAAGGCCACAAAAATAGTTTTGGGTTATCAGGTCTGGATCCAGAAAATTACTCCATGAATCAGTGATGGACACTAGTGAGAATGTTCAGGTGATCCCAGGATTCCTATGTGTGTAAAGGTATTTTGACTTGGTTATTATTACTTCCACAAGGGTTGACATTGAGTGACTCGAGTAAGTCTCTTAAGGATGATCTTACATGGGTACATGAATGGATATGGAAGTGGTAACTTGGAAAACACATCTATCATGTTATTTTGGATATAGAGTGTATGTTTTTGGTTTTAAATTAGTATTTTCAATGAAAATTAAAAAATTTCATGATTTAGAAGATTAATATATTTATGACATATACCCCATTAATAATTTATTTATGATGATCGATACATATGTTTAAATAGAGTTCTCCTAGGTTTTCAGGTGGTGTGAGTTGGTTACCATGTTAGGAACATTGTTGGGTGTGGGTTGATATTTATGTAACATCCCAAAATTATAAAAGAGTAAAATAATGCTCGATAATGTTTATAACCTAATCTACATTGATTATAGTATAATATAACACCCAGATAATTTTCAATATATATATTTTTAAATAAATTCAATCCCATTGATTTATTTCAATGCACAAAACACAAGGTTTGAACGAAATGCAACAAGAAATAAAAATAATATTTTTTCAACTTTACTATTGTAAAATTATCATATTGTTATAGAGTCTGAAAAGTAATAAATAAATTATTAAAATTATCTGGTATACTCATTTTTAAAATAATATCATTTTTTATCTATTTATTATAAATAAAATAAGAATCATTTTAAAGAAAAAAAATGTATTCTAAAAAACTATATTTTTCATAAATGTGGTCTAATCATGCTTTGTAGATATAATTTAAAATTAATTTAAAATAACATTTGAATATTTATTTTTCATAATAAAAATAATTTATGAAATAATCATATCACAACTATCCTTTGGTGAATTTCATAAATTTTTCTAAAATATTTTTTTCTTCTATGGATATTAAAAAATACTGATTTTTATGGAAAAATATATTTTATTTAAAATAATTTGTAAAGATTAAATATATTCTAAAATATTTTTAAAGTTAAATTAGAGAAAATATATTAAAAATAACAAAATTTTGTTCATTTTTTAAATTTTATGTTTAATATATATATTAAAACCTTCCAAATAGAAGAGAACATTCACTTTAGAGACCTCCTTTTTCATTGCATATTTGTGTATACTTTTCAACTGGATTCTAAAAAATCATTTAATTTAATTTTTAATATGTATTCAATATATATAATCACCATAATATTTTTTATTCTATGTGTTAAATTTATTTTTTACCATTATGAGTACTAATACATATAAAAGTTAATTTTCTTGATTAAGGTAAAAAATTATTTACAGGTGGTTAAACTAAGAATCTAAAAATTAAAATGACCTATGAACTAGTTTAACAACTATTTTATATCAATATTTTGACCTTATAAATTATAATCATCTCAAAATACCCATTTTAGAGGAATCTTTGAGAGATAAAATTTTGGTGTAAATGATTCTTCTAAAAATTTCCATGTGTCTCCTCTCCCCCACTTATTAAAGTCCACCCACTCTTATCACATATTAATACTTCTAAATACATTTTTTTCAATAAATAATAACCCAAATAAAATCCTTAATACCCTTAAAAACTATTATATAATTTTTTTTAAAAAATTCATTCAAGGAAGAATTTTTGTGCAATCCTGAAGATGTTTTTTAAACAAGATGTAACATTCATAAACGACCATTTATATTTTAAATATTTCCCACATCATTAAATAATTATTCAACTATGATTGTATAGTAAAACCATTATATACCATGTAATTACATCTTATTATTTTATTTTAATAAACTATATCATTGTCCACTTCCATCAAATAGGGTACAAAATTATTGTAAATGTGTATGATAATCAACTGCTTCGCGAATCAATGTTATTTTATTCCATAACCACCTCTCATTGATGGATATAATGATGGACTTAATATATTTATATGTTATTTGTCATATTATTATATCAATATAATTATAATACAAAATAAAAATTCATACTTCCCGACCTATTGGAAAACAATAAGGTCACTCGTTAGTATAGATGACTACCGCCTCACGGACTGATGTGATGTGTTTTACATTTCAGTTTTTCATGGATGGTAATAAAAATATATTAAATTAATATATATGATATATATGATATATTTAATTTTATTTAATTTCAATATAACATATAACTTCTTATATTCTATTTCCTTAGAGATATGATAATAGAGTTTTTGTGTGCGGAGGGCTACCACCACACGAAGTGATGTGATTTTTTTGTAACTAATGATTTACAGGGAAGGTAATTAAGTTATTTTAAAGGAATATATGTGATATATTACATTAATATTAGTTTTTAATTGTAATTTCTTTTCAATATTAACTTCATTTCATCCGTTAATAAAAATGAATAAACGTTTCTGTGTACATATCGCTTACCATCTCCAGGAATGGTGTAATGCATTTTCTATCTCTAAAAATATAGATTAACTTATATATATAAATATAATGAATATATATTATATTAATATAATGTTTTAAATTATTTATATTATTTAGACATGAACAAATTAAATAAACCTAAATTATTGAACAAAAACAAACATGAAAAACATTCAAATTATTAGTATATAAAAATATTTTAACAAAGAATTGATAATAAATGGGTTACAAATTACTAAAATAAAATGATATATGGTATGAGATATATGAGTATGGATTTTTAATAAACTTATAATAATCATATATTTGGTTTGATGTAGGAAACTCAAGAGAGCGTTAATTGAGTTCCTATAAAAATTTCATTTAAAATTAACTTATATGAAAGTCCCCCAATTTACGATCAACCATAAAAATTAACCAAAGTAGATGATTTTTAAAATATTTGAGTGTTTTAAAGACACAAAAACGATTTATTAATTCTCAGTTAAATCAATTTGTGAAGTTAAATCAACTATTGAATTCATTATACTAAAAATATCTCGAAAAAACACTATCTTAGATTAACTATGAATGAAAACTATTGTTTTATAGATTGAATAAATAGTGAAAGATATGAAAAAAGAACATGAAAACAATGGATAAAAACATGAGGTTCAGTCTCAAGCAGAGAATTAGTCCTCTTCACTTGGTGATTTCCTTCCACCAAGTAGTTTTTATTAATAAACTTGATCCACACCCCGGATCATGGTTTGCAATATAATACAAATATTTCCATGTATAACAGGACCTCTACCACATGTATTCATGGGAAAAAATTGACCAGGTAACACATGGACCTCATCCATAGTTGTAAGTTGGAGTGAAGTGGTGTAAGAGAGTTTTAATGGGAGGATATTTTCAATCCTCCAGTTTATCACATGAGACAGTGTGTGTCTGTCTTACATATACCCACAATGCTTGAAAAGTATTAAAAGACTACACAATAGAGTAAAAATGATATGAATTGGTTTACAATGCTCTGGGTGATGTTCTTGAGGCTTTAGGAATAATCGGATGTTGTCTATGTGATCAATCATTCCAATTTTATATGTAGACACCAAAAGTATGATATCGTGAAGGCTCTATGTTCTGGATTCTAGAAGAATGAGATGTTCTTATAAGATCTCCTTTTCTAGGTTTGTTACTAGGGGGATTTTCATTGTTTGGTTCTAAGAATATTTTCTTCTTGTTTACTCCATGCTTAAGAACATTTATGGATCGATATCCTGGTTTTGTATTGCACCATGCATTAGTTTAATATGCTTCCCACGCCACCTTTTAATTTAATCTCAGGTGCATCTCTTTTAGCCAACAAGGAGCATGTTCTCCATACTTCGTACCTCGTAATGTCTACTGAAATGTCCAAAAAAGATCATTAGTTATATCAGTGTCATTTAATAACTAATATATGACCTTTAAAGATAATTTTGAATTTAATTTAAAATGGAATGACTATTTCATGAATGGTATCATAGAAGTGGTGAATCAGGAGCGATGTCTTGAAATGGTGCTAGTGGAACGATTTCAATGGAACAATGTCACTAGAAAGTGTCACTAAAATTATGAGAATCCTGTTACTGATAGCATGATGTTTAGTCTATATCAATGGTTTTGGAACAATTATAAATATTTTGAAATATGTGGCTTGATACAATGGTGTCCGATCCATTATAACATTATAAATCAGTAGGTTACTGAACCGGTAGGTTAATGAACTATGGATTTTTGTTAATGATGTTCACACTTCTTTGGATTTTGGTTCTGTTTCCCCCACCCTGGTGAGAGGTCATAAATACACCAATGAACCGCAGAATGCCTCCTAAGAGAAGGATCACAGTGATCACTCTGATCCTTGTGAGCCTTTACATGATGTTTGTGATCAAGCTTGTCTAATAGAAGATGCTTACTTGAAATTGAGATCTAATAAAGGTAAAAAAATGATTATTGACTCGGATGGCTTCAACACTCCAAATCAAAAGAAGACTCAGAAGCATAGAGATTAATCTAACCTTGAGATAAAATTCATTACTAGTTCTTTAGATACATCTAGGAAGATGATTCCAGATATCTCCCCATAGGTTGAGACTACTGGAAAATCTAATACATACTCTAGAGAAGATAACTATGCTGATATTAGTGGTAATAAAGATTCTGAACCGACAGTGAGGCATGCTTACCAATATGATGCTAAGGTGTCAGAGGAACTAGAGTCTTGGTTAGATGAGCCAGACACAATTTTATTCCCACAATTCAGGAATGGTGAAATAACTACGGAGATCTACCTTCAAATCAGAAAAATATTTTTTATCAAATTGGTGGAGGAATCCAAAAAATCCACACATTAATTTCAAGGAAATACCATGGAAATGACTCGTTCATTTATCCCATGTTGAAGCTATTCTTAACATTCAATCTCTATTGTCTTTTGAACTTGTTTCTTGACCTTGATTTTCATATAGTTTCCCTAGATGTGGTGTTGGGTTCATTGGTATGAAAGCATTGTGGGGTTTGTTGTGTGGTTTCACCCGAGTTGGAATAAACATTTTAGTTTTGGTGATTCGATGGGATACATCCACATCCTGTTTACCTCAGCCCATGATCTTGCTCTATTTTCTGAAAATTACTTATTTTGGACAGAACCTCCTTACCAGTAGGTGGTGGAAGGTTTTTAAATGCTGGTCTGTTTTTTTTGACTGTCATGTTCGATTAAGAGGTCATAGTTGGCTTTTCCTTTGATTATTTGTTGCACTGACGAACACATGACTTGGTAGTTTTTTTGGTGGTATCATCTAAAATATCTAGTTCTTGAATAAACATGGAATCATCCTAAATGTTGTTTGTACATGATATTTTTTCCTTCACAGAACATCGTCTTGCTTCTTCCTTGATTTATCTCACCGGATGGAGTTGACATCTTCTTCCTGTTTGAGAGGGAGTTGAGGATTTTTGACTATTTAAAGAACCAAATATTTTGTTCTTGAATGAAATTACCTTGGAGAAAAGCTACTACTGGTGTTTCCAGATCTTGATCTTTCATCAATGAAGTTTGGGGGCTTTTAAAGGTTGCAGCATGAAAGCATGATAATTTCACATGCTTCTTCTTTGTAATTTTTTTGTTGATCTTCGTTTGTTGTGTTTTCATGTGTCATCTTTATGTTCCTTATTGGTGCAAGAAAATTTCACCTCGTGCATACACTTTGTTCCATTCCTTTTTTAATAATTTATTTTGGGGTATGGGTTGGGTTACTAGCTCATGCTCAATTTTTCTAAAAAAAATAAATTACCAATTTTTAGTCTAAACAGTGACTATGATTCCACATACCAGTGACTGTTAGGTCAGATTAACAGTGAATCAAACTTTTACAAATATTTTCAAACAATATTATAAAATAATACATAAAATAATAGATTTTGATTATTAAAAAGAATATTGAAACATAGTGAAGCATGATAAATCGTGATTTGTGATCATTTAAACTAGTGGATTCCAAAAATATCCCCATTTTTTATGATAAAAAATAATGGAATTTACAAGCCACGCATATTTATCACAATAATGGATCAAAATTTTGGTTAGCATATGGGATAGAATATGTGAGATTAATATATTAATATATCCCAATTAAATTTAGCATAGAAACCATTTCTGTGTTCTCACCTTTAATACCATAAATATTTTTAAGTGAGTGAAAGGGGAATTCCATCTCCATGTTCTCCCCCTTTTGGGATAATCTAAAATAAAATATGAAAATTAAAACAAAGAAGAAATATTAAATGAAATATACAGGTGAATAAACAAGATCACATTTCAATGAATAAAATTAAGAGAACATGTCATTCATTACATCAATGTAATAAAACAACAAAAAGAACATCACAATCCTATCAAAAAACATTTAATCACTTCTTCTCTAAGTACACAACCTATTTTACTTTGGATGGGATATCTGGTGTAAAGGTATAAGGTGCCTGAGATGTAGTTTTGGAAGTTATAGAGCAAAGAGAGAGTGATTGGAGAGGAATACCTTCACAAATATAAGGTCAATGTATTGGTTTGCATGAATAATGATTAAGAGGATTCTTAGTAATGACCAGTCTGATGTGGGTCAGAGCCTGAGTAAGGATCATGGTCATAGGAGAAAAATAGGTCATGGAAGGAGTGGGAGACGGAATTAGGCCAGGTCTGAGAGGAGAATCTATATAAGATACAATGGTTTTTTGGTGATGGTATATATAAGGCTTAAACTGATCTATGAAATCCATCATGTTATTAACACCATACTCTAGAGCCTTCTCAAAATCATCCTTATTTTCTAGAACCTTCTCAAGAGTAGGTGTAACTTCCTTCAAATACTTGACATGCTCCTTGAAATCTTGAGTCGCTGGATGTAGCTTCAAATTCTCCACCAAATATTTGAAATGTTTTTCAGATGTTTCTTGGTTTAAATATTTGAAAAATAGAAATCCACCATAATAGAAATAACTTCTTGAGCATTAGTGGCAGTCTTGGAGTAAAATCTAACCATATCATGCACATGAAATATTAAATTTCAATCTTACACAGGCATTCATGATGTGTCCCACCAATGAAATCATGAATATTTTCTCTCATAAAGGATCTGATGAAATCACTATCCAATGGTTGAGAGGTTTTAGCAGAAGAAGATGTTGCTAAATTAGCTAAGGTAAATGTATTGCGCATTTTCAAAACTGTCTGAGAAGATCCTTTATAGTCTACTATTAGTCAATTTATTACATCCACCAGTCCAAAAATTACATTTTCTACATTGGTGTTTCTCCTGACCACATATTCAACCTCTAAAATAAAATTAGGTTGATTCTGATATACATCCTTCCCTGAGATCTTGTCAGCATCACCCTCACTGAGACTAGAAATCAGATTTGAAGCATGGGAATCTATCAAATCCTTCTTCATCTCCACAACCATTGAATTTATGGTCTTCAACTTATCATTCCAGTAATTATATTCAATCCTTGCCTATTTTATCTTTGAAATCATTCTATGTTGAGTTTTCCATATTATATTTTCTAGAATCATTCCATCGTATCTTTCACGAAGGTCAATCACAGGAGTAGATTCTGACATCCTAAGAATTCCAAATCTAGATAACAAATATTCCCCAAAAGATTTCAAATCATACTAACAAACATAATTTTGGGTATCTTGTATAGTGTAGGTAACATGTAGTGGCTCTCGAATAGAAACCAATTCATTGGTTGTGAAAGGATTGAGTTGAGACATAGTCAAAATGTCTATTTACCAAACCAAATACTTATTAAAATCATTATCATAAAAAAAACGTGGAAACCTACACTGAATATCCACTGATCATGAATCAATAGGATTTATAAGTTCATTCCTTTCCAAAATGGGGGTTTTCTCCTCCTAAACTAATGCTCCCCATGGAGAATTATGTGACTCCATCATGTGAACCTTTTCCACAACAATAATTATCTATTGGTACATCTCAGTCTGAGCCACATCTATATCTAATTGATCTGCATGTTCATCACTTATTCCACTAGGCATAGAGAAATTACTTTCATGTCCATAATCACATAGCACATTTTCTTTATATATTCCTCTTATATTAGCTTCATCTAAAGAAGCCTCTCTTTCTTTCTGCTTTTCCTTTTCTAAAACTTCATCCATATATGCTCCTTCCTCATCAGTAACATCACTGTGATCTTCATTATCTTCCCTATCTTAATCATTACTCTTATAATTTGTCTCAACATTACATTCCTCCCCTTCATCTAAATATTCTACTATTTCATCTGATTCTAAGAAAGGATCCTTTATGTCCTTAGGTCTAGAATATGGGTCGCCAGGATTATAATCCTCATACATCTTTCCTTGTCTAAAACCCATAACGGCTTCCATGGATTCAAATTGATTTTCATTCATTTTTATATATCCTTATACAAAAACAGTTATAGTCCTCAATAGTTTCCTCAACATCCACTACCAGTCTATTGGTTTGTAGTATTGTAGAGATGAATCTTGAATAGAAAAAGGATGTCGACATAGAGGATGTATTTATCATGTGACACATATGAAGATTAAGATACTGGAAAAGATTTATCAAATGACCATTCATTAATAAGTTCAGAAATAATACATCATGGTATTTTAGAGTAGAATAATAACTATTACATGGACAGATTAGATGTTCAATGAACTTGAAAAAAACCATGTTTCTCTATCCAACTCAGCAACAATTACTTTTGTCTTACTTTTTTTTCTCGGTTAAAACACGCAAAGCCTCCTCTACGACAAAAATATCACTTGATAGTGGAGTGTTTCATTAATTATCCTTGAAGATACCTTCATGTGGTACTCATAAATAGACTTCACATAAAAATGAAGAAAAATAACATCTTTTTCCATTTACCCAACTCCAAAACATAAATTCATCATTTTTATTGAATGAAAACACAACATTCTGGTAAAATTTAAAAACAAGATTCGAATATATGGTTCCATTTTCATTTGTAAACTAGTCTAGACATCGATGCTCTTCCAAAACATTATGAATCAAAGACATACATGAATGAAGAATCTTCTCACATACTTCTTATTCAGGAATAAAAAAATGATCGGTGAGGCCATATTATATAGTTTTCTCAGACATTTTGATTTTGAATTTTTCTGATTTTTTTGACTACTAGTGTTTCTCTAGAGTCAATGAAGATGGACACTTTGATCTAGCCATTTTGAAAACAAGGAGAGGGAGTTTGAAGGAGATAAAAAGGTTTGATAGGTAAGGGTTTCAATTTCTGGAGTAGAGAGAAAATTTTCATTGAAGAAGTGATTCAAAATGACCAGTTTTATAATTTTGGGATTTGAAGAGTTGTAAATAAAAAATGCGATAAAAAACAAACAATATTTTTAATACATCGACACAGAATAACTTTCTAATATAGAAATATGGGTCATAATGGTGAGTCTAGATAGTGCTCTTTCTGTGGTGAGTCATCAAAAAGTGTGACCTAAAATAGCGAGACATCAAACGGTTACACATCAAATGGTGAGACATCAAATGGTTAGGCATAAACCATTGACAAACCAAACGGTGAAGCATTAGACAGGGAGACAACAAATAGCGATACATCAAATGGTTACTCAAAGGTTGTCATTCCCATGTCGTGTTTGATGTAACTCATTCTTTTAAAACATAATGGCTTAGTAAAAATATCATCCTGATGATGTTCTATTCCTATGAATTCTAAAGTAAGATCACCCTTTTGATAATGATATATCAAAATGTGATGTCATAAATCAATATGTTTTGTTCTTGAGTGAAAAAAGGGATTTGTAGAGATGATAATAGACTTTTTATTATCACATTTTATATGGAAATTTATAAATTTATATCTATAATATAGTAATGTGTGTTTCATCTAGAATAAATGAGAACACAAACTACAAGCATCTATGTATTCAGATTTAGTAATAGATAATGCAACAGAATTTTTCTTCATAATACACCATAAAACTAGTGGCTTGGGAAAAAACATACATGTTCCAAAGGTTATTTTTCTATCTAACTGGAATACACAAAAATTAGCTTCATAATAACTAACTATGTCAAACGATTTCCCTCTTGGATAGAACAGTCATATATTGGTAGTATGTTTGAATTATTTGATAATTATTTTAACATCAGTTAAATGATCTTCTTTAGGGTTTTCATGAAAATGGGAAAACATAAATACACTAAACATAATATCAATCCGGTTAGTATTCAAGTACAATAGACATCCAATCATTCCTCTGTAGGTGGTTTTATCAACGAATTTACCATTTTATTCATGATCCAACTTCTAGGTGGTACTCATAGGGGTATCATACTTTTACTGATATCCAAACCAAAATGTTTTAAAAGATAATTAGTTTATTTTTTCAAATTTAAAATGTTATCTTGTTTATTTTTAATGATTTTAAATCTAATAATGAATTTTAGTTCACCCATTAAACTCATTTCAAATTAACTTTGCCTCATTTCAAAAAAATCAACACATAAATATTTTTATGTGTAACATCCCTGGTATATAATGAATATTTCATTTTTCATATTTATTAATATTTTTGAACTAAATATTAATTCTACTTTAAAGGGGTTAAAATTTTCGATGGCGTACTTGATACAAAACAATGGGTTTCATTGAAATCTTACGTTGCACACTAATAGTATAATATTATAATTTTAAATGGTAGTTAATGCCTAGCTGTTGTAATGGAGGGAATGAATAGAACTTACTAAAAATGATTATACATGTTTTTTAAATGTTTTACATTTATCCAATAAAAGTTAATGGCTTAAAATGTGAGTGAATCTAATTTTAGGAATAATTTACTTGAAAAGGTTGATTTACCGCCTTTTAATGGAGAACCATATTTAAATCTAGTATTGGTCACTTTTATAAGTTTCATTTGAAAAAATAAAATTCTTCTTTATAATCGGGATATCAAAATTCACTTTGGGTAAAATTTTGGTATTTTTCTGATAAAATTCATTTTTTGATGATTAGTGTAAAATACTGTATTTTAATTCAAAACTGCCTTTTAATATAATTTATACATATGGTTAGATTATATTTTTAATTGGTTTAAATGTTTAAATAGATTATATTTTAACCATTTAATCCAATTCTGTTCAATGGAAAAAATTTCACTTTGAATTTTGGTACAAACAAGTGTCAATCATTTGATAGATATTGTTTCCTAAAAACACGCAATTTGTTTTGACAACGAGAATTAAATTTAAATTAATTAAATAAAATTGTATGTTTTTAATTTTTTAAAATAGAAATAATTTTTCATTTCATAAAATAAAATATATCTTTGGCTGATTTTTTGGTATTTTTCTGAAAAACATCAATTTTTGATGAGTAGTGAAACAACTATGTAGTAGTTAAAAAATGACTTTTTCATTTAAATGAAATTTTACCTCTTCTGTTAATTGAATTTTGAAAATATTACTTACATGGATGATATTAGTAAGTAATATGTGGCTCACTAAGATAAAAATAGTTTTTTAGTGAATAGTATCCTTTGACTTATTTACTGCAGTTAAAGGTAAATAGGGTAATTCAAGGTAAAAAGTATATTATAATAATATAAAATTACCTTAAAACTTGTCCTAACCTTATTGTATGAGTCATGGAAGACGATGGTAATACTTGGGTCTATTTAGGTAATCTATGGGGCAACTTGGGAGTGATAATGACACTTCAGATAAATTAATTTAAATTAAAGACAAAAATGACACAAAAACATATCATTTAGTAAATTAGTTTTTACATGGGGTTATATATGTTATATTTTAGACTATAAATACTAATTGAAAAGAAAAAAAATATTTCATAATTCATGTTATTTTTTTTATAATTATTATACATCATATAAACAAAATTATTTATGACACAAAAATGATGCACTATTTACGTCATTAATAAATGATATAAATAAATAAGATTATAAATATTAAAATAACATTCAAAACACATAAAATTATTATTTTATGAATTTATTTCTACCATTAGTCATATTATATTCATCCTTAATGAGTTTTCGACCTTTATAAACTGAAAATCATTAGATAATAAAATAATATTTTCACACTTTCCTAAAGAACCCCTCACCCCCCTTACAAAAAGCCCTCATTTATAACTCATTCATCAAACCTATAAAGCCCCTCGGCATGTCCAAACCCTACCCAAATAAGATTTAAAGATCCCTATATTCCACATAGAAGCCTTACCTTATGTAGAAGGCACTTCAACAAACCCTTTTGGTTCATACCAAAGGGAGTTACCCAAATTAAAGGTAATAGTTTCTCTTAACTTCTTTTATTTTATTTTCCTTATCCAACCCCTAAAGTATTTTTATTTCATTCTTTTATAACAAAAACAGTATCCTAAATAAACTAGGATATTGTTATCATATGTATTATAACTACACATATACACACCTCCATCTAATGGGTGAAGAACACACTGTTTATGTGGATGGAAAACAAACGCCTCACGAAACGATGATTGTTCTATTATCTCATACAGCCTCTCATGGTGGACATTATGATCGAATTGAATTTATATATGATATATTATTATTTTTATGTTTTCTTTATATTTATTTATTTTTCATTTATAGAATACCTTTATGGTTTCCATTGTGGGTAAATGCGATAATTTCATTTGAGTAAGTGCGGTCTACCGCCCCCTCAAAGTGATATGACTCATTAATGCCATATGTGGGACATATAAAGGATCAATTTAATGATAATATATATGATATTATACTTTAATTATAATATAATTATGTATCATTATGTTTAAATTCCATTAAAATATGAAATATAAATGAAATTAGTGTTCATGCGTACGCACATCTTACCGTCTCCACGAATGGTGCATTTCATTTCTTACCGATAAATGTTATGTAATTTTATAAATACATATATATACTGGATATATATGATATATATGATATCTAAATCATGAATATAATTCTGTAGATATTTTACTATCTACCACAAGGACAACTTGTAATTATAAGAAGTCGATTTTTGACTCAAGTACCAAATATCGACCAAACGACCATTATTAACTTAAATGATTGAATAATATTTATAAAATGGTAATAAGTGATATAAAAAGAATAATAAAAATTAAAAAGTATCTTAAGAAAGTATAAATTATCTTTAGTTTATTATTCATGAATAACAAAGAACAAACGGGTGAAGTCCGACATTAGGTAAGAGATTTCTTATCTCAGTTTTAATTTTGTGAGATTTTCATTGTTCTCCACTAATTTATTGCATGTAGTGTATTGTGTACTGAAATTTGATATATATTATCATGATTATATTTATATTCATGGTATTCTGTGGCTCATTTGGTGGTTATTAACTTTTGTTCATATGACTCGATTGATTATAATGTTGTAAGGTGTTTTCGTCTCACATTTTATTCCGGTGTGATTCCTGCTATATTTTCCACATTTTACTTTTGTTTGATGTATGTACATACCATTAATGTATTAATTTTTTAATATATTTTAATTTATGGGTATTTACATCTTAATTTTATGATCCTTCTTTCATTGGTTGTACGTTTCAAAAGTTACCAAATCGATAAAGGAACCTTTCACCCTCCTTTTTTTTAAAATGACATCGTTTTCTTATGTATTTTAATTTAGATAATCTTGTGTTGGGATATGTTCTACTATATATTTTTTGATGTAAATTTTATTTCCATGTGATTATAGACCCTTTTATCTCTCATAAACTGATTTTATGAATTTTAATTTGATGATGTTAGGCTGTCGAATTTCTGTAAGGGAACATCCTTAGCTAATTTCAATTCTTTGGGTTAAACTTCTACTTCTTTCTTATGTCATGCTATAAATATGTGTGAATAACCTATTACTGTTTTAAACGAAATATCCACTTATATATGGTGTATAGATAATTTTCACACATAATTATGTCATTGATTTATCCTTAATCTAAGGATACCATCTTTATAAGGGATTTCGTCTCAATTTACAGTCCATTGAGACTTCATTATTTTTATGCACAAATTCACTCTTATATGGAGTTTATACTGTCCTTTGGAACATTATATCATTAATCCATTTATTCTCATGATAATATAAATTTCTGATTAAATGTTATTCCTCCATTAATTTTATTCAAGCGTCTCTCATTTTTTTCAAATCTCTTTAACTAAAATATCATTTTAAATGTTTTAAGGATTTATTCTTATAAATATTTTTCATTAATGTCCATGTTTTCAAAATGGTTTTTTTATTTATTTATATAGAAATTAATGTTTTAAAATGTTAATTACTTTAAATTATTCAACGTGGTATGGGACACTTTGAATCAAAAACATCATTATTATATGTTTTAAATGGGTTTGAAAATGGTTTGATAAAGAATTGTTTATTTAAATATCTTGATATGATATATTGTGATTGGAATGTGGAAATGTTATCCATATTTTATTCTTGTGATATGTGTTATGATTATGTTATGGATATTGGGCATTTTTTACGTATGTTGGTGGTTTCGTGAAAAACCTAGGGCGGGTGAGCCTAAGATAGCTCTCTAATGCATTGGGTAACGTGAAAGATGTAAACATTAATGTTTCTCATAAGAGATTTAGGAAATATACTGTGATGGGTATTTCAAATGTGACTCTCTATAATGTTTTGATAACTACAATGTAAGTATGTTTTGAATTCCATAAGTTACCTTTATGATTTATGATATTTGTGTTTTATTTGTAAATTTTATTATTTTGTAAGGTATGTTATTATTGAAAATTATTTTTTTAATTGATTTGTATTTATTGATGGGTTAATGTTTCCTTTCCTTTTGTTATAACCCTTAATGAGATTTTTATGCTCATCCAATGTTTTTTAAATGTCTTCGACATGACTTAATGATGAATGGGGTCAAGGATGGGATCAAGGAAAAGTCATGCTGTCTAAAACATGGATCTAGACATGTTTTTTTAAGAGTTTTTATTTTTTATTAAATAGATACTTAGTAGTAGTTTCTACATGCAATTTTCAAGATAATATGTTATAGTTATTGCCTAATTCACTAAAACTCTAAACATAAAAAGATCCCTAATCTGAATTAATCATTTAATGCAAGATTAGGTAATGTTTAAGGTCTGTTCCTTAAGGTTGGTATCAAATGTCGGTTTAGACAACTATAGGGGTTATGAGTTTTTGTTAGACACATAGTTAGTCCTTATGTCTATTATTTCAATTAAATCCTTGTTTTAAAATTTTTTCAGATCAAGTTAAGTAAGTTGCAAATGAATGGAGGTGGATTTCAAAATACATTCCTATCTCTTCCTGATGACTTTCTTGCAATAATTATTTCAAAGTCATGTTCGGATGATTTTGAAACTTTTTCTAGCATACAACTCACTTGCAAGCATTTGTTTGAGATATCAAACACCTCCACTATACCTCATTATCATTTAGGATCATGGGTTGTATTTAAAAATATCCTATTTTCATAATATTCTAATATTTTCAAGAAAGGTAAATATTATCAAGGCATTTCAAGTATTTTACCTTATCATAAGATTTTGAAGCATATTTTGATTTTGAAAAAGGTGCTGAATAAGGAGACCCTTGCAGAACCTATTTATATTTTCTTTTATAATATTGTCTCTCCGCACATACCTATGGTATTTTAAAAGGACCATTAATTTAATGTTTCAACTCAAATTAGGTCCGACTGTTTTATAGAAATCATGTTTTATCAGATGTTTTGAAATTATATGTCATATATGATTTTTTTCCAAAATTCTTTTTATGTGAACAACTATATGACCCATGTTGTACAAGTTGTATTTGAATGAAGGAAGTAAATAGTTTTGAATGATCTATAAATCATTATTTCAATGCATGGACCTTCTACCTACGTGAACAAGATGACAATGAAACCAAATTGACACCATGATCAAGGTATGATGTTCTTCATTTTGGGGATCGTTTTTTTATCATGTGGTGGTGAAATAAAAAAAATGAAAATATATATTAGACTTCAAGAATTAAGATTTTTATATCATAATGAATTGGGATGAAAATGAGAGTTATAAATAAACCATTGAGGTTAAATCATGTTAGGGTTATTTTTGAGTTTTATAAAAAGGAAAACCCGTAGGATGGGTGACAACATGTTGCATCTGGCAAGGACGTAGGAATTGAACCAACAACCGAAGGGCGACAAGGGTGAATCGGCTACCACTAGACTACTTGAAGTCCCTGGTTAGTATGACTTATTATTTTAGTAAAATGATTTAATGGAACAAGAATAATTTGATTTTGGGAAATTATGTTTTATCAAATGGATATTCTTATTATAGGAAAATTATTTGGTGATTATGTGATAAAGGTTGTTGTGGAAGACGTTATTTCTTTTGAGGAAACACTATACGCCTAAGTAAGAGATAATACTATGGGATTTTAATTGTGGAATAATGGATGAAATTTTAGTTTTGATGAATCTATGTTTTTATTGTGGACATATGACGATTTGGTTTATTTATGGAAATGATTAACCTATCATCGAGAACATATGATTAGCTTAATTACTTTTCAATATGAGACTTTATGAGTAACTGATGTTATATGGAGATAACTGTTAAGATTTATCTTCAAAGACTATGTAATTTTATCCTATTGAGATTTGGGTTTCAATATTAGTTTGGATTACTTTTGAATAATTTTATGGAATGTTATTTATTGAATGGTTTTTGTTGAACATTGGGTTTTTTTGACAAATTTTGGAGATTAAGAGTAGTTTTCATTTTGTAAAAGATTTACCTTTTTTAGTATTATCTGATCTCACACTAACCATTTTGGTTTTAGTTGATTTTTAATGACAAGGGAAATATATAGTTCTTCTTTTTTGGATTATGTGATTCTATAGAAGATGATTCTTGTGCTTTTTATGTGACCAAGTATTTTTGAATGCTCATTGTTTGGAGAGAAGATTGTTTTTTGAAACAAATTAAAGGATGAAACTCTACTTGAAGGTATGTATATTTCCTTATGTTCTTATTCTATGTGGTAAATGAATTCCTCACAATTATGGAAAGGAATGTAAAACAAAAATGTTGTTGGATTACGTTTCCTACTGTGTAATGAAAGACAGTTTAACACATCATAAGTTTGTGATTTTCTGGTGGTTATCTTTCTCCTAATAATGTTTTCTATAAATCTCCATCAGAACCTGACCTTTTTTTCTATCTTCCATATCCATCTTTTCTTACATGGAATCTTAGTATGGGTTATCTCAGGTGACCATTTTACTTATCTTTCTTTCTTTTAAAGTGGCAGTTTTTTTAATCCTTTTTGATGTGGGACTTTTAATGATGTTTCCAAGCGCATTTTTAAATTTGTGAGGACGCAATTCCGAAATGGGGGAAAGGATTTAACATCCCAGGTAAATAAAGAACATGAAATTTTCCATATTTATTAATAACTATGAACTAAATATTAATTCTACTTTAATGGGGATGATATGTTCGATGGCGTACCCGATACTCAACAATGGGTTTCTTAGAAATCTTACGTTGCACACTAATAATATAATATTATTATTTTAAATGGTAGTTAATTCGTAGAAATTTAAATAGTTGTAATGAATATAACTAACTAAAAAAGGATTATACATGTTTGTTAAATGTTTTTACATTTATCCAATAAAATTTAGAGGCTTAAAATGTGAATGAATCTAATTTTATGCATAATTTATTTTAAAATGTTGATTTTTCACCTTTTAAATTGAGAGGCCTATTTAAATATACTTTTGATCACTTTTATAGGTTTCATTTGACAGAATAAAATTTTTCATTATAATCTTGATAGAAAAATTCACTTTGGGGAAAATTTTGGTAATTTTCTGATAAATGTTTTTCTGATTAATAGTGGAAAATATTGTATTTTAAATCAAAAATGCCATTTAAGATAATTTATTTATGTAGTTATATTATCAATTTAACTGGTTTTAAAGTTATATTATATTATATTTTTACCATTTAATCCAATTATGGTCATTGGATGAAATTTCACTTTGAATTTGGGCATAAACAAATGTCAATCTTTTGACGGATATTGTTTCCTAAAAACACGCTATTTGTTTTGACCACGGGAATTAATTTTAAATTTATTAATGCAAATTCATTGTTTTGATTTTTTAAAAATAGACATAATTTTTGAATTCGGAATATCAAATATAGCTTAGGCTGAATTTTTGGTATTTTTTTGAAAAACATCCATTTTTGATGAATAGTGAAACCACCAAGTAGTAGTTAAAAAACTGACCTTTTCATTTAAATGTATTTTTACTACTTCTTTGAATTTAATTTTGAAAATATGACATACATGGTTGTATTTAGTAAATAAAATGTGGTTCAATAAGATAAAAATAATTTTTTTCCAAATAGTATATTTTGACTTTTATTTACAGTGGTTAAAGGTAAATAGACTAATTCAAGGTAAATCGTATTTTATAATAATACACAATTACCTTAAATCTTTTTTTAACCTTATTGGATGAGTAATGGACGACCATGGGAATACTTGGGTCGATTTTTGGTACCCATGGTTCCACTTGGGAGTGATTATGACACTTTGGATTAATTAATATAAAGTAACGACAAAAAATGACATAAAAAATAACTTTTAGAAAATTAATTTTTACATGAGGTTATCTAAGGTATATTTTATACTATAAATATTAAATGGAAATATAAAAATATTTCCTACTTCATGGTATTTTTTTAGATTTTTATGACCTCAAATAAATGATATTATTTTTGACACAAAAATGATGTAGTATTTACCTCTTTAATAAATGATTTAAATAAATAAGATTACAAATATTACAATAACATAAAAAACATGTCCAATTATTATTGTATGAATCCATTTCTACCATGAGTCATCTTATATTCTATTGTAATGTGTTTTTGACCTTAATAAACTAAAAATCATTATATAATAAAATAATATTTTCACACATTCTTAAAGAACCCCTCCTCCCCCTTATAAAAATCCCCCGCTTAAAAACCATTGATCACACCTATCTATACCCTTAACTCATCAAACCCTCTTCCCAAATAATCTCTCATGATCCCTCTCTTACACCTAGAGGCCTTACCTTAGGCAGAAGGAACTTCAACAAACCCTTTTGTTTTAAACCAAAGGGAGTGACCCAAATTTAAGGTAACAATTTCTCTTAACTTATTTTATTTTATTTTACTTCTACAACCCCTAAAATATTTTTATTACTTTATTTTAAAATAAAACCAGTATCCTCAATATACTATGATATTTTTATGAGAGTTATTTTAACAACACTTACACACACCTTCAACTAATGGGTGAACAACATACTATTTCTGTGGATGGAAAACTAACGCCTCACGAAATGATGATTGTTCGATTATCTCCAATCGCCTATCCAGGTGGCCATTATGATGGAACTGTAATTATATATGATATATATATATATATAATGTTTTTGTTTTCTTTATGCTTCTTTATTTTTCATTTATATCATACCTTTATGGTTTCCATTATGGCTAAACATGATAATTTAATTTGAGGAAGTGCGGACTAACGCCTCTCAAAGTGATATGACTCATTAATTCCATATGTGGGACGTATAAAGGATAGAGTTAATGATATTATATATGATATTATACTTGAATTATAATATACCTAAGTATCATTATGTTTTAATTCCATAAAAATACGAAATAGAAATAAAAGTAGCATTCAAGCATACGTATGTCTTGCCATCTCCATGAACAGTGCATTTCATTTCATAACTCTAAATTTTATGTAATATTATAAATAAATATATTTTCTGTATATATATGATATATATGATATCTAAATCATTAATATAATCTTGGAGATAATGTACTACTGACCACAAGGACAACTTGTAATTACAAGAATCCATTTTTGACTCAAGTATCAAATATTGACCAAATGACCATTATTAACTTAAATGATTGCATAATGTTTATAACATTGTAATAGGTGATATAAAAATAATAAGAAACATAAAAAAGGATATTATTCAAGTATAAATTAACTTTAGTTTATTATTTTGGATGAACAGATATCAAACGAGTCAAGTCGGACACATGGTAAGGTATTTCTTGTCTCACTTTTAATTCTGTGAGATTTCCATTGTTCACTACTTATTTATTGCATGTGGTATATTGTGTACTTACATTTGATATATATTATCACGATTCTATTTATATTCGTGGTATTCTGTGACTCATTTTGTGGTTATTAACTTTTGTTCATACGACTCGATTTATTACAACATGGTAAGGAGTTTTAATCTCACTTTTTATTCCCGTATGATTCCTGCTATATTTTCCACTATTTCCTTTTGTGTGGTGTATGTACTTCCCATGATTGTATTAAATGTGTAATATAATTTAATTTACAGGTATTTATATTTTCATCGTATGATCCTTCTATTATGGGTTGTACATTTCAAAAGTTTCCAAATCGGTAAGGGCTCCTTTCACCCTCCTTTTTTTAAAAAAAGACATCCCTTTGTTATAACATTTAATTTACATCTTTTTCTTTTGGGATATCTTCTTATATATACTTATTGATGTAAATTGTATTTCCAAGTGATGAGATACCCTTTTCTCCCTCATCAAATAATTTTATGAATTTTAAAGTGACGTCGTTCGGTTATCGAATTTCTATAAAGGAACTTCCTTACCTAATTTCAATTCTTTGGGTTAGACTTTTTCTTCTTTCTTATGTATTTATATGAATATGGGTGAATAAAATATGAATGTTTTACAATATATATCCTCTTATATTGGGTTTATTTATATTTTTCACACATAATTATTTCATTTATTTATCCTTAATCTAAGGATACCGTCTTTATAATGGATTTGGTCTCAATTTACATTCCATTGAGACTTCATTGTTGTTATGCACCAATTCACTTTTATATGTTGTATATACTGTCCTTTCGAACATTGTATAATGAATCCATTTATTCTCATGATATTAAAAAGTTCTTATTCAATTTCATTCCTCCATTATTTGTATTCAAGCGTCTCCCATTTTGTTAAAAAACCCTTTAACTAAAATATCGTTTTAAATGTTTTAAAGTTTTATTCTTCTAAATCATTATCATTAATGTACATATTTTTAAAATGGTTTTTAGTATTTATTTATATGGACATTAATGACATAAAATTATAATTCCATTAAAAAATTAAAAGTCTTATGGTACACTTTGATTCAAAAATATATTTATTAAATGTTTTAAATGGTTTTGAAAACGGTTTGATAATGCATTGTTTATTTAAATATCTTGTTGTGATATAAATTGATTGAAATGTGGGAATTTTATCCTTCCATTATTATTGTGTTATGTGTTATGATTATGTTATGGAAATTGGGCATTTTTTACATATACGGGTGGTTCTATGATAAACCTAGGGCGGGTGAGCCTGAGATAGCTCTTCAATGCATTGGGTAACATCACGAAGGTAAAGGGTAATGTTTGTCCAAAAAGATTTAGGGAATATACTGCGATGGGTGTTACCAATGTGACACCCTAGGTAGCTGTGATAACTACAATATGAGTATGTTATGAATTCCATAAGTTACCTTTATGATTTATGATTTATATGTGTTATTCATCAATGTTATGATTTCGTAAGTTATGTTATGATTGTAAAGTATTGGTTTCATTGATTTGTATTTATTGATTTATTAATGTTTCCTTTTCGAATTTTATAACCCTTACTGATATTTTTATGCCCATCCCATGTTTTTAAATGTTTTCCACAGGACTTAAAGATGAATAGGGTCAAGGATGGGATCCATTTAAAGTCATGTTTTCTAAAACATGGATGTAGACATGTTTCTTTTAAAGAGTTTTTATTTTAAAAAAATAGAGACAGAGTAATAGTGTCTACATGTAATTTTCATGTTGATATCTAATATTTATGGCCTAATTCTCTAAAATTGTAATCCTGAAAAGATACTCAATCTGAATTATTAATTTAATTAATTATTATGTAATGTTTAAGGTCATGTCCTTATAGTTGGTATCAAAGGTCGGTTTAGACAACTTTAGGGATTCAAAGTTTTCATTAGACACATGGTTAGTCCTTATTCCTATTATTTCAGTTAAATAAGTGTTTTATAACTTTTTAAGATCAAGGAAATTCAGTTTCAAATAGAATTATAAGGATCTCAAATTACATTCCTATCTCCTCCTGATGACTTTCTTTCAATAATTATTGAAAATCATGTTCGGATGATTTTGAATCATTTTCTAGAATACAACTCACATGCAAGAAGATTTTTGAGATATCAAACACCTCCACTATACCTCGTTGTCATCGTGGGTCATGGGTTTTATTTAATCAAATCCTATTTTTAGGATATTCTCATATTTTCAAGAAAGTTAAATATTATCAAGGCATTTTCAAATATTTAACCTTATCACAATATTTGGAATCATATTATGATTTTGAAAAAGGTGATAAAGAAGGAGAACATTTCACAACCTATTTATATTTTCTTTTACAATATAGACACTCAACACATACCTATGGTATTTGAAATAACCATTAATTGAATGTTTCAACTCAAATTCAGTCTGAATGTTTTATAGAAGTCATGTTTTATCAGATGTTTTGAAATTATATGTCTTACATGCTTATTTTACAAACCAGTTTTTATGAGAACACCCATATCACCCATGTTGTAAAAGGAGTATTTGGATGAAGGAAGCAAATGATTTGAAGGATCTCTAAATCATTGTTTCAATGCATGTACCTTATACCTATGTGAACAAGATGATGATGAAACCAAATGGACACCATGATCAAGGTATGACGTTCTTCCTTTTGGGGATCATTTTATTTTATCATATGGTGGGGAAATAAAAAATGACAATATATATACGACTTCATGAATTAATATTTTGAGATCATAATGAATTGGGATTAAAATGAGAGGTATAAAGAAACCATTTATGTTAAATCATGTTAGGGTTATTTTTGAGTTTTATAAAAAGAATAACCCGTAGGATGGGTGAAAACCTGTCGCATCAGGCAAGGCTGTAGGAATCGAACCCAGAACCGAAGGGCAGTATGGGTCCATCGCCTACCGCTAGCCTACATGAAGTCCCTGGTTAGTATGACTTATTATTTTAGTAAAATGATTTTATGGAACACGAATAAGTTGATTTTGGGAACTTATGTTTTAAAAAATGGATATACTTAGTATAGGAAAATTATTTGGTGATTAAGTGATAATGGTTTTTGTGGAAGAGGTTCTCTCTTTTGAGGAAACACTAAATGCCTAAGGAAGAGGGAATACTCTGGGATTTAAATTGTCGAATAATGGTTGAAATATTTTTTGGAGGAATAAATATTTTTATCATGGATATATGATGATTTAGTTTATTTATGAAAATGATTAACCAATCATAGAGAATATGTGATTAGGTTAATTATTTTTCAATATGAGACATTATGAGTAACAGATGTTATTTGGAGATAAATTTTAACAGTTATCTTGGAAGACAATATAATTAAATCCTTATGAGATTTGGGTTTCAATCTTAGTTTGGATTACTTTTAATGTATTTTAAGGACAATTTTTTATTGAATGGTCATTGTTGAATAGTGGGTTTTGTTTGAAAAATTTTAGAGATTAAGAGTACTTTTTCTTTTTGTAAAAGATTTTCCTTTTGATTATTATGTGATCTCGCACTAAAAAATTTTGTTGTTAGTTTATTTCTAAAGACAAGGGAAATATATAGTTCTTATTTTGAGGATTATTTGATTCTCTAGAATATAATTCTTGTGATTTTGATGGGACCAAGTCATTTTGAATGCTCATTGTTTGGAGAAAAGATTAGTTTTTGAAACATATTGAAAGATGAAACCCTACTTGAAGGTAACCATATTTCCTTATGTTATTATTCTATGTAGTAAATGAATTACTCAAAATTATGAAAATGAAATTAAAACAAAAACCTTGTTGGTTTATGTTTCTTACTAGGTAATAAAAGACCTTTTAACACATCATAAGTTTGTAGTTTTCTTGTGGCTAAATTTCTCCTAATCATGTTTTCTATCACACTCCATCAGAACTTGACCATTTGTTTTGTCTTCCATATCCATGGTTTCTTACATGGAATCCTTGTATGGATTATCTCAGGTGATATTTTTATTTCTCTTTCTTTCTTTTAAAATGATAGTTTTATTGACTCTTATCCGTTATAGGAATTTTAATGAACTTTCCAAGCCCAGTTTTAAAATTGTGAGGACGCAATTCTGAAAAGGGGGAAGGAATTAACATCCCAGGAAAATAATGAACATGAAAATTTTCATATTTATTAATATTTGTGAACTAAATATTAATTCTAAATTAAAGGGGATGCTATGTTTGATGGCGTACCTGATACACAACAATGGGTTTCTTTGAAATCATACGTTGCAAACTAATAATATAATATTATTATTTTAAATAGTAGTTAATTCCCAACCATTATAATGTATGGAATGAACATAAATAACTACAAAATGAGTATACATGTTTATTAAATGTTTTTACATTTATCAAATAAAAGTTAGAGGCTTAAAATGTGAATGAATCTAATTTTACACATAATTTACATGAAAAGGATGATTTACCACCTTTTAATACCCAACCCTCTTTAAATCTATTTTTGGTAACATTTATTTATTTCATTTGGAAAAATAAAATTTTTATTTAGAATCGGGATATAAAAATTCACTTTGGGTAAATTTTTTGCATTTTTCTAATAAAATTCTTTTTTTGATTCATAGTTGAAAATACTGTATTTTAATTAAAAAAATCCTTTTAATATAATTTCTTTATATGGTTATATTATATTTTTAATTGTTTTTTATGTTTAATTAGATTATATTTTTATAATTTCATCCAATTATTGTCATTGGAATAAATTTCACTTTGAATTTGGTCATAAACAAGTGTCAATCTTTTGACAGATATTGTTTCCTAAAAACACAACATTTATTTTGACTACCGGAATTAATTTTAAATTTATTAGTTCAAATTTTATATTTTTAATTTTTTAAAATAGATATCATTTTTGAATTTGGAATATCAAATATATCTTAGGCTGAATTTTTGGTATTTTTCTGAATAACTTCAATTTTTAATGAATAGCGAAACCACTAAGTAGTAGTTATATAAAATGACTTTTTCATTTAATTATTTTTTACCAATTCTGGGAATTGAATTTTTAATGTATGACATACATGGTTTTTATTAGTTATTAAAATGTGGTTTATTGAGATAAAAATAATTTTTTGCTGATTAGTATCTTTTGACTTTTGTTTATCACGGTTAAAGGTAAATAGGGAAATTCAAGGTAAAAAGTATATTATAATAATACACAATTACATTAAAATATATCCCAAACATATTGGATGGGTAATGTTTGACCATGGGCATCCTTGGGACGATTTTGGGACCCCAAGGAGCCACATTGGAGTGATAATGACAGTTTAGATTAATTAATTTAATGTAATGAAAAAATTTACGGAAAAATATCTTTTAGTAAGATAATATTTACATTTGGTTATATAATTTATAATTTAGAATATTAATATTAATTGGAAAGCTAAAATAATTTCCTAATTCATGGCATTTTTTTATAATTTTTAGACATCATATAAATAATAATATTTACGACACAAAAATGATGCAATATTTACCTCATTAATAAATGATTTGAAAAAATAAGATTATAAATATTGAAATAACATCCAAAACCAGTCCAATTCTTATTAGATGAATTTATTTCGACCATTATTAATCTTATCTTCGACCTTAATGAGTTTTGGACCATTATAAACCGAAAATCGTTATATAATAAAATAATATCTTCACACTTTCCTAAAGAACCCCTCCTCCCCTGTATAAAAATCCCTCACTTATAACCCATTAATAACACCTATCAAGCACCCTGGATCATCAAACTCCTCCAAAAATAATCTCTCAAGATCAATCTATTCAAACTAGAAGCCTTAACATAGGCATAAGTCACTCCAAAGAAACCTTTTTGTTTAAACCAAAGGGAGTTACCCAAATTAAAGTTAACAGTTTCTCATAACTTCTTTTCTATTATTTTACATCTCCTACCCCTAAAATCATTTTATTACATTAATTTATAACAAAACCAGTACGCTCAATATACTTGGATGTTTTTATGAGAAATATTCTTACTAAAATTACACAAACTTCTATCTAATGGGTGAAGAATATACAGTTTCGGTGGATGACAAACTAACGCCTCACAAACTGATGATTGTTCGATTATCTCCTACCGCCTCTAATGGTGTCCATTATGATGGAATAGTATTTATATATTATATATATTATGTTTATGTTTTATTTATGTTTCTTAGTTTTTCATTTATATCATACCTTTATGGTTTCCATTATGGGTAAACGCGATAATTTTCTTTGGGGAAGGGCGGACTACGGCCCCGTCAAAGTGATATGACTCGTTAATGTCATATGTGGGAAATTTAAAGGATTTAGTTATTGATATTATTTATTATATAATACTGGAATTATAATATACCTATGTTTAATTATGTTTTAATTCCATTAAAATGTGAAATAGAAAAGAAAGTAGAGTTCATGCGTACGTACGGCTTACCATCTCCAGGAACAATGAATTTTATTTCATACCTCTAAATGTTATTTAATATTAAAAATAAATATATATACTGGATATATATTTTATATATGATATCTAAATCATGAATATAATTCTGTAGATAATGTATTATTGACCACAAGTACAACTTGTAATTATAAGAAGTCCATGTTTTGACTCAAGTACCAAATATCGACCAAAAGACCATTATTAACTTAAATGATTGCATAATGTTTATAACATGGTAATAAGTGATATAAAAAGAACAATGAACTTGAAAAAGGATCTTATGAAATTATAAATTAACATTAGCTTATTAGTCAAGAAGAACAAAGAACAAATGAGTCATGTCGGACATGAGGTAAGGGATTTCTTTTCTCACTTTTAATTCTGTGACATTTCCATTGTTCGCCACTTATTTATTGCAAGTGATGTATTTTTTATTTCCATTCGATATATATTATCAAGATTCTATTTATATTAATGGTATTTTTTGATTCATTTTGTGTTTATTAACATTTTTTCATACGACTTGATTGATTACTATGTGGTAAGGAGTTTTCATCTCACCTTTTATTTCCATGAGATTCCTGCTATATTTTCCACTGATTCCTTTTGGGGGGTTTATGTACTGCCCATGACCGTATTAACTTTGTAATATAATTTAATTTATTATTATTTAAATATTAATTGTATGGTCCTTCTTTCATGGTTTGCACATTTCCAAAGCTACCAAATCGGTAAGGAAACCATTCACCCTACTTTTTTTTAAAAAATGATTCCTTTTGTTATGTCTCTTAATTTACATCTAATTATGTTGGGATATGTTCTTATATATCCTTATTGATGTAAATTTTATTTCCAAGTGATGAGATGCCATTTTCTCTCACATCAACTCGTTTTATGAATTTTAAAGTGACGTCGTTAGGCTGTCGAATTTCTGTAAGGGAACTTCCTTACCCAATTTCAATTTTTTGGGTTAAACTTCTACTTCTTTCCTATCTCATGCTATGAATATTTGTGAATAACCAATGATTGTTTTACATTAAATATCCACTTATATTGGGTGTATTTATATTTTTCACACATAATTATGTCAATTATTTATCCTTAATATAAGGATACCGTCTTTATAAGTGATTTCATCTCAATTTACATTCCATTTAGACTTCATTGTTTTTATGCACCAATTCACTCTTATATGGTGTATATACTATCCTTTGGAACATTATATCATAAATCCATTTATTCTTAATATATTATAATGTTCTAATTAAATGTTATTCCTCAATTATTTATATTCAAGCGTGCCTCATTTTGTTAAATACTATTTAACTAAAATATAGTTTTAAATGTTTTAAACCCTTATACATCTTAATATATATCATTAATGTTCATGTTTTAAAAATTATTTTTAGGATTTATTTATATGGACATTAATGTTTTAAACTGTTAATTAATTTAAAATATTCAAAGTGGTAAGGGACACTTTGATTTGAAAATATATTTATTAAATGTTTTAAATAGTTTTGAAAATGGTTTTGTAATGAATTGTCTATTTAAAAATCTTTATATGATATATTGTGATTGGAATGTGGAAATATTGTACTTTCTTTATTCTTGTTTTATGTGTTAAGATTATGTTATGGATATTGGTCATTATTTACGTAAAAGGGTGGTTCCGTGATAAACATAGGGGGTGAACCTGAACGAGTTCTTCAATGCATTGGGTAACATGACGGAGGTAAACGGTAATGCTTCTCCTAAGAGATTTAGGGAATATACTGTGATGGGTATTCCAAATGTGACGCCCTATGTGGCCGTGATAGCAAAAATGTATGTATGTTATGAATTCAATAAGTTACCTTTATTATTTTTGATTTTTGTGTGTTATTCATAAATCTTATGATTTTGTAAGGTATGTTATGATTGAAAAGTATTGGTGTCATTGATTTGTATATATTGATGGGTTAATATTTTCTTTCCTTATTTTGTAACCCTTACTGTGCTTTTTATGCACATCCCATGTTTTTGAAATGTTTTCCATGGGACTTAAATATAAATAGTTTTAAGGATGGGATCAAGGAAAAGTCATGTTTTCTAAAACATGGAACTAGACATGTTTCTTTTTAAAAGATTTTATTTTTAAAAATTAGATACTACTTAGTAGTGTCTATATGTGATTTTTAAGATGATATGTAATAGTTATGGCCTAATTCTGGAAAACTAAAACCCTAAAAAGAACCTTAATCAAAATATTCATTCAATTAAAGATTATGTATTGTTTAAACCGGGTCCTTATATTATGAAGATCAAAATATAATCTCATCAACAAGGATTTTTACTACTAAAACATCATTATAAATTATTATTATAAAAAGTTTATAATCAACTATAACTTTTTTAAGTCTTTTGAAAATAATAAAAATACATATTCTATCATAAAAATCTCTAAAATACAATTTTTTAACTTACAATTACATTATTAACATAAAAACATTATATGGAAAAAGAGGGTCTGTAAAAGACATTGGTTATTCAACAAAAACATCCAAATTATATACCCATATAGGAATGAACTCTTGACATCCATTTCATATTTCTTGAAATTTAGATGTGATGCATATTCTAGAATGATTATAATGTCTTCATGTATAGAAACTAGTGAAAATTATTCTTCATATTTGATGTCTTCTTCTTGACTATATCCTTGTTTTATCAATCTATCTTTAGTTATTACAATATTATAGGATTAATATAGTTTATTTTTAAATACCCACTTAGTGCCTATAGTAAATGTGTCTTTAAGTATATGCATGGATTTCCAAACTATATTTCTTTCGAAGTGATTCAGTTCTTCTTGAATAGACATTATAAAAAATTCTGCATTGATTGCATCAATAATGTTCATAGGTTCAATATGTGACAAAAAGGCATGATGTTTTATATGTTTTATAAGAGAACAATTATATTGAATTATTTTGTCTATGTCTTGAAATACGACGTCTAAGGGATGGTTCTTAAGTGTTCATTTAGGTCTAGAAAAACATGCACTGGTAATTTCAGCCCCTTCAACAAGTTCGGTTTCTTCATGACTAGAGTCTGGGGAAATTATAGAACTAAATTCTTCAACAGGTTTCTTTACAACAAGATCAGATGATTTGGTAGTTATGTCCATGTTGGATAGAACAACGTCAATAATTTCAAGAGAGGTCATCTGTTCATGTGGAACTATTTTATAAAATTTTACATATACAGATTCTTCCACAAAAATGGTTATTTTATTATTGAATCTATAGTATTTTCTACAGATTGGGTAGCTTAGAAATATTCCTTGATCACTTTTGGAGGAAAACATGTAAAAATTATCCTTAGTGTTAAGAATATAAAAATTGAAATAAAAAAAATTAAAGTATCTATCTTTTGGTTTCTTATTGTTCAATAACCCATAAGGTGATTCCTTAAGAATATATTTTATTAAGACTATTAATTATGTGAAAAAATATATTGATAACTTCCACCCCAAAATAAATAGGTAAATCATATTAATTAAGCATTGTTCAGTCTTGTAAGGATTCGTTTCTTCTTTATAAAACACCAATATGTTGGGGTGTCCTGGGAGCATAAATGTCCATATTATAGTGTTTTTTTAGAAAAAATATTCAACTTTGGATTTTCAAAATCACATCCACGGTCACATATTAGGGTTTTATCCAAATACCACAAAGGTTTTCTACAACACTAGAATACTTAGTGAAGTGAGAGAAAGATTCACTTTTGTAAGAAATAAAAAATGTTTATTTATATCTAGAAATGTAATCTAATAGAACATAAAAATAGTGTTTCCCATTAAGGCATGAAACCCTAGATGGTCCAATAAAATCCAGGTGAACCAACTAAAATGTTTGAGAAGATGAAACGTATTTCTTTGGTTTTAAAGATACTAGGTGTTGCTTTCCTTTTTGATAAGGATTACAAGCATTATTATTTGGATTTTCTAGTTTTGGTATATCCATGACTAACCCTTTCATTTTATTCTTCATATGTTAGTGAATATTACAATTTCCAAGAATGCTATTCCAGAGCCAGGACTCTTTGTGAAAAATAAATAAAAAAAGAAACATTTCAAGAAATTATGGAATCTAAATTAACAGCATAAACATTTTAATCCCTAAAAGTAATAAAAACTAAATCTGTTTTAGAATTAAACACATTACATGACTCATTTTAATAGTTTACATTGAAATCGTCATCACATAACTGAGTGATTCTAAGAAGATTATATTTTAAACCATCAATAAAAAGAACATTGTAAATTAAAATTGAATTGGTTTTACTGATTTGGACAAGGCCAAATTTTTTTCCATTAGCATTGTCACTAATGGTGATATTACCACCAAAAATCATTATCATATTCTTGAATCATGTATACTCTCCTAAGATATGTCTTGAAAATCCACTTTCTATGTACCATAAAATTCTATAGGAGCTCATAAAATAGCTATCATATATATACAATTCAATCATGAAAATATTTCGGTACCAATATTATCTTAAGTCTAGTAATGTTATTAATTAATGCTTTTCAAACCCATAAATTCATCATCGGTCTCTTATAAGTAGATTTTAAAGTATTTTTAAAATAAATTTTATTTGGTCAATTTGAAATGTGGGTAGTAGAAGGTTGTCCAATTTTAGAACTAATAGAAAAAATGTTAGTTCTAGACAAAAAAACTGATTTTCGATATTTAGATAAAAATTATTTTTAGCTATTTTCCTCTATCAAGGTTCGTATCCTATACCTGTAGTATACCTAAGAGCTACTTTTTTACCAAGACTTTTTGCAAATTTATTTTTTCCATTTGTAAAATTCTATAAATTTTTTTTTAAATTTCTCATTTGATAATTTTAGTTCATTTTTCACTTTAAGTAATAGGGATTTTTTCTCTTTATCTATAGTAACCACGAATTTCACAATAGAGGTGAGACCATGTTTTTTGAAAAATTTTATATTTATCTTTTAACTCATTTAATGTATCGTTAATAATCTTGTAGTATTCAGACATTTCTTCATTGGTAATGTTTTTAGAATCAAATTCTTCTCCAGAATAATAGTATTTTTAATAGAATACTCATGTGTTTACTCTAATGTGTTTGTCATGAATCATATATTGGTTTTATTATCATTTTAATCATGTGATGACTCTGAGTCACTAGATCGACCCTCAGAAGCGCTATAGGTGGCCTTCCTGGACATCTTGTACTTCTTATATTTTTCCTCAAATTTATTCTTATAACATAACAGAGGATAGTCTCCCTTTACACATCCTCTTCTTTTACATTCATAGAATACTATCACATTTTTTTTCTATTTTTCTTCTTATCCTTTTTCCACTTTCCATTATTTCCATATTTTCCTTGGTAGCTGGGATTCCTAAAAAATTATTCTTTTTAAAATACCTTTTAAACCTTTTATCTAATTGAGAAATTTTGGGATCACTTCCATATCTTGAATCTTCATTACATATAATTTTATAATTAGTTTGTACCCTTTCTTTTTCATTATTTTTGGAAGTAATGGTTTTGAAACCAACTGAGATTATAGTTGGTTCATTCTCTTCTTCTTTTTTGACATTTAATTTTTCATCACACATCATCAGCATTATTATTAACCCATTGATTGAAAACATGATGATATGACTGGATTCTCTAATTGATATTGAGGTTCCTCTCTTATTTTAGGGTATAAATATAAGTAGCCGAATGATTTTTTCTTTGGCATAAACTGGCTTCCTAATAGAGCTTATCATATTGAATATCTCTTTGAACCTAAGATACATATCATAAATGGGTTCATCGAGCTTCATCATAAAGTTAAAATATTTAATAGTAAAGTTATTAAGTCTCATTTGTTTAAAATTAGTTGATCTGTCATTTGAAACATCTATGGTATCCCAAATTTTATAGACTAATTTACATGTATAAATTCTATTAAATTCGTCACCCCCTAAATCACAAAACAAGGCATTCACATCATTAAAATTATAAATGTAAGTAGTTTTTTTGGATTCAATCCATGTAGTTCTTGGAGTATCTGGTATTTAGTATTTATCTTCTATTACATTCAAAATATGAAACCCCTTTCTTTTTGAGTGCATTTTCATCTTTATTTTCCACTGTGCATAATTTGTACAATTAATGTAGGGAGGTCTGTTAGTAGAAGTACCTTCCTATTTATTATCCATAATAAAGAATAAAGAATATATTTTAAATATATACTAATTGATTAAGAACATAAATATAGATATCTTTAAAAAATAACAAAAATCATATTTGGAAATATTTGAAAATAGTAGTTTAAAATAGTCTTTGATACAAAATGTTTGTTGGAGTAGGACACTCATGAGGTGGTGAATTGAGTTCCTAAAAATATTTATGTAAAAAATTGTTAATTTGAAAGACACCCAATTTAAAAATCAACCAGGATAGTTAATCAATGTATATATTTTTGGAATGATTTTAGAGTTTAAAATATTCCTCAATGATTGATTAATTCTCAGTAAAATAAATTTATGTAGTTAATTCAACTTTTAAAATCAGTCTACTAATGAAATCCATCAACAAACACTTATAAAGATTAATTTTCATATAAAATTAGTGTTTTTTAGTTTTAATAAACAAAGACACATAGGAAAATAGGAATTGAACATATTTGATTAAAAACAAGAGGTTTTGTATCACGCATAGACTTATTGATATACACATAGTGATCACCTGCCACCTCTATCATGGTTTTCAACAACATACAATGTTTTCATGGACTAAATGGACCCTTAATATAGGTAATCGTGGGAAAATAAAACAACCAGGTCACACATAGACCATGCCCATAGTTGTATGTGGGAGTGAAATCATTTATGAGAGTAGTAATGAGAGGATATATTATATCCTTCATTTTAGCATTGGGTACCATGTGTGTTTGTAATCCAGATACAAACAGTACTTGAAAAGTATTAAAATACCACAGAACATAATAAATGATAAGAAATATTTTATAATTCCCTAAGTGATTTTCATGATGCTTCAGGCCTTCTTGTATATAGAGAATTTGAAGCTTGAGTCTACATCAGGAAGTAGACCACAAAAACCGATTATCATGAAAGCTCAGTGATCTGGTTTCTAGGAAAATGAGATATTCTAATATGATCTGATTTTATAGGTTTTCTACTAAAGTGATGTGAAAAATATCGTTTAGATCATGTTTCCTTCATATTCATTATGATTTGAATAAGATTCATGGCTCTATTTTTTGATTTTTTTACACCATGAATTTTTTTTATATTCTTCAAAAGACAACTATTAATTTATACTCAGGTGAATCTATATTAGCTAACATGGAGAATGATCTCCCCACCTCAAACGTCATACTGTTTATTGAAATGTCTAAAATATATCATTAATAATATCAGTGTCATATAATAACTCAAATGTAACCGTTAGATATAATTTTGAATTTAATTTAAAAAAATGACTGAGTGTGGAATGGTGTCATAGAAGCGGGTGTCATGGAACGATGTCACTAGAACAGTGTCATTATAATGTTGTCATTGAAATGTGGTCACTGAAATGGGTTCACTTGAATGGTGTTACTGGAATGGCATCACTAGAATGGTGTCACTGACTATGTGATAATTCTAAAACCTATAGCATGGTGTCTGGTCTATATCAATGGTTTCAGGTCCTTTGTTAGTATTTTAAAATTGGTGTCTTGGTACAACGATATATGATTAATTTTAAAAAATTTAAATTGGTCATATAATAAACCAATGACTCATAATTTAACAATTTTCAAACTAAACAATGATTGTGAGTCCTCTGACTGGTGTTGGTGAGTTCACCTTAATAGTGACTCATTCATAGCCTAATAATTGCAACATATCTTTTAAAATAATACTATACAGAATATATTTAGATTATTCATAAGCTTATTGAAACATAATAAAACATTATTAAACATGATTTGGGAGCATTAAAACTAGAGGATTCCAAAAATATATTTATTATAAAGGATGTGGAGAGATAACTGATGGAAGTCGAACTAGCGGTAAGGGTATATCATCCCACATTAACTTTTGTAATTCATATTCCATATTCAACAATAATTTAATTATGTGGTGTATATACTTACACATTTATTTTTAATATCATGAATTTAATTATCTTAATGTAAATTTACATTTCAATTTATTTCATTTCTTTTATGGGCCCTATGATTCAGAAGTTACCATAGTGGTGAGAATTTTTTTCATAATCCCATCATTATTTGGGTTTTTATGATAATGTATCCCATGAGGGAATTATGTGATATTTCTATCTTAAACTCAATATATTTTCATTTCATGTGGTTATTCATGATCTTTTTCATGTAATAGTACCATATCTTTAATATTTTTTATGAAATACGATTAACAGAATGATTTTAGGAAAATCAAAAATAATTTATCTCTTCTGTCGAAAATCCGTTTTCAGCTAAATAAATTTCTCCAAAATATTATAATTTTTTTAACCAATATAAAAATTCATTATTAAATATATTTTTATCCATTTATTAATTTTTTTAAAAAAATTGATGTATCCTTCATATCATTTTCAAAACAAGGCCAGTTTGTATTTTTCTATAAATATTAACTGATTCATTGTTTTAACATGTATGGTATGAATAATATTCTATTCCATAAATATCACACAATGTTGTAAATATTATTTTACAATTAATAATAGTTTACATTCAATGAAAATTATTTCCAAATGGTTTTGAAATATTTTATCTTTAAAAGGTTATTTTAAAAAATTTCCTTTTTTTCATCATGAATTTATTTAAGGATCCAGTCATGGTATTTATATTAATCGACAACATCAACCATAAAGTTTACTATTAATATATTGGGTATATGTTGTATTGAGATCATATTTATTATTTCCCTAGATGATTTATTATTATTTTGACTATAGTAGTTAATTTTTTTAACACTCACCATATTATACTTAATCATTTATAATTATGTTTCTGTGGTTGGGTTATATATTAACTTTTGGTAAGTTATTTAAATAATATTTTTATATTAATTATGTATCCCCCTTTCCATAATAGGAATTAATTTGACATAGTTTGATACATTTGTGTCCTGGTAATAGATATCCCTTCAGTGTATTGGTAGGTCCCCCGAGACACACTAGATTGGATTTTGTTCAAGGACTGACCCTTCTACTTAGATGGCTCAGCATAAGGCCTCGACTATATGTTCTAGATGTTTATAATTATTCATTACATCATGATTAATTTATTTATTGATATTACTTGAGATTATTCTAAGTGTTATAATATTCACTATTATTTTTCACGTTCATGTGATTTTTTATTGGTCATGATTTACCATCATTTTTTTCATGCCATATTATGCTCTTGTTATTAATTAAATGTAATTTTTTTAGTTAATTAAATTTATATATTTACAATTCCTTATTTATTCATGATATTTTACAATGTACATCTACCCTTATTGAGCATCTTATATCACACATTCCTCATGTTTTATTTCCCCTACTATACCAGGATGTGAATTATTATTTATATGCAGTGATATACTAAATGGAAAATGTAGTTTACACAATGAAAATCATATTTTTTATTTTATGTCTTCAATTTTAATGCGAAATTTAAATATGAATATATTTTTTAATACTTATAAAATATTCATTCCCTAAGAATTTGATTTATTTTATCTAGTTACAATGTAATAAAATGACCACTAAATATAGCCTACTAGGGTTGTGGCATTGCAATTTCAATAAACAGTTCAGATACTGGACACACCAACGCATCAAAATATTGTAGTTGTAAGTAAAACTATATAGTAGGGATAAGAAAAATCATATCAGTTTTTTGTGAAACTATGGGTGTTTCATGATTAATGGGATCGAGTAAGAGATATCTCTAGGTTTTGGTTGTAATTAGGGACCGGATCAAATGTTGGCAGTAGGAGCCTCATGCGATGAATGATTTTACTTGGATACTCTTTTAAAATTTAGATGTTGTATGAGGTTGTTTGGATTTAAACACGTGTGAGAAGTAATTTTTGAAATGTGAGTGGCTAACCACTGTTACTGAATTGGGATGATAAGTGTTTTGGTAGGGAGATTTTGTGGCCTTAGTTTCTTATAAGTTCTCAGAATTTGAAGGAATATTGAATTTTAAAACCAAAGGAGAAAAAATGTTTTTAAAACATGAATAAAAATATAATTCTAATCTTTGAAACCCATTAATATAAAATTTTAGTCTTCAAAATATGTGTTATAAGGGTTTGATAGTTCTCAGGTGATCTTAGGTAGATTTATAGTTGGTTATTGCATTGATACATAAAGCTACACTCCCACTGGCTAACTGGACAGAGGCCATAAGATAGACGATGGAACTTCCCATAGGAAAAGGGTCTTTATATGCTAACAAAATATTAAATGGGTTCTTTCTTATTTTTTTAGAAAGGGTAAGATAGTCTATTTAATCCCTTCTCTATCTTACATCATTGTAAAAAAAATAAATTTTTGGGAATTCATCCAAAAGGAAGAGATCTCCCCTCCCATATCCTATTCTATGGTGGTTATCCTCAAATAATAATCTTTTATTTTCAAATTATCAATATTTTTAGATACCCTTGGTGATTCGAATAATCCTCTAGCTTCTATTGTAGTTTTCACATCCCATAAAAATTCCCTACGTCATTTATGAGGGTTATTCCCTATTTTCACTTCATTTTCTTCTTATTTCTATCCTCATATTTCTAATCCAACTCATTTCAAATAGAATATAGTTTCATTCATATATGGATATGGAAGGTGAAACCTCAATTTTAACATATATTTTCACTTCATTTTTTGGGTGTGTGTATTTTGCGGTAAATATGGATTTATAATATTAGATCCATTAAAATTATATTATTTATTTTTTAGTTTATATACATTATTTCATAGTATTTAGACCATTGAAAATAGTGATTTTTAGTCGGAAACCTATTCGGGGGTAATATCCTTGAATGTTCATGGTGTTTGGAAATATCAAATAATGTTTTAAATTTTTTATATGAAAGATTAGTTTGAAATAATTTTTGTGAACTCGTATTTCTCAACCATCAATAGTGGGGAATCATTTTTTACCATGAAAAGAATAAGATCAAATATAATGGTAAATGTTACAAAACCAATATTAAATGGGACTAGGAAGAGAAATGGAATTTTGATTGAAAATAGATAATAAGTTTGTCTTTTGGTATGGGAAAGTTAAAGGGTATTGATTACGAGTTTCATTCATTAGAAAACGGAGTCCTTTGAAATGGTTTTTAAAATAGGAAATGATTTTTATAATGCAAATGAGATATTAAATTTTAGCATAATGGAATTTCGATATGATTTTAGAATGAAAATGATAAATTAACCTTTCTGTATTAATTGATTATTCTCGTTCTATAGGAATTGAGAAACATTTAAATTATATTTTTAAGGTATATTATTTTATAGGTATATTATTTTTAGGAGGGGTGAACAAGGGTCAACACATCCCAATTTTAATTCATGATATTATTGGTTAACCCATGACGAAAACATGACCTTGGAAGTGCTGATATTGATAGCTAAAAACAGAATCAGAACTCCCACAAGGTTAACTATAAGCCTCTATAGATTGGTATATTACCTCATAATTCTGCCTGTTTTGGACCAGGGATTGGAATTTTTCCCATTTAGGTTATATGGTTGGTATTTGCATCATAAAATGCTAAAGTAAACTGAAAGAAAAGTCAAATTAGGTATGTACCAATCCTAAGTTGATCCTAACCCACTAGATTTTCATTTGTTTATTGTATTAAACTTAAATATTATTAAATGGATATATTGTTTATCCCCAAAGGTTATGAGATAGTTTTTGTGTTTATAGAGGTTTAAAATATGATAAAGATGTTATTAATGAGTGTGTTATACTTTGTTTTAAATACAAAAATCAAATTCAAAAAATTTCACATGATTCTTAATCACATTATTAGTGATTTTATTTCATGATAAGAGTTAATGATACTAGTGTAATGAAGAAAAAAGTATAACTAATAACACACAAAAAATTATATTATTTCACCATTGAAGTGGATATGATTAGGAGGAATGAACCTCCAAAAATTCCACATTACAACCTGGTGACATCTAATCAATAAACATGCAGTAGATATGTACATTATATTGAGATAATAATATTTATTGTTGGAACTTTTATTGACTATAGTACGTCACAAAAATGTTTTTGTATTCATTCATTATAGGAGACTCATACTATGTCCTCCATAATATATTGAAGAACCATGCCCCACAAAAGAGTTTTGTCAACATTATGTGGTTCTTGAGTTCATGGGATCTCAATGTAATAGCTCCTTTTATATTTTGTAATAGTTATATTATATTTTATCCTTTTAGGTAGTCAGGTAAAAACCACTTAATTTATCTTTTATAAGACATAATTACATTTACCACACATTGTAGAAAAATTTACTTTGTTAATATTAAATGTTAAAGCATGAATTATGACTCGGATTCATATTAGAACTTGTGTGTTTATTCATGCGTATTTTAACAAAAAATTTGAATATAACGGTTAAGTTGAATGTGAGAGATGATCAAAGGATTGTGATTCTTAAATGGAATTTTAATTTAATATTCAAATAAAAAAATGTTATATTCTTGGATATGGGACCACTATGATAATTAGGGATGTTTGGACTGTTTGAGAATAAGGAATAGTGTAGGGAGGAAGAAGAAGAAGAGGTTATATAGGTGGTCACATAATTAAGAGATATTATATGAGTTTCATTATAATGATAGAGAATTGGATTAGAATCACTATATGAAAAATGAAGAATTTTTTGGAATAATTTATTCCTTTTAATATAATGTTCCATATCATTGAGATGGTTTGGGAATCACTATCTCATTTAAGATAATTGTATTATAATGAGTTCAATAAAGATCCCTCTTCATTGTACCTATATGTTTAAACTAGTGGTTCTTATGATTTTAATGGAATCTGGGACATTCAAATGTCCATCCATCTTATTTTGAGAGGAAAACCATATGAATACTATTTTCACTTTTTCTATGTGTGTGGGATAGTGAAAAATATTCACTATAACTGGTAACAAGGGTTGTTTCATCGAAGAAGCATTAAAATAAATTGGATCACTAATTCACCCCCTCATCTCAGGGATTCATTACTTATCTAGGATTTTATGATTCAAGTGGGATAAAAATGAATGTTTCCCCACATTGGTGATTATTTGTTTTTTTAGATTCAGTATCTCTATGTTTTATGTAGTTGTCATTATCTTTCAACTATATTTCATTGGCCATCATAATTTAGGGAACAATAATAGTGTTTTTATATTTTATGGGAATAATTCTCATAAAGATAATTTTATTCTATCATCCCTATCAAAATTTAATTTTTATAAATTCAAAGGGATGAAGGCCACTAAATACATCTTGGATAAACATCATAATATATATCTATGAAATTTCCAACAAAAGTGACATAAACTATAATTTTTGAGTCATGGGTTAGATGTCCTCAAGATTTTTAATGGTAAAAATATTGATAGATTCATTATAATGGTGAATGAAATGTTGACTACACTCATAGGATATGGTGATAGGTTTTTTGATTTGTATATTTCTAAAAAAAATTATTATTCTTACCAGATGATATTGATTATAAATTCTCTCCTTTAAATGAAAATATCAATGTGATATTTCTCTTCATTTTTCTTATAGTGCTAAAAAATCTTCTGAAATTATAAATGAAAATATTATCAATAATAATATAAATGATGAAAAAAATAACATTTATACACACAATTTATGAAACTTTAAATAAGAATATTGTTGTTGAAGATAAGTCATGTTATTGTGATTCTGAAATTGATTTGGTTCATAATATTGATAAGATGATGTATATAACTTCCATAAATGTGACAAAATTCAAGGAAATTCTTAAAATTATTCTTCCACTAAAATTAATTATGTGTGGAGAAGTTATAAATACTACTAAAAATTATCCAATGTTAATAAAAAATGATTTGGTATTTAAGAAGTAGAATAACTAATAAGATTTATTAAGAATATATAATCAATGGAGGATAAACAATGGGTTTCTACTAAAAGTAATATAAGGAATTTCTCAAAATCGAAGGAGGTAAATTTATTATCTGTGTTAAAATAAGTTATAATAGTGATTACTAATAGGAAACTGAAGTTTCAAGATACTTTGATGAAATAAATATCATTTTTAAGTTTAATGATGAAGAATTAACTATTTATTGTTGTAGTGATTTTAAGGATAATAAGGAAATTGAGATGGAATACATTATTAAGGGATAATTAAAATAATGTCTCTCAATGATTTCCAAACATCAAACTACAATTAATAAATGATAATAAAAGATGAATCTATAATTGAAAATGGAAATATTAAGTTGATTGAAGAAATTAATGGGTTGAAGATTTTTCATGATTATGATAGGACACATAATGTAGTGTTGGAAGATACGTTGATGTATAATGCGAAATAGGATTATTATTTACAAAAAAAAATTAAAATTGGTATTGAATAAATACAGATCTAATGTCCATATTTATATTTATGAAATTAGAGAATTATTAAAAAAATATGAAACTTAATAAGACTAATATATTTCATTTATTATGGATAATGGTAATGATAAAAATATATTTAATAACATATAGAAGTAGAATAAAATCACGAGATTTTTTTTAAAAAATCTATTTATTTTACAAATTTTAGAAATTATATATTTATCTACATAAATAAAAATACTTCTAAAAATATAAAAATAAAATATCCAGAAAGGAATATGGATGTAATGTATAAATTTTAGGATTTCACTAAAAAGATTTTTTTAAAAAGGTCAAAGATTAATTGTGGGAAGATCGTATAAATATCTGTTATAAATTATCGATTATATGATGACTTTAATGGTTAATATGTTTTTATGGGTATTTATAGAACGTTGGATATTTTGGGGAAATGGAAAGTATTTTTTTGTTTAATGATGAATTAAATGAAGATTTTAGATAGTTTGGGTAATATAAATTTAGGGTGATTCAATTCGGATACAACATGAGAAATATGGATTATAAAATGAAAAATATCTCAACAATTAGATTATGTTTGTAACTGATTTTACATGACTAGTCATCTTGAAAGAGGATAAATTGGTATGCTACCTGTATAAGTGTGATCAAAAAATAGATTTGATAAGTTTCATAAAATGATATATAAAGTCAAATATAAAACTATGGTTTGAGAATTTCCAATAAATACTTTAGATTGTAACATTCAAGGTTTCTGGACAATAGTTATTCCTCACATAAGAATGGGGATTAAAAACAACCCAATAATTTTAAAAGTGTAAACAAGTCTTAGTGGCCTTTAGAAATTATGTTTCACTAAAATTTAACATTATTGGGTTTGTATTGATCTATAAAGATGAACTGAAATCCAAGAGTGAAATATTTGTTTAAGGACTAAAACAAAAATATTTTTAGACTATCACATTTATGTAAGGAAGGAAATGAAATTATTTTTTATAAATATTTGTTTTTTATGAATAGATTTAAATATGGATGTATTGTGTCATGAAGAAAGTGAATAAGTGTTAGTTTCTTTTAATTGGTGATTCTAGAAATTATTTTTATTTGTGAATGAATAAAGAAAATAAATTATGGAAACAATGAATTGGTCAGCCTGGACAAAAATAAAATTAGAAGCCATATCAGTGGAGAAATTATTCATGACATTCCTCAGTGTAAAATATAATGTATTTGGTTGTATTCTACATGTCAAAAATGAAATATTATGAGTACTCCGAAAAGAAAGGTAAGAATACAATGTACTCTTGGTTTGGATCTAATTAACTACGGAATTTCCATGATGACGAGGAAGTAATAAATTTGATGAGATATTTTTTTCATTCCATTATTGATGAAATTACTCACATTATAATTTTTATGATTATGAATAATTAGTTAGATGTTTTAAAATTTAACAATAGATTGAGGATAAGTAATGAAAATGTGTGTGGTTACACATTGAAAATGATTCATACAAATAATGGTGATGAATAGACTAGTACAACATTTGAATCCTATCATAAAAAGGGTATCCAACATTTAGATATTTCATCACGCACACCTCAAAAAAAGTTCTAACTAAATGAAAGAATATATTTCTTAGGTAGATGTCTTGAACTATGTTTTTAGTGAACTATGCAAGTCATTTTTACTAGATATAAGTTTCTAGAGTATAATTTGATATCCAAAAGCAGTGTATTTATATGGAAAATTTTATATGTAATTATATGAGATGTATTCGTAATATCTAGGTATGAAGTATCTGATGGTATTAGGTATCCCTTCAATTATCAAATTCAAAGAAAAATTTAGAAAAGTTTGAAATATTTCATAATTCTAGTATCATCATAAGTTATCCACTAAATAGAATAGTGTATCATTATTACAAAAAAATTAATTAATATTGATTCTATTGATGTAGAAATGTTGGAACACACAGATAATGTGATCTATAATGGGAAAAATTACAATAATTGATGACAATGATCCTTTTTTTGTGAAAGAACATTGATATATTTTTAAAAACTCTTTAAATTATAAAGTCGTTAATGTTGATGATGTTCATTCATAAATTTGAAATTATTATTAACTTGTTTTTTTATATCATCTTAGGATAAAAAAATGGTTTCGCTAAAAATAAAATTATTAATAATGTATAAAATATTCAACCATAGATAAATTTTACTGAAAAATATCAAATACCACTATTATACCATGTTAATCCAAAAGTTGTATAAGAAACAATGAAACATCATGAGTAGATAATTGAAATTAATAAATAATTTTATCATATTGAAAAGAATAATAAATGGGAGTTTGTATCGAATACCATAAAAAGTCATTATCCAAACCAAGTTGGTTTTATGTAAAAAAGAATCATGATAATTGTAAAATTTTTAGAAATAATGTGTGATTGTGTGTAATATATATTAATAAAATTGTAGATTTTATTTCAATGATAATTATACATTAGTTAGAATACATAAAACCATAATAATTTCTATTTTCATTGTATAATAAAGGCAATATATGATAATTCAAAAAGATGTATTTTCATCCTTACACAGTGGTGAATAGGATGATGTTGAGTATTTTGAAAAACCATCTTATTTATTTTTTTTTAAAATGAGAATTGTGTTAGTAGGTTAAAGAAGTATTTATAAGTTATAAAGAAATCACAATGATCAGGGTATTAAAATACAATCACTTTCATGATGAAAATAAAATTCATGAAAGGGAGAGTTGAGTGTAATCTCTACATTAACGATGATAAAGAGGTATTTACCATTATAATATCTATGTAGATACTATTTATTTTTTTTGGAAAATAATGACGTATCGTCTACTGATTTTTTGTAAAGTCCCAGAATTTCCATGTAATTTTTTTATAATATAGGGGAATTATATGAGTCCGTAAAATCGGACGACATGCGATTCTGAGGCCTAGAGTGCCCGGAATGATCCGTCAATGTTTTGTTCAGATTAAATTAATGTGTGTAAGTAGTTTTCCTGAAATAGTAGAATAAATATTAAATGATTACATGGATCAGAAATCTAAGGGCACATATGATCTTGGGATGGCGGGTTTACCGTAGGGATGATTTAAGTTTAGTCCATGTGGGCCTCCTGTGAGAAATCTCAAAAATTGCATAACCATAAATAACATGATTAAATTAAGTTATTTTATTTTATAAATGCTTATAACTCACAAATAGTAACTCGAATTAAATATCAGAGACCACCGCTAAACTCGTGAGGGTATTATTTCTTTAAGCAGATACTATCATTGGTCGGCGCAGGCCACCAGAAAAAGCTAGTTTTTGGTCATAAATAAAATAATTAAGTGACAATTATTTTATAGTAAAACTCATAACTTATAAATGGTATCTCAGATTGAAAATCCAAGACCACCGTTGGGTTCGTTGGGGCGTGTTTCACCTAGGAAAAGCCTAACCATGACCATAGTGGGTCGAGGGTGACTGATAATAATTTTCCGAACCTTTTTTGGGTACGTTCAGTAAACGTGCGAGCAGTTTTTCATAACTTTTGAATTGGTGCTCGGAATTGAAATCTGAGGGCACCGTTGGACACTGAGCATCGGTGATTTCATAGTGAGACCTTCACTTCAGTTTCGTTCTAACAAGAATGGATGTTAAATTTTTGGGGTTTTTAATAAGTTAAAAAAATAAGGGTTAACTTATTTTTATTCCTTGGTGGTTAAAACATCCAATAGGAAGAAAGTGGTGGGGACCACACACACATAACCTCCCTTGGGAGGATATTATTCAGTGGGGCCCACAGAATATTCAAACCCCCTAAGCCCCCAATTTATGTGGTATGTAACCCTTAAACTTCCCTAGAGTTAATGAGGCCGACCCTCTCTTCATTTAATTGTAACTTTCCACCTTACCTCATAAGAGTGAGAAACCACAAATTAATTAATGGAATTAATAAATTAATTTGAAATCGTTTGATTTCTTTTTTCCAATAATTAAATAATGTGTTAGCGTAACCTATTATTTTGGATGGCACTTTCTTTTTGGTGGATCATTGGATAACTCTTGGAGAAATTTATTCTCCCAAAGAAGAAGGCCCCTCTCTAATGAAAAATGATGAACATATCTCTCTCCCTCTTCAACAGGGCCAATAAGAGGAAAAATCGTCATCCTTGAAGAACACAAACGACATCAACTTCTTTGTCTTCTTCTTACATCAAGGGAACGACATCTTACTTTCCTCGAATTTGTCAATGATCATTGCCAATTGAGGTAGGGGGATTTGAGTTGTTTTATATATGAGTGTAAACCTCCGTTCTTTGTCATTAAAATTTCTAGATTACGGTATTCCAAATGTTATCACCGTGATGAGGAGGGATCAGACTGCACGAACATGGCCTGACCCTCCCCCTTTGGTTGTTCTTATTTGTTGACGAAGGAGGCGAACCACGAAGAAGTCGGTGGCGCAAGGCCACCGGGTCGTCACAAGGGCACGACACTGCCGTTCCGCATAGAGAAACGAGTCGCGGCCAGGTGGGCCGCAGAGGTACCGGAGGGGCGTCGTGTCGTCGCACCACGCTGGAAGGAAGAGTTGTGACTAGAAGGGTCATGGCAGTTTGACGACGAGCAGGACGCCGTTGCGCCGCACTGAAGAGTTGGAGGCCGCGGCCAGCCTAGGCCGCAGCGGTGGTGGCACGTTGCCATCGCGCCGCGCGGAGGCCAGCAGAACCGCGACATCATCGCACCGTGGTGGAGAAACCAAGGGAGGGCGGCTGACCCGGCCACCGTTGTGCGCTACAGGCGGGACCCCTTAGGTCCCGCAGTTCACCGAACCGTCGCCTAGCGCTGCTTCCTTTAAAAGCCACGGGGTGCCGCACCCCCCCCCCCACCCACAGCGTGGCCAGACAAGCCGCCCTCGGCTGGGCTGGACCACTCAGGTCGGGCCGCCCCTTCGGGCCAGGGCACACCCTCGGGCCAGGCCACTCCCTCGAACCGTGTCGGTCCGACTAGGTCAGACTGGACCAAGACCCGTTTGGACAGTTTACAGCTTTTTGATCATATCTCGGGCTATGGGTGTCCGATCGATGAACCATTTTCTGAAATGTAAATCTCAGAGCGATAAGGTTCTATTGTAATACCCCAATTGAGGTTTGGAGATAGTTGGAGTATGGTAGGGTTGGTTTGAACCAAAAAAATAATCGGGCACTTGGAACGGAAATGCCAATAACTCACAGACTGGGCGTCCGATTGACGCACCATCTTTCGCATTGGAACCCTTACGACATGGAAGTCATTTGGGTTACTCCTTTGTGGAGTTTAGTGGTGGTATAGGTACGAACGATATCTTGAGGGAAGATTCTATGGAAATCGAGCGCATAGGATGCGAGGAATCCAATGGCTGCCAGTGAGGTGGAGGTTGGAGATAGATCATACGGAGGTTAGCACTCAACGATCCTATGTGGGTCAGTGCATACCGATCCTGTGTGGGTCAAGATTCTATGTGGTTCAGCGCTCAGTGATCTTGTTTGGGTCAGCGCATAATGATCCTGTGTGGGTCAGTTCCTGTGTGGGTCATTGCGGGGGTTAGTACCTATCGATCCTCTGTGGGTCAGACTCCGTATTGTCCGAAGAAGTGCCTCTTGTTAGAGTAAGATGATCTAGCTTCACAAATAATCATTTTCACTTATATTCTAAACTAAATATCATGGTTTGATATGTTTCATTGTCATTTGTGTTTACCTCATGATTGAGATGCGTTACTGGATAACTTATGTATATGTATGGGCATATACCTAGGTAATGGTTATCTCTAAATTTCATACATTTTGGTTTATAATTATTGGATTTGTGAGACCCTGAGGGTCTCAGGGTCCCTAATGAGTGTCGTTATACTCACCCCTGCATGAGCTATGCCCACACCTTGTTGTGTTGGATGCAGACAACGGACATCGCTAACTGAAGTAGAGAGTAGTAGGATTGGACGGTACCTGGAGGTGGACCACTCGAAGTGACGGTGCACGGATTGGTCGGATGGATGAGGAGTGCTGAGGAGGCCATCTATATCTACCCTTCAGGTAGGAACCCTGGAGGACACCCCAATAGCAGCTTTACTTTTTTTCATGTGTACTAGCTTTTAGTTGAACCTGTACTTTACTATTGGGTTTGTATTTCTGGCCCATTTTACTTTCCAGCACTTCTTCTGTACACAGTATTTTATAGTGCTTTGATTCCAGTTGTGTACTCTGATTGTGTTTGTTTAGTTTTTATTAAGGAAATTCTTTCCCAGTATAGGGATTTACGCCTTTGGTGATAGTAGCCAGTCCCTGCCCTATGGAAGGTTGGCTTGGAGTAGTCAAAGCACGGGCCCCGAGGATGGATTGTGACAAATTCTTATTAGAGGAGTCAATTCTACCACATAACTTAGGACTCTAATCATTCTTTTATATGAAGTAATAGTGTTAAGGGTACTAAGTGTGGTTTTTAGTTCAGGCAGTCCAGTGTTGGTGTGGCAGCCGACATATCCATTCTCCAAGACCCTGACTACTGATTTCGGACTCAGTGCACGAAAAAAATGGTTGCATGTGTGTTTTCAAAAGTTTTTCATTAAGTCATCTCAACCATGTCACCTCACTAGGTAAAATCATTTGACCATGTAACATCTATTCAGGATGTCTCTATGAATAGAGCTAGTTAGAGTTCTGAGAGAGAACATGGTGACGGCACACTGAGTGTTGAGGCTCCTCTGCAGGGGCCTCTTACTATGTTGGCAACTTCGAGTGGTGTACCAGCAGCACCGCCACTCGTTGGGTAGCAGATACCACCCGACTCACTGGAGGATGGTGCATGTCAACTGAGCGCGTTGCACGAGTTCCAGTAGTAGAGGCCTCAGAGGTTTCGAGGTGAGACAAATTCCCAGGAAGTAGAGGACTGGCTGGAGGTGATTTCTAGAGTTATCCGCCCATTTGAGACACTAGTAGAGAAGATGGTTATCTCATCTACTAGACATTTACAGTGAGTTTCCATGAGGATGGTCTGTATAGTGATGGTACATCAGTATGTGGATCGTTTCCCAATTTAGTACATTCGGGTAGTGCATCAGCTATACCACAACTCGTTGGTCTGTATTTACAACCGATGGTACTAATAGATGACACATATAGGATTAAATCCTTGCACGTGTTTCAGCATATGAGACCCCTTAGGTTTTGAGGTGAGCCCGACTCACAGGCGGGAGGGGACTGGCTTGAGGAGGTGGCTGAGAATTCTCTAGAGCTTCTACAGCTTCAGGAGGACAACATGTCGGTAGGTGGGTATTCATCGAGGTGTACCAATCGTTTCTGGTACTCGATGAATACGATACAATCAGTGCTTCAGAACTCGGACCTCTAAGCCCGGTGTGTTTAAGAACGCCTGAGCCAGCACTATTCCTCTTTGGATTCCTACTTATGCTAGGATTCTAGAGACAACCATTGTGGTTTAATTTTATTTTGCTGAGCGGATACAACCAGTGAATGTTAAAAGTGGGAAAGAAGTAAACTAGTACCGGTATTAGGGACATGGGTGTGCAAGATGTTTTGGGAAGAGGATGTAACAGGGACAGAAGAATCTGCCGTGTATCAGACATGGAAGCAGAGTTGGGAGAGCAGCATTAGGTCGTGTACATTTCAACATGTTACAACCACCCACCTTTGTAGTCCCCGCCAGGCTCAGGGAGCTCGAGGGAAGGGGAAAAGAGTAGCTACATGCAGTCATGGAGTGTGACCCAAGGGCTCTGGGAATGATTCAAGTTGAGGTATGTGTCTACTACTAGGTGCCATATCAATAGACATAGGTACCAATAATTCCTTCCTTCGACGAATCTTGTCCCAGACCAAGAGTATCCGGTTAAACCATTGACTTGATCCCCACATCTGGAGATACCTTTGGGAGGAGACTCGATAATCACACTTACGCTGACGGTGTGATATGACCCTTGAGGCGAGAGTTTCGGTTGAAACCTCTTTATGGCAGCGTCTCGGACTTACGACATTAGTTTGGGTATGGAATGGACAACCACATTTCATACACAGAAAGACTGTATTAAAAAAAGAAGTTGTAGTTTATCTACAACATTGGAATGAGGTTATCCTTGGTCGGTGAAAAGGGAAACTCAGGAAGCACAGGATAAACTCATGCATATGAGTTTTTAGTTTTTAGGATAAGTGGTAGTTTGGGGATATCATTTCAAAAGATGTTTCCAGGTTTTCCTCCCCAAAGGGAGAGGGACTTCTAATTAGCTGGATATTACCGGAGGTTTTTACCTGACTTCTCCAGAGTTTCACACCACTATCAACATCGACGAAGAAGGGGAAACACTTCGTATGGTCGGAGAGATTCATGCAGACGTTTCCGGATTTGAGGTAGAGGCTGACTAGTGCCTCCATCTTGAGGCTTCCAGAGGAAGGCATATGGTACTTAGTCTACTGCGACGCATCACGGACCGGACTCGAGTGTCCCCAGATGCAGGAGCAAGAAGTGACCGCATACGGTTCTCGGTAGCTGAGACAACATGAGTAGAACTATGCTACCCATGAACTGGAGTTAGAAGTAGTGGTCTTTTCCATGAAGATGTGGCAGATCTATCTGATGGGTGAACGTTTTAACCTGTAATTAGATCACAAGAGTCTCCGGTATATCTTCTATCAGAAGGACATGAAACTGAGACAACGACGATGGATTGATTTCCTCTAGGACTATGCCTTCAATAATGTCTATCCTCATAGAAATGGGAATGTTGTTGCAGGTGAACTCAGTATGAGGACTGGTATACAGCTTCTAGGAGAGGTGATAGAGTAGTAGGCTACTTTACAGATATCCTTTGTGGATAGAGATGGAGAAGAATTCCTACAGTCTCTTATGGTCACTCTCCCACTTCTTTAGTGAGTCAGGGAGATGTAGCATGGGGGATGCTGACTGCGAGATGCGACGTGATCATATATCCACAAGGCAGAAACATGATGGATTTTCTAAAGGTGGGGAGCATGTCATCCTCTTCAGAGAACATACCATGGTACCAGTGTCACTTCAGGTGGAAGTGTTAAGAGAGTTCCACACATCCCCTCCATCGGTACATCCAGAAGTGACAAAGATGTATCGGGACCTCCGATGATAGCACTGGTGGATGGGAATGAAGAAAGCAGTGGTGGAGTTTCTCTCACGACACCTCACATTTCAGCAAGTGAAGGCAGAACAACAGGTACCAGTAGGCTTGGTTCAGCCTTTGGAGGTCCTAGAGTTGAAGTAGGATCATATATCCATAGACTTCATAATGGGTCTTCCACGTACATCCAAGATATGTAGACCTCTGGAATTCGAGGATTGCAACCCTGTCTTTATACAGTTCTCACCTCGATAAGGTCTACGGAGTTTTGCCCGAGGCAGAAAGTTATCTTCGTGGTTCATCGGACCCTTCTAGGCCCTTAGCAGAGCTGGCGAGGTGGATTATAGCTAAACTATCCCACCTCAGTTGCACTGGGTACACGATTCCTTCCACGTATCCCAGCAAAATGGATACATGAAAAACCCTTTCCTCATCATCGACCATGACGAGCTCGATTTCGATGATGGGGAAACTTTTACGGAGGTTCTAGTAGAGATTGAGGATCGACAGGAGCAGGTCCTTCATGAATGATCAATACCTCTAGTGCGCATTCGTTGGCAGCATGGGAACCTCCAGGAGAGCACATGGGAGGGAGAGGCTAAGATTCATGCTCAGTACCCCCACTTGTTTACCTATTTTTGATTTGTGGCTTACGGGGATATAAATCCCTAAGTTGGGGAAAATCTAAAGACTGGTAATTTCCGTTTAATTTTTTTAAAATATATGGGAATTTTACAAGTCCACAAAATCTGACGACACACGATTCTGTGGCCCGGAGTTCCCGGAATGATCTGTCAAAGTTTTGTTAAGCATAAATTAACGTGTGTAAGTAGTTTTCCTAAAAAAGTGGATTAAAACTTTAACGGTTACTCGAATCAGAAATCTGAGGGCACCGACGTGCTAGGGATAGCGGGTTTACCCTAGGTGCGACTAAAGTTTAGTTGGCATGGGCCTCCTGTGAGAAATACATACAATGGAATAACCATAAATAAAATAATTAAATAAAGTTATTTTATTTTTCAAATGTTTATAACTCACAAACAGTTCCTTTGATTAAAAATCCAAGACAACAACTAAACTAGTGAGGGTATGATTTCTATAAGAAGATACTAACTTTGGTTGGCGTGGGCCACCCAAAAACGTAAATTTTTGGGCGTAAATAAAATAATTGAGTGACAATTATTTTATTAAAAAATTCATAACATCTAAATAGTTACTTGGATTGAAAATCCAAGAGTACTGTTGGGTTCGTTGGGGCGTTATTCACATAGGAAGATCCTAACCTCGACCGTAGTGGGTCAAGGGTGACTGATACTAATTTTCCGAAATTTTTTTCAGGTACATTTTGTAAACGTGCGAGCAACATTTCATAAATTCTAAACTGGTGCTCGGAATTGAAATCTGAGGGCACTATTGAAATAACAATGTCGGTGATTGTATAGGGAGACCTTCACCGCAGTTGTATTCTAACGAGATTGGTTGTTAGATATTGGGGGTTTATAATTTAGTTAAATAAAAATAAGGTTTAACTTATTATTATTCCTTGGTAGTTAAAACTTCCAAGAGGAGGTTAGTGGTGGGGAACACCTACACATAACCTCCTTTGGGAAGATATTATTAGGTGAGGCCCACAAAAGCTTAAAACCCTATAACCCCCCATTTATATGGGGTAAAACCCTTAAAATTCCCTTGAGTTAATGAATCCAACCCTCTATTCATTTAATTGTAACTTTCCACCTTCCCTCATATGTGTGCCCAACCAAAAATTATTTAATGTAATTAATTATTATTTTTGAAATACATTGAATTATTTTGGACGACAATTAAATAATGGGTTAGCTTAACCCATTATTTTGGTTGGAAGTTCCTTTTTGGTGGAGATTTGGAGAACCCTTGGAGAACTTTATTCTCCCAACTAAGAATTTCCCTATCCAACAACGAATGATTGACATCTCTCTCTCCCTATTCAACCAGGGTAAGAATAGGAAACACCTTCATCCTTGAAGAACACCGACAACGTCAACTTCTTCTTCTTCTTCCAACATTAACGGAACGACGTCCGCCTTTCTGCGACTTCGGAAACAATCATCGGCAATCGAGGTAGGGGGATTTGAGTTATTTTATATACGAATATAACCCTTATTTCTTCATCGTTCAAATTTATGGATTATGGTATGCCAAATGTTATCACCATGACGAGGAGGGCTCGGACCGCACAAACACGGCCTGACCCTCCCCCCTTTGGTTGTTCTTATTTTTTGACTATGGAGGCAGATAGTGAAGAAGCCGATGGCCCAAGGTCACTGGGTCGTCACAAGGGAATGGCACCGCTGTGCCGCGTAGAGAACCGAGCCGTAGCCAGGTGGGTCTCGTTGGTACTAGAGGGGCGCAATGTCGTCGCACCACACAAGAAGAAAGATCTGCAACCTGGAGGGCTGCGGTAGTTCGACGATGAGGATGGTGCCATCACGTCGTGTGGAGGTGATGGAGGCCACGGCCAGGCTGGGCTACGACCGAGGTGGCACGACACCGTTGCTCCGTGTGGAGGCCAGCAGAACCGCGTCACCTTCGTGTCGTGGTGGAGAATCCAGGGGCGGCCGGTTGAGCCACCCCCTGGTGCGCACTATAGGTGGGACCCCTCGGGTCTCGCGTATCCATGAACCGGTTCCTAGGGCGGGTTCCTTCGGAATCCAGGGGGCACCGCACCCCCCCCCCCCACGGCGTGGCCAGTCGGGCCATGTGGGCTAGCCGGCCAGGCCGCCCTAGGTCGGGCCAGACAACTCGGGTCGGGTCGCTCCTTCGGGTTGGGCCACCCCCTCTGGCCAGGCCACTCCCTCAGACCGGGTTGGACCTGCGAACCTGGTCGGACCCCAGTTCGGACTGGGTCGTTCCGACTGGGTTGGACCAGACCTAGACATGTTTGGACAGTTTACACATTTTCGCCCATATCTCGGGCTACAGGTGTCTGATCAACGAACCGTTTGCAGTGAAAGAATTCTCAGAGTGAGAAGGTTCTATTGGAGTACACCAATTGAGGTTTAGAAATAGTTGGAGTATGGTTGGGTGGGGTTGAACCTAAAAACCAACCAGGCCCCTCGAACTGAAATGCAAATAACTCACAGACCGGGCATCGAATTGACGCACCGTCTATCACAGTGGAACCCTTACGACATGGGGGTGCTTTGGGTTTATCCTCTTTGGATTTTATTGGAGGTCGATGTACGAATGATATCTGGAGTGAAGATTCTACAGATATCGAGGGCATCGGGTGCGAGGAATCCAATGGTTGATAGTGAGGCGGAGGTTGGAGACAAATCATACAGAGGTTAGCACTCAAAGATCCTGTGTTGGTTAGTTCATACCGATCCTGTGTGGGTCAGAGCTCAGTGATCCGGTGTGGGTCAGCACATACCTATCATGTGTGGGTTCGATCTTATGTGGGTCATTGCGGGGGTTAGTACCTATAGATCCTGTGTTGGTCAGACTCCATATGGTCAGAATTAGTGCCTCTTGTCAGAATACGATGATCTAGCTTCACGACTATTCATCTACACTTCTATGCTACTCTAAAAACCTTAGTTTGAGCTGATTCAATGTATTTTGTGTTTACCTCATGATTGATATGGGTTAGTAGTTAACTTATGTATATGTATGGGAATATACCTAAGTAATGGTTATCCCTTGATTTCATACTTTGTGGTTTATCCTTGTTGGATTTGCGAGACATTGAGGGTCTCGGGGTACCCACTGAGTATCGTTATACTCACCCCCGCACAGGCTATTCCCACACCACGTTGTGTTGGATGCAGACAATGGAAATCACTGAATGAAGTAGAGAGTAACAGTAATGGACGGTACCCAGAGGTGGACCACTTGGAGTGATGGTGAACGGAGTGGTCGGACAGACGTGGAGTGCTGAGGAGGCCATCTGTACCTACCCTTCATGTAGGAACCCTGGAGAATGACCCAATAGCTGCTTTACTTGTTTTTAGTTGTACTGGCATTCAATTGTACCTGTACTTTACTGTTGGGCTTGTATTTCTGTCCCCTTTTACTTTCCAGCAATTCTTCTGTGTATTTTATTGCATAGTTCTTTTCTTCCAGTGGTGTAGTCTGATTGTGTGTGTTTACTTTTTATAAAGGTAATTCCTTCCCAGTATAGGGATTTACACCTTTGACGCTAGTCGCCAGTCCCTGGCCAATGGAAGGAAGTCTTGGGGTAGTCACGGTACGAGCCCTGAGGACGGGTCGTGACATTTTTCTAAATAAAAAAAGATGATATACAAATGTTCTATTATAAATTAGATGAGATACTTTTTTGGCTTGAAAATCCTTCAATGAAATTATTAAAATTTTCTATCTCATGTGAATTATTCTAGTGAAATGTATAATATGTTTTTCATGGGGGATTCAAAGAAATGGTACCCACATATTATAGTTGGAATAAAATAGTCCAAATATGTTCATTTAAAGAATGTGTATCCATTGTAATTTTTAATGATAATTGGTTGTCAACTATACTTGACAACTTCAAGAATATAAATCACATATGTTGTTAATCATTTTCATCAGTATCAAAGTTCCCCAAAATTTTCTCATTACATGTTTAGGAGTAGAATAATTTTATACATCAAAGTCACATCAAAATAGGGAGTTAAATATGATTGAAAAGGGAAGCTATATCTATTTGTTTATTCCATTGTAAATTGGGTAGGAAGTGTTTTTGAAAAGAAGTATGCATGTATTGAAATGTTATTTCATGGAGAAAAATGTGTTAATTGACATTAAAATAAGAATATCTAAGAAAACCCGAGCAATATATATGCTGAATTTGTGGATACCACCCATGCCTCAACATATCTTATTTGGAAAAAAACTCAACTAGAATATTTAAAAGATTTAGTGATGTAACCATTAGTTATTGGATTTTATTATAAAAGTGTTATTAATCATTCAAAGTGTGATGTTTAGTATTTAAGATCCTATAAAATTTATTCTAAATATCCCCTCATAAAAGAGCTGGTAGAGAGGAATGAGTCGTAATTTGAATTTCTTCCTACATGGGAAAATATTCTAGATGTGTTTAGAAACAAATTGTAAAAAATAATTTTACAATATATGGATGTAATGTCCAAGAATTTATGTATAATTTTTTTAAAATTAAATGGAATTATTTTGAGACCATGAAATCTAATGGTGCTGAATTCTGAGGCCCGAAGTGCCAGGAATGATCCATCGAAGTTTTGTTAAGCTTTAATTAGCACTCGTAAGCAGTTTTACAAAAAATGGAAGAAATCATAAACATATGCTCGGATCGGAATTCTGAGGGAACAGTTGCATTCATGATGGTGGGTTTACCCTAGGTGTGGCTTATGTTTAGTCGATACAGGCCTCCGGTGAGAAAACCAAGAAATGGAATAACCGTAAATAAAATAATTAAATAAAGTTATTTTATTTTTCAAATGCATATAACACACGAATGGTAAGTTAGATTAAAAATTCGGGACCACAACTGAACTCATGAGGGTATACTTTCTTTGTGCAGATATGAACATTGGCCAGCGCGAGCCTCCAGTGAAAGTTAGTTTTTGGCTGTAAATAAAATAATTAAGTAACAATTATTTTATTGTAAAATCCATAACATCTAAATGGTAACTCAGATTGGAAATCCGAGTGTACCATTGGGCTATATGGGGAGTGTTCCACTTAGGTAGAGCCTAAAGTTGACCGGAGTTAGTGGAGGGTGACTGTAAATAATTTTCTGAACTTTTTTTAAGGAACATTCAGTAAAGGCGCGAGCGGGATTTTCTAACTTTTGAATTGTTGCTCGGATTAAAAATAAGAGGGCACCATTGAATCCACAATTCCAAGATTTGATTAAGGGAGGATTTTATTTTACCGTATTAGGTACAGAGAAAAAGTTAGTTTTAGGAACTTTTTAATAGAATAAAAATAATTACATTATTTTTTTATTTTCATTATATTACTCCATCTGAAAAGCGGTAAGGTGGGACCAATGACGTGTCAAGCCAATAAATGTCTTGACCCTCCAATATATGTAAAGACAATGCAGGTGGAAATTAGGAAGCTTCCTATTAATGGGACCCATTAACTCTCTATGTCGTTAAATACCCCCCCCACTCCTATAAATATAGTGCTTGGGGGTGGGGTATCAGAAAAGCATCGCCAAGAAAATAAGTTATGTTGGAACATCGCGACATCAAAGGGGGGACGTGCGAGTTGCATATTTGGGAGCTGGTCCCTGGAATGAAGAACAGAATCCACCAACAAGAGCAGATGATTCTCTGACCTTTCAAGGTAGGGTTTATTTTCGTTCTTATGTTTTTGAGTCCCTCTTCCCCATTCTATGAAATTATACAAAGAACATGGGTAAATCAACTAACGGGTTGATCCACGATTCATTCATCTATACGAGAGGTTGTTGCGGTGTATATTATGTGTGATTTATCTTGTTGTTAATTCAATTGATTATTAAAACCTTAATCCCCATTATGGAACGAGCTATGGTAGAGGGCCCAGGCCTAAGAACCCCAGCCTGATCTCTCTTCTATCCCTGATATCCTTGAACCTCCATGGAAGACCACGTGCACGTCGACGCATTCCACAAGGGGAGGGTGGTGGCTCTTCAGCCACGGTGAAGGAAGAACGTGGCCAGCTCGACGGCCGACCATGGGAAGGGAGGCGGCGCGACAGCCATGCTACCAGTGAATGGTATCTATAGCCGAACCTTCCTCCGGAGGGTTCCTCAGCGACCGAACAGTGCCCACGTGGCGTCGCCACTTCGCCAACCGAACAGCCTCCGGGCCATTTGGGAATCCAGGAGATCAGGGGGTTACACCCCACTGCTTCGGACTGGAGTTGGGCACCTTCCCTCAGAGATGGGTCGCTTCCCTCAGAACCTGACCACCGCCCTCAAACCGGGCCACCACCCTCAGACCGGGCCACCACCCTCAAGAACGGGCGACCACCCTAGTGGGGCGTCTCTACAGAGGGCCACCACCCTATCGGGCCACCTCCCCCAGTGGGCCAAACCAGACATTGGCCCAGCAGGCCGAGTCCCCCTTGGCCCAGTCCATACCATGTCGAGCTGACTGGGTCGGACTGGACAAGGGCCCCACTAGACCCAGAAACACTAAAGGGGTCATATATTGAAATCCAAATGTATGTTTGACGAACCTTCTACGGTATTGGGACACTTGGAGAAAGATGGATCCTTTTGTATACTCCACTTGAGAATTAGAGACAGTGGTAGTACGACCGGGTTATATCAGACTCGAATCCAACTGGGCCCTCAGAACTAAAATGCTTATAACTCATAGACCAGGTGTCCGAATGATGAACTGTCTATCGCGTGGGAACCCTTACGACATGGCGGTCCTTTGGGTTACTCGTTTTTGTAGCGTAGTGGCTGTCGATGTAAAGTTGGTAACTCAAGATGAAGATTATACGGAACTCAAGTGCACCGGGTGCATGGAATCCAATGGAATGATGTAACGTGAAGGAAGAACATCGATCCTATGTGGGTCAGTGGCTCAACGATCCTATGTGGGGAAGCGCATACTGATCCTGTGCAGGTCAGATCCTTTGTGGGTCAGCGGTCAACGATCTTGTGCGGGTTAGTGCATACTGATCCTGTGTGGGACAGATCTTTTGTGGGTCTGCAGGGATTAGTTACCTATCAATCCTGTGTGGGTCAAAAGCAGTTCTACTTAGTAGAATAAGACGATCTAGCCTTATTACTAATCATATTTACTTTTGTACTTAGTTATACCTGATTCTAATCCTAGTCTCTTCGATCATTGTGGTGTATCTTGTGTGGTATTTATATATGTGTCTGGTTACTTGTGTGGTACTTCTATCTCTGTGGTGTTACCTGTGTGGTACTTTTATCAGTGTGGTGTTACCAGTGTGGTACTTCTATCTCATTGGTGTTACCTGTGTGGAACTTCTACCTTCGTGGTGTTACCTGTGTGGTACTTCTACCTTCTTGGTGTTACTTGTGTGGTACATTTATCTTTGTGGTGTTATATGTGTGGTACTTCTATCTTTGTGGTGTTTCCTATGTGTTAATTCTATCATTCTGGTATTACCTATGTGGTACTTCTACCATCGTGGTGATGTATTCGTGGTGTTACCTCTGTGGTGCTTCTACCTTAGTGGTTTTACCTTGGTGGTATTGTCCCCTTAGGTATGAGATTCGCATGTCTTCATAATATAGTTATATGTATGGTGATACACCTAAGTAGAGTTAATGTCTATTGCCTCATGCTTTGTGATTGGGGTCTTGCTATGTGCTATTTTCCACTACAGAACTCTAGGAGACCTATGGGGGTATCAGGGTCCCTAATGATTATTGTTATACTCACCCCTGCACGGGATTCGCCGGCACCTTGTTGTGTCTGGGGAAGACGACGTACAATATTTGTTGAGGATGAGGGAGCTAAGACTGGACGGTGCTTAGAGGTGGACAATTCAGAGGGGCGTGACATGGAGGATACATGCGGACATGGAGTACTGTGGAGACGATCTATATCTACCCCTTAGGTTGGATCTATAGTGGACGATCCAGGAGCTAATTTTCACCCTTCAGCTGTTTTTGAATTTTTAGTTGTAATTATACATTTCTAGTTGGGCTTTTATTCTAGTCCCATTACTTTTAGTACACTTTTACTACAACAGTTTACTTCACAGTTGTTTCTTGTTGTGTTCTCTGACCGTCTATTTGTACAAGTTTAAATGAAATTCCTTCCAGATTTCTCGAATTCTCCTTTTGGTGCTTGTCTCAAGCCCACAGTCTATTGAAGGCAGGCATGGAGTAGTCACGACATGGGCCCCGGGGGATAGGTCATGAAAAATTGGTATCAGAGGAGTTCGGTTCTACTAAAGAACTAGGACTCAGATCTTTTATCTATGGGAATATTTTTATGTGTTATGAGTGTGGTTCTCAGTTCGGGGAGTCTATTGTTGGTACGGTGGCCGTCATATCCATACACCATGACCCTGAATTCTAATTTCTGACTCAGTGCATGAAAACACTGATTGTGTGTGCTTTTTAAGAGTTTTTCTTGTGATTTCATGAGTTAGATCACAAGGTATAACATAATGACCATGGAACATGTTTTCCTTATTAGGATTTCACCGCATAGACAGAAATATTGGATTCTCAAGACAGTACACGATGACAGCCCACCGAGCAGTGAGGCTCCAGTGTAAGGCCCTCTTACTGTTTTGGCACCTTTGGGTGGTGTACCAACAACACCACCAACCATTGGGAAGCAGTTACCACCTGCCACCCTATAGGACGGTGCACACCAACTGAGCACATAACACAAGTTCCAACAGTATAGTCCTCTGAGGTTTCGAGGCGGGATAGATTCTCGGGATGTAGAATAGTGGTTGGAGGCTATGGCTAGAGTTTTCCACCTAGTTGGGACACCAACAGATCAGTTGGTGATCTTAGCTGCTAGTATTTTTAGAGAGTTACCATGAGGATGATCCTTATACTGATGAGACTTCAGTACATGGATCATTGCTCGAGATGGTACCTTCAGGCAGTGTGCCACCTATATCACTGCCTGTTGGTCAACAGTTAAAACTGACAGTATAGGTAGAGGAAAAATGTATGCTTAGTTCCTTACACGTTTTTCAGTATTAGATACCCCTCAGGTTCTGTGGCAATCCTAAATCACATGCGGCCAAGGACTGGGTTGAGGAGGTGGATAAGTGATACCTAAATCTTCTACAACCTCGGCAGGACGACATGTCGGTAGCTGAGTATTCATCGAGATGTACAATCCATTCCCAGGTACTCGATGAATACAATATGGATGTGCTTCAGGGCTCAGACCACCATGCATGGTGTGTTTAGGGATATCTGATCCAACACTATTAGTCTATGCATTCCTAATTATGTTAGGATGCTAGAGAGATCCTTTGTGGTTGAATGTCCTTTGTCTAAGCGGATACATCCAGTTAATGGTAGTAGTTGGAAAGAAGGAAACTAACGATAGTCTCAGAGACTTGGGCGAGTAAAATGTCATAGGAAGAGGATGTAATAAGGACCAATGAATCTGCAGGGTAAAAGATGTGGAAGAGGAGTTAGGAGAGAAGCTATAGGTGGTACACAATTTTATATGTTACAACCACAACCACAATGTGGTCCCCATAAGGCTCAAGGATCTAGGAGACAGGGAAAGAGAGTAGCTTGATGCAGTCAAGGAGTGTGACCAAAGGGCTCCATGAATGATTCAAGGTACGGTCTGGGTCTTCTACTAGCTATCGTGTAAATAGATATAGGTACCAACCATTTCTTCCTCCCAAGAATCTTTTCCAAGACCTATAGTTTCTGGATAAACCATTGACTTGACCCTCACGCCTGGAGATACCATTGGGAGGAGACTTGATAATCACAGTTATGCTGACAGTGCGATCAGATCCTTGAGGCGAGAGTTTCGGTTGGAACCTCTTGGTGGTATCGTCGAGGCCTTACGGCGTTAGTTTGGTTATTGGATGAACATCCACAGTTCATACTCAGATTAACTATATTAGGAATAAAGGGTTGTGGTTTATCTAAAAAATTGGAAGGGGGTTTTCTTGGTCAGTGAAAAATGAAACCCATGTAGCTCAGAATGGAATCATTCATAAGAGGGTGCAGCCGATCACTCTTGAGTCGAGTAGCCCTGCTGTCATGGTAGCATGAGTTTTCAGTTTTCATTTCCCAACCAGAGTGGAATAATGTGGGGACATCTTCCCTAAATATGTTTCCAGGATTACCTCCCCAAAGAGAGAGGGACTTATACTTTGGTTGGGTACTATCAGATATATGTACCTGACTTCTCCAGGGTAGCGACACCCTTGTCAGCTTTGATGAAGAAGGGGGAGCCTTTCCTGTGGTTGAAGAAATTTAAGATGATATTTAATGAGCTGAGACAATGAAAATGTCCAGAGTTCATCCAGGAATATGACCTTCAGATAGTCTTTACTCCTGTGAAGGGGAATGTGATATCATATGCACTCAATAGGAGGATTGGTTAGAAGTTGCTGAGTGAGGTGTTAGAGCAGCTAGTCACACTACAAATATCCTTCATTAATAGAGATGAAGTATCTTACCTCTAGTATATGACTATCACTCCCCAAATTCTTCAGCAAATTTAGGAGGAAAAGCTTGATCTGTTGATTGTGAGCCCTGACGTGCTCAGATATCCTCTAGACGGCCTCTTAAAAGATTTTATGAATGTGGATATCATGTCATATTTTTAGAGGATGCACCATGGTACCTGTGATTCGTTGTGAAGAGTTGTTGAGGGAGATCTATACACCCCCTTTAACAGTACATCTTGGAGTGACGAAGATGTACTAGGACCTCTGGCATCAGTACTGATGTATATGGATGAAGGAATTAGTGGAAGAGTTTGTATCACGAGGCCCCAATTATTAGAAAGTAAAAATATTTTAGAGTCGGTAGATGTCTTATGTCGACAGGAGGAGGGAGAACATGCCTTCCTATGGGTCTCATCTTGATTAGTTTTGTAGGGATTTGGCCCGGGCGGCATGTTATCTCTGAGGTTAATCAGACCATTCTAGATTCTCATAAGAGTGGGTGAGGTGGCGTACTTTTTATCTCTTTCGCCACAGATTCACAAGGTCCATAATGTTTTCAATGTGTCACAACTTAAGAGATGTGTGCATGATCCATCATATGGCATCAACCATGCCGAGATGGAATTAGATGATGGGGAGACGCTTATGGAGGTTCCCGTAGAGATTGAGGATCGATAGGAGCGGGTCCTTTGTGGGCGTTCAATACCTCTGGTTCTTATTTGATGGCACCACGGGAACCTCCGGGAGGGATCTTGGGAGCGAGAGGCTCAACATTGTGCTCCGTAACCCCATTTGTTTCCAGAGTATATGTTTTGATTTTGGGGACTTGAATCCCTATGGTGTGGAGAATATAATGTCCCTTATTATCTGTATAATTATTTAAATTATATAAAATTATTTCGAGACTAAAAAATCTAACGGTGTTTGATTCTGAGGCCCAGAGTGCCCACAATAATCCCTCAATGTTCTGTAAAGCTTAAATTAACACGTGTATGCAGTTTTCCTAAAAAAGTGGAAGAACTCTTAAACAGATTTCTAGATCGGATATATGAGGGAACCGTTGCATTCAGGATGGCAGGTTTACCCTAAGAGCGACTTAAGTTTAGTCGGCATTGGCATCCGTTGAGAGAACTCAAAAATGGCATAAAAGTAAATAAAATAATAAAATAATGTTATTTTATTTATCAAATGCTTATAAATCACAAATAATAACTCAGATTAAAAATATGATACCACCTTTGAACTCGTGAGTGTATGCTTTCTTTAGGAAGATACTAACATTTTCCAGCATGGGCGGAAAGTTATTTTTTGTCCGTAAATAAAATAATTAAGTGAAAAATATTGTATTGTAATCCATAACTTATTAACGGTAACTCGGACTGGAAATATGTGATTACCGTCGTGTTCTTTGGGGCTTGTTTCACATAAGAAAAGCCTAAACTCGACCGATGCGAGTCGAGGGTGAATGTTAATAATTTTCTGATCTTTTTTAAGGTTTGTTTAGTAAACGTGCGAGCGGCATTTTATAACATTTGAACAATTTTCCTAATTAAAAATCTAAGGGCACCGTTTAATCTGTTGTGATGAGATTCTATAAGAGAGGATTTACATTGACCACAGTAGGTCTGGAGAAAAATATAGTTTTTGGATCTTTTTAATAGAATAAACAAAATAACATTATTATTTTTTCTTTTCTTCCAACTGACAAGTGGAAATGTGGGACTGGTGATGTGTCATGCCAATAAATGTATCGACCCTCAAATCTATTTAACAACATTATTAGGGGAAATTAGGAAGCTTTCTATTAATGATCCCCATTAACTCCCCACATCATTACTTACTCTCCCCTCTCCTATAAATATAGATATTGGGGGAGGGGTATCAGACTTAATTGGAAATAAATGATGTTTTGGGGGAACACCACGTCCCAAGATCCTTAGAAGACAAAGCCAACCCAGCAGGAGGTGACAGACAACGCCGAGCCAAAGGGTGACATGCGAGTGGCGTCTTTGGGAGCCAATCGTGGGAACGAAGAACACATTCCACAAAGAAACGTAGAATATTCTATGATGTTTCAATGTAGGGGTTATTTTTTTCATACGGTTTTTATTCCCCCTTCCCCATTGTTGGAAATTATACGAAGAACGTGGGTAAACCGACTAACGGGTTGACCCATGACTCATTTGTTTTTACAGGAGGTTGTTGTGGGGTATATTATGTTGGGTTTGTCTTGTTTTTATTTCAATGGATTATTATTCCCTGAATCCCCATTATGTTATGTGCTAAAATGGAGGGAGCGGGCCTAATGAACCCGGAATGATCCCCCCGCTATCCTTATTGTCCATGCGCCTCCATGGAAGACTGCGAGCACGTCGAAGAATGCCACATGGGGAGGGCAGCGGATCTTCAGCCACAAAAAATGGAGGAGGTGGCCGACCGTCAGAAAAGAGGCTTCATGACCATCACGCCGAAGAAAAACGGAAGTTGTGACCGATGCCACGGTGGAGGTCGAAGCCGCGGTGGAGGCCGAACCCACCTCAGGAGGGTCCCATGGCACCACTACATCACCAACCGAATGGCCTCCGGGCCATTCAATAATACATGAAATCGGGGGGGGGGGGGGGAGGGGGGGGGGGTTACACACCCCCCCATGTCAGAACGGAGCTGGGCCACCGCCCTCGGAGCAGGGCTGCCCCCCTCGACCGGGTTGGCACCCTCGGAGACGGGCCGCTGCCCTCGACCCGGGACGCCGCCCCCGGACTGGGCCGCCGCCATAGTGGGATTGGGTAGCCCCATTGCGGGCCACACTTTTCTGGTTGGGACACCATTATGGGCCACCCCTTTTGGGGGCCGCACCAGAAATCGGCCCACTAGGCCGATTGCACCTCGGCCCAGCCCAGACTGGGTGGGGCCAGCCCGCACCAGGCCCCAACTGGGCCCAGAAACACAAAAAGAGTCATATCTTGAACTTTGAATGTTTGTTTGATGAACCATATGAAGCGCTGGGACCCTTAGAGAAAGGAATTTATTGTGGTATACTCCACTTCAGAATTTGAGAAAACTGGAGTATTGCCGGGTTGGATCATTCCTAAATCTAAACGGGCCCTCAGAAATAAAAAACTTATAACTCACAGATCGGGCATTCGAATGACACACCGTCTTTCATGTCATAACTCTTATGACATAGAGGTCCTTTGGGTTACTCCTTTGTAGAGAATAGTGGCGGTCTATGTACATCCAATAACTTGAGAGGCAGATTTTATGGAGCTCATGTGCACCGAGTGTGAGGAATCATGTGGTAGGCTGTAACGTGAAAGAAGAACGTCGATCTTTTGTGGGTCAGCACATACAGATCCTTTGTGAGTCAAATCATATGTGGGTCTGCACTCATCAATCCTGTGTGTGTAATCATATACCAATCATGCGTGGGTCAGATCTTGTGTGGGTTAGTGGGGGTTAGTTACCTATCAATCCTTTGTGGTCAGAAGTAGTTATACTTAATAGAATAAGATGATCTAGCCTTAAGACTATTCATCTGTACTTATGTACTTATGTTATAACTGATTGTGAGTTGAGTCTCTACTATCTTCGTGGTGTTACATGTGTGGTACTTCTACCTGTGTGGTGTTACCTGGGTGGTACTTCTATCTCCGGGGTGGTACCTATGTTTTACTTCAATCTTCGTGGTGATACCATTGTGGTACTTCTATCTTCATGGTGTTACTTTTGTGGTACTTCTATCAGGGTGGTGTTAGCTTTGTGTTACTTCTATCTCCATGGTGTTACCATTGTGGTACTTCTAACTTCGTGGTGTTACATGTTTGGTACATCTACCTTCATGGTGTTACCTATGTGGTACTTCTATCTTCGTGGTGTTACGAGTGTTGTACATCTACTTGTGTGGTGTTACCTATGTGGTACTTCTGTCTTCATGGTGTTACCAAGTGTGTTACTTCTCTCTTCATTATATTACCTATGTGGTACTTCTTCTTTCGTAGTGATGTATTCATGGTGTTACCTGTGTGGTTATTCTACCTTCGTGGGGTAACACTTTTGGTATTCTCCCCTTAAGAATGATATGAGTATGTCTTGATTAATTAGTTATAAGTATGGGAATATACAAAAGTAGAGTAAATGTCTATTACTTCATGATTTGATATTGGGGTCTTTATTTGTGGTATTTTCCTCTGCAGAACTCTAGAAGACCTACGGGGGTCTCAGGGTCCCTACTGAGTATTGTTATACTCACCCCTGCATGGGCTTTTCCCGCACCTTGTCATGTCTTGTGGAGATGAAATACAACATTGATCGAGGCTGATCGAGTTAGGACTTGACGGTTCTCAGAGGTGGACCATTCAGTATGACGTGACGTGGAGAAGACGTGCGGATGTGGAGTAATGTGGAGATGATATGTACCTACCCTTCAGGATGGATCCACAGTGGATGATCCAGGAGTATCTTTTCACCATTTAGTAGTTTTGTACTTTTCAGTTGCACTTGTACTTTTCCAGTTGCGCTTGTATTACTGTCCCTTTACTTTTAATACACATTTACTACAACAGTTTACTTCAGAGTTGTATCTTGTTGTGTTCTCGGACCGTGCGTTTGCATATGATTAATGGAAATGCCCTCCAGTTTTAGGTAATAAACCATTCAGTGCTAGTCACCAGGCCCTGTCCTATAAAAGGTGGTCTTGGAGTAGTCACGACATGGGACCCGGGGGATGGGTCGTGATAATGGATGGATTTAGGTGTTGAATAATGATCATTACAATGTTAAACTATAGTTTTTGATCCTTAATATCATCTTCTCTTTGGGAATTTTTGTCAATGGGGGGAAATTGAAAACATAAATAATTACTTTATATTTGTATACCAATTTTCTATCAAGGTGATAGTATACAATATAAAGATAGTATTGAATTATAAGTTTAACCATTGATTGAATTAATTATTTAAGGGAAATAAATATTTATAGGGAGTTATTAAAAGGGTATAGAATTTATTTCATCTCATGTGAATGGTTTAGAACTCATTGTCAGTGGTTGTAGAACTTTTATGGTTTAAAATTATAATGGAGTTTGTATTAAAGGTTGTAAAGTTCATGTTTTGGGATATATATATATCACTATCTTATTAATAACATGATATTATTTATTCCATGATCATGTTTATCTACCACATTTTTTCTTACATACTCATAGAATTATTGGATGTGATCCATTTATTTGTTTTCAGAGTTTCAAAGTGATTTATCTTCCTTGGTTGATAATAAATTCCGAGGGGGGTTGATCCCAAGAGGTGTTGACATGAAGGGTGTGTTTGGGGAGGTTAATGAATTGGTAAAGAGGATATGATTGAGTTTGTGGAGATTTTTTATCAATACATGTATCATATTTTAATAAATTTAGAAGTTTCTTACTTAATTTCTAAGTGATTTTTTATCATGAGAGTAGTTAATGATACTAGTGGGATTATGTAAGAAGTTTAAATAATTAAATTCCTCAAAGAGTGGTATTTTCTCATAGAATTGGTTTACAGAAAGTGTAATGATCCATAATCAATGTCTATATCATGGCTTGCTAACATCTTGTTGGGTGACCTTTCAGAAGATGTGTCCATACCATATCGATTCTAGATTTATCATTATAATTGATTATGGAATACTGGACCTCTTGCCAATTATTGTTTATACACTACATATAGGAGACTCATAATGAGTTCTCCTAAACATAATTGAAGGAATACATCATTGAAGTATCTAGGTTAAATTTTTTTAGTTCTAAATTTTTTGGGACCTCCACAACTTAACCCTATTTTGCACTATAATGATTGATCCACATTTTAGTCTTCTGTGTATGATGTGAAAAATCTTTTGAAAATCAACACACTATGAAGTATCAATATTAACCACAACATGGAATCTATTTTCAAGGGAAATATAGGTAGATCAAAAAGGATTTCTAAAATGGAATCATATTCTATATTGTTTGGTTATTTCAACCTATTTTAACTAAAAATTCGAATTCAATAGTCATGATGAAGGTGGGAGATGATCCCAGGGTTTTGATTCAACAATAGAATTTTAATTTTAAATTCAAATTAAAAATATGAATTGCATGAATACATGACATTTAAGGATATGTTATGTGTATTATCTGAGATGAAGGAATAATATATAGAGGAATAAGAAGTGGTTTTTTAGATTGGAATGGATTTATGTGATCTTACATGTGTTTCTATAGGTTTTAGAAAAAAGATGAGTAGTAATTCATATAATAATGAAGTCTACAATTCAAAGGATTTATCCTTATAAAACCCTATTCTATATAATTTCAACATTGTAATAAAAAATATCAAATTTATTATACTAGTTGTAACATTATTTCTTGGATAAACTCTTCTTATTATACCATCATGTTTAAACTAGTGGGTTATATGATCTCAATGGAATTTTCATCATGCCAAGAACTAGCCTTCTCATTTTGGGAATCAAACCTTATAAATATTATTTTCCCTTCATTTATATGTTTTTGAAATTGATCAAGATTTAATCTAATTGGTAATGTGGGTTTTTCATCATGGAATCTTAAAAAATAAATTAGATCACTGATTCACCCCCACCCTACCCATCGATTCTTTACTGGTCCAAGAGGTTCCTTTTCAGTATTGTAATATCTATTTGAGAAACTTTTCACGTATTTTATATATTAATGAATATATTAATGATAATAATTTGGGAATTCATTGGTGGTGGACAACTAAGTTTTACTCACACCCTACTCAGGCTACGATGCAACATTTGAACCCAAGTAGACAATTTTATATACAACATTGACATGTATTGGTCAAGACCATACATTTTTTGTGTTTTCATAGAGTACATGGATAGGTATTAACTATGTGATAAGGAAGGACTCAGGAGTAATTTTGGGTTAGGCTATCCACCTTAGTTTTCATTTAATTCTATTTTACCGATATTGTATATTCGAACCATGGGGGATCTAGTAAGTAAGGCACATTCATTTTATGGATCATGTTTTGTTTGGATAATCTTTTGGAAATTTCCTGGATGTGGTTATTATTTCTATATGTTATATTCGTTATTTTATTTTCACTTTTATCATACTTTGATCACTAGGGAATAGTCTTCCACACATTACCCACTCAGTCCCGGGCCATTCTTCGTCAGCATCTGGCATATGGGGGCGACGCCTAATGTTTATGATGACTGTTGATCACTACAATGGTAAGTGGCCCAGTTTAGTGGGACATTGCACTAATTCACCACATTCCCATTATTGAATCTATATTATATTTGGATATTAAATTTCCATGTAACAAAATGTTGGAGAGGTTATTCCTAAATGATAATATGGGTTGAAACCTATAGCTATTTGGAAAAAATATTATTTTTGAATTTATATATTTAGAGGTCTAAGATAATGAATTATTTAATAGAAGATTGATTAAATATAATGGAATCTGTTTATGGGTATTTTTTACCATCATGGATGTTATTGATTGATAATGGGACTATATAGTGGAATCTTTGGAATAATTTAAAGGATCGTGATAATATTTTTACTACAGAGAAAAAAATGAAATGATATTTTTTATAAAAATATAATTATTTTAATGTGAAATACATATATGAGATTCCTCTTGTGATCCAAATGATAGATAATCCTCCACATATATATTTATCTTATTTAAGTAAGATTTAAATAATTTGAATAATATATTCTAGTAAATAATAATATATTAAAGTTGGAGTTTGAGCTAATGAATATACATCTAAGGTGAAATTTAGAAAAATTGAAGACACATATAGCACCTTTCAAATTTATAGTTTACACTTGTGACATTATTTGGATATTTTAAATGTGTTATTGATCTAATATTATTTGGAGCTGATCTATTAATTTTATATAGATGTGACCCACATTATAAGTGACTCATTATGAGATAGATAGGTGATCCAATGTATTTTAATAAATTTCAACAAGTATAGAAACCTCCTTGAAACATATCACTGGTAGATAATTTGTTGATTTTTGTATAGTAATAGTTATTTGTAAGTGTTCTGGGACTATCCATACATTAGATAGATCCAATTGAACCACTATTTAATTGGGTAATGTCTTAAATTATTCACTTGTATGTAATACCATATTTGACATCCCATTTCAATCAAGAAAATCTACAAATAAGATGAATTTTTACTGAAGTACATATTCCATGGTGAGAATAATGTACAATAAGATATCCCTAACAAAATTCTGATGACTCCCATGTAAAAAAATAAAACTCATTCATAAGAAAAAATTGAATTTATAGAAAATATTTTTCCAAAATAGTTTTTTAGACAAATATTCTAAAAAAGTACAAACATATATTCACAATAAATTTTGCAGCATTAAATAATATAATTGTTAAAATAATTTATAAAACCGTATTCAACCTTAACCGTGTCACGACCCCCTCCCCACAAGGTGTACCCCTCTTGGGCCGGAAATGTTAGAAGTGAGATAATGACCCTCGAGTCCCGCCTCTAGTAGGCCCCGAGTTGGAGACTAGCACCAAGGGTACAATAAACACACAAATTGGATGTATTACCCTCTATGAGAACACATGCAAAAGAGAGGGATAATATAGACACTGACCAACCCCAACTCAGATTTAAATATAAATGAAAACCCAAGTACACATATTTATTGTCATGAAAAACTACTACAAATGAATGGGGAAAACTAAAAGTACCCAAAAGAATGTAAAAACTACAGAAACCACAACCACAAAAAGCTCATGCAACCTAAAGCTAGTAGAAACCAGCTTGATCTCCATCCTGCTAGATGTGACCTGAAAAATTGTTTATATATACATAGGGTGAGTATAATAGTATACTTAGAAGGATCTTCCCTGGAGCCTATTGTGACAAATTAATGAATGCAGGCTAAAGCATAGTGAACAACAAGTGAAACTAACGTGTCACCTAAACAGATATACCAAGTTCCCAGCCTCACCATGGATACTCTCACCATGTAATGAATACACAAGTATATAATATAATAAAGAATATCAAGGGTAACTTTCTACAAATTCCCCAGTGTTTTTCCACTTTTCCCCAACATCGTATGTCCAAAGCATCTCTCCCTAAAATGGATTGCCCGCAGACACATAGGCGAATCACCAGAATATGCAACTCTTACAACAAAACCACCACATCCATGCAAGCAAAGTAACTAGGTAGTTTCCCATAGCCACCATAACATGTATAACGTGTATCATATGTAAGGTATTATACCTCAATCCATTGCATCCCATACACCAAGTACAGATCCTCAAGCCATCACAGCCTATAAAAATTACACCTATAGTATTCCATAGGAAGCTATATCAAGAATATATGTGTGTGAATAACCACAAGCCATTATAGCCCTCTAAACACATATATGGTTAAAAATAACAACTCCATATACCAGCACAAGTTCTACCAAGAGAAGATGTCGGGGACAAAGGTGGTAGCCATCCATCTATCCTCCCACCAGAATGTTGGGGAAAACACCCCCCAGGGCTCAGAATCCCTGCGGTGTTAGCTTCCCTAACTGACATGGTGGAGTAGCGTATATAAATACAAAAAGTATAGAATATACTATAGCTCAAAACCACACTATGGGAATAACCTAGTCTTAGACACAAGTGCAGGTAACATCTATCAGACTCTCGGCTGCCACTACTAATACTAGGTATCCTATAAGCACACACCCATTTAAAGAGATTAGTTACAGTAATTCATCCTCTTTTTATCAGTTGCAATTTACGTTAATTAATTCTTTAAACATTAATTAACCACCAAAAATTTCTACATTTTATTTCATAGCATCACACCCAAAGTGCATTGTCCCTTTAAAATTGTAACCTCTACATTTCGTTCCAGCAAGCTCCAACCCCATGTGTTAAAATCATTTATTCAATTATTTATTTACAGCATTACTTTCCCATATTCCAAGGAATTCATGAATAACATTCTTTGCTAATAAAAACAAGGGGGATCAACATGGTGATTATATAACTACCGGTCGAGTCGTTACCACCTATATCAAGAGTAGGGAACCATCCTCCCTTGAGAAGCTAAACACGGAAAGCAAACAACATACCTCATGCTTATTTGCCTCTTTCGTAAGAAGGGTAAGATAGGCCATCTTCCTTGAGAAGTGGGGAATGCAATGAAGATAAACAACTAATAAGAATAATCCAGAATCCAATCATTCCAAACGAACCCATTCCATCATCCCTAGTTTCCTCCCTGACACCCATCGGCATAAACCAATGCATCTTTCCACTCTATGCATCTTCTGATGCCAAAATCAATAGGCCTCCCTACCCCCACATAACACAACAGCCATCCAGGCTCACATCACAACACAATTTGTAGGAAAATAACCATCATATCAATAGGACTCTTGGACCTTAAATAAGTAAGAGGGTAACTCCGAACCCTATAAGGAATTATCTTTTATCAAACAACCAATTATTTAATCCATATTGGACCAACCAAATTATTATCCATAAGTTCCAAATTTGGGAAACCTAACCAGTAAGCTATCACAAATAATTAAACATGCTTACTGTACCAATTTTATTAACATCAAATTACAACAAGAAGAACCAGATTCATTTACATGCCTCTTTATTTTTAGCTAAACAATTATCAGTTTATTCGAGTCTTTGTTCCTTACCAATTTCCATCAAGAACAAACATCTAAACAAAGAAAGCATATATATCACACTATGTAGAAAAAAAGAGGTAATAATATACGATCGGTATCAATTTATTTATCTGGTTCAAATATTTATTATGTCAATTCTATTTTCATCATATGGGATAAAACATGCTAACTATACAGTTTCATGTAAATGAAAAGAGAAGCAATGAATCCCCTAAATCAAACAGTTCTGGACATTCTTTATACAAGAACGGTCCATACAATGGGTTATGATCTCCTCCCTTGTGACAACTATATCCACCCGAGGATGCAAGGACACCACCACATCATCCAACACCCAATAAAATCCCATTAGGAACATGGAAGAAAAATTCAATAAAAAGGCTAGGATAAAGACGGAGATGAACCCGAAATAATGATGATATATCATACCTTATATCGAAGATTGATCTATACTGCTTGGTTGCATCAGAAATATAGGGGAATCAGTCCTAGGAGGAATTTTTGATTGTGAAACTCCTATAGGAAGGAATGAAAGGTTCAAGCATCTAAATGATGAGAATGGGAGGAATAACTAGAGAGGAAGATATCTCATCCATTTATTAGATTTAACAGATAAGTGGTTAAAGATAAGCTGGATTTTCCATTAAATGTGGGTAACATTAAAAAAAGTGATTTGACCAAGTAAAATCATCCCGAGCCTTAGGAATAATTAATACAGGATTTATGGCCTTTGAATCAGCCTTAGAGTCCTTAAAATGAATCTTTAAATGCATTTTACATTAAAGGAAGCGTTAAAAGGGAGAAACTGTAGGTAGTTGGAAACACTGTTCACGAACTCGAAATTTGGAAAAGAAAAAACATTGTTCATGAACATCACCATTGAATCCGCACCATTGGAACCTCACAATTCTGGAAACACTATTCACGAACCTCACTATTGGAACCTCATCGTTGGGACCTCACCATTCTGGAAATAGTGTTTATGTAGATGAAATTGGGAAAAGGAAAGAGGTCACTGTTGGAACCTCATCGTTTTGAAAACTCAGTTCATGAAATCAAAATTTGGCAAAGAAAAAAGGTCATCGTTGGAACCTCACCATTCTGGAAACACTGTTCATGAACTCAAAATTTGGAAATGGAAAAAGGTCACCGTTGGAACCCAATCATTCTGGAAACATTATTCATGAACTCAAAATTTGGACGAGGAAAGAGGTCACCGTTGAAACCTCATCGTTCAGGAAGTACTTTTCATGAACACAAAATTTGGAAAAGGAAAGGTGTCACCATTGGAACCTCACCATTCTGGAAACAATATTCATGAACTCAAAATTTGACAAAGGAAAGAGGTTGCCATTGGAACCTCACCGATCTAATGGTACTGTTAACATCAATCCCACCGATGGAATTGTTCACATCGGTCTCACAATTGGAAGTGTTCACCTAAGGTTATCGTTGCATTGTTCACATACGGTTACCGATAAACTATTCACAGAACTGGAAAATTTGTAAATTTTTGGGGATAAGTCACCTTGACCTCACATAACACCTCAAACACCATTTTTCATAATGGAATGGACCAGAGAGGTCTGAGCAATTACGATCCTGATAAAATACTCATGGATTAAAAATAGGATAAATATTATTCAACAATTATTGAATTATTCCATGAAACCATAAGAATCATAATAGATAATATAATTTTATATCCCCTATGAGGTATCACAAAACCCACTATGAATCGAGTCATCGCACATCTACACATAGTTTGAATTTCAAGGAAAGACCACCAAAACTAAACCATGATCCCACACATATCCATCCAAATGTGTGCAATATTACATGGGTAAATTTAATTTCTCAAGCCCCACAAATTATCAATATTCGTGAAAATTAAATAAAATTAAACTATAAAAGTAACATTACCAAATTTATCATAATACAAGAATAATTTATATTCTTTAAAAGGATCTGAAAATCCATTAGAATTTTTTTTATAGAATACAAAAAATTAAACATTTTTTTAAGGATTATAACATAGTCACAATATCATTTAATATAATAATAACGAAATTTAAATTGATTTAAATTATGAAAAAATTACACATGAATAATAATCACAAACATTAAATGGTATTAAGAGTTTGATCTCAATTATCACATAGAAGATTCTTTTTAAAATCAAACATAACACTTCAATATAACTAATCATAGGGGAAAGTCATTTATAATTTATATAATAGGCCATTATCGAATAATTTGAAATTATAAACCCATTAAAAAACAATAAACTTAATCTAAATGTGGTTGAACACCTGAATAAGTAATATAAGAATTGAATTACCATTTAATTTCCATATAAAAAATACCTAACAATTTCATCCATTAGATCATTATAATATTATTATAAACCATAAATAAATCATTTCATAGTTTATCATATAATTAATTTGGTAAAAAAAATTCTTGAATTGATAAAATATTTCTGGGTAATCAAAAATTGATAATAGAAAACCTAATTGTGTTCATTAAACTCATATAAACCTCCTCACTAATTCTCCAATATCATATAGTAAAATCCCTTTCCTAATAGAGGGTTTGATCATGGCTTAGTGAAATACATGGATTGTAATACTAAGAATATAGAAAAACCAACATCCGTTGAAAACAATGACGAAGGAAAATAATAAAGTGATGATGAAGTAGGAGTAGCTTACCTCTATCCCCGATTAGGGAGACCCTCTATGGAGTAAGTGCAATATTGGAATAAGAATAAGTATACAAATGAGGGAGTATTTCAGTTTCATTCCCCATAGATCACAGATACCAAATAAGGGGGAGAGTGAGTCACCCTTACTTTACTAGTATTAGCTATATTTTTATTACTATTTTTATTATTATACAATTAAGAATAATAATAAATTATTCGAACACATATACTATTAAAAACCCTCACACATCCTTATATTTCATTAATAATTGAAACATTTAGTGATCATCCATAAAAATATGTTTATTTATATAAAAAAAAAGATGAAATATCAGTGATAAAAAATAAATTTTATGAAAATTATTTTTAAATAGGAATAGATTGTTTTTATGGTTTGTAAAAAATGATCCTACCAATGTATGACATATTATACCATTTAATTAACATCACATGGTTATTTTTCATGTTTTATGAACCATTATATAAACAATTTCCTCCCAAATAATTGTAATCATAACCTATATTAAATTATAATGTCATTATATATTTATTTTTAAATTCAATGGAGTTATATTTGGAAATGAAATAATGATTTTATTCCTCCATATATTAAATTGGTAGAACAATCAAGGAAAAAATAAGTTGATTCTTTTTAACCAATTGGGTAAAATGACCATTTCATCAACATTTTTATGGATTCCCCCGTAATTATCTATTTTAATTAGAGGCTTATTTAAAAATTTTACTCAATTATATAAAATAATTAAAGCATGTGAACAAAATATCTATAAAATATGAGACCCATTAACCAAAATAGTATTCTAGCATTATCAAAATGACAATAATAAGACTATTAAAAAAGATAGATAATTTAAAGTTAAAATAATTATCACTTCATATCATGTACTCGTGGAACACACATTGCAGTGTGACATGGCCAGTCATCTGCATATGTGAGAGGAAATACCATAGATATGGGAGGGGTAACACACCATGTGATTTGAGCTACACACCATGTATATACATAAATACACACTGAGTACTATAAGTGGAAAAGTTCATGGGCTAACATTGAGAGATATTCCATGTAATATTAGTACATGTTGTGTGATGCACTAATAGATTTCTCTATCAGGAATTTTATTATTGAGACATGGATGGTGTTATATGTTTATTCTATTCCATGTAGTTATATCATTTTTATGTGACAATTTCAATGGTGTAGGAAAATGAGATGTGATGTAAGGTGAGGTGATAAGGACACTGTATAGTTGTATAGTCTAATGTTTGTGAAGTGGGATCCCATGATCTATTCTACAAAGGTGCATTGTGTAATTACATCCTCAGTATTGGATTGTGATCCACATGACTAGTTAAGCTCTGATAGTGTCTGTTATCCTACTAGGAGACCAAGGTGAAGTCCTCAATCATAACATCTTCACATCATAGGGTTCTTTGTATTGTTATAACATTAATATATATCGTGGAGATCTGCTCTACCGTAGGAAATCCTATTAGGGTTTGAACCATCCTCAAATATATGATCCCCAACAAATTTAGTAGTTTTAGTAGGGTTTGTGTCCTTACCATGAATATGTTACCTTACTAAGTGGTTGGTTCTAGTGGGGTTCACTAAATCATCGAGAGTTTGATCCCCCAAATAATGGTTTAATCTTATTTTTATCTTGCAGTATCTCCCAGCAATTTTGAGCATGTTCCCCTATATGAGTATAATTGATTTGAGGAACATTGGGGTTTGTGGTGTCCCAAAGTGTTCATGGGAATAATCCCTTATCTAATATATATAATCTTCAGAGTTCTAGATTGGGGTCATTGTATCCCCCAATGGTCCTAGTTTTGATCCCCTCTCTATGATGTTGTATATATAGTGTTCCTAGTAGGGTTGTGAGGATTCCCCCATCAAGGATATATCAAATCCACTATCTGGGTATCAAGATCCACTGAGTGATGGATTGAATTTTTTATTGTGAGGCCCTATGGCTGTATTCTTACTAATGAGTGACATTAGGGATTACAAGGTTGTTCCTAATGAGTGATATCTCTAGGATGACTTCCATTTAGGATGGTATAATGATACCTAATGGTTGTTTCCTATTAGATGTTCCTTAAGGTGTGGAATAGATCTTGTAATGAGTTTTCCTAGATGAGAAATACAATTGAACCTCAAGTATAATCAAATAATTCTATGAGTATGGGAACTTATGAAACTTATAGTATATGACAAAAATATCAAGGTTATTCTGGGTTTCCTTGGGGTGAATTCACATATCATGATAGACACACTATTTATATATGATCTAACTATTCATATATAAAGAATCACTATCTGAGATGGAGTTCTTTTAATCTCCCACATGGGTTAGCTATGGCTGGGATGGAGAACACGATTTCCATTCAGTTTCACCCTTTTACATTTGGTTTTTGGGGAACCTAATTTGTATTTTTATAAACGCTGAGGAATGATCTAATTCCACACATATGTTGTATTTTATATATGATAGCATTCCAAATATGTTCTAGGAGAATGTGGAGTGGGTGAAACATATAGGACATGCTATTTTTATACTGGTGATTGACTGAGGTGTGCTTCGGTGGTTTAATTTGTCAACAGTTACCTCCTTCTGATAATGCTTGAATATTTTATTGTTTTTTTGGTTGGATATATTGTTTCCTTTTATGTTTTTATTACTTATATGTTCAAATAGATGTTTGCATGCATTATATTTATACATAAGCATTCCAAGTGGGTGTTTTTAATAGTTTATGGAGGGTGTTATTTGAATAACCTAAACTAATAATAAGCTAGTATATTTTCTCATTGTCATATGTCATATTTATAAAGTGAAATTTTATAACTATGTATGTATTAATTTATATTATAACTAGATATTTCATGACACCCATATATCTTATCTTTTGTTTAACCAATGAATATTATTCCCATACATAAGAACCATGTTTGGATTGATTCATATTTTTTAGGATACATAGTTGTGAATAGATTTTTTTCCTCATTTTTAGTAATTTTTTTATCCAAATTAGTCTATTTCTTTGTCTTGGCATCATAGACCTCACCAATTCACATAAGGTTTCCTCAACAGGTTCTTCCCTAGGAAAATCTATTTCATTTTTACACATGAACCAAATCATTCAATATAATACAATAAAATGTTCTCCATAATAAGAAATTAATATAGATGAAATCTTTATCCTTGTCACGTGATGTTAAACTACCCAACATACGGTCCACCAAATATGACCATTTGACAACATAGAGTAGTCTATTGTATATAGATTAATATTTATACACGAGAGACCAATTTATGTAATAGTCCCTGAGGTAAGTTCCCCTATCTATATGCCTTCTATACATTAATGATTATTGTATTCTGGAGAATAAAAATCAAATTATTTATTAGTGTTTAATTAATATTAGAATTTATACTCCAAAAATCAACAATAAAATGATATAAAAATATATATATCATTCACATGATCTAGTTGTTTTAAGGTATTATAAAATAACTATGTATGTCTTTATTCTTATCACTTCAAATTAAATAATGGCATCCAGATGAAAAATCTAAGTCCCAACTATGTATGTATCCTTCATTTAAACTCTCTCAGTCTATTGTCACAACATTCATGTTAGGTTTCAAACCAAATTCCTAAAATAATACACTACAAATAGAAACAGAGACTTCCTCCCTTGTGAATAACTGTACACCCTACTTTGGTTTTTATCTTTCACTAGAGTAGAAAAATTCCCCATATAATAACTATGTGTATATTTGTTTTTATTATCTATGTATATGTTGTGACCCCCAAATATGTTATCCTAGGTCTATCTAGATGATATAGCCCCATAATTCATTTACTCCATCCAGGTGTAAGGGCTCTCTATATTCTGATGTATCTTCTCAAATGAACCTGCACCCAGATAGAACCATTTTATATTCTTCTACACATGAGTTAGTTCTTCGAAAATTATCATTACATAGAACTATGTGTTTCCTAATTATTTTTATTCAAGGATACATAGATAAATATGATCCATATATTTTTAAACCATTGTTAGATCATTATACACTTTTATTCAACTTTAATATCCAATAGCAACCAAAAATTTGGTTTTTTGGACTGGAGTGTTCCGATCAATTGTGAATATCCCTTTTCCCCTGAACGATAATTTATATGTGACTATTTGAATCAATATAACTTATTCATGGATTCTGTTAATGATAATAGTCAAGAAATCCACTTATCGGTAATGTTATTTATGTTTCCACATCTATACTTCCAACTGTAGACCTATTTCAACTAATTGATAATTTCAAGTAACCTAATGATACCATAAAAATACATTAACATAACCCATAATCAAAATTTCTTCATCATTAATCCTCATAATAGAGGTTCAATTTCATTAATTCTTTACTCAAATACATTAATTTATGGTGTATGTCATTTTGATTTCTTATTCAATGGTGTTTTAGAACTCCTATAACACAATCCCTCTTTGGGTAACCCTAACACATCATTCATAATTACTACAAGAAATATGACATCAATCTATCTGAAAACCCATTATGATGGTCTCTAATTTTATTAAGGCCTCATTCACGTTGGTTTTTCAAATTTCGCACTCTATATTGACTATATCATCTTTTAGTAAGAGATGTGAGACCTAAAACCCCAGTATCATTTGGTTTTAGGATTATAACCTTAACCTAAATAAACCAATATTGAGGATTAATCAAATAATAGATAGAATAACTCATTCACATTGGTTTATTCCTCCCTCTAAATCAGATACACATCACCGTTAACATGTGGTCACATATTTTAACACCATAATAAATTTTAAAATATATCTTATTATTAATTTTATATTTTTTTATATATATTGCATTACAGAAAACACTGATTGTAGGATCCATTATATGAAACATAAAGTTTATCTTATGTTACACATAAAAATGAGGTTAGAATGTGGTACAAGATACACTATGTTTATCCTATGTTACACGAAATACAGAGTTTAAACAAAACCTGTCATATTATTAAAATATTATAAATTAAAATGAATTTTATCACATAGACATTCTAATGGAGGGTATGAGGATTATTAAAAAAATTATAAATATATATTGTTTTATCATTTATATATAAATAATTCTATGATGACAAATAAAATATAAATTAATATAATCACCATTCAAAAAAGGGAATATTTTTCTGAAAAACAATATTTATGCACAGAAATATATTTTTTCTCAAAAAAATAATGAAATTAATTTTATTAAATTATTATGACGTATTATATATTTATAATATTCCATAAAACGTTAATAATTTCTTATATGTTTTTTTCTATATTATAGATAAGAGTAAATCCAATTTTAACCACAAAAAATGTATTTTTATTAGAAAATGTTTTCATTTATTTGGCACACTTATTTGAAAACTAATTATTAACTTTTTCTGAAATTTAAATCAAAAAATGAAAGTAATTTTTAAAATAATAATATAAATATTATATTTAGGTTATGTTTTTATAATTTTCTAAGTAAATAAATTTTCGAGGAATACTGTAAATACTAGTTTTTATTAAAAACAATAATTTATTTTAAAGAATTTTAGAAATTAAAAAATGTTTTATAATTGTTTTAAAGGGAAAATTAGTTTAATTATATATATATGTTAATCATATTAATTAATTTAATTTAATTTAATCCATATTTTTTATTTAAAAACATTTTCAACATTTGAACATTTTCTCATTGGAAAACTGCTTTGTCACATTATCTGTGGGATTAGTTTTAAATTATATATTTTGACATCAGTGAATAGAATTCTGAAAAATTGATTAAATAATATGAATTATAGATATATATTATGTAATAATTTCAACATAATCAGTTACTATAATGAATATAGAAAACAATAAAAATTATTTTTCAGGGTTAAGCTAAAAATGGTTTTACCAAGTATTAAACTAAAATGATAATGGTTAAAATTGAGTCCAAACAAGTTCTAAAACCAATTTAATTTACATATTTTGACCATATAACTTAAATATTCTATAATAGACAATATTTTCCTTATATCATGTGAACAAAATCAGAACACATTTTTTCTTTCACAAATTACTAATGTTCCACTCACCTCACTTATAAAATCCCACCCCTCTTTTCTCCTCTTTGCTCTTCAAAAAACAAATTTCTGGAAACACCATTCCAAATTAAGTTCATAGTTACATCCTATAATCATTGAATAATTTTTTTTGACATAAATCCTACCTAATAATCCTTTTTTGAAATAATAATAATTTTCTTTAAGAAGAGGAAACATCCATAACTGATTATTTTCTTTCATTTCTTCATACAAATACTTGAAATAAAATTAAAACATGATAATTTAAAAAAATTGGAAGCTTGAATATACTTTTATTTTATTTTGTTAATTTAATGACCTAAATCGTTATCACGTTTCATATAATGGGTTATGAAATCATCAATCATGTGATTGGAAGATTACCACCTCACGAACCTATGTCATTCATTATTCCATTACCACCACCCAAGATTGGATATAATGATGAATTAAATGTTTATATACAATATATATGATCCTATTATACTCATAAAATTATTATATAACCCAAATACCTTCTTACTATCCATTTTGTGGGATTGACATATTGTCGTTCCTATGTACGGTGAACTACCACCTCATGAAACAATACGAGTCTTTCATGATTTACATGGAAGGTAATGAAGATTATTTTAATGAACATATATGATTTATATGAAATAAAAATTATAATTTAATTTTAATATATTTTTAAATTTTAGTTTATTCAATTATTTTAGAAAATGGAATCATCATTCTTGCATATGTTCGACCTATAGTCTCCCTGAGTTGTGTATTTATTTTTCTATATATAACCATTGAGGATTGATTTTAAAACATATAAACTGAATATATATGATACTTATATCATGATAAAAATTATTTTTATTAGGTAACATTTTTAAAAATAAAAAACCCAAAAAAATTATAACATGCATGAAAAACAAAGAATATAGGACCCAAACCATGACATTAAAATGAAATTGATAGTAAATTTGTAATAAAATGTTATACATAAATAATAAATTTATTATATACATAAATATGGTTATGTAATATTTTTATATGAAATATATATTTATTATTTGATCTTTTGAATCTTTACATGGTAATTTGAGACTTATGGTAATGGATTTATATCGCAATTTTATTTTCCCTTAGACAAAATCAATATTCACCAAGTGTTTATATTATTTTGTTTATATGCATACCATGAATATATTTTATTATTCATATACTAAAAAACATGAGTATTTAAATATACATTTTAGGATCTCTATTTCATGGGGTTTACAGTTCAGTAGTTCACAAATCCCTAAGGGATTTGTACTCTCTATATTAGTTTTTGGAAACTAATTCAATATTCATAAATAATTTATTTGGTGTGGTTTATATACTACAATGTTCAAATTTTATGTCACTAATATCCCTATATATTTTTATTTTCACTTAATATTATTATTTCATGTGATTTACTGTTATATGTTACCAATGTGGTAATTGTTTTATGATACTATCTAGTTGTTTATCAAGACTGGTTGTGTTTGTTCTTCCAATGATGAAATATTAAGAACCATTATCATGAAAAACGTGATATTTATTATTATATGGATATCCATAAATAATAAATTATTTACCTATATTTTCCACTCTTTATATACTCAAGAGTTTAAAATAAAATTTTTATTGAAAAATTATATTTTGTCTCTCTTCGATTGAAATCCCCTTTTCATCCAAAACCATGTTTTATAAAAATGATTTAAACAAATCCTTTTTAAATTCTAGAAGTAATATATTGATGAAAATTTTGACATGGTTTAATTATTATTTTAAGCTAATCTTTAAATAATTTTCAAAACGATTATTTTTTTTGTTTTTACTAAAAATAAAAATGGAATCTTTGTTTTAACATATTCGTTATGATCATAATTTCCCGCCATCATGAATGTATTTTCAGAGAGGATTACATTATATTTTCTCAAATTTATTTTCAATGGAATTTGTATTCAATATATTTTATGTTTTAAAATGTTTTTTTTCAAAGAGGAAACTATTTTTAACATAAGAAATCTTTTAAATAAGTTTTCATTCTCCCTTTATAATTTTACAAGGTTTTTTAAGGAAAATATTATTGATATTTTTTAATATTTTTCAATATTTAATCTTCAAGATGGAAAGAATATATTCATAATTAAATTATCCATTAAATCTTATAAAATCATTTTCCATCTAATATGACATGTTTTTATGTAATATATTATTTAAGTGTTATAATATTAAATGATAACATCGCCATTATTCATTCAGATTGTCAATGTATAGGTTGATAAATTATTTACAAAACCAATTAATTTTCCAGGGGTTATTATATGGTGAATGGTGGAAATCATTTTAAAACTAGTTTCATTTAATGTGATATGATGTGATTATATGATAAATATTTTTTGATATTATTGAACAGGTCATCATAGTTTTCATTATTATATGGGTGGGACCAATATCTCCCTTCGATGCATTTTTTTATCCTTTATATATGATGCTATTATATGGTGAAATAAGTTTATAGTCTTGATCCATAATAAGAACAAGGGTTATTATGACCCCCAATGGGAGACATTTATATCCAAATCCACATTGGGAAATAGGTAATAAAACATGATCCAATATGATCATGGCCATGGTAGTTAACCTTGAGAAATGAATTTTTATATATATTTTTGATTTTCCCTAAAATTTATGACCTCATATTATGTTGTTTATTGACATATAATGTATTTCTATTTATATGAGCCTGGGTTTTTAATGATTATAATGTTTTACTCAATTAATATTATTTATAATGTTTGATAGGAGGGTTTGAACTTCAGAAGTCCTGTAAATTATCACACAACCTTATTCATATCTTATGATTTCATATGATCATAGATTGATATATCTTATTATTTTCCTACACAATCATATATGTTCACCATTTCATAGGTTTTTGACCCATTTTATGTGAATTTTTTAGTTACAGTTTTCTGAGGAAGAGTGCAATGTGAGTATATATTTTTGGGAGATATTGAGTTTCATTCCAAAAATAAGAAGACTGTGATTCTACATTAAAAATACACAAAACTATGACAATCCTCTGGTATTTATTTATGAAATTTATTGAATACTAAACTATAAAAATGTTAAATTTATGTATGATAAACATGGATCACTACTCATGTGTTCAACTTTATTCCCCATAAACTGTGATTCTGGGAATCATAACATTATACTAAATGCGTATTTCCCTAACATGGATGTATTTTTATTTGTCCCCCATTCACTATATGAATACCCTACCATTATTTCTATTCATATTATTTAATAATTTTAGACAATAATTTATAACCTTAAGATTTATCCATTTTTTCAATGATATATTATCATAAACATAATCCATCGTTATTCCGAAATGCATGTTATTAAACCCAAAATGCGTGAGATGTAGAACAGTCCATGTTGAAAACACAAAAATTGAATATTTGGAAAAAAAATCACCTTATCACATTTTTCCTATACCTTAAATACACTAGGAAAAATTTTAGTGTATGAAAAGTGAAATTACAAAAATTGTTTTAGATTGAAAACCTGAGAATAGAGACCTGAAGAAAATAAATGTTCTTAGATTGTATTCAAAATTCACATCTAGAACGTTGGTAAATGTTATGGAAATATCCTACACATGAGTCCCCATATAGTTCTAGGAAAGGGGTTCTCATTGTGTCATGGGATTTTAAGACTATGTGTCTAAGGGTGGTGTAGATTCAATGACCTATATCAGTGTTTTTAATTTAGTCTATGGTCTTCCTACATTTCATTAACGGTTTTCATTATTCACATTTTGTGTTCTAATAATTAATTGATTATATGTATACACATTTTTATAATTTGGATTTCAAATAATATATAAGGTTTTTTATGGTGATGGGATCAAGGTTTGATGTGATGAATTTTCAACTGTACTAGTAAATGGTCGGCAATGATGATCAAAATCAGTGGATTCATTGATTGGATCAGTTTTATGATGTTGATGATTTTAGATGAATTTATTTAATAATGTTTTTATAGTGATGATATACTATTACAATTGTAGTGATGTTGTATTGAAAAGCATTATAGATTATGTTTAATTATCCTATATTGTGAATTGAATCATGGTTGTGAATTTTTATTATTGGATTTGTTTCCCTATGATTTGTTTTTTATTTTTCTATTTTGGATTTTATTCTATTTCGAATGGTTATCCTATATTTAGATTTTTTTTGAAACAGGTTTCGTTTGTGATTTGTTTTTTAAATTTTTTATACAACTAGATTCTTCTGTGTTGTGATGATTTTATATTATAAATTTTATTGTTTCCCACTAAACCTATAATTCAGTATATTGAAAATTTTGAAAAAATATTTGGATTAAAAAGTGGTAATTTCATGGTACATTTTCCATTTTGATAATTTAAATTTTCAATTGACCCACACCCCCTACCCCACATCATTTTTTATTAATGAAGATTCATTATACACTCTCTTATTCATAATGTTTATCCTTTTCTTATTGTGATTTCATGTTTTCCGTTGTAATTCGCTTGTCCATATCTATCTATGATTATAGACTTATGAGAAATAAAATCAATCAATCATTTTTTCACAAAAACTCACTATTTGTTACGAAGATGGGGTATGTTACTCAATATTTATAATTACTATATTCAGAAATGGGTATACCATTAAAAAAATTAGATTGATACTTACATACTATCATTGATTCAAGTATTTGGAATTTTGTTTTACTTGATTCATTTTTATAAAATTTTTTGTGAGTCCAATTATTATGATATTACACATTCTGTGTTTCTTATAATGATATACATTTATATTCAAGACAATATAGAATATTAAAACCAGAATTTGGTTTCACGAAAGAATGATTTTTTAATCATTATACAAAAGGGATAAGAGAACTCGTAATATAGTGTCTCTATCTCTAAACTGATTTAAGGGGAAATAGGAATTGAGATACCATTACAACCCTTTCATGATTGAGACTTGATGAAGATACATTTCATATTCTGTGTTGTTGATGGATTGGAATAGCTCCAATAATGTTACAACAACTTAATCATTGTTGAGCAACAAAATTTTTCCCTTGTAGCAGCTAACATCCATTACGTTTCATATTCTTTGACCAAAATTTTATGATCCTTCACTGCCTTCATTGTAGTATCTATGACATGAAGAAATTATTCTATTAAGTCCCTTATTTAATTCCCTAAAAGGTTCATTATAATGATATACCATAACAGTAGTAGGTTAATTGTTGTGTCAAATATTTCTAAACATGAACACTTTTTCCCCAAACGCACATTTCCATGGATTATATTGACCACATGGTAAGTATGTTCACATATAGTAATTTCATTAATTATGATCCAATCACTGTAACACTTATCATCACATTTTTATAATTAATCAATGTATTATTAACCAAAAACACTAATTATGTCATGAATAATGTTAATAAATAATTCACATATGAGATAAATATTTTATATAGTTCATTATCATCAATATAATCCACAGACTACACAATAAAAATGTGACCATTAATAAAATATAATTATCTCACTGATTATGGTTGGGTTGTGATATGGAAGTCATATCCCTAGGGTCACATCCCGTACAAATGACTTGTCCATCTCATGGGTACAAAAGGATCACTCCATTGAAAAGGTTTATGTTTAGATCACTATAAGCCAAGGGTTTATCAATTCAATCATATCCTTTAATAATTTATTCATATTGGATTAAAACTTTGTTCACTCACAAAGTCACAAAATCCTCCTTTTTTATGTAGATGAAATAAATGAATATAAGTGAAACTGTTCTCTACCTTCTCATCTTTTATTGGGGGGTTGTTAAAAGCACCAAGAAATTATTTATCATATATCCATGATTACTCATTGAAAATTCCTTTTCCTTCTTTTTTTCCAACCCCTTTTTTGGACTTCTATTTTACATTAAATTATAAATGTATTCTAATTATTATCCTTACAACATGAATTTGGAAAACATACTAATATTCTCACTATATTACATATTATGATTCTCTTAATGTTACATCATATTAAAAATATCCTTCATATTCCTCTCTATATATATTAAACAGATATGGTAATTCAACTTTTTTCCTCTATATTTTAGATCATTCATTGGGGAAATACAACAGAATCTATATAAATTCTCAAAAAATACCTTTAACTCTATTTTTTACAATACATTATTACAATTATTACCCTATTAGGAACAAATTAATTTCATCTATTTAAAATAAAAATTGTGATGGATTTTCTATGTAATGTTTTACCAAGGTGTATATGCTAACTCCTTCAAAATCATAAATTTTCTTCTCATTTCATCAATTTATGGCAATTATGTAAATTGACAGATCATATAATGACTATTTAATTCAAGATTTATAATTTACTAATACTGGAAGCATGATTTCCTCCTTCTCAACGTGGTCACTAGAACTATTTCATTGTGTATCAATGTTTTTGCTATTGATTATATATAGTAGAAACAACCCATGAAATTATATTCAGTATGATTAATATCCTATTTTATCTTTCTCCAATGAAACATAATATTCCCTACACTATTTACCATTGTGTGGGTCTTTTCGAGGATCCTGCATTAATTGACCATGCATGAGTACTCTACAATAAATAAAACACTCCTAGTGGGGCTCTCCGTTTCATTTAGGGATTCTAGAAATCCTTCACTGTGTGTCCTCAAATAGTTTCTTGTCATTCATTTAGCTCAAATGATCCAAAAAGTACGAACAAATTGACCTAGGAACTCAAAACCCCCTAGAGGGCCTCTAAATTTAACATAGTTATACATTTAAAAATTTGGCCTCCACTTTCAGTTAGATTCCAAAACACTATGCTAAAAAAAATCCAACTGCAGAAAATTGTATTCGGGGATAGAAAATACACCATTGTTTTTTCAATTAATCTACCACAATTGAATCATCATTATTTTTCAAAAAATATCCCCTTATATATTTATTAGCTACATTAAAATGATTCTAAAATTCCATTACCATAAACATATGCTTCCTACTCATCCATATTCCAATTTTTCATTTGAGGTCCAGAAAAATATTGGAATCATGATGGTCCTTCTACCCCTTTAACATAAGCATCATATAATAGAACATTCTATGAGAAACCTAAATTTTTTAAAATCCTCCTACTGTTATCTTAATATCAAGAAATATAAGATTATAATAAAATTTACATGAAATATTCGTTAGGGAAACCAATATTTTCATCATACACATTAATAAACATTCTCCTCCTTTGTCAAAATAATCATTTAACTATATTAATAGATATTTCGTTCCCCATAATTTTAAAATACATTATTTATCCAAAAATTCTTATCTATTTAAAAAATTGATTCCTACATGATAACCAAAATTCAATATATTACATCTAAGGTCCAATAATTCCTTCTAATGTTGTTGAATTCTGAATTTTCTTCAGTGAGTGATCTTATCACTTTTAAATTAGTAATAAAAACAACTACTAATCCTACTAAGTCATAATACAATGTATAGAAAACATTATTATCCTAATAATATCATTATTTTCAATTTCACTTCAATTAATTATATAAGATTCATGAAATCACAATTATAATAATTTTTCAAGGAAATCTTCTTATAATCTCGAAAAAACATTCAAAAACCATTAGTTAGTATATAATAATTCTATATTTTTTTGTGTCATAAAATACTTCATCATTTAAAATAATATTCGAACACCAATATTGATTCTAATTATCAAAACTAACAGAAATAGTAATCCTGTATTTCTTTCATTATCCATCGAGTTTATTTCCTTTCTTAATATGGACACCTTATTTTAATCTCAATATCAAAACTCCCATGAACATTCATAGAATTTCAAGTAAATAAAAAAAAATTTATCCTGAAATTAATCTACTTAGCTACCTATGATATCAAGAGACTCTCATAGGATATCTCATGTTATCAAAAAATTTATAAATTCTTATAATCATGTTTTTTTATATTCCACAAAGACATCATCTTTAATCATTATGGTATTATTTCAACTGATTTTAATTTAAATTAAAACCAAAAATTTAGTTAGACCACAATACCACTTGTGATGCCAATTTGTATTTCTATAAACCATCTTCATGGAATCATATTATTGAATTCCATTTTCAATAAGGTATCACATGTGTTATTTCCTATATAAGTTAAAAATTTGGGGGATGAAATGACGGAAACATTTATCTCCTGATGAATCTTTCCAATTTATCATATCTCCATAAAATATGAAATAATTTTATAATAGTTAATTTCATTGAAACACATAGGGATTGGGGTCTCATCCACTTTCCTTGAGTTGGAGATGAATATTTTTCTTGGTGGACCATCCAATTGGTTTTCACTTTCAAATAATCCTTAGAATTTTTTATTCATATAATAAATACTATGGGTAGTTTGTTTATTATTATCTATCATTGGAATGGTCTTTCACTCCATTGTGTGACTAATTACATAAAACCATGCTTGCTCAATTGATTCCATATTGCTGAATCATTCACCAAGCATCCTCTATAAAAATGGATCTTTCATAGGTTTACAAATATTGATTTATAGAGGTTCTGTGAGACCACATAATAGATGATTCATTTCCCCCCCTAAAAATCCATTAGATCCACCTATAACTTATTTTTACTTGTCAAATATTTGTGTAAACTATCAGTCTTCTTCATTATAGTTATATTAGTTTCCTTATATTTCCACCAAACATTTTTTTCATTTATTCAAAGATCTTGGATATAAGTAAAATTATTTTAAATATTATTGTACCCTTTTCATACATCCATTACATTCCTCTTATATATTAGTCATTTTTTCCATAAAATTAGTAATGCTTTCAAGGTATGTTCTCTTCTGATTTTCCATATGAATAGAGGGTTTCATAATGATTCCTTCAACTCTTTTAGTTTTATAATTCCAATACATTTTTTCATTATTAAAACATATAAAACATCTACCATGAATAAAATACCTCATATATTCATTCCATGGATGATATGTTTTTGTAATATATTTCTTTTCTTCTTAGATCCCTTGAGATTCCAGACACACACACTCTCATATTTTGTTTGATTCTTTCAGAATAATATCATTTGAAAACAACCTACCTTTTAGTGAAATCACTTTTGGATTTAAAAAAACTATTCCACTTTCTAATATATTATATATTACCACATATATGGAATCTACTAGTTGACATTTCAATAGGTTTATTTACTTCTATTCAATATTTTTTTATACTGCATTCAAGAGTCCCGATACTCTTATCATTTTATATTATTTTGGTAGAATTATCCCTAATTATTTAGTTAAATTCCAGTCCATATTTTTTCCACTATTCAATTTTTGTCTTGAGAGGAAGATTTCAATATTTCATCTTTTTTTTCATAGGCATTTTTATCTACATTTTGTACAAGTTCACCAATAATGTCTCTTTGACCCTTCATGTTCACTCCCCTTTTAATTAAATATTCATTAAAAAATGATTCCACTTTTTTAAAAGAGTTTTTCTCCTAAAACAATTCCTCAATATGTATAGGTAATTAATTATTCTTTTCATCATATTTTGATTCTCTTTTGAGGTGTGTTTATTCATCTTATATTTATTTTTATTTTTATACACATTATATTACATCAGATCTAATTATTAATCATGTCAATCCTTCAATTTTTAATATCACTATCCACACCAACCATCCATTTTCATATTTATTTAGTTTATATACATCGATTATTTTTTCTATCACATGAATCTATTGAGACTTATTCTCTTTTATCAACTTCATGTTTTCATCATTCAACCTATGTCCTATATTATCTAATAAGTAGACAAAACTACTTTTTATGTTCTTAGGAATCTTTACATCATTATTAAATCCATCTTCACTTGGAATTTTTGGATCCTAAACTAACACTATAGCATCATTTATGGAATTATTAGATTCATAATCAGATTTATTAACACAATCCTTGGAGAGATTCATGATTCTTCCATATGAAACACAGTTATTAAGAAAACTGATTATGATTGTGTAATACACATGGTGTTATGATTCATCTTCATATTCATATAATTTTCTATGTAATACGATAATTTTAAGGGAATAATGAGACTCGCCATTAAAATGAATCAAATAGTTTTATAGAACCACAATTCCAAAAATATAACTAATATAGTGATACAAATTATGATTCCCCACTATGTTTATTAGTGTCAGATTCCATGAGTGATGGAGTGAATTTGGGACTAGAAATTTTACCAATAAGAACATGTTTTCATCCGTCACTAACTAACCTATAAAATCTTGACCACATGGTTAGTAGGTTCATACATAGTTGTTCATTTAAATATAATACAATGATTATATCACTTTACATCACCTTTAAAATACTGATAAATGGATTCTTAACAATGCTGACTTGTAAGCCCTTGAAGAATATAAATAAATAATCTATATAGGATATAAATATTTTACATTGACCATATGGACTGGGATAATATAATAAGAACAAAATGGTAATATGACATGCACTAGAATCCACTAGTAACATTGATCTGGGGAGGGTTTAGGATAGGTAACTCATATTCCACCAGCCAATTACCTTTAATATTTTTGGTATATCTCACTTCCAACCATGTTTAAATCCCATTAAAATTTATGGAGTCATGCCATTAAAACCTAACAGAAACCCCCTTCACTACTCTATTATTATAACTAATGTATATAGGCCTAAAGCATCATCCTTAATCAAAAATTCAATACAAACCCACTATTTCTTTATATTTTCTAAATGTAAATATTTTATATTAAATTCAACTTTATTTCTTCTTCATATGCGGGGTATGAATTTCACCACAAAGAACTTCGTCATCATTCAATGGGTTATTATAGATACTCTTTTTTATTCCTTTTATCTATTATTTATCTTCTAATCATAGTTTCTTATTATTTGTTTCTTAGTAATATTTTCTTATTTTTCATCTTACGCTCATCTTCTATCAGGAAAATATGTTACATCTCTTTATTTACCTATTCATTGTGATCTCTCATGGGTACATGATGATTGTATTTATATCAATGGTCTAAAAATACACTTGACTCTCTTTATATCCATTATATATTTTCATTATCCTTTTTTAAAAAATTATTTAAGTAATTCTTTTTACAATCATCGCTTTGATGGGTATTTTCTATGTAATGTCTTACAAAAGGGGATGGGTCTACTCCTCGATGTTCATGTTATTTCATCACATTTTAATTACATAACCAACAATATGGAATGTAAATAAAATATTGTGGCTTCTGATTTTCATTTGTTTCAATTCCCAATACAATCCTGTTCATTTATTCCTTATTAATGTCAACATAAACACCACAACATGGGCAGAAAAATCCTCATCATAGATTAACTCTTGGAGAAACACCCATAAAAACACAACCACTGTCATTAATTTCATGCTTTAACATCCACCAGGGATGACCTACACTCAACATGTATCATAAAATGGAATGATACTAGTCCAAGAATGTAACACCCCAAGCTTCTACGGTACGTTTCCCTTCGAATAATGTGATAGCGTGTGTTGTACGCAACCTCGAGTTCTAACACACACCACAACTAATTAAACTAGCTGTTGTGAATAGTAATACCTACTTTTTGAAATCATATATATTCTATATTTCAAAATGGACTTCATTTTTGGATTCAGAATATCAAAATTAGCCTAGGGTGAAATTTTGGTACATTTCGGATAACTTTCATATTTTGATGAATAGTGAAAATTACTAAATTTTAATTAAAAACAACTTTTTTAATCAAAATAATTAATAGTGATAAATGGTGAATTTGAGTGGTTTTAAAGTATATTTAGAATATATTTTTACCATTCAATTTAATGCTTATCATTGGACATAATTTTACAATTAAACCGAACATAAACAAGTGTCAATCTTTTGATAGTTATTATCTCTTAAAAACACGCTTTTTGTTTTGACAGCGGGAATTAATTTTAAATTAATTTCTGCCACTTCTGTGTTTTGAATTTAGGAAAATGGATTCCATATTTGGAATCAGGATGTTCAAATTGTGTAAATAGGTAACTTTTATTTTTACACATTTTGAATAATTACTGCGGTAAATATTTTATTTACCATGGTTAAAGGGTAAATCCGGTAAATAAGGGTTAAAAAAAATAATATTATAATAATACTAAATTACCCTAAAACGTGTCTTAACCCTATTTGTTGATACATGGTCGACCATGGGCATCTTTGGGTCTATTTTGGGACCCCATGGATCCACTTGTAAGTGATAATGACACATTATATTAATAAAGTTAAAATAAAAATAAAAATGGCATAAGCTTACATCTTTTAGAAGAACAATTTTTACATAGGGTTATACATGTTGGATTTTCGATTATAAATATTCATTAGAAATCTAAAAAGATTTCCTACATAATGATATTTTATTTATAATTTTTAGACATTATATAATTTATTTTATTTATGACAAAATGATGATGCAGTAATTACTAAAATAGTGAAAAATAAAAATAATTGATCTTATAAATACCCAAATAATTATAATATGAAACTTTTAATGAATTAAACTAATTTTCTATGATAATATGATATATTAGGATTGATTTAATTGACTTTGTTCGAAGTAATCAATCTGTTAGGAGTTTCACAAAAATCAACTATTGAATAGTGTCAAAATTGACATAAAAGAGTTCTTAAAACAAATATTATATTATTAATTGATATTAAATTCCTAAAAATCTAAGGTTCGGCCAAGAGACTTATATTATGATAGGTTACTCATTAATGGACCACTTGGGGGTCGCTTGGATGTATATAGTAAGTTTATTAACCATATTATATAAAAATACAAAGAGACATTGTAAAAGTGAAACTAATTAACTTAGAGTTAATACTTAAAGATAAGGTTAATATAAGTACCCAAACCTGTCTAAATTCTATTGGATGAGTTGTTTTCGACCTATCCCCACCTCATCCTTTGAATAGTCAACTTTGGAGCCTTTGTAAACCGAATATGAATTTATTATAAATTAATATTTCTAACTTTTCCAAAGGTGCCCCTCACCCCTCTTATAAAAAGGCACTCCTCCTTCTCATTTCTTCACACCTTCAAAGCCTTTTGGTTCGGCCAAACTCTGCCCAAATACTCTCCCAACATCCCTCAATACAACCTAGAGGCCTTAGTTTGATCAGAAATCCAACCTAAGGAGCCCTTTTGATCAAATCAAAAGGAAGAACCCGAAGAAGAGGTAATGATTTCACCACCCTTTTCTAAGTTCATTTCTTCTTCCACTTCTTCTTCCTTTGTTCTTACCATTCTGAAATAATAACTCCAGTATCTCACATATACTGTGATGTTATTATAAATATGGTACAATCATATTCAGTATTCTATCCACCCTTTGAATAACATGTCACCATACGTGCGTACGTACGGCTTACCGTCTCCACGTCGTGGTGTAATTGTTATTCAATATAATATTATTTGGATGGGTATAATAATGATGTGTAACTCATGTAAATAATAAATATAACATGTTAATGATTCTGTATATATGATATACCATCCATTTATATATTATTTTAATATCAAAAGAATGATATTGTCGCTCGTGCGTACGTACGGACTACCGTCTCCACGAACGCGATGAGATTCATTCTCCATCGTATCCATTCAAGTATAATTATCATTTGATGATTTAAAAATGATGTTTAAGGACTGTATATCATTCTGGATATGAATAAGATACAACAACCATGGCTTATGTAACAAAACATATAAAAGAAAATGAGTAAGTTAACTCCCGAAACGACGATAATTCTAAGATATTATTAACAAATCAATGTTAAAAGATCATATATGATATCATATTAATATATATGATTCTTGTATAATTTAATAACAACTATTTCACCATTATACAGGAGGTTAACCTACCCCAACCAAGGAAAAGTACAAGGTAAGGGTTATTTCACAATCTCATCATTATCCGAGGTTGTTTATACGTAATAATCTACTGGGATATCTTTATCATCCACATCCATGTTTCTTAAAAATGTATTTCAAAACATTTTTACTATTTACAAGAATATGGGTTAAAGTCATTTATACCCTTGTTTGACTTTTTATAAGAGGTTTATAAAGGAATCTTTCCGTCATTTTCAAAACAAGGTCCTTTTTAACCTTTTCGACAAAATTGAGGTAAGAATGTTTTTTTTAACTTATACGGAGGGTGCGGTTATTTTACGCCGTTATAAAATCTTCAAAGTTTTCCTTACAATCTTATAAGAATATTTTCAAAGAAAATGTTTTATTTTATATGGATCTTAAATGATTTCAAAATAAAAGGAGATACTTCTTTAAAAAGAATTTTGATTTCATCTATGTCAACATCCTTTGATGGATTTTAAGATTATTTGAAGTTGATTTATTATGATACAAAACTTCTATATTGTATTGAAGGTTTTGTGATATGTTTGACTGTGGATGTGCTATTTTTATACCATTCATTGTTTATGGTGAAATTATTGACATTTCGTATGCTAGTTTTAATACGAATGTTTATGTTATGTTTAAACCTTTTTATATGGGAATGCATTGAACTTAATAAGTGACGGGTGGAGCCCGCTATAGCTCCTCGATGCATCGGTAGGTCTCATGAGACAAACTAGTGTCTTGGCACAAGGCCTTGACAAAATCTTATTTGTAGTCTTGGCACGAGGCCTTGGCTATGTGGTTATGATAGTCTGGCATTATGCATTCCAACATTATGAAAGTGGTTATTTATTTTTGCATGTGATTATTCGATTAGTGGAATATCCATGTGAATAAGTAAATGGCATTATTTCATTTTATTTATGCCATACCATGTTAAAAGTTCATGTTTAAAAGGCTTTTGTTTTAGTTATACATTGCCTTAAATGTTTATTCTTATTGATGAAAGTTTCCGCTATATTGTTATCCTTACTGGGCATTTGAGCTCACCCCTTTTCTATGTTTTATTTTTCCCAGGAAGTGAAGATGTAAGTTATGAATGACCTGCAGGGATTTTATGAGGGGATTGTAGTGTGGACTGTGGAAACATTATGTTGTTGTAGTAGTTTTTGATTTTATGATGTAATGTAAAACTTATGAATATATCTAGTGTTTCCAAGGCTACTAAACCAATCGGTCTTTCGAGATTTGATCTTTCTTGTGATCATGCCAATGTTATGTAATAATGCACCGACTCTAGGCAACTAGGGTCGGGGCGTTACAGTTGGTATCAGAGGAAGTTTAGTACAAACCTTGGAAGCTAGATTTAGATAAACTCTGATTAGAGCACATAGACCTAAGATGAACTTTGAGGATTAGTATAGAAGAACTTCCTAGAATTTTGGTATTGTAGAGACTTTGTGAGTTTTTCGAGCAATACATCCCTGTCTGGATACGAGCAGGTAGAGGCGGCTCTGGCACAGATGTACCTAGGGGTAAAACCCGAAAACACCGCTTTGAGCTAGACTCGAACGGGAACTGGTGCACGACAACGGGCCTTGCTGCACTCTTGGTTACGACACTCCCGGGGGATATGCTTAGGATAACTCTCACTTTCTTTACAAATCATTATGAAGGGTTTATGAGTATATACTTCCTCAAAGAAAACATATTTATGATTATGGATTATATCCATAGATAGTTCAATTTATGTTAAGTGTTTTATAAGTATGGGATTATGTATTTTGATTCATAAACTGATCTAGTTTATGCCATTGTTTAGAAATGGCGCCTAGTGGAAGAAATGGAAACCGTATCAATGCACGCACTCCATGTAGGGATTGCCCTCCTGCTCAAGATAATTATAGTGGGGCTGGTGATGCAACTGGTGCTGATAAGCTAATCACCATACTGGGACAACTTACTTAGGTTATGAATAATAACCTTACCCGTATGGAGCACCCTGATCCGCAGCGTGGAGGATCAATGTTAGATCGATTCATGAGGCAACAACCACCAACGTTCAATGGGAATACAAATCCCTTAGTAGCTGAGCAATGGATATTTTCCCTAGAGAAAATATTTCAGGCTTTGGGGAGCAGTGAAAGGGAAAAAGTTATCATGGCAGTTTACCGCCTCACTGGAGATGCTGATCAATGGTGGTCATTGATTCAAAATACGAAAGAAGATGATGAAGTGTCAAATATGGAGTGGAGGGAGTTCAAAGATCTGTTTTTAGAAAAATACTTTCCTCGCGACCATCGAGCAGATATGGAAAGACAATTTCTGAGTCTGAGACAAAAGGAGGATGAGAATGTCACAAAGTATGAGGCTAACTTTACAAGGTTAGCGAGGTACGCTGGTGATTATATTCGCAACCCAAGAAGTAAGATTGATCGTTTCTTTGATGGGTTAAAACCATTTCTCCGTCGAGCATTAGTCTCACAATCCTTTTCATCGTACGAAGACATTGTCTCATGTGCTATCAAGACCGAAAAGGAATTCTCTAAGTCTTATGACTTTAAAGCAAAGCAAGAGAAGAAGAGACCTGCTGATCAATCTGGGAATGGAAATAAGGGGAAGAAGGGAAAGGTTGAATATCCATCTTGTGGTAAGTGCGGGAAGAAACACCCCGGTGCTTGCCTGAAGGGAATGGGAGTCTGTTACAAGTGTGGTGAAAAAGGCCACCAAGCTCATAATTGCAAGGGGAAGAAGGAAGCTACCAACGTTCAGTGCTACAATTGCAGGGAGATGGGGCATTATGCAAATGCATGTCCTAAGCGTCAGGATAACTTACCTCAGAAAAGGCCAAGGGATCAAGGCCAGGCTTATGCTATCACTACTGCTGAGGTAGCAAATGCATTATTTGATTCTGGATCATCGCATTGTTTCATATCTTCCCAGTTTGCTAAGAAAATTAGATATTTCCAATTTGATTTAATAAGGGAGTTGTCAGTTAAAACTCCTAAGGGAAGTATCGTTACAACAAAGTTTTGTGAATCAGTCCCCATTAGAGCACATAAATTTTCTTTATCTGCTGATTTCATCGTCATACCTATGATTGAGTTTGATATAATCCTAGGTATGGACTGGCTTTCGGACTATGATGCGAAGATTTATTGTAAGAAGAAAGAGGTTACGATTCTTGATGATAATGATAAGGAACACCTTATTTTTAGAGCAGAATCGTCACCACCTAATTCTTATTTAGATCCACCCCCTGTAGCTCAACTTAATTCAATTATTGGGGAGGAAGAGAATGAAGTAACTATCGGTGAGGAAAGGAATGTTCAAATAGAGGGTGTACCTGTTGTGAAAGAATTTGTAGATGTATTTCCGGAAGATTTACCTGGACATCCTCCAGAACGAGAAGTTGAGTTTTCCATTGATTTGATTCCTGGATCAAGGCCTATATCGAAGACCCCTTATAGAATGGCCACTGTAGAGTTAGTCGAACTAAAGAAACAACTAGAGGAATTGAGTAATAAGGGATTTATTCGCCCTAGTGTTTCTCCATGGGGAGCCCCTGTTCTTTTTGTTAAAAAGAAAGATGGATCTATGAGGTTATGTATCGACTACAGGGAGATCAATGCTATAACGATAAAGAACAAGTATCCCCTACCTCGTATTGATGATTTATTTGACCAACTGCATGGAGCTCAATACTTTTCAAAGATTGACCTTCGATCTGGATACCATCAGTTGTGTGTAAAGAAGGAAGACATTCCGAAAACAGCATTTCGAACCAGGTACGGGAATTACGAGTTTACTGTAATGCCGTTTGGATTGACTAATGCACCCTCTGTATTCATAGATCTGATGAATAGAGTTTTCAAGGAGTATCTCGATGAATTTGTGGTGGTATTTATTGATGATATCTTGGTATACTCCAAAACCTACAAAGATCATGAAAATCACTTGCGCATTATCTTGAAGACTCTGAGGAGGCATGAATTATATGGGAAGTTTAGCAAGTGTGAATTCTGGCTTCAGGAGATTTCTTTTCTTGGCCATATTGTCTCTAAAGATGGAATCTCTGTTGATCCTTCTAAGACCAAGGCAATCCAAGAATGGCCAGCACCTACGAGTATAACTGAGGTACGTAGTTTTATTGGTTTGGCAGGTTATTATCGACGTTTCGTCCAGAATTTTGCCCGATTGGCTAACCCATTAACGAAGCTCACACGTAAGGGGGTTAAATTTGTTTGGACAAAAGAGTGTGAAGAATGTTTCGAAGAACTGAAGAGAAGATTAGTCAATGCTCCTATATTGACTCTACCATCGGGGAATGATGGGTTCGTTATTTATAGTGATGCATCAAAGAAAGGACTTGGCTGTGTCCTTATGCAGAATGATAGAGTTATTGCCTATGCATCACGACAGTTGAAAATTCATGAACAAAACTATCCTACTCATGATCTTGAGTTAGCAGCTGTGATCTTTGCTTTGAAGATATGGAGGCACTACCTCTATGGTGAAAAATGTGAGATTTATACTGATCACAAGAGTTTGAAGTATATTTTCTCACAAAAAGAACTCAACATGAGGCAAAGGAGATGGCTTGAATTACTCAAGGATTATGATTGCACAATACACTACCACCCAGGGAAGGCAAACAAGGTGGCAGATGCTTTGAGTAGAAAAGACCATGGAGTTTTGAACAATATGAGAATTGAAAGGGATCCAATTTTCATGGAGCTAGTGAAGATGGACATGGGAATAACCAGGGAAGGTGAAACATCAATGCTTTTTCAAATGGTTGCCAAACCATCTTTACTAGAAAGGATTAAGAGTTCTCAGACTGATGATGAAGAATTCCAAAAGAAGATTAAAGCTGTGAATGATGGGAGATTGAGAGACTTTGCGTATGAAGGTGGAATTTTGAAATTCGGGAAGAGACTTTGTGTTCCCAATATACCTGATCTAAAAAGGGAATTGCTGGATGATGCTCATAGTTCCAATTTCTCTATACACCCTTGGAGCACCAAAATGTATAGAGATTTGAAGGAACATTTTTGGTGGGACAACATGAAGAGGGAGATTGCTGATTTTGTGTCAAGATGTATGGTTTGTCAACAAGTGAAAGCTGGAAGGCAACAGCCTGGAGGAGTCATGCAACCTCTTCCCATACCAGAGTGGAAATGGGACAATATTACAATGGACTTTGTCATGGGGCTACCAAAGACTCCTAGAAGGAACGATGCAATATGGGTTATTGTTGATCGTCTTACCAAGTCAGCACATTTTCTTGCTATAAGAGAAGATCTACCCCTTGAACGTCTAGCAAGACTATACATTAATGAAGTTGTGAGACTTCATGGAGTACCCCTATCGATTGTTTCTGATCGTGATCCCCGTTTTACTTCAAGATTTTGGAAAAGTCTTCAGAAATCCCTGGATACTGAACTTCATTTGAGCACTGCTTACCACCCTCAGACAGACGGACAATCAGAACGGACTATTCAAACCTTAGAAGACATGTTGAGATCTTGCTCACTTGACTTTCAGGGTATGTGGGATCAATATTTACCACTAGTAGAATTTTCCTATAACAATAGCTTCCATTCGAGTATTCAGATGGCACCATATGAAGCGTTATACGGAAAGAGATGTCGTACACCAACCTGTTGGGATGACGTTGGTGAAAGAAAACTTATAGGCCCAGAACTGGTGGAGGAAACGGTGGAAAAGGTGAAGGTAATCCAAAATCACATTAAAGCAGCTCAAAGTAGACAGAAGAGCTATGCCGATAATCGAAGGAAGGATTTGGAATTTCAAGTCGGTGATCATGTTTTCCTGAAGGTATCTCCGTGGAAGGGAGTCATACGTTTTGGTAAGAAAGGTAAATTGAGTCCCAGGTACATCGGACCTTTCGAAATTCTAGAACGAATTGGGGCTGTAGCTTACCGATTGGCAATGCCGCCAAGTCTCTCCAAAGTTCACGATGTGTTCCACGTATCTCTGTTGAGGAAATACATGCCTGACCCAACGCATGTACTCACCTATGAAGATTTAGAACTGGAACCCGATCTGTCTTATTGCGAAGAGCCCATCAAGATTCTTGATACAAGAGAACAAGTGCTGAGAAACCGGACGACGCATCTGGTAAAAGTTTTGTGGAGAAATCATAAGATGGAAGAGGCAACGTGGGAACCCGAGGAACTTATGATGAAGAACCACCCGAGTCTTTTTATGCAGTAATACCCTAGAAATTGCGAGGACGCAATTATTTGAAGGAGGAGAGAATGTAACACCCCAAGCTTCTACGGTACGTTTCCCTTCGAATAATGTGATAGCGTGTGTTGTACGCAACCTCGAGTTCTAACACACACCACAACTAATTAAACTAGCTGTTGTGAATAGTAATACCTACTTTTTGAAATCATATATATTCTATATTTCAAAATGGACTTCATTTTTGGATTAGGAATATCAAAATTAGCCTAGGGTGAAATTTTGGTACATTTCGGATAACTTTCATATTTTGATGAATAGTGAAAATTACTAAATTTTAATTAAAAACAACTTTTTTAATCAAAATAATTAATAGTGATAAATGGTGAATTTGAGTGGTTTTAAAGTATATTTAGAATATATTTTTACCATTCAATTTAATGTTTATCATTGGACATAATTTTACAATTAAACCGAACATAAACAAGTGTCAATCTTTTGATAGTTATTATCTCTTAAAAACACGCTTTTTGTTTTGACAGCGGGAATTAATTTTAAATTAATTTCTGCCACTTCTGTGTTTTGAATTTAGGAAAATGGATTCCATATTTGGAATCAGGATGTTCAAATTGTGTAAATAGGTAACTTTTATTTTTACACATTTTGAATAATTACTGCTGTAAATATTTTATTTACCATGGTTAAAGGGTAAATCCGGTAAATAAGGGTTAAAAAAAATAATACTATAATAATACTAAATTACCCTAAAACGTGTCTTAACCCTATTGGTTGATACATGGTCGACCATGGGCATCTTTGGGTCTATTTTGGGACCCCATGGATCCACTTGTAAGTGATAATGACACATTATATTAATAAAGTTAAAATAAAAATAAAAATGGCATAAGCTTACATCTTTTAGAAGAACAATTTTTACATAGGGTTATACATGTTGGATTTTCGATTATAAATATTCATTAGAAAGCTAAAAAGATTTCCTACATAATGATATTTTATTTATAATTTTTAGACATTATATAATTTATTTTATTTATGACACAATGATGATGCAGTAATTACTAAAATAGTGAACAATAAAAATAATTGATCTTATAAATACCCAAATAATTATAATATGAAACTTTTAATGAATTAAACTAATTTTCTATGATAATATGATATATTAGGATTGATTTAATTGACTTTTTTCGAAGTAATCAATCTGTTAGGAGTTTCACAAAAATCAACTATTGAATAGTGTCAAAATTGACATAAAAGAGTTCTTAAAACAAATATTATATTATTAATTGATATTAAATTCCTAAAAATCTAAGGTTCGGCCAAGAGACTTATATTATGATAGGTTCCTCATTAATGGACCACTTGGGGGTCGCTTGGATGTATATAGTAAGTTTATTAACCATATTATATAAAAATACAAAGAGACATTGTAAAAGTGAAACTAATTAACTTAGAGTTAATACTTAAAGATAAGGTTAATATAAGTACCCAAACCTGTCTAAATTCTATTGGATGAGTTGTTTTCGACCTATCCCCACCTCATCCTTTGAATAGTCAACTTTGGAGCCTTTGTAAACCGAATATGAATTTATTATAAATTAATATTTCTAACTTTTCCAAAGGTGCCCCTCACCCCTCTTATAAAAAGGCACTCCTCCTTCTCATTTCTTCACACCTTCAAAGCCTTTTGGTTCGGCCAAACTCTGCCCAAATACTCTCCCAACATCCCTCAATACAACCTAGAGGCCTTAGTTTGATCAGAAAGCCAACCTAAGGAGCCCTTTTGATCAAATCAAAAGGAAGAACCCGAAGAAGAGGTAATGATTTCACCACCCTTTTCTAAGTTCATTTCTTCTTCCACTTCTTCTTCCTTTGTTCTTACCATTCTGAAATAATAACTCCAGTATCTCACATATACTGTGATGTTATTATAAATATGGTACAATCATATTCAGTATTCTATCCACCCTTTGAATAACATGTCACCATACGTGCGTACGTACGGCTTACCGTCTCCACGTCGTGGTGTAATTGTTATTCAATATAATATTATTTGGATGGGTATAATAATGATGTGTAACTCATGTAAATAATAAATATAACATGTTAATGATTCTGTATATATGATATACCATCCATTTATATATTATTTTAATATCAAAAGAATGATATTGTCGCTCGTGCGTACGTACGGACTACCGTCTCCACGAACGCGATGAGATTCATTCTCCATCGTATCCATTCAAGTATAATTATCATTTGATGATTTAAAAATGATGTTTAAGGACTGTATATCATTCTGGATATGAATAAGATACCACAACCATGGCTTATGTAACAAAACATATAAAAGAAAATGAGTAAGTTAACTCCCGAAACGACGATAATTCTAAGATATTATTAACAAATCAATGTTAAAAGATCATATATGATATCATATTAATATATATGATTCTTGTATAATTTAATAACAACTATTTCACCATTATACAGGAGGTTAACCTACCCCAACCAAGGAAAAGTACAAGGTAAGGGTTATTTCACAATCTCATCATTATCCGAGGTTGTTTATACGTAATAATCTACTGGGATATCTTTATCATCCACATCCATGTTTCTTAAAAATGTATTTCAAAACATTTTTACTATTTACAAGAATATGGGTTAAAGTCATTTATACCCTTGTTTGACTTTTTATAAGAGGTTTATAAAGGAATCTTTCCGTCATTTTCAAAACAAGGTCCTTTTTAACCTTTTCGACAAAATTGAGGTAAGAATGTTTTTTTTAACTTATACGGCGGGTGCGGTTATTTTACGCCGTTATAAAATCTTCAAAGTTTTCCTTACAATCTTATAAGAATATTTTCAAAGAAAATGTTTTATTTTATATGGATCTTAAATGATTTCAAAATAAAAGGAGATACTTCTTTAAAAAGAATTTTGATTTCATCTATGTCAACATCCTTTGATGGATTTTAAGATTATTTGAAGTTGATTTATTATGATACAAAACTTCTATATTGTATTGAAGGTTTTGTGATATGTTTGACTGTGGATGTGCTATTTTTATACCATTCATTGTTTATGGTGAAATTATTGACATTTCGTATGCTAGTTTTAATACGAATGTTTATGTTATGTTTAAACCTTTTCATATGGGAATGCATTGGACTTAATAAGTGACGGGTGGAGCCCGCTATAGCTCCTCGATGCATCGGTAGGTCTCATGAGACAAACTAGTGTCTTGGCACAAGGCCTTGACAAAATCTTATTTGTAGTCTTGGCATGAGGCCTTGGCTATGTGGTTATGATAGTCTGGCATTATGCATTCCAACATTATGAAAGTGGTTATTTATTTTTGCATGTGATTATTCGATTAGTGGAATATCCATGTGAATAAGTAAATGGCATTATTTCATTTTATTTATGCCATAACATGTTGAAAGTTCATGTTTAAAAGGCTTTTGTTTTAGTTATACATTGCCTTAAATGTTTATTCTTATTGATGAAAGTTTCCGCTATATTGTTATCCTTACTGGGCATTTGAGCTCACCCCTTTTCTATGTTTTATTTTTCCCAGGAAGTGAAGATGTAAGTTATGAATGACCTGCAGGGATATTATGAGGGGATTGTAGTGTGGACTGTGGAAACATTATGTTGTTGTAGTAGTTTTTGATTTTATGATGTAATGTAAAACTTATGAATATATCTAGTGTTTCCAAGGCTACTAAACCAATCGGTCTTTCGAGATTTGATCTTTCTTGTGATCATGCCAATGTTATGTAATAATGCACCGACTCTAGGCAACTAGGGTCGGGGCGTTACAAAGAACCCCCATTATTTATCATTACACAAATAACCCATAGAAATAAAATTCATGTTTTGGGACTCCCCATTTCTCATAGGGATTCTGAAAACCCACTATGGTGACCAACATGTAATAGTTTCCTCCACCTTCTTATATTTAGTTCAATTTAAAATAATAATTAAGTAAACACTATTTATATTAGTTAAACAAAGTTCATATAGTTTTCCTCCACAGTTGAATTAGGTAAACTCCCAAATCAAAATACTATCTTACATTATGTGGTGAAAAACATCTCCAAATTTCACTACAACAATAAGTACGATTTTTCTATTGTTTAATTTATCATATTTTTGTTGATTCTATAGGTCTACAGTCAATTAAATGCATCAAAAAATCATTATCCATTACCTAGAGTTCTATGACTCTTTATTTTCCACCCTTGTTTTATATAGATTCATGAAATTTGGAATGTTGAGCTCTACAATGTTGTTCAGAACCTCTTGTTATTTTTCAAACATTATAGTCTTGTTTCCCCTCTTTATGGTGTGGCTTCTTCTATTCCACAACTTTTGAATTTTCACCTCACAATAAACATCCACTAGAAGGTTGAAAATTGCCATCAAATTTTGGTACATGTACTTTTGGGATAATGTCCTCCACTTTCTTCCAAAACACCTATAATATGGTTCATGAATATAAATGGTCCTTTAGAAAATATTCAAAACATCTGGCTCATCCACTTCTACTAGAATAATTCCTTGTAACCCTTATAGGTATATCTTTCAAAATATCTTTACTTTATGTAACTCCCCAAATAAATTTTAAAAGGATAACAATCTACATATCATTCTTTAAATACAAGAATGATCTCTATGTGAATCGTGATATATTATGAATATATTATTATTTAAATGTTACTATTATTACATATATGTTTACATGGATGGTATGAATATGAGGAACCATGTTAAGAAATATCTATATATATTGGTTCTTCCCAATACATGTTTATTGATTAATTATTAGGAAATAATAACTAAATTTATACTGAATTCATTTTATGCTTCAAAGAGGCATTTTATTCAAAAATGATTTTACACCATTTTCTGAATGTGAATTATATTTATATTATAATAAGTTTTGTATTTTTATTTAGATTTTTTTTTTGAAATGATCATTTCAGAATTACATAGGTTTTAATTTTTTAGTTTTTTCTCAAATGATATATTTTCAGTGAATGATATAAAATACCAATTTTACCAATAATATATTTTATTTTCATTAAATAGATTAATTTTAAATCCCCATTATATTTTTTATTTTTTTAAAGTGAAATATAAATCATTTGGTTTATAAAAATATAATTATTTACATTTTAATGAGTAATATTGATGATTCTTATATATGTTTTTTTAATCTAAAATAAAATTTTGATTTTAAAGACAAATTAAATTGTTTTTTATGAATTTATTTTTAAAAATAAATTTTTAAGTAATATAGTTTTAATCATTAAAAATTTGTTCTAAATTAATAATCCTAAGGCCTAGATTTTTTAAATAAATCCCTTTTATTTGTTGTCATTATGAATAGTAACCATAGTAAAAAATTTAGCATAGTAAATCTAAAATGAGTTAATTAGGGTAAAAACTAACGTGAAAAAGAATAAAATTCAATAATGTAATTGTATATAGCCTTCTTAATGTGTATATTTTAAAATTTTCCCTCAATTTTTAATATATGGAATCTTAGTGTCATATTTCATTGATTTTGATTGTTATATTAATTATAGAAAAGAGTAAATAAAAATATAAATCTCTTGTATTTTATATCTCTAAATTTATTACATAATGTTAATAAGAGGATATGTTTTGTTATAAATTAATTATTAAATATAAATTTATTTTCTATCATTGGAATTTATTTATAATTTTTAGTTACTGAATAATTTCCATAAATTCTTAACCAATGCTGATAATATAATTATTGTATTAATTTAAAAAAAATTAAAATTATTATATGTAATATAATTTGAGTTAATTATTTTACTCTAGGAATTTTGAATGTTAATATAACATGTTAAATAATTTATAATGTTTTAAATTAAAATTTCAATTTTCATGTTGCTTCCATAGTGAAATTATGTTTGTATTTCTTAAAAAGACATTAATAGTATTTTATGAAAATAATATTTTATTAATTGATCAAAAAATCATATAAATATTTAATGATTATTATTAATATTAGATATAGTATAAAATTTAATCTAATGGTCATTTATTATCCAAATATTTCCAAATATGTAAAATTATGACCCATTAAAATTAAAAATTCATTACTAAAGTTGATGTCAAAATTGAATATTCAATGGGTTAAACCAAAAAATTAGGCTTAAAAAGAATCCAAAACCAATATAAATTATAATTCATGATGATATTTAGGCCTTATCATCTTTTTATTTGAATATATGGCCATTTAGAAGCATTTTTCTTGATAATGACTTAGTTATATCTTAATCTTTTTTGTAATTTCCTTCGACTGGCCTAAAGGCCTTGTTTTTTACTGATTTTTAATAATCCACCATTCAAGAGATGAGGGGGAATCCTTACAGGGCTCGTAGTATTAGAGATTACTTGACCCATAGGTCTTATAGAAATATTGAGACTATAACTACCCAGAAATGCTCGTCTCCATATTCTTCATCGTTATGTCAGCACTCCACCTTCGCATGGCTTGTTTCGCTAGACTTCCCATGCATGAAATGGCTAGTCCTGATGGAATTTCCATACCCTCTCTTTTTGAAAAAACTATTTAGCTTCTGCTCTGGTGAATGAGCCTACTCTTAATCCTCATCAAGAGTCTTCCCCTTGTATATTCTATTTGGCCATTTAAGAACTATTTTAGGTGTCTTGAATGCCTTTAGGTGGCCTTAAGGCCTTGAGGTGGCCCGAAAGACTTACTGTATCGAAGGACTTGGGTGTACCGTAGGACTTGAAAGAACAAAGCACAAATCGGGTTCCTGAACTCCCAAATAGATGAATAGTTTTGACTGCTATAGTACTAAACAGTGTCTTCTAAAGTATGTTCTACTGTACTTCTACAGTTGCCTGAAATTATGTCTTCTCCCAGTTTTGAATTTGGGTCTCTTGAATACACTTGTCAATTCCTCAATAACTGGGATGAGGCTCTTTTCATTTCTTGTAATTAAATGTGTGTCATTTCCCTCACTTATAAAAAGACTCCTATTTCCTCTTTTCAGTACACCTTGTTGATCCATCTATATTGAAAAAACCCCATGCAATTATCTTTTAAATATCCCTAATAGTGAATTTGAGGTTATTTTCTTCTTGAAATACCATTCTAAGAGTCCTAAATAAGGGATATAGATAAGGAATATCGAAGAATATGTAATCTTCTTACCCAAACTAGTCAAATTTATTTCATATTCAATATTCTCAAAATATATGGAATTTAATTTAAATTAATAAATTTAGTATGAATAATTAACTAAAATATTATTATGATTCTATAACTACCATTATCCACTATATTCTCCATCTAATAGGATATGTAAGTGTTTCTCATGTGTATATATGGAGTACAACCTCCATGTATCAATAAAAATCATCTTACAACACCATAATTTATGGATGATTTTTTGATAGGTATAAATTTCATAAATTATATTTATGAAATAACTATTCTTATGGAATTATAAAATTTTATCTACTTTCTAACCTTCCAATCAATTTTAAAATTATAACATTACTCTTGCATATGCGTGGGAAACAACCTCTTCATAGCGATGTGATTAATTTTTCAATTATGATTTTCATGGATGGTAATAAGGATAAAATTAATTATTGTATATAATTTATATTACATAAATATTAATATAGAATGGTGAATTATTATTTACCTTTCGTTCATTCCATCCATCAAAAATGGAAACAACAGTCTTGTGTATGTATGACCTACCATCTCCATGAATGGTGTAATCCATTTTTCAATATCTACCTTATATGTACTATTATATATGTTTATATAATGACTATATATATATATATATTATATAATTTATACAAATTATGGATTTTATGGAACCATTATCAATGTATATGGATAGGATGTCTAGAACCAAATCATCTATGAAAAACAAAGTTGTTATACCCTAGAACAATGATTTTAATAAAAAATTATCAACAAAAATTTAATAAGATATTATATGTAAATAATCCATGGTATGATATGATTGAATATGGTATCTATATATATTTATAATAAATATATATTTATTATAAATGATATTTAAATGAGTGTGAAGCATGATGAGACTTTACCTAAGTGGATTTCATGTCTCACATTATTTCTGTGGACATATGTCATATTCACCACTTGTTTCTATGTTATGGTCTATATATATTTAATGAATATATTTTATGATTATTCTCATTAAAAATTTGGTTATTTACATATATATAAATTTTAGTTCCTCCATGATGTTTTAATTCGGTCATTACTAAAGCAGTATGGGAATTATGTATCAATCCAATTTTTGATGAGATTGTTTAAACATGAATTTCCATTATGGGATTTATATTATCCTTATCAGTTAAATCCATTTAATTTTTTTATATTCTATATAATTATATATATTATATGTTTTCCATTTAATTAACTCTCTTTAATGATTCTTGTTACAAAAAGATTATTTTTTCCATAAATTCTACTTTTATTTCCCTCTTAGATCAAACAAAAATTTTCATCCATATAAATGTTTTCAAAAAATAATTTCAGAGATGTTTTATATTATTGTATTATTTTATATATTCATTTTTACCAACGAATAAATTTTTTGAATGTCATTTTAAAGGAATATTATTTTCATTTAGTCAATTTAGATCTTTTGACTTCTAAAAAAATATTTTTGGAATTTTTTTATATACATGACATGAATATAATTTCATGAAATCATAACCATTAATTGATTTCAAGAACTATTTTATATTTTCAAAATATATTTTCCAAAAAAAATGTTTTTAATATTAATGTTCATAATTTTTTATTTTAAATACTTTTTTATAAAAAAAGTTATTTTAACGGAATATTAATTTAAGATAAAATACTATAATGATACTTATACATTAATGAAGATATGATCCATGTATAACATCCTTAATATTTCTCAACATGGTTTATTATTATTATTATGAGATGTTTTTAAACCCATTTTATTTTTCATGAGTGATTCTATGGAGAATTGATGAAATTTATAAAAAACCTACTTACGTTAAATTGGATCTGATATGATAAAATATGATCTAGTATAATGAAAAAAATTTCATAGATTTCAATTATCTGACATGTGGACGTAGAGTTATATAGGCCATCAATAAATTGCATATAGATGGATATCTAATGAGTTAATAAGGACTGTAATACAAAGTTAACCAAGTTTAGTAAGGGAATCTGTATATATGATCATATTAGGTGTGAACCATAACTATCCACATTATGGAATGTGGAGTAAAACCAATCCACTATTATATTATTCACAGTGGGACATCACTATATAAACGATTTTAATTTTTATGCGCCATCTAAACACATACGTCTTATGGAAATTTTATTCTCTTATGGTTCATGTTCCTTGATTATTTTATTATTTATATCTTATGAACTAAAAATCCATAGTCCATAGAAAAATTTATGATACATGATACAGATTCAGAATTTGGAAATGATATTTTCATTTTCTCATACTCTTATTCTCTTTTAATGATTAAGTGGTTGTTTATTTACCTCATGATTACACATACTGAGCATAAGAAATCACCCATTATTTTTTTTCATTTCCAAAAGTTATGAATAATTGATTTATTTATTATATGTCTAAAAAGGGTTATAGTTTAAAATAACATAGAGATATATGATTTAGATATCTTATAAACATGTTATTTATGTATCCAAGATTCCAAATATAGTAAACCCATTTTATCATTGCATGGATTATAATGTTATGTATTGAGAATTAATTGAATAAGATGTAATATCTATGTAATAATTGTTTGATTAACAGTTTTTCATTTCAATGTATGGTTTAGTTAATAATTTAATATTATGAACAATTATAGTTGATCAAAAAATTTGGAAAATCCTATATATAGTGTAGTACCCTATAATTTTTTTATGTTTAGGATTGTGTGGTTTTTATAAAAATAAAACCTTGTATAGATACTGAAATAGGGTGAAGTTTTAGAACATATGCATCTAGGGGTAATAACCTCAATAATAGTTGGTTGAGTATGTTAAACCATTATTTAGTTCTTTTTTTGTTTTCTTTTACTATTCACCTGGTTGAAACTCTTGGGGATATTTATTTGTTACCTCTAATTTATAGTTATTTAAAATGGGTGGTCAGTGTGAAGAGATATAATCCAATGTGAGAATGATCCCACATTGAATTATCTGTAAAAGCCCGTATATAATGAAAACAAAAAAAATCAATCCATCCCAGTCGAATATAATCCCACATGTACCCTATAGTATTTGTTTATTTTTTTTAAGAAATAAAATATTTTGGATGGTTTATATATTAAATTATCACATCATTTTAAATGGTAGTTTTGTGGAGAATTATGTATTGACTATAATGGTGTTTCAATGGATGAGGTGGAGTTTTTTTGTTGATGGTGGAAAATGGTGACACAATTTTGGGGTTGAACTATTGTGATGCAATGCATGTGACTGATCAATGAGAGGCTATCACCGGTGATGTTGGTTGTGTGGTGATATGAATAGTTTAACATATGAAAGAATCTAGAATATTAAAGTTGTAGAATGTTTTATATTAGGTTATTAGTGTTCCCATGAAGTTCATTCCTATTTTATAATAATAATAATAATAATAATAATAATAATAATAATAATAATAAATCGAGAAAAAAATATTATGATAATAGTTACCCTGTTAGATTTAAAACCTTGTGAAAATGAGATGGGTTCCATTATTTTAGTACTGAGATTCCACACATGTAAATATGGTTAGTAACTACAATATAATTCTTACAGTATCAAAATAAATCAATAAATATGGACCTATTTAAAATTAACTTGTTAGTGAATGGTAAATTAGTATGACCATTATAGTGAAAAATCACACGTCAATGTTTAATCATTATTTTTTATTAAAAAAGAAAAATGTTAAAGAATAATATAGTATATAAATTAATTTTTTTAATAACGAATAAGGGAAATATCAAACCTATGAAGGATTAATGGAACTTCCCCTGCACCCACTGGGGCCCAACCCATATTGTCATGTGCATTTTAGGGTAATAATTTTTAGTTTTTCCCTAACCCACATATTTCCTGTATCTGCAAATCCCCTCGACCATCATCCTATTTTTCACTAATACAAATTTTCTATAAGAAAAATTACCATGGATTTTAATATATTAAAACTAACGATGTCCTAGTTAAAACATATGATTTTATAGATTTGAGAAGAATTTACCCTAATTTAGATATCAGATGAATGATTTTTCTGGATCACATAATTCTTCAATATGACTATTATTTCCCATATTATAATTTATTTATTTAATTTTAATAACCATGAGGATTTATGTTAATTATGAATTTTATAGAAAATTTAATGATTATCATTGTGTTAATTAAAATAAAATGTGAGCTAGAATGTGAGAACTTATGATGATACTTAATCAAATATCTTATTATATGATTAAAAACCACATATTATATTAGTTTTCTGACACACATAATAAGAGGATGATAGATTTTGAAAAAGTACATAAAGGGAAAAAGTTTTAGTTTCATACATGCCAATAATTTGTGAATCTTTACTCAATGGACTATCTCAAATGAATGGCATGGTGTTTTTATTATGGAAAATAAAGGAATATAGAATTTCATTGCTGAGAAAAAATTTAGAGTTTGATAGTGGGTAATGAATTTAATCATAAGGTAACATTTATATTTAAGTGTATTATGTGTGGGGAATATGAATAATAAAAATAATACCTTTAATAGAACTAAAAAAATTATTTTTATCACAAAAAAATTCAAACAATAGATATGCGATTAAATTCCCTTTGCATTGGTCAGCACTAGAAATGTACTCATAAAGTTAAAAATTACCAGTGCTAAAAAACACTTTTAAAGGGAAAAATTTTGTGAGAATAGTTAATCTCTGATAAAAGAGCCCCATTTTAAGCACTTTTAGTAGCATTGATAAAGGATCCCTCAATTAGTACTTTTTCTTGCACCTGTAAAGGGGAATATTACTACAATGTTCTGTTAAAATTACAGTACACTACAGCAGCAATAATAGAATCAATAATAGGTTGAAACTATTAAATATAATTGATATTAATTTATAAATTCATGAAAATTTAGTATAATCTTGACATTTAAATCACTGGTTTTAACAATTAAATGAGTATGTATAAATTATCATAGACATTAAAACATAAATTTACATTGTCTTTAGCCCCTGACCCCTGGAAATGCTACTGTCAAACAAGCCACCTCATGTTGTGAAAAAATAATTCACATCTATGAGAAAAAAATTATTATATTATTGCTACTAAAATGAAATAAATTTAACACAAGGTCTCAATTTTAAAATAAATACATAAACTTTGAGTCATAATAGGAACATCATGTATCATATTGTGTTGAAATTGATTGTCACGCATCAAACTATTTATTATTATTCTACAAATATGGTAATATTGAATTGTATATCATAAGACATGATAGAAACTCACTATGGATGGGATCCAATTCATGAGGAATATCTTTTTGAGGTCAATCTTTAAATTTTCCCATAATTTATTGTTCATCTTCAAGAATTATCTCAATAAAAATTAACTAAATAAGTAATGTATAAAATTGGAAAGTAAATTATTTATGTATTATAAAATAAAATGATGAGAAAATTATCGGATATCATTTTATTGGTTTTGTTGATGTGTTGCTTCTTTTAAACTAAAATGGAACTAAAAAATAAAAAATATGATCTTTGAGTCATAATAGCCACATCACATGTCCATTTTATGTGATGTCAATTTTTATATATCAGAAATTAATTGTGTAGTGTTTTCATAATGTTTCAAGATTATCAGATATCATTTTTTGGTTTTTGGTAGTGACATTAACTAAGATGGAACTGTTATATTGAAAAAAAATCATTCATATCAGTCACTTCGTGTATCAAATTTACATGAGTTGAATTCATACTAATTAAAAATGATTTGTGAATAATTTTAATAATGCTTGAAATTAATCAGAGCTCTTTTTCTCAATTTTGGAATGTTATTATGGGTTTTATACTAAATTGGAACTTCTGTAATGAAAACATACACATTCTTTCATATCGACCACATCCTATTCCATTCTGAATTTAATTTTGGAGTGTGTTACATGTGTTATAAATTAAAAGACAAATTTCATATTGAAAACACACACATAAAATCATACATAATACATCAGGTGTCAGATTAAAGTGGGATCAATTACTATATGTCACAAATATTTAATGGATTCCATTCAATTTTTTTTGAAAACAATATATGGGTTTTTTTCTTGGGTTTCTCTATGTGATTGGTGTTTTGAACTAAAATTACACTTTTATACTAAGAACATGTTTTTTCAAGTCATATCGACCACATGAGGTGTCATATTGACATGAATCCAATTCTTAAACATCGAAAATAAATTATCTATCACATTACTAATGTTTTTAAATAATTTGATCTTGTTTTCATGGTTTTGCGTACGATATGAGTGTTTTAAACTAAAACTAAAATTGTATTTAAAACTGTCTCATTGATTTATAACACCACAACATGTATCATATTGTCCTGAGGATGATTTTTATACATTCAAAAAAAAAATATTGATATTTTTCCAAAATTTATAAAACAATAAAAACAATTTTTATGGATTTTTGATAAGTGATATGGGTATTAAATTAAAATGAATCTTCTATATTGAAAACACAAACATCAATTCAAATTGAACATTCCATCTCTTGAAGTGGTTTGTGGTTGATTAGTACACATCATAAATGAATTACGGATCATTATACTAATGTTTTAAAACATACTAAGGTCTTTTTCTTAGTTTTGGTTATATGATGAACATTTTTAACTGAAATTAGACTTTTATATTGTAAACATACACTTTGATTCATACCTACAATGTCATGTGTCAAATTGACATACAATCAATTCCTTCATGGATGAGGTGAATTATGGTTCCTTTTTCTAATGTTTGGAAACAATATTATATTTTTTCTCCATTTTTCATGTGTTATAAAAATTTGAAATTAAAATACAAAATATTTTAAAAACATGAAATTCGAGTCATACTGACAACATCATCTATCACATTGATGTGCGGTAAATTCCAGTATATGAAATGTGAATTATGGATTTTTTTTCCTAAATCAATAAAGAAATCCAAGATTGTGTTCTTTTTTTCTGATGATGTAACACAGGTGGAAATATAAGGTTGTAGTTTAATATTAAAAAAATGCACTTTGATTCATATAGTCCACATCATTTTAAATACTAGATTATGGTCAATTCTTACATGTCACAAAATAATTATGTACCTTTTTCCTATTGTTTCCAATCACTATATTTTTTCCTCATTTTGGCCATGTGACATGTTTTTTAAAATAAAATTACATTTTTATATTGAAAACATGTACTTTGAGTCATACTGATTACTTAAGGTATCATATTGATGTGTGGCCGATTCCTACATGTCACAAATGAATTTTGGATTGTTTTACTATTGTTAGAAAACAATCTGAGATATTATTTTGGGATTTTTCTATGTGAAATGTGATTCAATCTTAAAAGAAACAGTTATATAGACAACAAAGACTTTGAGTTATATCAGCCACATCGCGTATTGGATTTAGGTGCATTTTATTCCTAGAAATATTTTTTGGGGATCTCAATCATAAAGTGTCAAAACAATATTAATTTTTTTATTAGTTTTGAGCATGTTATATTATTTTTTATCTACTGAATAAAATTTTTAAAAATATTATTAGAAAAAAATGAGAAAAAAATAACTAAAAGAAATAAAATATAATGATATGAAATTTTACTAAATAATTAATCATATGTCACTTTTCATAATTTCAATATACATTCTGACACCATGTATTTGACTTATTAATTTCTAATCAAATTGTAATCCTCCATTAAGCTTATAATTGAGAAATGGGCCAAAATAAGCTATAATAATTCTGATAAAAAATTTTTACACCCCAAATATATTTCTATGGTCAATTCACATACTATATCAAAATTATAGTTTATAATCACTAAAATTTGATGTTGAAAATAATTATGAAAACATATACCCTTACAACTCATCTCAAAAATAATCAATTCTTATTCTGAGTATGTAGATTTTTAGAGTTTTTGTTATTTCTTTTAAAATATATACAAACAATTGATTTAGAAATATTTTTAATAAAATTTTAATTACCTCTGAATTTGTTTTTCTCAAAGATAATAGTCTATTGATAGTATATGATATCTTTCGTAAATTTACAAACATAATATACTCAATATTTATTTTTATCTTACTGTGTAAATTGCATAGAAATTTACAAGAATAAGTTAATTGTTTTGAACTATGCTTTGGAAGTTAAATATTTATAAATGTACCTTAATGTGTTTCTATATGGTGTCTTTTTTTGGCATATTATTTTTTTCATTGACTTTATTCCATGATTTAGCCTATATTTAGAAATCCCTATTTCATAAAAAATAAATGTTAAAAAACAAACATATAATGATAATATGAATTTTATTTATAAAATTTCCATTGCACTGTATTAAAATTCACAATACACATCATCAGTATTCAGTTTGTTTGATAACCATGCATTGGATCGAAAAAATAAATATTTGGCATATCTATATTGATTTTTCCAGCATCCTGTAATTTCTAAAAGAAATTAAAAACAAATAAATAATGAAATAATAATGTATATTTTATATGACTAGAAAGAAAAATTTTACCCATGCATTGTAGGAATTAAAAAGTGTTTGTTGTTTATTTTTTCTCAAAAACCACTTTTACATCATCTTATTTCTTATTATTTTCTTTAAACTCGAATGAAATTTCATTCGTAGAAATGATATTGGAATTAATGAATCCAAACTATATGTCATAGGGTTTCCCCAAATATATTAGTAATATAATCATCTGTAAAAACTATGATTAGTTATTATCTTTAATGAAAATATTGGAGATATTTTTTGGACAGACGTACTATGAAAATATACCTTATCTATGAATTCAAAACTAATACTCCCATCCATTCAAAAATTATAATCTCATTTATACTCTCAAGACCAACCATTTCTATAATTAAGATCAAATTATTTATTCATCATATGGAATTCAGGACATGTCTCCATCTATGAATGTAGTGTCTTCATGAATTCTTAATGAGAATATATGTTGTAGTGGAACTGGAGGGTGGAAGGTTCTCCTAGAAGGAATTTTTTCCTTTCCAATTCAATATATTTTCATGATCTAAACATATTTTTTCCCAACATTTTACTATTCTATAATAAAATATCTCACATAAGTCCTTTTTTAACAATTACATTTTTTTATTTGAAAAATTTTGTGAAGGAACTAACTCAAGTATCATTATAAGAATATATTTCCATGCTATGAAAGTTGAAATATCATCATTTACTATTGTAACATCTATCTAAACAAGTAGAAGAGGATACTCCGTTCTTGGCTTTTGATCTACTTAAATCTTCACTCTCATGTGATCATTTTTGAGTTATTTCTTTTTTTAGATTGTATATTATGATATTATACATTGTACTCACTCCAACAAGGTGGTATATGGGTTCTGTTAGATATAAACCCCATACAACATTACCCTATATAATTTTCCTACTATAAAGATATTAGAAGTTGTTTGTTTCACATTTATGAGAAATAGTAAGGAAAATATTGATTAATGGGGGAATGGAATTTTTTTAGTGGATTAACTAGGCTCAATGCTAGTGGCATCATTTTATTCATTTCATTGTCTTTGTTCCACTATCGGTTTACATTGATCCTTTCCAATTTTATTTACATGAAAACTAGATTGTAAAATATTATCATACAATGAATATATTAGTTACAACAATACTTTCATAATATTATATTAATCTTCTTGTGGTTTTTTCAAAGGAAAATATTTTTGAGGAGACACTCCATATCAAACACTGATAACACGACCATATTGTTCTAACAGCTCCAAAGATAATGAATTTAGTGTTTCATCGAGTATGATCACTTATAATTATTATATCTAAACTATATAAAAACTAACATAAATATTTATTGTTATATATTATATTTATAAATTAGAATGAGTAAATATTTTCTCATAGTTATACATTCCTCATGTAGTTAATTTTTTTTGTTTTCATCTACTACTTTACACTCATTTTTTATACGGACCTCCTTCAATACCACAACATATGGGATGGAAGTGGATTCTGATTTTGATTAATTAATGTTAATATAAAAAATGGTACATATGTTGTTTCATATCATATAATATTTTTATTGTTGACTTAAAATTCACACAAGTTTCTTACCTAGTGAATAGTTCCCCATATATCTATTATTATATGGGATAATTTCATTTGATACATGTTTTTTTTCAGTAATAATTTTTTATTTCAAAAATAATTTTTTTTAAACATATGTTTAAAATAAATAATTTCTAGAAATATATATTTTAAACTTCAATTCACCTTAAATGGTTTCTCATCACAAAAAATAATTAATATCATTCAGTGTTTCATTGTTTATCATGTATGCATTATTAATTTCTATGTATGGAATTTGTTTTACCTCCCCATCCCTAATATTAAACATTGTATTAGGTTTACATAAACCATTAGGCAGTTTTATAGAAGCCATTAATACATATTTCTTATTAAAATAATCTAAAATTAACAAAATCTAAAATGGTTAATGAATATTAAATCCAACTTTCATAAATTTATAGTAAAATAGAGATATTATATCATAAAATTACATTAATATCTTCCAAAAGTGTTTCCTTCATTACTGGTTGGCCTTGGTTCAGTGAATCAATATCAATCAAAACAGTCATCCTCATTATGAGCCCGACACAAATAATGAAAATTTTCTTATTGGGATCAATAGGTTTTCCATGTGAATCCAAGATATCCCCAAATTTGAAACCCTTAAATCATGACTTGATAATTTCATTCGATGTTGTGATGTTGATTTGTTCAAGTTTCATTACAAATGTGATGTTCATCCCTGAATAATTGTGATATTTTATCATCAACCACCAGTTCTACCATAATATTGATAACATCATCTTGTGTAAAAGTAATTTTCTACATGATTAGTCAAATGATTAATTTATATTACCAAAAAATTAAGAGAACAAAAATATTACGTGGAAAAATAGTATTATATTAAAAACACTTTAACCATAAAATATAACTCTTTCTATTTTTTTAATGGAAAATTGATATGAGTCCATTATCAAGAATCCAAATAAATAATTTTTGGTCCCCTATGTTATAAAAAAATATTTTCTATATTTGTAATTTCATGAAAAGATTGTGATCTCTAAATGAAAGAGTCACCCTTGATTGAACATTTGTCTGACCTTGTAGTTGTATTAGTCTCCACCAGGAAAACTAAAAAATTATTCATTACTGGATTGGAGAAATAAAATAACTACACTACCTGTGATTAAATTGTGAATGAATCATCCTTTTCCCTATCCATAATGAAATTTCCCTTAATAACTACGATTTCATATACATTCACTAAACATCTATTATCTATCATCTTTCAACGGATAATTGACACATGAAATGTTTTATAATCCAACTCGTATATTTTTTTAATGATGTTTAAATATGAAATAATAGTATAAATTTAATTTCAATATTCACAACTATATATCTTAATCACTTTATCAACAAGTGTAAAGCCACTTTTTTGAATCATACTATGTTAATAATTTTCTTTCTGTATAGAATATATTACATCGAAAAAAAAACCAGTGCATAATATAACATTTCCATTTGACACCTTGGTTAGCTATCAAAGTAGTTTGAAAATAAAATTGTGATTTTATGATGACTGTTTATAAATATGATCTCAATACCATTAGGTAAACAATTGATTATATGTATTTTATATACACCCGTCATCCATTGATAAATTTAAATGTATAATAATTTCATTGTTGGGTTCAATGTATGAATAATTATCCATAATATTATTTAAATTTTAAATGTGATCCTTATCCAACTCTATGAAGGTAATTTTAACAACAAATCTTATGGAACTCAATTTGACCATAAGGAATACATTGTTATGAGACATTTGGATTCCATTTTATCTCTATATGACGTGTAATCATAAAATAATTCAGTATCTCCTTCAATAATATATATTTTTAATATAAATCCTTCAGGTCAACATTAAATCACAATAAACCATTAAAAATAGTAAATTATTATTCAATAGGGTTATATCCATCAGTATTGGACATGACCACATAGTTTAGCCTCTCTAACCAAGTGTACAATCTAGTGTACCACTATATGAATGAATAATGGTGGGAAGAAAATATATCATTAAAATAATAGAACTAAAGCCTCGTTTTTATGATTAGAAACATCACTGGGTTTATAAAACTATTTTATATGGCTTCGAAAAAGAAACTGATTCTAGATAATGCATGCTGTTCATTTTTTTTGAATAATGAAATGCAAGATGAAGGGAAATAAATATTTCATAAGTACATGGTAGTCGTCTGATTTTATTCCCTTTAACTTCAAATAATTCATTGACACGACAACCTTAGTATTTAATGAACCCTCTATAACTTCTTCAACACTTTCTAAAATGAAAAATTACACTGTTCTCTTATCTATATAGAGTATGAATAGCTGGAGGAAGAAAATTATCAATTTTACCCTTCATCGGTTCCAAATCATCCATTATTCCCTTTTAATTAATATTCATCCTTGTCCTGATTCAATCTATACTTTTTCCAAGAATATTTAGTAACATTAAAAAAATCTATTAAATAATTTTTTTTCATATTCATGACAAAAAGAAAATGTATGATGTAAAAAATTATTGAATTGTAATTAAATGAAAATTTAACTTATTTTCGAACCTAATCATGTATGGTTTTGAATTCTTTTACCAAATACAGTGTCAAAAACATTTACTCATTCCAAAAAATGATCTCTTATTAGTGTTGATGGAGTTCTACCTTTTTCAGTATTCCCACCACACACTATCATCCAGTATTGAAATTTTGTTTTTCATGGTCAAAATTTCGTACTTTTTAAAATATCTTCCTTTGAGGAATGTTTCAAAAGTGTTGAGTGTGTGTCTTAATCACAAATCTAACACCCCAACACTTCTTTAATTCGAAACCATGACGTATTTTCATAATCCCAAAAAATTCTTTATCTTCTCACAAAACAAGTCCCTAAATGTAAACTCATCACATAAATTAGTATCATACATTTTAACACAAAAATCCAACATTAATTTTTGATTTATGACCAATGGATGAAATTAGAACTAAATATTATTACCAGGTTTTTGCCCATACATAAGAAGAGTGAAAAACATGTATTTTTACCTCATGCATACACATGTAGAAAATTCTTAATTTACCAGCATAACAAGAAATGTACTATTGAAACTACCATGTAAACCAAAAGGATTTATTATATTTTTATATTCCTCTAATTGGATGTTTCTCATCTCGTTTTCAAATTTTTGATACTAATAATCAATTTTATTTAACTGAGGAGACTGTACTAGAGAATGTAATTTATCATATTTAATTATTTTCTATGTGTTCCTTGTAAAATGTTACAATGTTTTCTGACATCTCTAGAGTATTTTAAAAAGTTAAATGATATGAATCTACCATATAACTTTTAATGGACAAGATTCCTAATTATTGCATCGATTTTCTCCACATATAAGGATTTCTGTGAGTTATACATGGTACTTGAAAAAAAAGAAACAGTTTGGATATGCATGTATTTTTTATAGATAATTACTATTTAATTTATCATTCTTTTACCCTCATAGGATCATAAAAGAAGTTAATTCACTTGTGGTATCATATAATTCATGACACCAACTAGTTATATAAATCTGGTGTCAACCCATCTGCAAACAATATTTCAGATCATATAACATCATTAAAACTTACAATATTTTTTTAATACAACCAGTATACAGTGGTCTCTTATCACATCTAAATAAATTATCAATAATATTTATAAAATCTTGATGGTTATCTTCAATTTCAATTTTCATAAATTATATATGATCTCCAACATATTTTTGATTAGTATCCATATATAATGATCCATAAACCATACTATGATCCCAATTGTTGTGTGCATTTAATTTTCGCCTATCGGTATTCCAAAATTTATAGTAATGATTTATTCTATGAAAAATAAAATGTTCTTCCAAATCTATAATACTATTTTTTATGGAATAAAAATAATTTAAACACGTAAAATGGATTTTAGAAGAGTAATATTCATTATATATTGCTTATATGATTAACTATACAACTCTATCTTCATAATCATTTTTTATACGATTTACATGCATCCATTTTCAATTAGTATTCATTCTATTTGGTTTATAAAAAAATAATTTTTATTAAAATTAATTAAATACAAATATGATATTATTCATAAAATGGAAAAGTTATAAAAAATTATATTAATGGGAACCCAACATTTGAATGTTATCAGCTATGATTCCTAACAAGTAATCATTTAACAATAGGTTGATATGAAAAGAAATAACTTATTGTAACAATGTAGTTGTTTATAGAGGCCCTAATTTTTCTTACATGACTACTACATCATTTATTATAAAATAAACCATAATAGAGATACAAATCTTAGATAAAAAAGGTTTAGTGAATTGGAAAAATTAGTCTCATACATAACATGTACAGAACAAAACATAAAAATGTATATGAATCCTTATTATTTATCCTTATAGAATCTCACCTTATATTGAATACTTATAATAACTCGAGGATATACATTAGAGAATAGGGAGAGAAAATATCCCATTAAGAGAATTAATAAGGGTAATGATTCAATATAACATGGTTCATCATAATGATCATCATCAAATCATAAGAATATGAAAATCATCAAAATAATTAGGGAAAAATTTTATGAATTAATGTAATGTGGAAATTAATTAAAATGAAACAACATGTCAAATTTTGAAAATACCATATATAGTTGGGTACAAATCTAGAATCATGTTAATGAATAACATATGTGGATAATCATAAAATCATCTTTTTGAAAAAAACTACCATAATGTCCACACATAATACAAATTATATCATGAGATAAACCAAATTACATAATGTATTTGAGTTCTATATAATTTGGGTTCCATCCATCACATCATAATATTTACGTAATCGATCATGCCAAATATGACATACAATCATCAGAGTCTTGAATTATCCAAGGAATGGAATTGGTTTCCTAAGGATTTCATCTGAATAAATTCATGAATATTGTTTATGGATCCCAAATGATAATGGTAAAACATATTTTTTTTAGGAATCATCATTCTTATGAGAATAAGAATCAAATCAAGAGGACCAACTTATGAGTATATAAAGAAAATTAATTTTTTAAAATATTTATAAATGACAAAAAATTAATTAGGAAAAATTCATATCCCCAAAATGAATGGGGAAGGATAATTAATTTATTGAAATTGAAGATTAATTTAGTATAAAAATATAAAGTTTTTTTAAAGAGGGAAAACCCAAATAAGGGGAGTTTGGTTTGAGAAACTGCATACCTTAATTCCCTCTTTTTTTGGTTTCTTTATTACATACTGAATAATAATGGTAGATTTATTAAAAAATATTCCTGAACTTAATTATTTTAAATTTTAAAACTTTTAATCAGTTGTATTCATTTGATTAAATTAATTAATTTTATTGGTTATAATTTAGTCACTTTGATACCATGTTTTATTTAAAAATTAACTGTTTTTCAGTAATTTTTCTTTTTTTAATATGAAATTTATATATTAGTATAATTATTTCATGAATCATAAAATAAAAATCATTACGTGTTTATATAATTTATTTATTTAAAAATATCCATCCATTATTATGATTATAATGGTTGACGTTGAAATTTATCCATAGTTGGTTAACTGATCATTGATGGGATATTGTTGGGATATAGGGAATGTAATGATTAATATATATATATATATATAGTAATATGATTCTTACATTAGGTTAAAATTCTTAATATAACATTAAAATACATCTGAGTTAATCATTATAAGGTTTTGTTTTGAACGTGGTGGTTAAATAAAGAAAAAGATTAAGAAGAAGAAAAAAAGTGGATAGTTGATTGAATCTTATATAGTCCCCAGTGTAGCATCTCTTATAAAGCACTAAAAAACCCTTTATGATTGGAGTAAAATTATTACAGAACATTCGTAAGGATTTTATGGGATTTAGAGGAAGTATTTTGGTAGAGGATAAGATTTAGAAAGTGGGGGTGATGAGTTTTCCAATGGGAGTGAGTTCGGATATTTATACTTTATGAGAGGGGTATTTTTAGAATAAAAAAATTGATAAAATATTATATAACATGTAAAACTCGAAGTAAGAATTATTTATAAAATAAATCATATATTAATATAATATAATTTTTTAATGTCTTTAAATCACCTTTATAATTTTAACCCATATGTTTATTGAAAATGAACATGGAAAAAAGAGATATTTGGATTTTTCATGAATTACTTTTGACATTAGGTTTTGGAATGTTCTTTTTTGGTTTGGAAATTAAGTTTATTTTATTTTAATTGCACATTTATGAAAGAAAATAAATCCTAGATAAACAAAAAATTCTTGAAATGTTTGGTTTATTTTTACATCATGAATGATGAATTTTAGGATTCTCCCATTATGTGAATAATACTCAATTTTTACTATTAACCTGAATATTGAAGTATTTTAGAAAATTACCAAAATGAAAAATTTAGAAATTTTATAAATTATTTTTTCAAAAACAAATATTCATTTCATCCAAATAAATTTCTAACATAGTTAATTTATGTTACAAAAAGAAAATTATATTATTTAGAATGAAATTAAAATAATGTTTATTAAAAATATGGTAATATTTTATTTTAATTTTTAATCATGAAATTTTTTGGGTTTTAATATTTTCATATTTAATTAAATTATTCATAATACATTTTGTTTATTACAAAATTTATTATTTTTAGGTAAAATTACTATTCCAACTATAACACCCCAGGTAAATAAAGAATATGACATTTTTATATTTATCCCTTTTTTGAATAAAATGGTAATATTAATTTAATGTGAACGCTATGCTTGATGGCTTACCCAATATGCAACAACGATTTCCTTTAAAACCTTACGTTGCACTCTAATAATAAAATAAAATTATTTTAAATGTTAGTTAACACGTAGCCGTTGTATTGGCGGGAATGAATAGAAATAACTAAAATATGATTACATATGTTTGTTAAATGTTTTTAAATTTATCCAATAAAGGATAAAGGCTTAAAATACGAAAAGAATTCAATTTTAGGCATATATACTCTAATTTTCACTAAAGGTCCACTTATCAACTTTTGATGGCGAACCATCATTAAATATAGTTTTGGTAACTCTTATACATTATATTGGACCAAATAAAACTCTTCTTTAGAATTGGGACATCAAAATTCACTTTGTGTAAATTTTTGGTATTTTTCCGATAAAGATCATTTTTTAATGAATAGTGAAAAATGTTGTATTTTAATTCAAAACCTCTTTTTAATATAATTTTTTATATGATTATATTATCTTTTGAATTGGTTTAAAATTGAAATTAGAATATATTTTTACCATTTAATCCAATATTGGTCGTTGGAATTAATTTCATCTTGAAATTGGACTTAAACTAGAGTCAATCTTTTGATACTTATTGTTTCTTAAAAACACTATATTTGTTTTGACAGCGAGAATTAATTATTAAATTAATTAATGAAACTTATATGTTTTAAATTTTGTAAAATATACTTCATTTTTGAATTCGTAATATCAAATATAGCTTAGGGTGAATTTTTGGTAATTTTCTGAAAAACATCAATTTTTGATGAATAGTGAAACCACTAAGTGGTACTTATAAAAACTGATTTTCCGTTTAAATGAAATTTTGCCATCTTTGTGTTTTGAATTTCAAAAATATGACCTACATGGTTGTCATTAATAAGTAAAATGTGGTTCAATGGGATTAAAATAATTTTTTTGGTGAATAGTAACTTATTAAGTTTTTAATCGCGATTAGAGGTAATTATTGTAGTTTAAGGTAAAAATAATGTTTTAATAAAATTAAATGACCTAGAAACATGTGCTACCCTCATTGGATGTGTCATGGCCGACCAAGAAAATCCATGGGTCAACTTGGGGACCCCGTGGAGCCACTTTGGTTGGAAAATGACATAAATACCTTTTTATTTAATGTTAAAATAAAAATGACACAAACCTGAGATGTTTTACTAAAACAATTTTTATATGGGGTTATACAAGTCATAATTTTGACTATAAATAGTAATTGGAAAGATAAAACGATTTCCTACATCATGATATTTTGTTTATAATTTTTAGACATTAAATAAATTAAATTATTTATGACATCATGAAGATACATCGATTACCTCATTAATAAAGGATTTAAATAAAATGAAATGATAATGTAACATCTATGACCTACACATGTCAAAAAACTATTGGATGGGTGGATTTCGAACCCTTATCACCTCTTCCTCAAAACACATCAATGTGGGACCATTAAAATCTGAAACTCATTCTAAAATAAAGTAACATTTCTTTACTTTCAAAGAGTGCCCGTCCTCTCCTCTTATAAAAGGCACCCACATCTACCACCTTAACCACACTTTCAAAGCCTTTGGCTCGGCCAAAACCAGCCCATTTTGTCTCTCCACATCCCTCTCTTACTCCTTGAAGCCTTACTTTGGGCAGAAGACTTCCCAAGGAAGCCTTTGAGCTCAAATCTACGAGAGTTACCCGATTTTAAGGTGATGTCTTCACTTGTGTTCTTTTGTTTTGCTTCTCCAACCACCTAAACTCTTATTATTCATTTCTTTTGTAACAACTCCAGTATCTGAATTATACTAGGATGTTGTTATATGAAGAATTCGAGCTACACTTACACACACATACATCTAATGGTTAAAGAACATACTGTTTCTGTGGATGGCAAATTTCTGCCTCACGAAACAATGATTGTTCAACACTCATATAACACCCTAAAAGGTGGCCATTAAGATGTCACTATATTTATATATTATATATAATATGTTTATGTTTTCCTTAAGCTTATTTATTTTTCATTTTGGGCATACCTTTATGGTTTCCATTATGGGTAAACGCGATATCTTCATTTAAGGAAGTGCGGACTACCGCCCCCTCAAAGTGATTTGATTCGTTAATACCATATGTGGGACGTATAAAGGATGGAGTTAGGATATTATAAATGATATTAAACTGGAATTATAATATACCTTTATACCATTATTATTCCTTTTCATAAAATACAAAATAGAAATGAAAGCAGTGTTCATGCGTACGTACGGCTTACCGTCTCCATGAACGGTGCATTTCATTTCTTATCCCCAAATATAATGTACTATTATAAGTACATATATATTGGATATATATGATGTATGTTACATCTAAATGATTAATATAATTCTGTAATTAAAATATACATACCTCTCATTTTGTTTTAATTCCATTAATATGACATAGAAATGAAAGTAGCATTCATGCGTACGTACGGCTTACCGTCTCCATGAACGGTACATTTCATTTCTTACCTCTAAATGATTATGTAATATTATAAATACATGTATATTCTGGATATATATGATATATATGATATCCAAATCATTAATATCATTCTGGATATGATGAACCTTTGACCACACGAACAACATGTAATTGTAAGAAGTCCACTTTCGACTTAAGATCCAAATATCGAAAAAACAAACATTATTACCTTAAATGATTACATAATGTTTATAACATGGAAATAAGTGATATAAAAGTAATAATGAACTTGAAAAAGGTTCTTATGAAAATATAAATTAACTCACGTTTATTATTCAGGACGTTAAAGAACGATCAAGACAAGTTGGACTTGAGGTAAGGGATCATTCTCCTCTCTTTCTTTTTAAGTACACTCTTTTATGTAATTCCTTTAAATCTCATCTTTCTTGTGATTGGGATGTTCTTTTATATTACTCTTAATGAAATTTTTATGTTCATATGATAAGAGACCCTATTTTCTCTCATCAAACCATTTTGGAAGTTTTGAGTGGCGCCGTTAGGCTGCCAAATTTTCTTAAGAGATCTAACCTCTCTCTTTCTTTTTAAGTACTCTCCTTTATGTGACTTCTTTTAATCTCATCTTTGTTATGATGGGGGATGTTCTTTTATATTCCTATTACTGTACATTTTATTATAATATGATGAGAGACCCTATTTGATCTCATCAATCCATTTTTGGAAGTTTTAAGTGGCGCCGTTAGGCTGCCGAGTTTTCGTAAGGGATTTTTCATCTCACTTTTATTCCAGTGAGATTTATGCTACATTTGCCACAATTTCCTTTTAGTGGTGTATTTACTGCCCATTATTTTTCTCATTGTGTAATATAATTTCATTTCTGAGTATTTACATCAATGTTGTATTGTCTGTATTTCACGGGTGTATGTTTTGAAAGTTACCCAAGTCTGTAAGGGAACCTTTCACCCTCCTCTTTTTAAAAGGATTCTTTTGTTATTTCATTTAATTCACATACTATTATGTTGGTATATGTTCTTATATATCCTTATTGATGTAAATTTTATGTCCAAGTGATGATATACCATTTTTATCTCTCATCAACTCTTTTTCTGAATTTTGAAGTGACACCGTTAGGCTGTCAAAGTTTTGCAAGGGAACTTCTTAACCCAATTTTGATTCTTTGGGATAAACTTATACTCCTTGAATATGTCATTCTCTAAATATGTTTGAATGTCCTTTGATTTTTTTACACTTAATATCCACTTATATTTGGTGTATTCATTTGTCACACATAATTATGTAATTGATTTATCCTTAATCCAAGGATACCCTGTTTGTATGGGACTTCGTCTCAATCTCCTTTCATTGAGGCATATTTTGTTTTATAAAAAACCTTATTATATACGGTGTATAAACCCCTTTGAATTTTACATTTATTAAAAAGGAATCTTTTTTATACGAAGCGTTTACTAAACGACAAAATGGAATGTTTTTGTCGTACGCATGCGGCGACAACGACTTCGCCACCGTGACCATTATTTGAGTTTCGGCTTCCTCTACAAGCCATATCTTTTTTTAAAGAAAAATAAATACCATGTTTTACTTTTATTTTATTTTGGTATTGAAAATGGTTTTCATAATGTTTTTATATCAATGTGTTGTATTGATATCTTGTGATTGAAAAGTGGAAATGTTATGTTTCCTTTATGCATGTTTTATGTGATACGATTATGTAATGGTTCTTGGGAATTATTATGAAGATGGCTGGTTCCCTGAAAAACTATGGGTGGGTGAGCCCGATATAGCTCTCCAATGCATTGGTTAATACGAAGGAGTGAAACGTAACGGTTTCTCCGAAGAGATTTAGGGAATATACTGTGGTGGGTATTCCAAACGTAACCAAGAGGGTCACTCCCTACGTAAGAATGTTATGAATGCCTCAAGTTACCTTTATGAATTATGATTTCTATGATTTATTCATTATTTGATGAGGTATGTTTAAGTGACTATGTTTTATGGGTAGTGAATGATTTCATTCTTATGTATACATGAACTCATGTTTCCTTTCCATATTTTTATAACCCTTACTGAGCTTTTTATGCTCATCCCAAGTTTTTTGAAATGTTTTTCATAGGTCAAGGGAAAGGTACATGTTATGATGATAGTTTCAAGGAAGTGTCAAGAAAGAATCCATGTTTTATTTTAAATATGTTTCCGTTGATGGGAAAAATGAATACTGTCTTTTATGTAACCACTTTTTTTAAATGTGGAATGTAATGCAAGTTTTATGATCTAATTCTCTAAAACTCTAAACCTGATAAGATCCTCAATGTGTAATATTTTAATAACTCGAGATTAAGTAAGGTTTAAGGCTGGGGCCTTATAGTTGGTATCAGAGGTCGGTTTAGATAACTTTAGATGTTAGGGTATTCTCTAAGCATAAGTGACATTACCATAATGGTTAGGATTTCAGAAAGAGTCCTGGTTTTAGATAAAGTGAATGAGTAAGTATATTTTAGTGTTTACCTTCCTCCATAGTACATGATGGTTTTTTTGATATACTCACACTGACATTTCTATTTTTAATGAATGGATGGATCTAGCAGGCACCAAAGAGACAACGGGTTTGAAGGAAACTATGGTGGTTCTCTGATTAAGAGACTCGAAGAAATGGGGGATTCAATGAGGAAAATCGTAGTTGTTCTAAATCAACTATCAAGGAGTCATGATCAACCACTTGAACCTTGGTATGTTCTGTAATTCATCATGTACGAGATGACCAATCGATGTGGAAGTTAAGGTAATAATTATAAAGGTAACCATTAGGGTTTATATGATCCTTACTTTTGAGGTAATTATGGGTTATTATATGTTATGATGGAAAATTAAAGGCATGAGATAAACATGAGGTTAAAATATGTTATGATTATTTTTGACGACTTTATCTCGTTTTGGGGAATGTTTTAAAAATTATATAGTTTTGGAAAAAGGACAACACACAGACCGTGTGACAACCTGTCGCGTTGGACAAAGCTGCGGGAATCGAACCCACAACCAAAGTGCGACTGGTATTTATTGCCTACCACTGGACTACGTGAAATCCCTTGCTAGTTTGACTGATTATTTTTAGTTAGATGATTTTATGAATTAAGAGTAAGTTGATTTTGAGTTATCTATGGAAATTTATTAACCTATCATGGAGGATATGTGATTAGGTTAATTAATTTTCAATATGAGACATTAAGAGCAACTGATTTTGTTTGGAGATAAATGTTACGATTTAACTTGGAAGACTATGTGATTAAATCCTTCAAATATTTGGGTTTCAATCTTAGTTGGTTTACTTTGAAGAATTTTATGGACAAATTGTTTATCAAATGGTCATCGTTGAACTTTGGGTTTTGTTGGACAAATTTTGGAGACTAAGAATAGATTTTCTTTTTATAAAGGGTTATCCTTTTCTGGATTATCTGATCTTGTACTAAACTTTTTGGTTTTGGTTTTGGTTAAAGTCTAAATATATGGGAAGTATATAATTCTCTTTTTTAGATTAGGTGATTCTCTAGAATTTGATTATAGTACTCTTAATGTGAACAAGTATTCCTAAATACTCATCTTTTGGAGAAAATATGAGTTTGTGTAAGGAATCTAATAAAATTTGAAAGTCAACATGACAAGTATGTATGTTTCCTTATGTTTTAGTTAAGATTAAAAATAAATTCCTCAACGAAAAGTAACTAAAAAAATGTTTTCCATTAACTTTTCCTACTGGGGAATCCAATACCGTTTAACCCATCACAACTTTGCGATTTTCTTATGGTTAACTTTCTCCTAGACATGATTACTATCACTCTCCATCAGAACATGACCCTTTGTTTTTTCCTCCATGTCCATATTTTCATGCATGGAATCCTAGTATGGGTTAACTTGGGTGACATTTTTTACTTCCCTTTCTTTATTTTAAAGTTATAGTTTAATTTACTCCTTTTCCGATGTAGGACTTACAATGGATTTTTCAAGCCCATTTTTGAAATTGCGAGGACGCAATTCCCAAAAGGGGGGAAGGATGTAACACCCCAGGTAAATAAAGAATATGAAATTTTTATATTTATACCTTTTTTTGAATAAAATTTTAATATTAATTTAAAGTGAACTCTATGCTTGATGGCTTACCCAATACACAATAATGATTTCCTTTGAAACCTTACGTTGCACTCTAATAATAAAATAAAATTATTTTAAATGTTAGTTAACACATAGCCGTTGTATTGGCAGGAATGAATAGAAATAACTAAAATATGATTACATATGTTTGTTAAATGTTTTTACATTTATCCAATAATGTATAAAGCCTTAAAATACGAAAAGAATTCAATTTTAGGCATATATACTCTAATTTTCACTAAAGGTCCACTTATCAACTTTTGATGGTGAACCGTCAATAAATATAGTTTTGGTCACTCTTATAAATTCAATTGGACCAAATAAAACTCTTTTTTAGAATCGGGACATCAAAATTCACTTTGTGTAAATTTTTTGTATTTTTCCAATAAAGATCATTTTTAATGAATAGTGAAAAATGTTGTATTTTAATTCAAAACCTCTTTTTAATCTAATATTTTTTATATGATTTTATTATCTTTTTAATTGTTTTCAAAGTGAAATTAGAATATATATTTACCATTTAATCCAATATTGGTTGTTGGAATTAATTTCATCTTGAAATTGGACTTAAACTAGAGTCAATCTTTTGATACTTATTGTTTCTTAAAAACACGCTATTTGTTTTGACAGCGGGAATTAATTATTAAATTAATTAATATAACTTATATGTTTTAAATTTTGTAAAATCGACTTCATTTTTGAATTCGTAATATCAAATATAGGGTAGGGTGAATTTTTGGTAATTTTCTGAAAAACTTCAATTTTTGATGAATAGTGAAACTACTAAGTGGTACTTATAAAAACTGATTTTCCGTTTAAATGAAAATTTTCCATCTTTGTGTTTTGAATTTCAAAAATCCGACATACATGGTTGTCATTAAGAATTAAAATGTGGTTCAATGGGATTAAAATAATTTTTTTTGGTGAATAGTAACTTATTAAGTTTTTAATCACGATTAGAGGTAATTAGTGTAGTTTAAGGTAAAAATAATGTTTTAAAAAAATGAAATGACCTAGACACATGTCCTACTCTCATTGGATGTGTCATGGACGACAAAGAAAATCCATCAGTCAACTTGGGTACCCCATTGAGCCACTTTGGTTGGAAAATGACATAAATACCTTTTTATTTAATGTTAAAGTAAAAATGACACAAACCTGAGATGTTTAACTAAAACAATTTTTATATGGGGTTATACAAGTCAGAATTTTGACTATAAATAGTCATTGGAAATATAAAAAGATTTCCTACATCATGATATTTGTTTTATAATTTTTAGACATGAAATAAATTAAATTATTTATGACATCATGATGATGCAGTGATTACCTCATTAATAAAGGATTTAAATAATATGAAATGATAATGTGACATCTATGACCTACACATGTCCAAAACCTATTGGATTGGTTTATTTCGAACCCTTATCACCTTTTCCTCGAAAAACATTAATGTGGGACCATTAAAATCCGAAACTCATTTTAAAATAAAGTAACATTTCTTTACTTTCCAAGAGTGCCCCTCCTCTCCTCTTATAAATGGCCCCCACCTCTACCACCATACCCACACTTCCAAAGCCTTTGGCTCGGCCCAACCCTGCCCATTTTGTCTCTACACATCCCTCTCTTACTAATTGAAGCCTCACATTGGGCAGAAGTCTTCCCAAGGAATCCTTTTAGCTCAAATCTAATAGAGTTACCCGATTTTAAGGTGATGTCTTCACTTGTGTTCTTTTATTTTGCTTCTCCAACCCCCTAAACTCTTTTTATTCATTTATTTTGTAACAAATCCATTATATGAAATATACTAGGATGTTGTTATAAGAATAATTCGAGCTACACTTACACACACCTGCATCTAATGGTAAAAGAACATACTGTTTCTGTGGATGGCGAATTTCTGCCTCACGAAATGATGATTGTTCAACACTCATATTACACCCTCAAAGGTGGACATTAAGATGTCACTATATTTATATATTATATATAATATGATTATTTTTTCCTTAAGCTTCTGTATTTTTCATTTTGGGCATACCTTTATGGTTTCCATTATGGGTAAACGTGATATCTTCATTTAAGGAAGTGCAGACTACCGCCCCCTCAAAGTGATTTGATTCATTGATAATATATGTGGGACGTATAAAGGATGGATTTATGATATTATATATGATATTAAACTGGAATTATAATATACCTTTATATCATTATGATTCCATTTCATAAAATATTAAATAGAAATGGAAGCAGCGTTCATGCGTACGTACGGCTTACCGTCTCCATGAACGGTGCATTTCATTTCTTATCCCCAAATATAATTTACTATTATAAGTACTTATATATATTGGATATATATGATGTATGTTACATCTAAATGATTAATATAATTCTGTAATTAAAATATACATACCTCTCATTTAGTTCTAATTCCATTAATATGACATAGAAATGAAAGTAGTGTTCATGCGTACGTACGGCTTACCGTCTCTATGAACGGTGCATTTAATTTCTTACCTCTAAATGATTGTTTAATATTATAAATACATGTAAATTCTGGATATATATGATATATATGATATCCAAATCATTAATATCATTTTGTATATAATGAAACTTTGACCACATGAACAACATGTAATTGTAAGAAGTCCACTTTCGACCTAAGAACCAAATATCGACAAAACAAACATTATTAACTTAAATGATTAAATAATGATTATAACATGGAAATAAGTGATATAAAAGGAATAATTAACTTGAAAAAGGTTCTTAAGAAAATAGAAATTAACTCAACTTTATTATTCAGGACGTTAAAGAACGATTAAGACAAGTTGGACTTGAGGTAAGGGATCCTACTCCTCTCTTTCTTTTTAAGTACACTCTATTATGTCATTCATTTTAAGCTAATCTTTCTTGTGATTGGGATGTTCTTTTATATTAATATTACTAATATTTTTATTTTCATATGATGAGAGACCCTATTTTCTCTCATCAATCCATTTTTGACGTTTTGAGTGGCCCCGTTAGGCTGCCGAATTTTCTTAAGAGATCTAACCTCTCTCTTTCTTTTTAAGTACTCTACTTTATGTCACTTCTTTTAAGCTCCTCTTTATTATGATGGGGGATGTTATTTTATATTCCTCTTACTATAAATTTTATTTTAATATGATGAGAGACCCTATATGATCTCATCAATCCATTTTTTGATGTTTTAAGTGGCGCCGTTAGGCTGCCGAGTTTTCATAAGGGATTTTTCATCTCACTTTTATTCCCATGAGATTTATGATACATTTTCCAAAATTTCCTTTTAGTAGTGTATGTACTGCACATTATTTTACTCATTGTGTAATATAGTTTCATTTATGAGTATTTACATCAATGTTGTATTGTCATTCTTTCACGGGTGTATGTTTCGAAAGTTACCCAAGTCGGTAAGGGAACCTTTCACCCTCCTCTTTTTTAAAGTCTTCTTTTGTTATGTCTGTTAATTCACATACTATTATATTGGGATATGTTCTTCTATATCCTTATTGATGTAAATTTTATGTCCAAGTGATGAGATACCCTTTTTATCTCTCATCAACTCTTTTTATGAATTTTGAAGTGACACCGTTAGGCTGTCAAATTTTTGCAAGGGAACTTCTTAACCCAAATTTGATTCTTTGGGATAAACTTATACTCCTTGAATATGTCATTCTCTGAATATGTGTGAATGTCCTATGATTGTTTTACACTTAATATCCAATTATATTTGGTGTATTCGATTGAAACACATAATTATGTAATTGATTTATCCTTAATTCAAGGATACCGTCTTTGTATGGGACTTCGTCTCAATCTCCTTTCATTGAGGCATATTTTGTTTTATACACAAAATTCTTTTATATGGTGTATAAACCCCTTTGACTTTTAAGTTTATTAAAAAAATAATATTTTTTATACGAAGCATTTACTAAATTACAAAATGGAATGTTTTTGTCGTACGTATGCGGAGACAACGACTTTTCTGCCACCGTGACCATTATTTGAGTTTCGGCTTCCTCTACAAGACATACCTTTTTTTAAAAGAAAAATAAAGACCATGTTTTACTTTTATTTTATTTTGGTATTGAAAATGGTTTTCAGAATTTTTTTATATCAATGTGTTGTATTGATATCTTGTGATTAAAAAGCGAAAATGTTATGTTTCCTTTATGCATGGTTTATGTGATACGATTATGTTATGGTTCTTGGGAATTATTATGAAGATGGGTGGTTCCGTGAAAAACTAAGGGCGGGTGAGCCCGATATAGCTCTCCAATGCATTGGGTAACGCGAAGGAGTGAAACGTTAAGGTTTTTTCGAAGAGATTTAGGGAATATACTGTGGTGGGTATTCCAAACGTAACCAAGAGGGTTACTCCCTACGTAAGAATGTTATGAATGCCTCAAGTTACCTTTATGACTTATGATTTCTATGATTTATTCATGATTTGATGAGGTATGTTAAAGTGCCTATGTTTTATGGGTAAAGTATGATTTCATTCTTATGTATAGATGAACTCATGTTTCCTTTCCATATTTTTATAACACTTACTAAGCTTTTTATGCTCATCCCAAGTTTTTTTGTAATATTTTTTCACAGGTCAAAGGAAAGTTACATGTTATGATGATAGTGTCAAGGAAGTGTCAAGAAAGAATCCATGTTTTTTTATATATGTTTCCGTTGATGGAAAAAATGAATAATATATTTTATGTAACCACTTTGTTTAAATGTGGAATGTAATGCAAGTTTTAGGATCTAATTCTCTAAAACTCTAAACCTGAAAAGATCCTCAATGTGTAATCTTGTAATAACTCAAGATTAAGTAAGGTTTAAGGCTGGGGCCTTATACCAATGGTCTGGTTATAATTACTAATGGTCATATTACTTTTCCCAATGGTCTTGTTACTATTCCCAATGGTCATGTTATTATTCCAATGATCATGTTACAATTCCAATGGTTAGGTTACCACCTATAAATACTTATACATTACTTCATTAATAATCCAACACTATTCCTCTCATGGATATATATTTCCATTTTCTATATGTTTTCTTCCATTACTATTGTTTCTCTTCTTCTCTTTTATGTTTGAATTCAGGGTGATTATTCTAGTATGTTGGAAAAATCCATAACATCCCAATTTTAGATATTAATTTTTTTCCCAATTTCATTGTTTGTAATTTTAATCGGTTTCATTGCTGATACATATAACATTATTAATTAATAAAATAAAATTTTATGTTGGAATCTCTATATTTTTATGTTGATTATATTATATGATATTATAAAACAAACATGTATTCACAAAAATATTACTAATAAATATATTTCATTAAATTATTCTACACATTATAAATTATGCCACTAAAATTTGAACATATATCCATTGTTAAGAATAGACAAGGGTAATTCAGTTTCATTATTTCCTCTGGTTACCATGTTGCCTCTTCACACATATGTTTCCTCTAAAACACTTTGACAAGGTTCTTTGACATTTCTAATAGAATTTTTTCTCTACGGTCCACAATCTTGAATGTATTCTCTTCACTTGAGAGGTCATTTTCTAGTTCAAAAACCTCTAGATTGAGTACATGTTTAGGGTCATATATATTCTTACATAGGTGTGACACATGGTTCATACCCTCAACATGAACCATACATGGTGGATGTGAAAGACGACTGGCCAATAATCTTATATGATCAATGATATCAAATGGGAAAATGTACCTTGGGTGATGAATTCAATTATTTCTAAACCATATAAATCACTTATATGGTGATATTCGAAGTATAACGTTTTCTCCCACGTCAAACTCCATGTCCCATCGAGAGTTGATAGCATGGCTCCTTTACCAACTTTAAGTAGAATTTATATGATGTTTTTGGTATTGAAAATTCTATTTCATATCATTCAAAATATAGATCCATATATATTCTATTCCCTAAATTCATTCCAAGAAGTTTGAGTTATACATATATTGACATTCAATGATTTATATAGAGACACAGAATACTTGACTGGAAGAAATTGTTATATGTGAATATAACCAGTGGGACATGTTGAACCCTTCCACCTTTGATTTTCATTTAGGATATTCTTATCTTGTCCTCAAGCATCTTAAATGTCCATTCATAATGGACATTAGTTTTTGGGTGATAGGTTGTGCTGTAATTTAATTCATTACTGATGGAATATTGAATACTTCACCTTAATTTAGATTTGGACCTTTGGTTGTGATTAGAGATGAACTAATGTGGAACCCCATTTAGCCCAACCACTCCCTTCACATATATCTCTGAAATTTATCCAAGGCATGAATCTCCCAAAATATATATAATGTGGGAAGTCTATGTGAGTCATTCCACATTAACCCATATCACAATATTTATATTTGAAGTCTTTCAATGACTAGTGAAATGGTGCACAATGATTTTATCTCATTTCCTTGTTTGTATAGGCAATTGTTGCATCATCCCATTGGACATCGGCTAAAATGAATTAACATCATGGAGTTAAAAACACCATGAGATATAATTTCAAATCTTCATAAACATGTTTTCCCACTATAAGAGATGTCTACGATTATAGAACATATCTTTACATCATGGATGGAAGGATAAAGGTGAGATATGTGAATTATCCAATAGTTCCGTCTTTATATCAGGAGATTATGTAACACAAATCCCCATTCCAGACTAAATCTCACCATCATCATTAATTTATGACTCATGTAAATTTACTTACATTACTACTTATAGCATTTTTTTGTAGATTCAAATCATTCTTTTGTTCCTCATTGTTCTCTGCTTTGATGGATAGTTGGGAAATAATTTGTCAATGGTAGGATGTGTTCCTTGGTGTTATTATTTCAAGATCCAATATTTACATATCCATATAGATGGTGTCGTTCTCAATAAACATAATGGATTGAGTATCATGTTCTATTTTGTTTAGATATAAACTACATTGTTCACCTTTCCCAAATAATAGTGAATAGAGAAATTGTTGTCCTTGATTACCATTAACCATGTTCTTTGACTCATGTTGAGAGCCTTATCTGTGAATATATACAGTAGTATCTTATGATAATTATATATATCACAATTTTCACCATAGATTTAGATCCATTAAATATTTAGAGTAAATATGATATCCTATAACTATAGATCATATGTTGGGTCATTCTGCTCATGTATCTTAATCATTCAATAGGAATATGCTATTACATTATAATTCTCTCTGAGTAGACAACACAATCCTTTTATCAAAGAAACATTGTATCTCATAAAACTATCTTCACTTTTTGTTAGTGTGATTATATGAGTTGTGATTAGCCTCTTTCGGAGGTCCTTAAATCATTTATCATATTAATATGGCTAGAAATACTCTTCCCCATTCCATTTTAACATAGTTAGTTGGATAGAAAAGAATGATAATTCTCCAGAAAACATCAATAATACCCACAAAATAAATAAAATATATGGATTTACATGACATTACTGATTCTTGAACATTCCTAAATTTCCATTTTCATTGAAGGGTCCACCAGAATTCCATCACTTATTATCCCATTCCCCATGAACGCCACTTAATAGATCAAAATTCAATTTTTCTTTTCCTATAGAACATTTTATCATTATTTAATGTCTCCAGAACAATCATTATATTTTTTTTCATGTTCTTCTTTACTATTAGATTAAATGATTATATATTAGAAAAAAAACCACCCCAAAATTCGTTGAGGTGGTATATAAATACTCTATTCACTAATTACATTAATATTTCAGGAAAATCAGAACGATTAAATGGAATAAACATGAAAAAATAGTGACTATACCTTGTACATAAAGAATTATTTTAATTATATTCCATATTACCATTCAAATGACGATGTCTATAATAAAGATTATCCTTAGAGAACTACTAACTTCCTCGAAGTTGATGGATCCTGTCATCAATCCTTGATAGAGGATAATTGTTCTCTATGGTGATCTAGTTGATCTCCCGATAATCGATACCCATCCAAATTTATTATTCGTTTATTATTACAAAGAGAACTATTGGATCCCAATGTGATACACTCGGAGGTATGAACCATTTTACCAAATTCCACTTTATCTATATCATTAAATCCTATTGTTCAATCAAGTTTATCATGTAAGATCATTTTGAGATAAGATTATTTCTGATTATGATATCTATTAAGAACTCTACCTTACAATCTACAGAAATTATAGTAAAATATTAAAAAATTAGATATGAGTGTTACCTAATAATGATAATTTCCTCCACGTTTATATATTTCATTGACTCAACATTATTTTCAATGTTATTATTATTCATAGGGTATTAAAACCTACACCATTGATGGATTTTCAAAATTAGATTCCGGATCTTACTTGAATTTGTGGAGGAGAAATGGATGTTATAGAATATGAAAATATATTTCAATTTTCTGATAGTTGATGGGTGATCTAAATATTGAGAGACAATAAGTTCCTATTATATTTTCGAATTCTATCCTAGGATTTATTACATGATTCTCTAGAAGAATCGTCCCATTAACACTTATAGGAGAATAACACTACATTTATGTTGAAATTATTTCACCACTAGGTGTTTTCATAGATATACAATCTTCATGGAATCAAGGCATCAATTTAATGGTTCTAGAAATCATGCAGGATAAAAAATATTGTGTAGAACCGTAACAAAATAAAAAAATTCCATTATTATGTGATAATGAAGGTACTTTTTATGATGTTATTTTCATGATCAAATTTAGAAGTAGTGATGTCATATGATTTCCCTTATGCCTTTTCCTTTGGTGTTAGTTTATATTTATTACCCTCATGAAACATTGGTTCACTACAATTTCTTACATAGTTCCCTTTCCATATATAGTTGAATCCTTAAACCATGGGTGGTGCATCTGGGTGAGGATTCTTTACTATATCCCGATGGTCAGCTTATTTATGTGTCTTCGACATTCATGATCTTGGTGGCATTCTATCCCGCACATGATGCATTTCCTTGTCCTTTTGAGGTGGCACCCATTATGATTCATCCCAGATTTTTGACATTTGGGTTGTTGGATCCTATTTTCTCCATTTTAATTTAACCCAACATCATGAAACTATATTATTATATTCTATTATCTTTAATAATGTGACCATTCTGCGAACTAAATCACTTCTTTAATATCACATTTAACCACTTCTTCATTACTCCAAATGTATCTGCAAACTATAACTTATCAAGGGTATCGTTTTTAAATAATAACGTATATATGTATATTTCTATAATTGATTATAAAAACCTTGAAAAATATCTTGAATTCCTTTTGAATTTTTATAGATAATAAAAGATAAATTCACCTATATTTTTCATTATCTCTTTGAATTATCACTCTATATCTGTTTAAAGAGATTAAGAGAAGTACCGGTAAGAAATATTTTTATAAATTTTTCCCAGTCAATCTCCCCCATTTCATCCTTTCACTTTGTGATCATTACCTACACCACAAATTTATCTTCCTCTACCCTGAAAATATAAATACAATGAGTCATCTTCTTCTACTTAGAATAGTGGATCCCAAAAAATATCTTCTCCATTGTGTTAACAAACTTCACCAAGAAAATTGGATAATAAGATCCACAAAATTTCAATAGTCATTTCCGCACAACATAATCAATGTCTATTTAGTAATACTTGGTTAAATATGGACATTCCACATGTTTATGTTATTATTTATAGGTCGAAACAACTAGGTAATCAATTGTATGAGGTCTTGAACACCACAACCCATGGAATTTGGGTTTTTGTTCTGAAAATCATTTCATTTTCTCCCACATGAGCTGTTTTCCCTATTTATAGAAGATCAATCCATTATATAACATCTAAAATGTCTGAAAAATATATAATTCAACAACCCATGAAAAAAAATCTTATTCACTTACCAATGTTCATTAATTTAATTTCATATGGGATCCTATGTTTATCTCTAATTTCTAAAAAATGTTTCTTGGATATTTATATATATATACATATAAAAACTAAGGGTTATCACTAAAGTTCTCTAATCCTAATTGAAAAATAAACATAAATATTTCTTTAATTCTAACTACAAAGACCCTAGTTTTTCATACATTACTATTGCATTATATTAATGATAAAAAACATAACATCTAAAAAAATTAATAATAAAAAGGTTTAGTGTCTTCCAAAAATTTGGTTTATACATTACATGTACATAATAAAACATAAATATTTATTTAAATCATTTTTCATTATACTTCTAAAAGATTTTATTTTCCCTAGTACGTGTAATGAAATAACTATATTCATCAAAGAAATAGATGAGTTAAAATTGCAGTAAGCTGATGAATTTGTTAAATGAATCAATATAACATTGTTGAGAATAATCTTCATCATCATATCATAAGAATAGGATCATCACCAATAACATGATGGAATCATTTTATAATGTAATTGAATGTGTAAATGTAAATAAATTTAACATCATGTCACAATGGTCAAATACAACTCATAGTTGTGAGAATATATGGCATCACGTCCACACATAACAGATGTGAATAACTATAAATTCAACATTGTGAAACAATTTGGCATCATATTCGTGAAATATAGACAATATCTCATAAGATATATCAAGTTACTCAGTGTGTTATAGGGATATATAATTTTATGTCAACCAGTCACATCATTATATTTACACAATCAAGCATTCCATGTGGAAAAAAATTTCGTAGTCATGAAAAAGTATTTTGAAATGAGTGTTTCTCATACGTATTTAATATATCATGCATTCATGAATAAAATTTGGGTTCCCATATAAAGATGGTATAATTAATTTTGGTTTATGAATCGTAATTCGTGAGTGAAAAAGAAACAAGTAAAGAGCAGTCAAAAATTTGTTTAAAAAATAAGAGTTCTATTGGAAAAGAATTATATATGTCATAAAATCATACAAGAAAAATATATATTTAGTAAAATTTAATGGAAGTATAATGAAATGATATTTATGAACCATTAAAATAATATCCATTCTGTAATTGGCGTGAAATAGGGAAAACCAAAAGGAAAGGGTTGTCATTGAGATACAGGTTACCTTAATTCCTAGTTTATTATTTCTCTTTGGTGAATCCTTAATTATAAACATAGATTTATTAAAACATTGATCATTAATTTAATTATTTAAATTTGTACCAATTTTTATCAATTGTAGATATTTTATTATATTTATTGATCTCCTTGATTATACCATGGTCATTTTGGCATCATGTTTTACTAAACAAAATCCTTATTTTTACTAGATTTTCATTTTTTGTTACATGTAATATATACATTAGAATAATTAATTCTAGAAGAATATAATACATATCTATATATTTTTATATATTATATATAATTCATAATATTCCTCGATTATTTTTATAATTGTTGACATCGAAATGTATTCGAACGATTTTAATCAACCATTGATGGGACATTATAGGGAGAGCAGGGAAGGAATGTTTAAAATATATACATATAGATATTTATATATATATATATATATTTAAAAGGTTAGGAAAAAAACCCCTTTATTGAAATATAAATAAATTTTCAAAGACGAATATGCAATTTGAATCATGTAAAATACAATCATGTAGCTCGTGAATGAGTCAACATGATTTGGTGAGAGAAGCTCCCACCCCGACCACACAGATTTCAACCCCTTCTCTAAGAGTTTACATATAACCAAGGCCCCCCTCCATCATCTGGTAGCCCGGTGTCAATTGTGTTCATCACATCTTCCGCATCTGAAACCCCAACATTTTCCTTTATATATACTTCACTGGTACATGAATGCAACTCAAACGAGTAATATGTATTGAAATTGGATGTTGATTTACTATCCACATGTTGAACCAACTCAGGGCCTGGTGCAATATCCATCATGGATTCATCCATTTTGGAATCCCCAATCCCAACTATTTTAAGGATTGTACCACCCGCATGTGGAATTCCTATTGTAGGATCATTAGCTGGTGATTTATCCTTTCTATGTCTATATATGACAGTAGAAGAGAGAACCTACACAAGCTAGAGGTGCCTCGATGGTATGACAAGGATGAAAGATTCAAGCCCCATTTTAAATGAAACAGGTGGTTCTTATGTATTAAGAAAGACAACACAGTAATTAATCATGTTTGATAAATCAGCAGTAGGACTGCTCCCCTGTGTACGAGTCGACACATGTTCATATTGAAACTTTTTGTCAACTAAAACCAAATGATTGGATGCACCAAAATAGTTATTCCCCAAAATAAGAGAAGAATGTAATTTCACCTTTGAGTTAATGTTGTGTGACATTATAATTATTCGGTGTCATAGAAGTGGATGATATAATTATTGTATTTCCCTATTTGTTGTTTAAAGACAACACTCTTTGCTCATTCTGGAAATCAAATTCAACCTCTGTCTGAGAATCTAATTCCATGTCATCTTGACCATCATCAGATTCATATCCCACATACTTCTCATTAATGAATTTTGATAAGGAATCATTGAAGTTAAACCCTTCAATTTCAATGTTCTACCCCTCAGCAATATCATCCCATGATGGTAACTTCTCATTAATATGAGCAAGAACATCAGTACCATTTTCACCTCGAGGTGGGTCAGGGATATGGTATATATATATATATATATATATATATATATATATATATATATATATATTTATATGATAATTAAAATAGGATAACATAATTTATATAATGTTCAATTATTTCCTAGTTAATTCTTATTTGGTCTTTTTGTGAAATTGGAGGTGAATAAAAAGATAATACTAAGAAGAAATAAAAAAAGAGGAGAGTCGATCGAAACACACTTAATCATCAGTGTATCCTCTCTTGTACAACACTAAAAATACATTGATTCCTGGAGTCTTATTACTTGATTAATTTCCTATGGATTATAAGGTGCATGATAGGAATGATTATGGAAGAGTTTAGGGTTTTAAAAGTGTGGGATGAGTGGTTTTCTAAGGGGATGAAGGGGGGTTATTTATAATTGAGGATATGGGTATTTATAGAATAAAATACTGAATAAAATATTATTTCAAAGGTAAAACATGTAATAGTAAAAATTTTAGTATATTAACATTATTTTAATGTAATATAAGTGGTATTATACATTAAATATCCTTTATAATTCTAATATATTAGTTTATTAAAATATAATGTGAAAAAATTGAAATATTTATTTTAAGGAATCACTTTTGAATCTAGGTTTTGGAAAGTTATTTTTAGTTTTAGATGATAATTTTATTTTATATTAAAGAAAAATTCCTGAAATAAATTATATCACGTCCAAACATCATTTTCTATAAAGGATTATGTCTTCATTGAAACATAAATGTTGTAATTAATGTTAAACCATTTTTTTGAAAAGCATAATTTTTTCTATTTACTTTAAAATTAATGTTTTTCAAAAAATTAAAAAAAACCCATCCTTGTACAAATTTAGTGTACTGCAATCAAAATTATATTTATTTTATAAATATAAATTAATTACGTATGTAATTTCAATTTTTAATATAAAAATAATGATTATTATGAAAAACATGAAAGTACAGTTTACTATTAATATGCTTATATTTTCATTGAGTTATTTTGATGATTTTTTTGGTATTAAAATATTCACATTTAATTAAATTAATCATGAAAAATAATATATATATATATATAAAGTAATTTTTTAGTTAAATTAATCATTCCTACAGTCTGGATACTATTCCCAACAGTTATATTACTATTCCTAGTGGTCATGATACTATTCCCAATGGTTAGGTTACTATTCCAATAGTTAGGTTAATATTCCCACCATCACATTATCTCCTATAAATACCTCTACATTCCTTAATTCATCATTCAAATAAATTCCACTCACGGTTCAATATTTTTATTTTCTATAATATTTCTTAGTTTTTTAATATATTTATTCTTCTTTATAGTGATGCAAATGGGGGAGATGACTCTTATAGATTGGGGAGATCTATATCTTCCCCATTTTATATTTTTTCTAGTTTTAAATTTTAAAATTGTGATTGGTTATATTACTGATTAATGTAACAGTATTTATTAATGAGATAATGTTATTAGTTTGTTTCTCTATATTTTTTATGTGTTTCATATTATATAATATAATACTACACACATTTATTCAAGATAAAATAATGAAAATAAACACTAGTTTGTTTCATTTTTGGTCCATGTTCTCTATTTCATGTTGTGTGGGACAAAAAGGAGGTGAAAAAATTATAGGTAAACAAATTATATATTATCAGATGGTATATTTCCCTTGGAAATTATTTTTCATTCTTTCCATTTAATTAATTCCTTGATTCATAAATTTTTTTAAAAATATTTTTCCTCAAAACAGACATAGTCATTTATTCAATGAATCTTTACATAGGTTCACGGATCATGGAAATTAATTAAATGATTGTATGAGAGTGTTATTAATGATAAAAGTGAAGTTAAATTCCAAGTTACTCCCATTTTCAAAGATTATTCTATACCATGAATTATAAGAATACCAAAATATGAATCTATACTATAACCCACTAATGAACCCATATTTAAAAAATTATATAGTCTCCAATCTTATTTATATATCACATGTCCTACAATTTCCAAAACCACTGTTCAATATTCATAAAAACACCACAAATACATTCCATTAATAATCATTCAAAAAAATTATGTTATAATGTATTTCACATAATTAGGATCGAAATTGTTTTGATTCAAGATCTATGAAAAAATGAGTTCACTATAACATATCTCCCACATCTAGTAGTAAAAACCTTTACAGTTATATCACAAAGTTTATATCATTACTAATAAAATCCATAGTATATTTATGAATAGGTTATATTATAATATAATTAATAATATTATTCCACTATCATCTAATCAATTATTTTTTGATAAATTTTTTTTAAATGCAAACTTTTTATGGGTAACACTCAAATAACTCATAATAACCCACTATTTACCAACATAAAAACAATATTGCGTACATGGCTAATGTGATACAAATAATTATATTTAATATAAAAAACATTATATTCTATTTCAGTAATAATTAATCGAACAAGAATTAAAAATATATAATTATAAAAAACATAATAATATATAATATATTAATATAAAATTAATACATTGACTATTAATAAAGATGTTAATATTAATAAAATATTTAAAAATTAAATAAGAACTAAAACATTATTAATAAATCTTGAAATAATCATTCCACCAATATAAAAAGAAAATTGAATTTATAATTAAACCATATTTCATTAAATTTTGGTTTCCAAAAATAAATCAATATTGAATGTTTATATTATAATGGTCACTAAATATAAAATACCCATGGTAATGAAGAGTTTTAAAAATAAATTGTAGTTTTAATACATTAAAGTATTTATGATACATATATGAAAACAGAAATAATATATTTATTTTAATCCATGGGATTATGAGGGATACAAGAATCATTGAGTAATTACCATCAATGCACCACAAAAACAATTCATACTTATCATTTTCAATCACCACATTATGTAACATGATTGTAGTATTTTTACATTTCTTAGCTAGGAGATTCATACAATAGAAGTGGAAATAAAGATAAATAAGTGATAATTAACTCCAAGTAGATGGAGAGGGTGAACCTATAATGGATCATAGAAATATAGATTTGGTGGAGAATTTGTGAGGTACATCGAGTAAAAATATGATTTCTTGGTTGTGCATTGTTCAAACCATCTAGTAAAATTTAAAACAAATATATTTGAGGGGTAGAAACATATAGAAGGTGATAAAATACTTTAATTTTAATATATCATTATAATATCATGAAAAGAAAATTTTAAAAAATTTAAAATAATATAAAAATAAGGGCACTAATTTTTTCAAAGAAAACCTTTTCAAACAATGGAAAAAAATAAACATTCTGCATCAAAATCATTAAGAAAAATTATTCTGAATTAAACATCAAAAACAAGAAGTGAATTAATAAATTTAATTTATAATCACATCATACTCATTAAAATATCTCCTTTTATATATTGTTTTGTATATATGATAATAGTAATTAGTTTAATTTAAGAAAATGAGAATTTATTCACAAAGAATTAAATTCTATCAATTAAAAAACCTATTTATAATTTCATTAAAGAAAAAATAACCATTAACTCTTTGTTTAAAACAATTCTTTTCATAATAATAATAATTTTATGAATAATTGAACAACCCTTCATACTAAAATGTAATACTATTCAAAATCACTATACATGGAAATCATAAGATTTAGATATATGAAATAAAACTAAAAATATGCATCAATCAAAACCATACTATATTTTAAATGAAAAAATAATGAGAATCACTTAATGTCTCAAGAATAAATTTGAACATATAAGATTATAAAAACAAAAATACAAAAAATGAGAGTTATATTTTCAATAGATTAATTATAAAGTTTCATGAAATGATAAAATGATGTATTTTCACCATTTTTATATAAAAATAGATTAATTAAACATGTATAATCCCATTCCAGAATCTAGTATGTATTTCCCAATGCTGGTTGGCTTAATTACCTGAATCACACCTCCTCATAAGCGTGTGGCTGGCGAAGAGCCATGAGAGACTAAGGTATGACTTTGGGGAGACTATTGATTATAGTGGTTAGTTATAAAAAACTATTTAATTTTATTATTTCTCTCCTAAGAGTGAAATATAGTGTGAGTTGTAGGATCAATCCCAAGGATTCCACTCACAAGACCTATGTTGTTCTATTGTCACTACTATATTCTATGTATTATAAGAATAATTTTTATATCATTATATATGGTGTTTTGAACTGAATTAAGAATAAATATAGTATTAATATATATATAAATGACAATAATAAAAATAACAAAAAAGAGGGAAAATGTAGTGTCATTTTGGAAAACATTCTTCTCGAGGTTTCATGGTGATGTTATCATTATTATTTATAATATATTCCTCACTATTCTATTCAATGTAGTGATCTAGACCAGTAACTTTACTACTACCCATAAATTGGTATTACCCTATACTAATACCTCTTCATTTATGAGTAATCTCTTCACCATTAATCCCCATTCCAAAATCCTCCATTTCAATGACTCAAATTCGATGATAAATTGACTATGTAAATTTGGTTGTAGACAACAGTATTGGTGAATGTGGGGTGAATGATCACCATAACCACTTTAACTATCATTTAATTATTATAATAAAATATTAGAAATCATGAAATCATAATATACTCAAACACAAAAACTAACCCCCCCAAACAATAGTGATGGTTATAACTTGAAAAATGTGGAGATAGAATGAAGAAACATTGGGGAAATACAAAGAAGAAAAATTATATACACAAGTAGAATAATTATAAACTAATTTATATTCAAAATAAAAATAAATATTAAAACATTAAAACTCTCATGTAGCCCACTAAAATGGATATCCTTTTTAAAGGGAGAGGAGGTCAAAATTTATAGTGAAAAGGGGTGAGAATCTTTAAATCCAAATTTTTCCTCCGGATGGTCATGCCTTTGTACACATTAAATGGAAAATTTTGGGAATATTTTATTCTTTAATTTTGTTATCCCTGTGTTATCCAATAAAATTTATTATTTATTGTCCATAAGAAAATTTAGTTATGGAATATTTAGTCCTAGAAATAAAATCTATCTTGTTTACTATTTGTATTCTAATTATTCAACATATAATTCCATTATTACCAGGAATCAGCTTGAATAAGGTGGGGCCATAGTTATAAATGTTTTTTCACAACTCATTATATATATCCTTCTTCAATTATATATCTATTGGGCCATCTCTCATTGATATATATAATCACATATGAAAGTGTATATATCTTTTCATATTTCTCAAGTCCCAGATTAAAAGTATGTTTTTTCCACCAAATTAATTATTAAACTTTTCTTAGAATAATGAAATGAATCCCAAGAAGTATGGAATCCTATAAAAAGTTAATATCACAATTTCAATTAGTTTATAACATGTTATGGATGAAATATAGAAATAAATTAAAATAGTTAAATTCCAAAATAAATACATTTTTTCAGTTATCCTCAAATTACTTCAAAAAAATAATGCAATTTCCCACAAAATAATAATACGGAAGAAATATGAACATTTAATTACAGTATAATATTTATGAAAATTTTATATTCATCACTCCCCCACAATTTACAAATACACTCTCGAGATATCATCATATATCTATATCTGAATCCAAAATATAATCAAAAACTGAGAAAACATTAATGATATTATCCAAAAAATAATTTCAACATGACTCTCATATGAAAAATACATATAATTTTTACCACTCACATTTTTATTTGTTTAACCTAAAAAATATATCTACACACCAATCACAACATACATCACATTTCATTTTATGTCACTCTTACCTCAAGATAATTGTAATTTGTAGTTATTTTCATACATAAACATTCCATGAATCACCATATTGTTGTGAAAAATCTCATTTATCCATAGTGCGAGGCATGAACATGAATTCATTCATTTTTTATTTTCCATGTTAAATAATATGGTGTATGGTTTGTGGGAAAATAAATTTTAAATAATGGTTAGAAATATGAGTTATAACTCTTATGTTTAATGCATGAATAATCTATTTAAAACCCATTAAATTACTCACTCAATCCCCCCTAAAAATTTGACATAATAACCCACAATAATTTTTTTAAAATGTTACAGGATCAACATATTGATTGAAATTAATGATAAAATACAAGTTATACCCCCTTTTTATTTTTCTAAAGCTTGAGAAAGACACATAATTATTATTAAAATTTGATTTATTTATGGAGGATGAGATGAAAATGAAATTCAATAAATTAATTATAATCATCTACTAGATCTTTTAGAGGTACATCAGTCAAAAAATAATGTGCAGTGAGAAATTAATGGTCATCTCCCCTTTTTCTTACTTTCTTATCTTTTTCCTATTTTTTAGACAAAGAACTAGATGAAATAACATATATTTATTGAAATGATATCTCGAGCTCATTTTTCTCAATAAATACTACAAAAAATATTTAAAAACACCTCACATCACCCAAAAATGAAGCACATCCCAAATAATGCACACAAAATGCATGTCCCATACACTGAAACTTGAAATATCCATGCGAAAATACCAATAGTGTGGGTATGTAAAGAAATATCATCTTGTAATGTTTCAAAAATCTGTGTAGAAATTCATGGAATATAAGGGTTATCTAAAGATATATTTATATTGTGGTATCAATATAAAATGTGGATATCCAATGTAGTTCCTCAGTTGTGTTAAAAAAATTCCCTAATGTCTAGTGACTAGATTGTCAAAATTCAAATGTTCTTGTTCTAAAACAATATCTATGTTTCTCTCAAGAAAGTGTGGATATTATCAATAATATTTCAAATTGGATCGTATTACCACACATGAAATGAAATAAATTTTTAGTTTGTGTATCTTGTTCATGGATTTTAAAAACAGGACTAACTTATAAAAAAATCTTGAAAATCAAATTCAAGGAAAAAATGATTCATATCAACAATCATATAGAACACATTTTTTCAATAATCATGTCAACCCCCTAAAAATAAGTGATTTGTGAAAAGTAATAAAAATAAACATTGAAGCAAAATATTCCTAAAAAAATTCAAAACCACGCACAAATTAAAAAGCAGGTTGACACTCCCCCACACCTAAAATCATTACCCTTCATTTCAGCTCAATAAAATAAAGATAAGGGTAGAAACATTAAAGATAATTAATGATACGACCTGAAATTATTTTTTTAGCATTATGTTAATATTTTATCATTTACCACTTCTTCCTAGAAACTCTGAAATAATGAAAAAGTTGTGATAAATAACGAAAAACGGGGAAAGAAAATTTATATAGAACCTCGTTTGGGCCCCCATGTGTGTCCTAGGTTATTACCACCCCTTGTCAGGCAGTTTCAACAGTTTAACCCCAATATAAAAAAGTATGTCTTCTATTTAATATAAACTACCTCATTTTTTACACTAAACACCCATTAGTATATTCTAGGAGTGATAACACCCAATGAAAAGGCTAATATCCCCAACCAATAGATTATATGAAAGTTAAAATTTATGTTGATGAAGGGAAATGAAAATAATATAGTGGTTATCCCTATTTAGCTCAGTTGTAGAAGTAGCATCCACTGGTTATAAATGTAGTGAAATTGGATAATTCATTTATTTTTGTTTTGGATCATAAAATTATTATTTAGATGTTTTTATTGTGTTACATCACCTACAAATTCATCAATGTAAAAATCGAACATCTTCTCCATTATTTCTTCAACATGAGTAAATTCATTATATTCATCATATATGAATTTAAATTATTGTATTGAATAAAAAAACCATGATAGTTGAGATCAATTTTCAACAGGATTTCAAAAACATTTAATATAATTTAGGACCATGAATTAAATATTCCCTAAAAAATTCAACTTCATTCTCTTTTTCCATAACTAGGGTAGATGGGAATTAATTTTCTAGATATGGAAGATGATCATAAAGTAGTGATACAACCTCCCCAGCATCTTTTTTAAAATGTAGGTGGAATTTCCTTCTAAGTATGTTCATTTTCAAATTTTTCCATTCCATCCATTGGACATTAACCTCTTTAACTTTGATGGAAAGTGACACTACCATCTTGCTATATTTTTTTAGAATATTGAAATAATTTGCAATCATCATGAAATTTTGTTTCATTTATTTTTATTTCTCTGTTATTTGAATATTAAAATATTATTCCATGTAATAAATTTAACTAATAATCCATACATGTGAAAAATATTTAAATTAATACCATGACCATAAGAAACAATAATATACAATGAGAATATTTCAATATATGTTTTGAAATGTTTTACTTTTTCGGGTTTTTTAATGAAAAAAAGTTTCTATAAGAACATGGACTCTCTAGAAATGGTGATAAATTGTTAATAGTTGTTTTTCATGAACAATTATTAAATTAAAAATTTATTTTCCTAAGACTGAAATATTGTTTTCACCCTATGGTAGATCATAAAGAAGCCACTCACCGCTCATATATTTTTCATATGTAACTATTATATTCTATATAATAAAAACAAAATTATATATTAATGTATATTGTTGGTTTTAAAATTCATAAAATTTAATATATATATATATATATATTAGAAAATAAAAAATGAAATGAAAATTCAGAAAAAACACAAAAAAAAATTAGCAGATGATATCTATAGTTCTCAAAGTTTTATGTTGATGATATTATTGTTTTTCAAATTACTCTCCTCTTTATTCTATATAATGTAGTGATCATGTCCATTCCCTCTACACCACCAAATTCAAATAGTGTTACCCTACAATAATTCCCTTACATGTAGGAGTAATATATTCCACAAAAATACCTAATATGAATACCACCATTAGAATTACCTATATATCAATGAGAAGGAAAATAATTGATTGATTTTAAATGGAAAAATATTAGATAATATGGGTATAGTTCTCATTACAATCATTTTAACTAACTATGAAATTATGGAAGAAAATATTAAAAATCATGGAATCACAATAAACACAAACACCACTACACCCACCTTAAAAAATTCAGAGGTTTATCTCTTCAGAAACAAAGAGATAAAAAGTTGAATTATGGGAGAAACAGAAAAAATAAAAACAAATAATTTGATATAATAATAATAAATATTTAAAATATTTAAAATAAAAAAATATTATAAAATAAAATGTATATACTTTCCCCTGAAATTCAAATACTTTTAAAGGTAGAGGAGGTGGGAATTTATAGAGAAATGGGGTGAGAATGTTTAGATCCAATACTATCCTCGAGACCTTCGAGCATTATTTGACATAATAAATGGAATAATATGCCAATAGTTTCCTCTTTAATGTTCTTCTGAATTTTCTATTGCGTGCACCCACAAATGGTTAGCTTGATTTTCCACTAGATAAAGTATTTATTATATATTTACTTGATGAAATTAATTCTATCATGGTGAATATTTTTATTCCAATGATCCAAATTCCAATGACATTATGACCTTAAATAGTGATGAATAATTTGTGTAAACATATAATAATTTTTTTACATAGATATTTATCTATCTCCTTGTAAATTTTTTGATCTATTTGGACATCCCACATAGATATATATTATCATTCATAATAGAGTCTAGATATGTTCATTATTATTGAGGCTCAGATTTTGAGCATGTTTTACCCCCCCAACAAATCATTTATTTTACTTTGGTAATAAATAATTAAACTAATAATAATATGAATGAATACCTAAAAAAATACATTTCACAATTTAATTCATCATTGAATGTTTTAATCCTAAATATAGAAATAAATTAAAATAGTTAAACTGGAATATTAGGCCATTTTTTAATTAAGGACGAATTACTTAAAAAATAAAAAATGAGAAAATTTCCCATAAAATAATATTATAGTGGGATTTAAAATTTTTAATTATGTTATAAAATTCATGAATGTATTATCATCATCAATTATTCCATTATAATAAATAGGTATCATAGGGGAAGATAAAAAAGGAAATCCGAAGAAAAAATAATTAATAATCATTAACAAAATAATAAATCATCCAGATAAATAAATCTATAAAATCTCAATCAATACCATATAAAAAATCAAAAATCATTCCATGATGACATAATAAATTAAAATACACAAAATATAGGGGTATATGCATAAAAAATATGTTAGAAAAAGAAAAAATACAAAACGTTTCTTCCACTAGAATTGAAAAATTTGACTCAATCCTTTCCCTTCATTCTTCAACTTATTACTAATAATAAAGCATTAGATGATGGTTACTTACCTCTATAAACACCTATAGTCATGAGTTCTATTCAGCTACCGTAGGCAGCCTAAATAAGGTGTGAGATATACTCAATTTCCTAACACCAACAATTTCATGTAAATTATGTCGATGCATATTAAATGAGTAGTTTTCATGTATAATAATGTAATAAAAACTATGAAATGTAAATGGGTCTGATTTGGTTCCTAAAGGAAACCAGGTTTACAGTCCATTCATTAACCCAATCTGGAAGCTCTATTAAAAAGTAACCTATGTATACATATATATATTCTATATATATAATTAATTTTATCGCAATATATACATATATAACTACTACTCTATACCTCATGTGTAACTCACGTGTCCATGGGATGTAGTATGAATCATATTGAAGCACATATGATTCCATAGCTACATAGAATAAGTACATGGGATTCAATTCCCATGTATCACATGAAAATGGGATTTCAATACTGAGTATCAAAAGTACATGGGATTCCATGACCAGGTATCACAAGTATATGGGACTCAATTCTCAAGTATCAAAATTATACGGGATTTCATTCTCGAATATCAAAAGTATATTAGACTCCATGATAAATTATCAAACGTATATTTATATTCAACCATGTTTTATCATATTTCAAGGGTTTTATTATGTTTTATTTATCATGACATAAAATTAATGGGCATACCACTGTTCATGGATGAGTCTTGGGATGTTTTCATACAACTCTGTTTCGATTAAATTAACATGAGGCATTTAATTAGGTCTAAAAAACACCACACAGAAGGCGGGGATGGTGATAATTTAATTAATTGCAATATGTTGAATTTCATGTGTGCACTATATCGGTTGTTCTTGTCATAGAGAGGAACAATAGACCATATACAAGAGTTCATAGGGATGTTCTAATATGGTCAAAATTTTAAAATAAGGAATGTAATAATTTTAAGGAATCCCATGGAATGTCCAGCGTGTGGTATGAAGATGCATGATATAAAAAATCGTGACATATGTTGAAAATTACTATATATCCTTCCTCGAGTATATATTACTCTCATCATCTTATAAGAGGTAATGAATCAATCAAGAATGGTTGAAATCAGATGAATGGGAAAAATTCATGAAAATATGAACTACAATATCTCATTAAAAGAGCGTAAAATATGGTGATAGAATCTAATAAATGAATATTGTATATCAAATGTCGTTTTGGAGACTAAAAAATGTGATTGATGATAGATTTCTTTGATTCTAGATTTGGGATAATGAGAGAAACCTTGTATGGGCATGTAGGATCTCTCACATGCATTGATTGTCCAATGACAGACGAGACGGGTTCAGTCAAAATGATCCCATATCCCTTTTTATAAAAATTATCTTGGTTATTTACATGCTATCTAAATCTCGTAATTTTTCCTCTTGAGGAAAACCCAATCCAGGATGTGCAAGGGATCATTCCAACACGTTACAAATCCTATATTCAACACACACCATCTATAGTTAAAGAATTCCATGTATTTATTACATGTCATATATTTTTTTTATATAGCCAATCTCCATCCAAACTACAAATATCATCTTAGAAGAAAACTAAATAACCTAAAGGCTCGGTCACCCATCCATATTTGAGAATATAACCATAACTATGTATTGAAAAAAAATAAAAAGAATTTGTACCTTACAAAATATTAGGACGTTAAAACCTCCCCTCCATAAAACAACTCATCCCTAATTTTCAGCCAGTGAGCACATACATTTCTCTATCTCTCCCAGGTTTCACCATAATCACAGTTCTGATTCCAAATCACCCATACCCTATGAACTAACATACCATATAGAGTATTATTTCACCAATTAAAGAAAACATATTGTATGATCCTCAATGGAAACATATATGTCGAACTCAGAATCCACATTTTCCAACAAATGAAATTGTTAATTGTAATAGTGGTGAAGTTGAGATACATGGAAGGTGTAGTGCATGGACTGGTACCTCTGACGTAATTCTAGCTGAAAGGATGTTGTCCTAACTCTGTCAATGATCTCAAAATGACCAAAATAATGAGGAAATAGTGTACCTTATCATTGAATCCATATATGAACCAATCTAGGTGAAACTTATAGAAATACATTGTTTCCTACCATGAACTCCAATGGTTGGAAAAAAAATCTATATATGACATCCACCAAGACTGATCTATATTCATACATTTATGAATCATTTGTACATACTATGATGTATCATGAACAAAATGAGAACCTAGTACTACGTTCACACATGCCTCTAACAAGCACAGGGCTGAACGGAAATATCTACCATAAAGGACCTCATATAAATCTATCTAGATTGTTTCTAGAAAATTATTTTTTCCAGAAAAGTAAAAGAGAGGTAGTTGTTTCACTCATGATGTTTTGAAATTGAGGACACATGAAAAAATATTTACCAAAACACATATATTGCATTTTTGGACATCCCATTGGTTTGTGGGTGAAAATATGTACAAAGAATATATTGATAACCTAGTGCTTTTTAGAACCCTTTCCAGAACTAGGATGTAATCCAGGCATATCTGTCTGATACGGTAGATTGAGGAATATAATTAACGAATAAAATATATAGTAAATTAATACCACAATATAATCAACTGAAAAAGCATCTTAGATATGTAAGAAGTGTGTGACCACTGTCAACTTTTTTTCAATCTCCCATACTATATGACTCCCTTATGAGGGTAACTATAAGCCAATCATTTAATAAATAGTTACATCATCATATTTACACTCAATAATGGACGAAATATAATAAATTACTACATTTAAATTGTGATTTTCCTTCACCTGCTGACAATTGGTGTATCGAGTGATAAAACCTTTAATATTCCTCTTAATACCATGAAACCAATACCGATGACATATGTCTCCATAAAACATGGTGTTCTCAGGGTGTACTATCAAAATGGAGGCATTATAATCCAATATAAATTCTTCTCCCTATAATATAGGTACCTATAAACATCTATGTGAGTGAATAAGCATTTCCTCATTAACAACCAACTATGAGTTGGGTCCTATCCTGATACACTCCTCCATTGGACGGATCCATGGGGATCAGAAATTTGTCTCATACATACCTATTACATAAGGGAGTATTTCACTACCAAAGATGCTAAAACAAGATTACTAGTATTATAACGACCCACACTTTACATACATGTTTATTACTTCAAAATTGAATCATGATTATTACAACATATAACAAAACCATGAAAGGACCATATTGGTATAGTGTATTTAGAAACTGGGAAACATAAACAACTGGTTCATAAAGCATCTACATTGTCTCCCATTTATTTCATCATATCTAGAGTCCCTTCTAGAATATCCTACTTAATAACCTTCTTCCTAACATGGGGAAAGAAAACATACAAAAGGGTGAGCTCAAATGCTCAGTAAGGGTATACAAAAGAAATATCAATCACATCATATTTATAAGAACATATCATTTTGGAAATCCTAACCTGCAAAAGAAATCATAATTTCATAACATGGGATAAATCATAGTAGTGAAATATAATCCCAATAATCATAACTTAAAACATGAAACATTGTGTCATACACACATAATCATAGAGAATCATTTTTATGTAGTCAAGACTCATTTCCAAGACTATCATAGAGGACAAAGTCCATTTCTGAACTGAGTTCACTCCTCGTTTCAGTCTGGTTTCACTGAACTGGTTTAACCTGCCGTTCGAGCCATGTCTATCTCATTAGAAATAAATATTTGCCCAATGCATTGGAGGGAGATATTGGTCCCACCCATATCATAATTATACCATTCTTATGTTTGCCACAAGATCATAAATCATATATCATATCATAACCCATGTAATAAAAATGGGATTCCTAAACATCATACCATCATAACATAAATCATATAAGAGAAAAAGACTTCATAATTCCATTATAACATAATCAAATAAATGTAAAAATAGGGATAGAAATAGAACCCTATATTATCATAGATGGAAAATAATTTTGATAAGACACTTGAACTCCATTCTTGAGGAAAATATCTTTTATACTTCAAATTTTTTTTTCCTTTCATAACATGTAATACAATTTTAAACTAACAGAATTAGATTAAAAATAAACAAGAAAAATTTTAAAGTAAGCTTCTTGGAAATAATTTTCTAAAAATACATTCATACAGTATATGTTAAAATGAACATTCTTCTCGTACTTAGGCCGATAAAGTCCAAAAGTACCTCGTACGAAAAACGAAAAAAGATTCCTTTTATATCTTTTACTAAAAACTCTTTGAATGGTAAAATTGGATTTAAGTAATTGTAGAAGGATATAAATAAAATTACGTATTGAGGAAACCTGGATGTGGATGATAAATATTCCCCAATAAATTCTGAATATAAATAATCTTGGATAAAAATGAGATTGTAATATTATCCCTTACCTTAGGTCTGATTTGCTCCATAAGTGTCTGAACCTACTTTATAATGATTTAAATAATATCATTGACTTATTCCAGAATCATACATACTGTTACGATATCATATATCATCATATTCGTAGCTTCATATTAGTAATATTTCATTGCTACTTGTTTTTCGGGTGTTTATTAATTTTTGTTCTTATACATATTTTGTCGAATAAATTCTTATTCTTATTTTTAGGTTATATATACCTCATTTCCAGAATGGTATTAGTGTAATATATATGATATTTATTCATTCAATTCATTTATATAATCATTATGCAATTAAGATCATGTAGAACGAGTCGCATCACATTGTGGCGACGGTATTCCGTACGTACGCACGAGCGATGATATCGTTCCCATGATCGTAGAATTGTATTGGAGTGTATGTATGCTATTTCATAATCAATATCAATTTACAATAATAATATATAGTTATTATTACACCATTATACCTATCCAAGTAAGGTGGTGGTGGAAAATAGATTACACCACGGCGTGGAGACAGTATTCCGTACATACGCACGCGCGGTGATTTCGTTTTTCGTAGGATGGATAGATGGTGAAATAGGGTTGTTTCATAATTATAATAGAATATTAGTATATGAGTGATACTGATGTTATTACTTCATAATGAAGCAACTAAATAAGAAGAAGTAGAAGAAGAAATAAATTTGAAAGAATCGGTAACAGACATTACCTCTTCTTTGAAGCGCCTTTTCTTAACCTCCTCTTAGGGAACTAAAGATGGCCTTTGAAGAAGACCAGGACCTCTAGGATGTTTCTAGGGAAGTGTAGAGGAGAAATTGGTAGGGTTTGGTCGATCTTGAAGGCTAAAAGTGGTGTGAGGAAGAGAGGGAGGAGGTGCCCTTTTATAAGGGAGGAGAGGGGCACCTTTCGAAAAACTAAATATATTATTTTATTATAAAGTAATATTTGGTTTTTAATAGCTCCAAATTGATTTATTTATAAGCTAAGGTTGGGATGGGTCGGATTCCTCTTGTCCAATAGAATTTAGAAAATTTTAGGGTTCTATTGTAACCTTATCATTTAGATTTAACTTTAAGTTAAATAATTTTACTTTTACCACGTCTTTTTGTTTTCTTACTCTATAAGGTTAATAAACACGCTATAACAAGCCAAAAGAACCCCAAGTTGTTTATTATTAATTTATATAACCTTATCTAAGTCATTTGGCTGAACCATATATTTTTAGTAATAAAATAACAATAAATAATATAATATTTGTTTTAAAAACTATTTTATGTCAATTTTGATACTTTTTGGTAATTGATTTTTGTGAAAATAAAAACAGAATGATTAGTTCGAAAAAAGTTAATTAAATTAATACTAACATGTCATATTATCTTATAAAATTAGTGTAATTTATTAAAAGTCTCAAATTACATTTATTTTCATATTTATAACATCAATTATGTCAATATTTCATTAATAAGATATTTACTGCATCATTATTGTGTAATAAATAAATTAAATTATCTGAAATCTAAAAACTATAAATAAAATATCATTCTGTAGGAAATAATTTTATCTTTATAATGAATATTTATAGTAGAATTTATCTTATGTATTACCCTATATTAAAAATGTTTTAGTTACAAAACATTGATTTTAACTATTTTAACTATTCTTTAAATAAAATAATATTAAATGTCTTAATCTAATTCAAGTGGACCTAAATGGTCATATATTATTCCTAAGGTTGTTTCTGGTCGAAATACACATATCCAATAGAATTAGGACATGTGTTAGGGTAATAATAATATCATTTTTACCCATAATTACCCTATTTACTTTTAATCGTGGTAAAAAAAGTAAAAAGTTACTATTCAACAAAAAATTATTTTCATCTCATTGAACCACATTTTAGTCCTTGATATTAACCGTGTCTCTCGAATTTTCGAAATTCCACTGACAGAAGTGATAAAATTAATTTTTATGTAAATTTTCCAATTCATCTAGGAGGTGGGTAAAAGATGGTGAAAAGTTCAATAAATTTTTATATATCTAAAATTATTATAAAATGACTCCAATGAATTGCATTGAACTTTTATAGGTATTATGTATCAATTTGGACCTAAAATATATTAAAATAAATAAATAATTATTTAAATAAAAAGTCGGTTTTTAAATAGTAACCCATTGTTTTCACTATTCATCAAAAATTGAAAATTTTCATAAAAATATCAAAATTTCAACCTAGGCTAATTTTGATATTCCGAATCCAAAAATAAAGTCCATTTTGATATATAAAATTTAAAAACTTTTAAAAAGTGGGTATTACTATTCATAACGGCTGTTTTTAATAATATTTAAATAGCATTTCGTTGTTTAGTGAAACTCGATATTGCGTACAACACAAGCTACCAAGGAAGGTCGCGATTGCGTGTAATTCAAGCCAAGCTAGTGTTGTGTGTAGTGAATGATTCCATTGATGATGTATATAAAATAAAAATAAAATATTTCTCATAAAATTCTCAGGTGTTACATTCTACCCCCCTTAAAATGAATTCCTCCCTCAAAATTCATCACTTTTTAACAAACAGATGAGGATACCTCTCCCTCATCATATCCTCAAGCTCCCATGTAGCTTCTTCAAATTGGTGGTTCCTCTATAATACATTCACCAAGCATGTGGTCTTGTTCCGTAGGAATTTTTCGCTATAATCTAGAATTTCTATCAGCTATTCTTCATAAGAAAGATCTTGCTCCAGCGGTACAACTTCTGAGTTGAGTACATGTGAAGGATCAGGTATGTACTTTCTTAGGAGAGATACATGGTACACATATTGAACTTGGGAGAGATTTGGTGGAAGTTCCAATCGGTAATCTACCTTCCCAATACGATCCAGTATTTTGAAAGGACCGATATATCTAGGGCTCAACTTTCCCTTCTTTCCAAATCTCATTACTCTCTTCCAAGGAGGTATTAGTTAGAACACTTTATCACCCACTTAAACCTCTAGGTATTTTCTTCGGTTGTCGGCATTACTTTTTTGTCGACTCTAAGCTTCTCTTATGTGTTGTTGAATAGATCTGACCTTTTCTTCTATCTCATTAACAAGATCAGGTCCTAAGAGCTTTCTTTCCCCAACTTCATCCAATCAAGTTGGAGTATTTCATTTCTCTCCATAGAGAGCTTCGTAAGGAGCCATCAGAATACTGGAGTAAAGGCTATTATTATAAGAAAATTCCACCAAAGGTAGGTGTTGATCCCAACCACCTTTGAAATTCATAGACCAGGATCTTAACATATCTTCTAGAGTTTGAATTGTTCTCTCAGACTGACCATCTATCTGAGGATGATAAGCAGTGCTGAAACTCAACTCTGTATCCAGATTATGCTAAAGACTTCGCCTGAACATTGAGGTAAACCGTGGATCCCGATCAGATATAATGTAAAGAGTTACTCCATGCAATCTTACCACTTCCTCCACATATATCCTGGAAAGCTGATCCAGAGAGAAATCCTCTCTAATAGCGATGAAGTGTGCCGAATTTTTAAGACGATCAACTATGACCTATATAGCATTATTATTTTTGGATGTTTTAGGAAGTCCAGTGACAAAGTCCATAGTGATGTTTTCCCATTTCCAATCGAGTAGGGGTAATGGTTGTAACATCCCCTTAGACTTCTATCTCTCAACTTTAACATAGTGACAAATCAAGAATCTAGAGACATATTTAGCAACGTCTCTTTTCATGCCATCCCACCAGAAGTACTCTTTCAGGTCCCTATACATCTTTGTGCTTCCAGGATGAATAGAGAATGAGAACTATGAGCCTCATCCAGAAGCTCCTTCATTAATTATGGGATGGTAGGAACACAAACCTGATTCCTGAACATTATTATCCCATCAGAATCAGGGTTGAATTCAGGAACATTTCTCACCTTCTTTTGTAACTCTACATCTTCTTTCTATGCCTCTTTAATCTTCACATGTATAGATGGTATAACATTCATTTGATAAAGATAATATTTCTCCCCTTCAATTATAATTCCAAGATCCATCCTTTGTAAATCCATAAATATTGGATCTTTTGTGATCCTCATCATGGATAAGCTAGCATGGTCTTGTCGACTTAATGCATCTGCCACCTTGTTTGATTTTCAGGGTGGTAATGAATTGAGCAATCGTAATCCTTAATCAGCTCCAACCATCTTATTTGGCGCATATTCAGCTCCTTTTGTGTGAAAATATAATTTAAACTTTTATGATCAGTATAAATATCACACCTTTCTCCAAAAAGATAATGCCTCAAAATCTTTAAATCAACGATTTCCATAGCTAACTCCAAATCATGAGTTGGATAATTTTACTCATCTATTTTCAACTATCATGAGGCATAAGCTATCACCATATCATTTTGCATAAGAACACACCCCAGACCCTTCTTGGATGCATCACTGTAGATCACAAAACTTTCTCTACTACAAGGAATTGTGTGTACAGGTGCACTGTATAACCTTCTTTTCAAGTCCTTGAGATTCTCTTCACATTCCTCCATCCACATGAACTTATGTCCTTCTCAAGTCAACCTGGTATGTGGATTAGATAATCTTGACAAATCTTTCACAAAACGTCGATAATATCCATCCAAACCAAGAGAACTTCGGATCTCAGTTATAGTTGTTGGTCTTGACCATTTTCAATAACCTCTATTTTTTATGGATCCACAGATATCCCCTCTTTTGAGATTATGTGACCCAAGAATGAAACTTTTTGAAGCCAAAATTCACACTAGGTAAATTTGGCATAAAGATTATCCTTTCTCAGGTTCTTCAATACAATTCTCAAGTGATATTCATGTTCTTCCTTGCACTTTTAATAGACAAGAATATCATCTTTAAAGACTACCAAAAACTGATCATGATAGACTCTAAAGACTCTATTCATCAGATCCATGAAGATAGCAAGGGCATTAGTAAGACCAAATGGCATCACTATAAATTAATAGTGTCCATACCTTGTACGGAAATCCGTCTTTGGTATATCCTCCCTTTTGACCCTTAATTGATGATACCCTAAATGAAGATCAATATTGGAAATGTATTGAGATCCACATAGTTGGTCAAATAAGTCATCAATGAATGGGAGGGGATATCTTTTCTTGATAGTGATCTTGTTAAGTTCTTGATAATCAATGCAGAGTCTCATTGATCCATCTTTCTTCTTAACAAACAGAATAGGTGCTCTCCAAGGTGACGCAGTAGGGCGTATGAATCCATTATCATGATTCTCTTGGAGTTTCTTCTTCAATTCCTGAAACTCAGTTGGGGCCATTCTATAAGGTGCCTTTGAAATACGAAAAGCACCTGATACAAGTTCTATTGAAAACTCAACATCACGTTTTGGTGGAAGACCCGAAAATTCCTCCAGAAAGACATCATCAACACATCGTACAATGGGAATATTCTTAATCATGAGTTTCTCACAAACCATTTGTGATAAATAACCTTCCTTTAGTGAATCAGGACCCATACGATGGAAGAAATTTCCATGGGAAGGTTATGTTCAACCTTGCATCAATAGACGATCAAATATTGATCTGGAAAATGAAATGTGACTTCCCTTCTTTGGAAATTGATATGAGCTCTATATAAAGAAAGCCAATATATGCCAAGAATCACATCAAACTCCACTATAGGAAGGATCACATGATTTTCAGGAATCACTTTCCCACATACTTCAAACAGAGAAGAATTATAAACTTTTGATGCGACTATTATTCCATTAGTAATTGTCACAGCTAACTCAACATCTAATTGTTGAGGTAATACGACGATACAATTAGAAAATTATTCATAAATAATAGAGTTGGTGGATCTATAATCAAATAAAACATTTGCTACTTTAGAGTAGATGGTAAGTGTACCTTTCACCACTTCGTTATTGTACTCCACATCGCTGATAGAAATTGCATGTGACATTCCTTTATATTTAGCCTTAAGAGTTTATTGACACCGATCATCATCAACAACCCCTGGATTAGGGCATTTATTAGAATAATTCCCCATTTCCTTTCACTTAAAACATTGAAGTGTAGGAGGTGCACTCTGTCTAGCCTTTTCATTGTTCGCATCACTAGACATCTTCTTCCCATCATTTCTGAATTCAAATGCCCGATGACCTTTCTTTCCACATGTGAAACATTTACTTGTCCCTTTAAGATGACTCCCTCCATGTTTCTTTCTACACTTTGAGAATAAGGGAAAACTCATCTTCTTTTTGGTGTTCTCTTTAGATTTTCCTTTGAATTCAATTTTCCTCTTCTTATCAAACCCAGATGACTGATGGGTTACTCAAATCTCCATCTCAATCTTGAGAGAACATCGAATGATTTCCTCGTAGCTATTGAAGTCCCTTATGGATAACTCCCTTCAAAGACTTGGTTTTATGCCACTAAAGATTCGATCGATCTTACTCTTAGGTTGGATAATAATACCAGAAGCATACCTTTCAAGTCTTGTAATGTTTTCTTCATAGGTACCAACAGAATCATCATCATTTTTCTTTAGTTCAAGAAACTCCTTATCCATCTTTTTTCTAAGATTACGAGGGAAGTACTTATTGAAAAATAAGTTCCTGAACTCGTCCCATTCCATGGACTCAATTTCATCTCTTTTCCTTGTATTCTTGATAAGAATCCACCACTGATCAGCATCACCTTCCAAATGATACACTACTAAGATGACTTTATCATGTTTAGAACATTGTAGAATTGAAAATATATTTTCTATAGTACTTATCCATTGTTCAGCAACTAATGGATCAGTAGACTCGTTGAATGAAGGTGGACGCTGCCTCATGAAGGATTCAACAAAATTTTGCTCCTTCCTTTGATTGTTTGGAAGTCCTGCATGATTCATAACTTCAGAAAGATGTGTGAGCCTGGATACAAGATTTTTCATTCTAGCTACCATAACTTTTAGTTTCTCAGGGGGACAATCATTGCATTGCCCGTCTCATTCCGCATTAACAGAGTTCTTTCGGGGCCCAGCCATTGACTAAAACCAAAAAACATAGTGTGAGCAACACTAATTATAATAAGAAACCCACATAATCAAGATTAAAATTTTACACTTAAGGTCTTATCATAGGTTATTCATGGAAATTTCTGAAACACTATGATTGTGTTCTATGCTTAGAATCATCCTTAGGGTTCTTACTAAGGATTTCACATCATAGTTTCCAAAGGTTGACTATACCTTTCCTCTGATACCAACTATAACAATCCACACATTACATACATGGTTATTACTTCAAAATTGAAGCATGATTATTACAACATATAACAAAACTATGAATGGACCGTATAGGTATAGTGTCTTTAGAAACTGGGAATCATAATCAACTGGTTCATAAAGCATCTACATTGTCTCCCATTTATTACATCATATCTAGAGTCCATTTTGGTATATCCTACTTAATAACCTTCTTCCTGACTTGGGGAAAGAAAACATACAAAAGGGTGAGCTCAAATGCTCAGTAAGGGTATACAAAAGAAATATCAATCACATCATATTCATAAGAACATAAAATTTTGGAAATGTTAACCTGCAAACGAAATCATAATTTCATAACATGGGATAAGTCATACTAGTGAAATATAATCCCAATAATAATAACTTAAAACATGAATATGTGTGGCATACACACATAATCATAGAGAATCATTTATTAGTAGTCAATACTCATTTCCAAGACTATCTTAGTGGACAAAGTCCATTTCTAAACCGAGTTCACTCCTCATTTTCGTCCTGTTTCACTGAACCGGTTTAACCTACCGTTCCAGTCATGTCTATCTCATGAGATATAAATCATTAACCAATGAATTGGAGGGAGATATAGGTCCCACCCATCTCAAAATGATACCATTCTTATGTGTGCCACAAGATCATAAATCATACATCATAGCATAACCCATGTAATAAAAATGGGATTCTTAAACATCATGCCATCATAACATAAATCATATAGGATAAAAGGACTTCATAATTCCATTATGACATAATCCAATAAATGTAAAAATAGGGATATAAATAGAACCCTATATTATCTTATATGGAAAATAATTTTGATAAAACGCCTGAACTCCATTCTTGAGTAAAATATCCTTTCTACTTCAATTTTTTTTCCATTCTTAACATGTCATACAATTATAAACTAAAAGAATTTTATTAAAAATTAACATGAAAACTTGTAAAGGAAGCTTCTTGGAAATAATGTTTTAAAAATCCATTCATGCCGTATAAGTTAAAAAAACATTCTTCTCGTACTTTGGCCGGAAAAGTCAAAAAGCACCTCGTACGAAAAACGACAAAAGATTCCTTTCATATATTTTACTAAAAACTCACAGAAGGGTAAAATTGGTTTTAAAAAATTGTATAAAGATATAAATAATATTACGTATTGAGGAAACATGGATGTGGATGATAAATATTCCCCAGTAAATTCTGAATATAATCAATCTCGGATAAAAAAGAGATTGTGATATTTTTCCTTACCTTAGGTCTGATTTGCTTCGTAAGTGTCTGAACCTCCTGTATACTGATTTAAATAATGACATTGAATTATTACAGAATCACACTTATTGTAACTATATCAAATATGGTCATGTTCATAGCTTTATATTAGTAATATTTCATTGCTACTTGTTATTCAGGTGTTTATTACTTTTTGTTTTTATACGTGTTTTGTCGAATAAATTCTTATTTTTATTTTTAGGTTATAGATACCTCATATACATAATGGTATTAGTGTAATATATATCATATTTATTCATTCAAATCATTTATATAATCATTATTCAATGAAGATCATGTAGAACGAGTCACATCACATCGTGGAGACAGTATTCGGTACGTCCGCGCGAGCGATGATATCGTTCCCATGATCGTGGAATTGTATTGAAGTGTATGTATAATATTTAAGAATCAAAATCACTTTAAAATAATCATATATATTATTATTTACACCATTATACCCTTCCATGTAAGGTGGTGGTGGATAATAGATTACACCACGGCGTGGAGACGGTATTTCATACGTACGCATGCGCGGTGATTTCGTTTTCCGTAGGATGGATAGAAGGTTAAATAGGGTTGTTTCATACTTATAATAACATATCAGTATATGAGTGATACTGATTTTATTACTTCATAATGAAACAACTAAAGAAGAAGAAGTAGAAGAAGAAATAAAGTTGAAAGAATCGGTAACGGACATTACTTCTTCTTTGAAGCGCCTCTTTTTAACCTCCTCTTAGGGCACTAAAGATGGACTTTGAAGAAGACCATGACCACTAGGATGTTTCTCGGGAAGTGGAGAGGAGAAATTAGCAGGGTTAGGCTAAGCCAGAAGGCTCAAAGTGGTGTGAGGAAGAGAGGGAGGAGGTGTGCTTTTATAAGGGAGGAGAGGGGCACCTTTAGAAAAACTAAAAATATTATTTTATTATAAAGTCATATTTGGTTTTTAATATCTTAAAATTGATTTATTTCGAAGCTACGGTGGGGATGGGTCGAAATACTCCCATCCAATAGAATTTATACAAGGTTAGGGTTCCATTTTAACATTATCATTTAGATTTAACTTTAAGTTAAATAATTTTACTTTTACTGTGTCTTTTTGTTTTCTTACACTATAAGGTTAATAAACTTACTATAACAAGCCAAACGAACCCCAAGTTGTTTATTATTAATATTTATAACTTTATCTATGTCATTTTGCCAAACCTTAGATTTTTAGGAATAAAATAACAATTATTAATATAATATATTTTTTAAAAAACTATTTTATGTCAATTTTGACAGTATTTGGTAATTGATTTTTGTGAAAATTATAACAGAATGATTAGTTCTAAAAATGTTAATTAAATTAATAATAACATGTCATATTAACCTAAAAAATTTGTCTAATTCATAAAAAGTCTCAAATCATATTTATTTGTGTATTTATAACCTCAATTATGTCAATATTTCATTAATAATATAATTACTGCATCATCATTGTGTCATAAATAAATTAAATTATTTCATTTATAAAAATTATAAATAAAATACCATTATGTCTGAAATCTTATTATCTTTCTAATTAATATTTATAGTCGAATTTATCTTCTGTATTACCCTATATTAAAACTGTTTTAGTTATAAAACGTTGATTTTAACTATTTTAACTATTCTTTAAATAAAATAATATTAAATGTCCTAATCTAATACAAATGGAACTAAATGGTCATAATTTATTCCTAAGGTTGTTTCTGGTCGAATTACACTTATCCAATAGAATTATTACATGTGTTAGGGTAATAATAATATCATTTTATCCTTAATTACCCTATTTACTTTTAACCGTGGTAAAAAAAGTAAAAAGTTACTTTTCACCAAAAATTATTTTCATCTCATTGAACCACATTTTTGTCCTTGATATTAACCATGTTTCTTGGATTTTTGAAATTTCACTCACAGAAGCTGTAAAATTATGTTTTATGTAAATTTGAAAATTCTCCTTCGAGGTGGGTAAAAGACGGTGAAAAGTTCAATAAAATTTTTATATATCTAAAATTATTATAAAATTACTCCAATGAATTGAATTGAAATTATATAGGTATTAGGTATAAATTTTTACCTAAAATATATTTAAATAAATAAATAATTATTTAAATAAAAAGTCGGTTTTTAAATAATAACCTAGTGTTTCACTATTCATCAAAAATTGAAAGTTTTCAGAAAAATACCAAAATTTCACCCTAGGATAATTTCGATATTATGAATCCAAAAATGAAGTCCATTTTGAAAAATAAAATTTACAAAATTTCAAAAAGTGGGTATTACTATTCTTAACGACTAGTTTTAAAAATATTTTAATAGCATTTCGTTGTTTAGTGAAACTCGATATTGCGTACAACACAAGCTATCGAGGAAGGTCGTGATTGCGTGTAAAGAAAGCCAAGAAAGTGTTGTGTGTAGTGAAAGATTCTGTTGATGATGTATATAACATAAAAACAAAATATTTCTCATAAAAGTCACGGGTGTTACATTTATATTCTTGAACCCCCATGTGCATCTCAAAAAATAGAGCCATTAATTTCCACTCACTACAGTCCTCTTAGACTATTTTTCTTGTGAATTCTATATTATAGAATCAGACATTTCATTCCACATTCTAGGTCGTTAAGTAAGTTTAAATTCTAATGACTGGGGGTATTCGACCCATATACTATATCTTGGATTTGAGTATCGCATTGTGGAAAAGTATTTGGAAATTTTTTCTACATGTAAGAAAACAACCACCCCGAAATAGATATTTCCTCTAAAAATGTAAATCATAAATCATTGGTGATTTCTCATAGTTTTTTGTAGTGTAATTCTTCTCATGAGGATTCATCTGGTGGGACCCGTATTATACAAATCAATCTCCCTACATCAAAACTACACAAATCCCAATTCTTGAATCATCTTATAAATCTATAAACAAATATCTCTATGCATCAATATCAATATTGAATTAAGTAGACCTTATAACTTCATCAAGTCTACACTACAAGATTCAGACCATGTGAAATGCTTACCCATTTGAGTAAATCCAATAAGTGGTTCTATTAAGAATGAGAATTCCTAAATAAAATGCATTTAATAGCCATACATCCCTAAGAAACTGTGTATGTCAATGACATTCTTATAATTCCCCGAGGAATATAAGTTTCTACCCATATCTATATCGACATATAACCCTTCCTCTTAATAGATATGATATAATAAGTGAAACCTATCAATCCAATGTGGTAATTTGTTAGCATTGAATATTTTTTATTTTCTATTAGTTTATTCAATATAATATTTGGATTTTAGGCATAGTTTTTTAGGTATGAGAATACACCATGTAATCACCTTTGAGGACTAAAATAAATGAATCCAAATACTGGTGAAAAAACCAATTCACAAAAACTATTGAAAATATTGTTGTGTTCGTAACACCGAACTACATAATCATATAATTATACAGCCAAATCTACTCTAGAACATTGTGTGTGGTATGTTGTATGGTATCATAGGAACCTGATGGTATCCCAACCATAAATAGATCTTATAGAATACTATTTCTCATGAGAGATCATTAATGTGGTCATCTATAGGAGGTAATATATACCAATTCTTAACTATAATCTATTTCAACTAACGATAATCCATGAACTGATAGATGGTATTGTCAGCATTCTTCAAAAAATGTACAATTGAATCCCATGATGAAGTGATGTTCCAATAATATTTTTTTCCATGTCATATATATACTCATTAAGTATTATATGATTTTTATGTTCCATACTATATAGAGTAAAGGACACTACTTCCTCTTGAGGATGAGCTCAATAGTGAATTCCAACTATCACATTAGAGATAATCTAGAGGAATCACCAATGAAGGAAACTATTTTACAATCAATTACTTGAGGAAATTATATACATCATGTTCCTTGATCACAAATAATGTGACTTTCAATCTATGATGTCACTCCACCCATCCCAAAATTCTCCATTCTAGATCGATGTTCCTTTACATTAAATTCACTCTTATGAACATTATCACTACCCTCATGTGATGAAAAATACATCCTTCGGAAATATATATCAATATGGTCAATGTATTGATCAAACTGTTTCATTTCGATTATGATACCAAATATAGTAATGTCGAGGAAAAATCATTCAATTAAAAGAGATATATTACCAACTCAAGAGTAATTTCCATCCACTGGTGATTTCTCATTTACTGGACCCCTAAGAGTTCATTGAGTGATAAAAATCCATATATTACTCCAGTTTTAGACCATGGTCCCCATAATTTTCATAGATATAGAATATTTTGTTTTACCTATATATAATAGGCAAGATACTAAATTATATGGTACTATAATAATTCATAAAAATGTAGAGGACCTCGGAATCTTATCCTTGAGAGTATGCTTCACTGCATAGATATGGCATGATCAAAAGTCTTGAGATTCATTCTGACTAACCAGAGTCGGTCAGCTCAACCAATGCTGAGCTTATGAAGTCTAACAACCTCAGATCAGATCACCTCATCATCCTACTAAGGCATTGGTAACACAATTACCTACCTAATGTGGGGATATGATTCTTGTACCTAAATTTGATTTTAGTAAAGATCCCTTACCAATAAGAATATAGAGAAAACCTCTGTAGAAATGATGATGGTGAACCATTTTTGCAAAATCTCGGCACTCGATTCAGTTCCTCATACACTGGGGATTTTTAGAGAAGAACTACCAGCCCGAATGTCTCGAAGGCCTTCTATTTATTTAATTATAGATAATACCCCTTTTTTACGGGTTGAAGGGGAACCCGAAATGACCCGTGGCCCAAGGCACAAGCCCCGACCTGACCCGTAATACATGACCCGAAGCTCCAGAGGCAAACCATGCCCAATACATGACCCGTAGGCCCAGCCCACTAGAACTGCCCCTTCCCAACTTCTGCATCATTGATTTCCTTTAGCTCCCCACCTGCATTGCTGATCAGCTAGCATTTCCCCACACAAAGCTGCACAGTGCCTTGTCCCGATGGCGGTTGCCATACCCTCTCAATCTTCCAATCCGGTTAGGTTTGCTTTTGGTGACTACTACTGGTGCTATAATCCTCATCTGGGGCCTACTCTATGTGAACTTGTCTATTTCATGGTCTTCAATGGCCCGATGGCCCTGTGGCCAAAAGGCCATTGATCGCCCTAGGGCCCTGAGACCCGTAGGCCCAAACCGGTGGCCCGAAAGCCCAAATCTGGTGAATAGTCCGGCTGCTACAATACCAAACAGTGACTGCTACAGTTCCTGCTTCAGTACTGCTACAGTACTACTACAGTACCCCTAGAAATTTTCCTCCACCCTTTTTTGAACCTGGGTCTCTTGGATGCCAAGCAAGAGCCCTTACCATTTCGGTACGGGCTGATTGGTGAAGCACTACCACAATGGTGGCATCCCACAAAACTGTTTGTGTGTGTCATCTGACTAGAGAATACCTTATGAGAAACCTAAAAAAGACACTTCCATTGACTAGATGAATGGCCTCCCTATCTGGTAACTAAACCATCTTGACACACACTTCCATATTCCATCATGTTTCACTCAGCGATGCAGTCATCGTACACTATCTCTTAAATGATTGTTAAATGGAAGAAAATCACATGTGATCGGTTGGAATACACAAGCCCATGCTCAAATCTTCTCAAAATCATCAACTCCTCTATTTTCTATGTCATCATAATGTGCTTATGCTCAGAGATTCAAATTGAATACACCATTATAGACATATTTCCCAACTATAGGAGCAGAAACTCTCTTTTTTGGACCTATCTTAGTGGATTAAAAAAGATGTAGTAACAGAAGTATGTTTATAAGTCCTCCAAAATAAAACCATGATAGTGATCAAACTGAGGGATTACATCCTAAAAATGATTGGTTGAGTCATGGATCATCTAGTTATATATATTGAACCACTATTCTGGAGAAATATCTATACACTAGAAGATCAATAAAATGTTATCTATCCATTATTCTCCAGCATGGGGAGCACCATCCTATGACAAGGTGTGATGATGATGCTGCAGAAATTCTCCTATTAAATCTTCCATAGTATTGAAAGGTAATGAAATTTCCTATATGTAGAAAATAAAGTTAAATAATCTATCTTGATACTAATTATTAGTTCCTAGTGAAGGAAGAAAAATAGAAGCTTCTAGTGGAACTACCAAAGGAAATAATGGTGAATTTGATCCCAAAATTTCCAATGAATGGTTTTCACCACCATCGTGTGATATGACATGAGGAGATTTTGGTGGAATAGCTCAAAAATTTCAAAACATGCTCCTCAAAATGTATTTACCATCATTATGGATAAATTGTAATAGAAAAGGATATGTATATGGAATTCCTATAAATGAGCCATACTTTTGTTCCTACTCCTTATGTTTGGTCGAGGTTATAGGAAAGGTCAAATAAATCACAAGAGACATTGCCTACTTCCTAATACTATGGATAGTTCAGGGTCAAGTCCCCATATAACAGAGAAAAGTTTCTGGTGTATAGATTTTCAATTACAAGTTGTAAAGGAAAATAGCCTTTACATTGCAATTGGAATCACCATTTAGTGGTTAAAATTTATTTAGAATATTAAATCTATTTGAGTTCATAATTATTTATATCTATATATATCATAGTTATGTTAGATGCATCACCATTTCTAATTTATTAATGCACATACTCATTATAAATTCAAATTGGTATATCATGTAACATCAACATGACCATTACATTCAGTAAAAGTATGCATCATGTCACATATAGTGAATTAATTGAATGGACTACCATTTTAAATTTTTCAAAGTACATGATTCATAAATTATAATTATCATTCAAGAAATAAAATCAACTAATGTTTCTTCTCATAGAACCAATGGTTCAAGCTTTAGAGTCATATTTTTTTAGTTAAGGTAGCATCATCAACATATACTAGATGCCACCGTTTACATTGATACAGGATCATTAATTGATACAATTATGTCATACATGTATGAAAATTTATCATATTTCCATATATAATAATCAAATTACTAATTAAAATCATATTCATATTAGGAAATGCATGCATTAATTAAAATATGGCATGTCATAATTCATGAAATGTGAATCCTCTAGCGCCTAAAATGAGGCCTAATATGATATCACATTTCTATAACATGACATGGAAAAATTAAATCTATTATCATAATATCAATAGAAATAAAATCACAAATAATGGGTGTCACTGAGTGTTGAAATTAGTGAAATTATAATTGAAAAAACCCCGAACAGTAATAACCCATCCCAGGTAATTTGGTATTCCTTTATAAGTGGGTAAGTTAATCCCTAAAATAGTCTCATTACTAAATTATGACACATTCATATTATACTTTTTCATACCCAAATAAAATAAGACAAATACCAAAAGAGGTTATTTGATACCACATTGTTTCATCCTATCCCAGAATCCACTATGTGGTTCCCTATGTAGGATGGCCACATGACCTCAAGCATGCCTCCTCATACGCCAGAGGATTCTGACTAACAATGAGGGCCTAAGGTGTAACTGTGGGGAAAATATACCATCTGGATCCACTTTTATCATATAGTATAATAATAATGGGATGAAGATGAAACAACACTAAATAATGTGAAGTAGAATAATAAATTTTTAAGTAAAATAAATAGGTGGAAGATGAATCAGTATCATATAGAATAAAAATAATGATCGTGGTACGATGAAAAAGAGTAATTACTTCAATATTGGAGTACAAGAATATAAAAAATGACAATTGAAATAAAAAGTACCAAAATATACATCCACTAGAATCTTGATCATACAATCTATCCTCTGATTATGTACATTAATCTAGTATTGAAATAGAATCATCAAAATATGACTGTTTCCCTTTTTCTACACCTATTGTAGTGAGGTATTTTTTCTACCATAGGAGGCCTAAATAGACATTGAGATAATCAATAGAATGACACCAATGGTTTCATGCATATCTATCTGGTTCATGTAAAATAAGCATTCTCCATGCATAATAATGTGAGAAAAACTGTGAAAATGAAACAATCATTCTCTGGTTCCTAAAGGACAACAGGCAGTCACTGCGTGCTTCGGCCCAAGTCGGATGCTATCTGAAATAGTAACCTCTGTATATATATACATGTGGTCTATATACATAGTCACATTTATTTCCATATATATATATATATATTACTAGTAGCATAGACCAAAGTCATAACTCAATAGTACATAGGTAGTAGCATTAATCTCATCGAAGCTTAGGGGAAACCATTCTCATATATCTTATGTATATGGGGTTCCATGACCATTTATCACATGTATATGGGATTCCATTCCTGATAACCACAAATAAATTGACACAATGAACTGGAATCATAATAATATGGGATACTATTCCCTTCGTTCATAAGTATATCAGACCCCATTCCCATGTATCACAGGTATATGGGACACCATGCTCGAGTATCAAAAGTATATATATAGATAAAGACAAGTACAAACATAAATCATGTGTTGGATTAGATTTTATTTATCAATCCATTTAATTACAAGGAATATGAATAGCCATAAAGGAATCATTGGAAGTAGTTGTACAAATTTCATTCCATTTTATTACCATAAACAATTTAATTTGGAGGCAAACAACCCCACATATAAGTTGTTGTGGTGATATAAAAGATAAACACCAGAAGGTAAAGTTCATGATCACACCTCATGGTTGGGTTTGGTTAGGGTGAGTAACCTCAAACCATAGACAAGAGTTCACATGGAATATCTCACATGGTCAATAATTTAAAATAGGTTAGGTATTAATTTTAGGGAAATGGACATAATTTCTATCACATGGAATGAAATAACATGGTATAAATCAACATGGATTTGAGGAAAAATTACAATACCATACATATAACTATAATATTGTTCTTGTCATGTATTAACCCGTGGATATAGCTAGAATGGGGGAAATATGAATAATTGAAAAAATCCATGAAAATAAGAAATATGAGCTCCCACCAAAATAAAAAAAATGATGGTGGGTGAAACTAATAAAGTAATACATCATATCAATTACCATATCAATGTCTAATCAACATGATGAATGGTGGCTTGATCACAGTCAGGATGAGGGAGAATGATATAAACCTACGTTAGGCATGTAAGATCTCCCTTTCACATCGTTGCTCCTATGTAGAAGGGGGTGGTCTGTCAAAATGATCCCCTTTCCCTTTTTTAAAACAAATGATCCATGTTATTTATATGACATGTAAACATTACACTCTATGTAAATCATAGGTTTTTCCTTCCCTAGGAAAACTAAGTTCACTATATGAAATGGTTCATGTAAAACAATTAAAAGTGATGTATTTATTATAAACATTGTATTTATTCTACAACAACTCTACAACCCACTTACTACTATCTTCCCATAATTAAACCAACTTCTCTAAAGTCCTAGTCACCCAATAATAAGACAAAAGATGATCTCAACAAATTTTTTACTTAAAATTTATTGAATTTATACCTTACATAGAATACGGGGCATCACCAACCATCTCAAACTCTATTTGGATGAAAAATAACTTTAACACTAGACCCCCCTACAATATGGTTCGGGTAATTTGGAATGATAATTTAGAATAAAAATTCCCTTACATAAAATAATTATTTTAAAATGAATATATTATACACATAAAATTTAAATTTTCAAATGAGTCTCAATAAATATTTCATGAAATGAATATTATTTTTTAATTTAATTGTGGTTTTTTAAAAAACCAAATGTAATGATCATTACATCATACCATTATATAGTATGGGAATTTTATTAAATTCTAAATTATTATTTATACTAACTGAATATGTTCTAAAAATATACTAATATTTTTGTTAACATGTTGTTTTTTTGTCATCGTCCATAAATTCATACAATGATTGAATATATTTTTTTATTTATATTAATATCATTTGAATTGATATCATATATCATATTAATTATTCATGTAGTTATATCATTGAAATTTAAATTTTCATTATCCATAACAATTATAAAAAGATAAAATTTTTCATCCTATTCACAAAATGGTCAACCATTTTATATATTTATAATGTTGAGGTTGTGGACTCACTCTACCATAACAATCATATTCAGTGGATATTGGGATGAAAACAAATATGGAACTCTTGTAGAGAGATCGTGGAATTAGGTGATTGCAAAAACACAATCATTATGAATGATATTTGTTCCCTAAAAAGAATATTATATTATATTATATTATACATAAGAAACTATATATCATTAATAATTATGGGATTATAAATAGAAATGTGACCATAATGTTTCAATAGTTATCTATCCATTATTCGATATGATAATTTGAAATAATACTCATAATAATAATCTTAACATTATAATTTATAAAAAGAAATGAAAAAGGAAAAGTAATGAAGAAAGAAGAGTCGATGGCCTAAACTAGTAGGTTCATTCCATAAGAAGTCCATTTATCATAAAATGGGAGGGAGTTAGTCTGTTTCGTCTTTGATCTTGACCAAACACAAATAGAGCTTCCACAAGTGAGTCTTGAATGATATTTCTTATGGATGAATCACAAGTAATAGGAAATTACCAGTCAGGTGATGTTTTCTGAGTCACCCCATGATTCTATCACCATTGTACAACTCACCATTAGGTCTTTTGAATATTCTATAAAGGGTTATGTATCGTGGACATAGTTACTTAATGTATAATGCCTTTGTATAAATAAATTTTTTTTCCATCAATTCTGTTTCGAGTTTAGGAAATTCATTTTTCAGACATATATTTTTCTTTTAGAAAAGTTATAATTATTATAATAAACTATGGTATTACTAATAATGATTATTTTAATGAAATATTTGGATTAAAACAGTCTTATATAATTTAAAATGAGAAAATAATTTTATTATTTTCATGTGTCATTAATTTTACTATAAATTTTACTATTCATTTTCTATCAAATATTATTTTTAATGAATAATGATGTTTATATTTAAAAGATAATTTTTTAATAAATAAAAATTATTATGATAGAATAAAAAACAATTTTTTAATTATCAAATCAAATTTTTTTAACGTTTCATTTATGAAAATTTTCTAAAATATTTTGTTTTTCAATTAATAGTAAAAATACAATTTTGAGTTTTTTGTATGTTTAATGACATAAAAATGATGTATTATGTAATATAAAATTCCTGTATAATTTTATGGATTATAATAAAATAATAGATATCCCAATTTTGCAATACCCTTGGAAAATTCCATGTTTGAGACCGTGGTTTTTTAAAAACCAATACAGAGGTGTCCAAGGAAATCAATAAAAACCCCTTCAATATTTTTATAAATACCCATCAATTTATCCATTATAATTATTTAAAAATTAATCATCAATGATTATCTGATAGTTTTACCCCTCCAAGGTGTCCACCCAGTGTGTTTGAGAGCCCCCTAATGCCCCAGTCATTGAGTTTTTGGAGTTACTCTTCATTGTATGGGAAATATCATATTCTCATTTCCAATAAAGTTACCTTTTTATGTGGTATGTCTTCCAAATTTTTAACTATGTTATTATTTATTTCATATTCTATCACTTTAGGGTATTTAGAGTCTTTTATTAATGGGATACCATTGTCCTCTTTCTTTTTAAGGTCGTCTAAAACCTTATTTAATTCTTCTTATGGTATCCGATTTTCTTCTCAAAATTTCTCAAGAAATTATCATATTTTCTTTTGTGAATACCCAAAAATCGTTTATTTCATCGTTATTCACATTGAATTCAAAATTTTCTATTTTATTATGGTATATAAATACGTGAAACTCTCATTCATTTTTTGTGGGTTAATAGTGACATGAAGAACTTGTCTTTATACACGTTTTTTAAAATGTAATGATTTTTATGTGAACCCGTTTCATTTATTCCCCAAGGGATAATTAAAAAATATGTTATTATTATATATTTGTCTCACATTAATTAAGAAACATGAAGGGTATTCCCTGGTAGTTCTCTAGTGCATTGTGTAAAGAATTTAACCTCCATAGATGACATTCCATATGTTACCTTGTTGAATAACCTTGGTAATTTCTATGACACCTCGAGGATAATCCTTGGTTAAATTCTTATGAATGAATCAATTAAATGTTGTATTCATATATCAAATTTTTTATTCATGTATTAATTATTATGATATGTCTATTTTTCAAGCCACTATCATATTACTCGTGTTCTTATTGATAATTCTCATGATCAAATGTAAACAGTTTCCCTTGTTTTCCCACACATGGTCTTATAATCTGCATTTCCTTTAATGTAAGTCCTCGGGATAGGATATGTAATAAGTTTACAGAGGATGATCCTATTTTGAAGACTATTAATTGGATTAGAATAAATTTTTAAGTTATTTTTCACTATGTTCGTTTTTTCAAAGAAACTACAAATCAAAAGATCCCTTTTTTGTACAATTTAATGAATGGTTATGCAATAAAAAAGTGGGATGTCATATTGACACTAAGGATAAGAGGAATCCAATGGTCATGGAGTGGGTTAGAAATAAATAATAATAAATCATAGTGGACCTATGAAAGACATAATAATGTAATATCAGAAATGGAGACACCCTCAAAAAAGTAACTTTCCATGGAGGATGAACGATGGTGGGACTTCAATGACTGTGATCTAAAACCTGAAACCACAATACGACTGAGCCATGATAATGTTATATATTCTAAACCACTAAAACCTAACCAGAAATCAATGAGATTGGATGATAAATAAAATAACATACCATAGATTTAGGAGTTGATTAGTGCTAGAGAATATCATGTGGGGCGACGAAAGAAATGACATTCTGCAAGAGCCTGATCGGTTCAATGGAAATCATTTAGGTTTGGGTTCTATAAATATAGTGTGGAGGGTTTTATCAGTACTTCATACTAGGGGTGAAAAATAGGTTTTTAATTAGTGGTAAAATAATAAGTGATGATCCAAGACCTCTTTATGTGCAATTTTTTTACTTTAATAAAAATGTTCAGTGATAATTAGAAAAAATATATTTGTAAATACATTTATAGAAGTTGTTATATATTTAAAAATATATTTATATCATTATATATGTGATTATATATATATATATATTAAATAAACAAGTATAAATAGACATATATTAATGTTGTTATTTATTTAAATATAATTATTATAATATTATAATTATTTAAATATGTAATTATTTATTTATATTTATATTCATACCTTTTATAAAATATATCTATTTATTTATAACTATAAATATTTAATTTTATAAATATATTAAATAAAAATTTATAAATATATTTTATAAATTAATATATTTGTAAATATATTTATAATAATTTATTTAAAATTATGAATATAATTTTTTCCTTCTCTATATATAATGATATACATATTTAGTGAATAAATATTAATTTAAAAATAAACATAGTATAGTTAATCATTATTTTAATGCAGTTATTATTATTTTATAATTATATGTATTTTTATATCATTATATATATAATTATATGTATTTTGTAAATATATATAAATATAGTAATCAATATATTAAATAAATTAATCATTTAAACATATTAATTATATTTTTATAATTATTAAAATGTATAATTATTTACTAAAAATTATATAAATAATTTTTCATGAAAGTAAAATTTATATATTAATAATTATAAATATATATTATCAAAAATATAATAATTATACACTAATGAATATATTTACTTATAAATATTTATTTAAAAAATACATTGCTAAAATTATTAATAAATATATTATTAAATTAATGAATTTTAAAAAAGAGTGAAATTGAATATTTAAAAATGAATTGACAATAAAAATATTTAAAATATTGATATGTTTTATTAATTATAAAAAATATTAAAAATATGGATGCATATGTAAATCAAGATGAGTACATATTTAAAATTTTATAAGATAGTAAATAATTTTGTATAAATTAGTATTTGAAAATGATTAAATTCACAAAAAAAGAATAAATATAATATCTGAAAAATCATTAAATAATAAAAACAATGAAAGTATTAAAAATAAAATAATAAAATGTATCGAATAACAATATAATATATTAAATATATAATGTTACTAAATAAAATTATAAAATTAATATTAAATTTGAATAATTTATATAAATATTAGTCATATGGGTTTCTATATATGATTTCATTAATTACATGAATATTTGATCGTGTGAAATTAATGTGAGTATATATATATATATAATTTTGATATATGTTATACTAAAAAATAACATTATATAATTTGAGTTTTCTATACATGAAATAATCATTAATAATAATGGGTAAAATTAAAATATTAATAACTATAATTAAATATAAAGATAAATCCAGAAAATTAAAAATGAGTACTTATATATTTTAAAATGGAAATAAAACATAATAAATATATAAATTAATCCCATAATAGAGAAATTAAATTTTAATGAATACACTTATAAATAATAATATTTTAAATTGATAAATATTCAAATATATTTAATAATTAAAAATTGAAAACTAATAAATAACATTAATATAAAAAATAAATTATGAATAGTAATGAATAAAAAATATTAAAGATGAAAAAATTCATAAGAATTATTAGAAAGAAATAAATATTATATATTGAAAAAAATATTAAATATGATAAAAATTAAATATTAGAATCATATTTATTTAAATATATTATGTTAAAAAAATTAATTTTAAATTGAATATTAGATATTTTATAAATTACATAAACATTATGTGTGTGCATGTTGAATATAAAAATCCATTCATTACATATATGTATCTGTGATATAAATGTAGCACATTTTTGGTACATGATAAATAAAAAAAGTAAACCGATATTCAGTTAAATGTCTATTACTCGATATAATTTATAAATATTTTTAATTAATATCAATTTTTAATTATAAAACATTTTTCACTAATAATTTTACTTATTTAATGCAAGTGTAAATATCTTTTATTATATAGATAATATTTAATGAAATATTATATATATATATATGTGAATTTATTTCAATATTGAAAATATTGCAAATATTAATTAATAATTATGTATAAAATCCATTAATATTTAATATGATATTATTGTGATTATAATAATTTCATATAATTAATTTTCTACAATTATATTTAATATATATTATTTACTAATATATATGACTAAGATATATATTAATTTTTACATTTTTATTAATAATTTTTTCATTAATAAATTATTTCATAATTGTTTCATTAAAAAATTATTCAAAACATATTTCATTTAAACATTTTTTAGTTTTTCATTTAATTATTATAATTTATTCATATTATATGTCTATATTTAAAATATAATATTTATTAGTATTTAAAAATAATATATTTGTATATTAAAATTATTCGTTTTTAATTATAACTGTTTAATTAATAATAATCATTAATTATTAAAAATTAAATAATTTTCAAATATTTAATTGTTTAATTGTTTAAATTTATACATTTATTCATATATTATTTTAATTAATTATTTAAATTTATTCATTTTATATATGTATATTTTATTTATACTATTTATTAATGATTATAATATATATATATATATTTAATTTGTTAATATTTATTTTAATTGTTTAATTTATTAATATTTTTTCATTTCATAGTTTTTATTTTTATTTTATTACGTATATCATGTTTCTTAATATTATAAAAACATCAATATTTTAATAGATTGTTTTTTAGGTATAAATAAAGAATAGTGCCCACTGCACCACAGACTACTTGGGAAGGAGGGTTGGGCCATGTATTGGATATCATGTGGGGAGGGTGGGTGGGAACGGTAATGTAACACCTGACTGGTTGTATGTGTGTGGGCCCCCATGTGAAGTATAGGGTGGTCCAAGGCCCACATAGGCACATGTGTGTAGGACTGGGCCCATATGGTTGTCTGTGGAGAGGATGTATATAAGGAGACGACCTTAAAACATTACATAATATTGAATTAAATGAATAATTCACATTGAGGATCTTTTCAGGTTTAGAATATTAGAGAATTGGGCCATAACTATTAAAATACTTCTAGAAAATTAAAAACTATACACTTATTCACAGTTTCCATTTTTTCATAAAATAGAAACTCATTGAAAAAAGAGTCATGCCTAGTTCCATGTTTTATACAACATGACTTTTCCTTGATCCCATACTTGACCTTATTCATTTTTATATCCTATGAGAATTATTTCAAAACATGGGATGAGCATAAAAAGCTCAGTAATGGTTATAAATCAAGGAAGGAAAACAGTATCCCATCAATAAATACAAATCAATGAAACCATACTTTTCAATCATACCATACCCCATGAAATCATAAGATTTATGAATAACACGCAGAAATAATAAATCATAAAGGTCACTTGTGGAATACATAACATACTTACCTTATAGGTTTCACAACTACATACATAGTTACATTGGAATTCCCATCATAGTTTATTCCCTAAATCTCTTAGAGGAAACATTAACGTTTACCTCTATCACATTACCCAATGCATTGGAAAGCTATCTTGGGCTCACCCGCAAAAGGTTTATCATGTAACCACCCCTATACGTAAAAAATTCCCAATAACAATAACATATTCATAACACATAAAACAAGAATAAGGTAAATATAACATTTCCACATTGCAATCACAATATATCATTTCAAAATATTGACACAATCAATGTTTTGTCAAACCATTTTCAAAACCATTTAAAACATTTAATAAAGAGGTTTTTTAATCAATGTGTCCCATACCACATTGAAGCTTTTAAAGGAATTAAAATTTTAAAACATTAATGTCCATATAAATAAATCTTGAAAACCATTTTGAAAACATGGACATTAATGGGAGTGATTTAGAAAAATAAATCTTTAAAACATTTAAATTGATATTTTAGTTACAGACTTTCTAACCAAATGAGGGACCATTGAATAAAAAAAATAAGTAATAACAATAATTAAATATTTAAATATCATGAGAATAATGAGAATAATGATATCATATGTTAAGGGGAAATATATACACCATGTAAAAGTGAATTGTTGTTTATCAATAAAATAGTTTCATGGAATATAAATTGAGACAAAGTCCCTTAAAAAGATCTTATCATTAGATTAAGGATAAATCAATGTCATAATTATGTTTGAAAAATAATAACACACCCAATATAAGTGTATATTAATTTTAAGGCAATCAGAGTTCATTCACACATCTTCATAGCATGAAATAATCAAGAAGTATAAGTTTAACCCAATAAATTTAAAATTGGGTGAAGAAGTTACCTTACAAAAATTTGACAGCCTAACGGCTTCACATAAAATTTCAGAAAAAGGTTTGATGAGAGATAAAATTGTATATCATCATTTGGACATAAAATTGACATCAATAAGGATATAGAAGAACCTTTCCCCCACATAATAAGTTGTAAATTAAAATACATAACAAAAAGAAGTCTTTTTAAAAGAGGAGGGTGAAAGGTTCCATTACCAATTTGGTAAAATATGAAAGATACACCATATGAAAGAAAGATTATAAACTGAAGATGTAAATACCAATAAAAAGTGAGATGAAAACTCTTCACCACGTAGCAATCAATCGAGTCATATAACAAAAAATTAATAAATGCCAAATGATTCATAGAATACCATGAATATAATATAATCATTATAATATATATCAAATGTCAGTGCACAATACACCACATAAAATAAATAAGTGGAGAACAAAATTAAATCTCATGGAATTAAAAGTGAGATTAGAAACCCCTTACCTCGTGCCAGACATGAATCGTTTGTTCCATGTTCTACCTGATTAATAATCATAAGTGGATTTATGAATTATTAAGACAAATTTTCAAGTTATTTATTCATTTTATAAATAAAAAATTACCTTTCTACAACAATTATTTAATTATTTGAGTTCATATTAGACATTTTGTTGATGTTCAGAGCTTCAGTAAAAAATGAACTTGTTATAATTACAATTTGTCCATGTGTTCAAAATTCAATTATCTCAAGAATTATATTCATGATTTAGATATCATATATATCATATGTATCCGGTATATATATGTATTTATAATACATTATTACATTTAGAGATAAGAAATGAAATGCACCGTTCATGGAGACTGTAAGTCGTACGTACGCATGAACGCTTCGTTCATGTGTAACGCCCCGACCCCAGCTACCCAGAGTCGGTGCATTACTTCATAACATTGGCATGATCAAAAAAGATCAAGTCTCGAAAGACCGATTAGTTTAGTAGCCTTGGAAACACTAGATACATTCATAAATGTTACATTACATCATAAAGTGAAAACTACAATAAAAAAGTCTCCATAGTCCACACTCATATCCTATTATGACTATCCCTGAAGGTCATTCATAAAATACTTCTTCACATCCTGGAAAATATTAAAACATTGAAAGGGGTGAGCTCAGATGCTCAGTAAGGATAATAATATTGCGGAAGCTTTCATAAATTAACATTAACATTTAAGGCAATGTATAACTAAAGCAAAAGCCTTTTTAAACTTGAACTTCAACATAATATGGCAAAAATAAAATTAAATAATGCCATTTACTTACTCACATGGATATTCTACTAGTCGAATAATCTCATGCAATATCAATAACCACTTTCATAATGATGGAATGCATAATGCCAGACTATCATAACCACGTAGCCAAGGCCTCGTGCCAAGAACACAAATAAGATTTTGTCAAGGCCTCGTGCCAAGACAGTAGTTTGTCTCATGAGACCTACCGATGCATTGAGGAGCTATAGCGGGCTCCACCCGTCACTTATTAAGTCCAATGCATTCCTCATATGAACAGGTTTAAACATATCATAAACCATAACGTAATCATATCACATAAAATATGCATAAAGGAAACATAACATTTCCACATTTCAATCACAAGATATCAATAAAACACATTGATATAATAAAAACAATTTCAAAACCATTTTCAATACCAAAATAAATGAAAATTAAAACTTGGAATTTATTTTTCATTTTAAAAAAAGTTATGTCTTGTAGAGGAAGCCGAAACCCAAATAATGGCCATGGCGGCGGAGAATTCGTTGTCTCCGCATACGTACTCCAAGAAAAACATTCCTTTTTTTTCATTTATTAAAATATTTCGTATAAAAAGATTCCTTTTGAATAAACGTAAAAGTCAAAGGGGTTTATACACCGTATAAAGGAAAGTTGTGTATAAAACCAAATATGCCTCAATGAAAGGAGATTGAGAAAAGGTCCCTCACAAAGATCATTTAAAATAAAATAGATCTATTATGTGTATTCACTATAATTACACATAAAGAAATTACAAATACAATATAGCACATAATAATATCATGACATAATTTGAAAGTAAGAGATTAACCCAAAGAATGGAAATTGGGTTAAGAAGTTCCCTTACCTTGCGTCCTATCTTGACTCGACTGTTCTTTAACCTCCTGAATAATAAAATAGAGTTAATTTATAGTTTCTTAAGATCCTTTTGAAGTTTCTTATTCCTTTAATATCACTTATTATCATGTTATGAACATTATATAATTATTTAAGTTAATAACGGTCGTTTTGTCGATCTTTGGTACTTGAGTCAAAAATAGACTTCTTATAATTACAAGATGTTCATGTGATGAAATATCCGTTATATCCAGAATTATATTCATGAAATAGATATCATAAATCTCATATATATCCAGTATATACATTCAATAATAATATTACATGACATTTAGAGGTAAGAAATGAAATGCACTGTTCATGGAGACGGTAAGCCGTACGTACGCATGAACGCTACTTTCATTTCTATTTCATATTTAATGGAATGAAATCATAATGATATAAAGGTATATTATAATTCCAGTATAATATCATATATAATATCATGTACTCCATCCTTTATACATCCCACATATGGCATTAACGATTCAAATCACTTTGATGGGGCGGTAGTCCGCACTTCCTAAAATGAAAATATCGCGTTTACCCATAATGGATACAATAAAGGTATGTCATAAATGAAAAATACAGAACCTTAAGTAAAACATAAACATATTATATATCATATATATAAATATAGTTAAATCTTAATGGCCACCTTGGAAAGTGTTATATGAGTGTTGAACAATCATCGTTTCGTGAGGCAGAAATTCGCCATCCACAGAAACAGTATGTTATTTAACCATTAGATGTATGTGTGTGTAAGTGTAGCTCGAATACTTCTTATAACAACATCCTAGTATATTGAGGATACTGGTGTTTTTACAAATGAAATTAATAAAAAGAGTTTTGGGGGTTTGAGAAGAAAAATAAAACAAAATAACATAAGAGAAGACATTACCTTAAAATCGGGTAACTCTTTTGATTTCAGCCAAAGGCTTCCATGGAAAGAATTCTGCCCAAAGTAAAGGATTCTAGGAGTAAGGTATGGAAGTTGGGGGATTATTTGGGCATAGGTTGGCTGAGACAAAAGGCTTTTAAGGCATGAATAAGGTGGTAGAGGTGGGGGCCTTTTATAAGAGGAGAGGAGGGGCACTCTTGGAAAGATTGAAATGTGACTTTATTATGAAATGATTTTTTCGGATTTTAAAGGTCCCACACTTATATAATTCAAGGATAAGGTGATAAGGGTTCAGAATATACTCATCCAATAGGTTTTTGACAAGTGTAAGTCTTATATTTTACCTTATCTTTTCATTTTATTTAAATCGTTAATTAATGAGGTAATTGTTGCATCATCATGGTGTCATAAATAATTTAATTTATTTAATGTCTAAAAATTATAAAAAAAATATCATGATGTAGGAAATATTTTTAGATTTATAATTAATATTTATATTCAAAAATAGGACTTTTATAACCTCGTTTAAAAATTGTTTTAGTTAAACCACTTATGTTTGTGACATTTTTATTTTAACTTTAAATAAAAGTTATTTATGTCATTTTCCTACCAAAGTGGCTCCATGGGGTCCCCAAGTAGACCCATGTATTGTCTTGGTCGGCCATGACTCATCAAATAGGTGTAGGACAAGTGTAAAGGCCATTTCATATTATTATAACATTATCTTTACCTTAAATTACACTAATTGCCTTTAATCGCGATTAATTAAACTTAAAAGTTACTATTCACCAAAAAATTATTTTAATCCCATTGAACCACATTTTACTTCCTAACGAAAACCATGTATGTCGGAGTTTTGAAAATCAAATCACAGAAGTGGTAATATTTCATTTAAACGAAAAATCAGTTATTTAACTACCACTTAGTGGTTTCACTATTCATCAAAAATTGAAGTTTTTCAGAACAATGCCAAAATTTCACCCTAAGATATTATTGATATTATGAATTCAAAAATGATGTCTATTTTACAAAATTCCATACATATAAGTTTCATGAATTAATTTTATAATTAATTCCCACTGTCACAACAAATAGCGTGTTTTTAAGAAACAATATATATCAAAAGATTGACAATTGTTTATGTCCAATTTCAAAGTGAAATTAATTCTAATGAACACCATTGGATAAAATGGTAAAAATATATTCTAATTATACTTTAAAACCACTCAATAGTATAATTTATTACTATAAATTATTTTGATTTAAAAAGTTGTTTTTAAGTATTTTTCACTATTCATAAAAAATTAGAAGTTCTCAGAAAATTACAAAAAATTCAACATAGGCTAATTTTGATATTACAAATACAAAAATGAATTCCATTTTCAAATATAAAATTTCTATAAATTTAAAAAGTGGTTATTACTATTCATAACGGCTACTTTGATTAGTCGCAGTGTGTTAGAACATGAACTTGTGTACAATGCAAGCTATTTCATTATTGAAAGAGAGGCGTATCGTGGAAGCTCGTGGTGTTACATTCTCCCCTCCTTCAATAAATTGAATCCTCGCAATTTGAAATTTTTCTTTGAAAATAAAAGGTTGAAAATAGAAAATACCTTTGTGGAAAACCCACATCGGAAATAAGGTTAATAAAAATACAACTTTAAAAGAAAGAAAGATAAGTAAAAAAGGTCACTTGAGATAGCCCATACTAGGATTCTATGAAAATATGGATATGGAAGAAAAACAAACCATCAAGGTCTGATGGAGAGTTATAGAAAACTGGATTATGAGAAAGCTAACAATAAGAAAATCACAAACTTGTGATTGGTTAAACGATCATTGAATCCGCAGTTGGAAAATTTAACAGACAACGTTTCTGTTTTAAGTTACCTTTTATAAATTTGAGGAATTTATTTAGGATATTTACTAAGAACATAAGGAAATATACTTACTTGTCATGTAGACTTTCATTCTTTAATAAATTTTTACCACAAATCCATCTTTCACTCTAAAAGGTAATATAACTCAAAAATATTCTATTTATCCTAATTCTATAAGGTTCCAAATATTAACACATACCATTTTGATTATTAAAACTATTTTTTAATAACCAGGGACTTCCTGTAGGCTAGTGGTAGGTAATAAAGGCCTGTCTCACTATGGTTGTGGGTGCGATTCTTGCAGCTTTGTCCGACGCGACGGGTTATGCCCCACCCTGCAGGTTGTCCTTTTCCTAAAAATATAGTATTATAATATTCCAAAAATAATCTTCATAAATGTTTTAACCTTAAACAATACTATCCAAAGTTCAAATTAATCCATTCCAACCTTTATAGTTATCCAAAATACTTCTGTCCAACTCACAGTCCAAATTTTATAAGGAAGGTAAACATAATGAAGATCCTTTTTTCCACGTAACAACATGTGAACACCTTCATCATGTATTCTTTTAAAACACTGCAACATACTGAATTACCATAAATCCTTATTGATTACATTCATGATCCCTTATTCCTTATAGAATACTAGATATACTCCTTCTATCAAAAAAATGAATACAAATCATTAATCAGTTTCAAGGAAGTTAAGAATATCTAATATAATTCATCCAAATCAATCATGTATTATTCCAAAATCACTATCTCGGTATCAGAACCATATTATGGTTTATCTTTCTCTCAACCATATATTTTCCAAAAATTTAACCTGCTGTGGAGTCACTTTTCTTGGTTCCACACAATCTCAAGTCCTTGATGAAATAGTACTACAATACAATCCTTATATACTCCATAATTATTATAACCAGTACATCATCGATACAACACTAAAATGACAAAATTATTTAATAACAACATAAGAACTATAATCATTACTCCTCATCTGTTGTAGTATCATAACATGATTATTATCCAATAACATCACTTGGGGAATACTCTGATGATTTGGACATTGGTTTGCGTAGTGTCCCCACTCATTGCAGATAAAGCATTGTACATTTAAAAACTTTTTCTTACCCTTGCAGTCACGCACTTGGTGTCCTTTTTCTCCACACTTATAACAAACTTCCATTCCCTTCAGGCAAGTTCCAAGGTTTTTCTTCCCACAGTAATCACATATTGGAATATTCTTTTCTTCCCTCGTCCTTTTATCCATCATTCTCTCTTCCATCCTTTTTCTTCTCTTTCATCCCTTTAAATCCATAAGACTCGGAGAATTCTCTACTTATCTTATTAACACATGATACTATTTCTTCATATGTTGAGAACACATGGGAGACTATTTCCCTTCTAAATGTTGGCTTAATACCATGAAATATATGATCCTTCTTACTCTTTGGATCATACGTATTGATGGAGTTCACATTCCTTCTACTGGGCGCCATTTATATAAAATGGCATAAACTAGGTTAGTTTATGAATCGAAATACATAATAACAAACTTGCAAAACACTTAACATAAATTGAACTATTTATCGATATAATCTATAATCACAAAATGTTTTCTTTTAGTAATTATATATTCATAATCCCTTCATAATGGTTTGTAAAGAAAATGATAATTATCCTAAGCATATCCCTCGGGAGTATTGTAACCAAGAGTGCAGCAAGGCCCGTTGTCGTGCACTAGTTCCCGTTCGAGTCTAGCTCAAAGCGGTGTTTTTGGGGTTTACCCCTAGGTACATCTGTCCCAGAGCCGCCTCTACCTACTCGTATCCAGACAGGGATGTATTGCTCAGAAAACTCACAACATCTCTATAATACCAAAATTCTAGGATGTTCTTATATACTAATCCTCAAAGTCTATCTTTGGGCTATGTTCTCTAATCAGAGTTTATCTAAATCTAGCATCCAAGGTTAGTACTAAACTGCCTCTGATACCAACTATAACACCCCAACCCCAGCTACCCAGAGTCGGTGCATTACTTCGTAACATTGGCATGATCACAAAAGATCAAGTCTCGAAAGACCGATTAGTTTAGTAGCCTTGGAAACACTAGATACATTCATAAACGTTACATTACATCATAAAGTGAAAAACTACAATAAAAAAGTCTCCATAGTCCACACTCATATCCTATTCTGACTATCCCTGCAGGTCATTCATAAAATACTTCTTCATATCCTGGAAAATATTAAAACATTGAAAGGGGTGAGCTCAGATGCTCAGTAAGGATAACAATATTGCAGAAGCTTTCCTAAATAAACATTAACATTTAAGGCAATGTATAACTAAAACAAAATCCTTTTTAAACTTGAACTTCAACATAATATGGCAAAAATAAAATTAAATAATGCCATTTACTTACTCACATTGATATTCTACTAGTCAAATAATCTCATGCAATATCAATAACCACTTTCATAATGATGGAATGCATAATGTCAGACTATCATAACCACGTAGCCAAGGCCTCGTGCCAAGACCACAAATAAGATTTTGTCAAGTCCTTGTGCCAAGACACTAGTTTGTCTCATGAGACCTACCGATGCATCGAGGAGCTATAGCGGGCTCCACCAATCACTTATTAAGTCCAATGCATTCCTCATATGAACAGGTTTAAACATATCATAAACCATAACGTAATCATATCACAAAAAGTATGCATAAAGGAAACATAAAATTTCCACATTTCAATCACAAGATATCAATAAAACACATTGATATAATAAAAACACTTTCAAAACCATTTTCAATACCAAAATAAAAGAAAATTAAAACATGAAATTTATTTTTCATTTTAAAAAATGTTATGTCTTGTAGAGGAAGCCGAAACCCAAATAATGGGCATGGCGGTGGAGAAGTAATTGTCGCTTCATACGTACGACAAGGAAAAAAATTCCTTTTTGTCATTTATTAAAAGACTTCATATAAAAAGATTCCTTTTTAATAAACTTAAAAGTCAAAGGGGTTTATACACCGTATAAAGGAAAGTTCTGTATAAAACCAAATATGCCTCAATGAAAGGAGATTGAGACAAAGTCCCTCACAAAGATCATTTAAAAAAATAGATCTATTATGTGTATTCACTATAATTACACATAAAGAAAGTACAAATACAAGATAGGACATAATAATATCCTGAAATAATTTGAAAGTAGGAGATTAACCCAAAGAATGGAAATTGGGTTAAGAAGTTCCCTTACCTTGCGTCCTGTCTTGACTCGACCATTCTTTAACCTCCTGAATAATAAACTAGAGTTAATTTATAGTTTCTTAAGAACCTTTTCAAGTTTCTTATTCCTTTAATATCACTTATTATCATGTTATTAACATAATGTAATTATTTAAGTTAATAACGGTCGTTTTGTTGATCTTTGGTACTTGAGTCAAAAATAGACTTCTTATAATTAAAAGTTGTTCATGTGGTGAAATATCCATTATATACAGAATTATATTCATGATATATATATCATATATCTCATATATATCCAGTATATACATTCATTCATAATATTACATGACATTTAGAGGTAAGAAATGAAATGCACCGTTCATGGAGACGGTAAGCCGTACGTATGCATGAACGCTACTTTCATTTCTATTTCATATTTAATGGAATGAAATCATAATGATATAAAGGTATATTATAATTACAGTATAATATCATATATAATATCATTTACTCCATCCTTTATACATCCCACATATGGCATTAACGATTCAAATCACTTTGAGGGGGCGGTAGTCCGCACTTCCTAAAATGAAAATATCGCGTTTACCCATAATGGAAACAATAAAGGTATGCCATAAATGAGAAATACAGAACCTTAAGTAAAACATAAACATATTATATATCATATATATAAATATAGTGACATCTTAATGACCACCTTTTAAGGTGTTATATGAGTGTTGAACAATCATCGTTTCGTGAGGCCGAAATTCGCCATCCACAGAAACAGTATGTTCTTTAACCATTAGATGTAGGTGTGTGTAAGTGTAGATCGAATCCTTCTTATAACAACATCCTAGTATATTGAGGATACTGGTGTTTTTACAAATAAAATGAATAAAAAGAGTTTAGGGGGTTGGAGAAGAAAAATAAAACAAAATAACATACGAGAAGACATTACCTTAAAATCGGGTAACTCTTTTGATTTGATCCAAAGGCTTCCTTGGGAAACATTCTGGTCAAAGTGAGGCTTCTAGGAGTAAGGGAGGGAAGTTGGGGGAGTATTTGGGCAGAGTTTGGCCGAGCCAAAAGGCTTTGAAGGTGTGAATAAGGTGGTAGAGGTGGGGGCCTTTTATAAGAGGAGAGGAGGGGCACTCTTGGAAAGATTGAAATGTTAATTTATTATGAAATTCTTTTTCAGATTTTAAAGGTCCCACACTTATATAATTCGAGGATAATGTGATAAGGGTTCCAAATATACTCATAAAATAGGTTTTTGAAAAGTGTAAGTCTTAGATTTTACATTATCTTTTCATTTTATTTAAATCGTTAATTAATGAGAAAATTGCTGCATCATCATGGTGTCATAAATAATTTAATTTATTTAATGTCTAAAAATTATAAAAAAAATATCATGATGTAGGAAATCGTTTTATATTTCTAATTAATATTTATAGTCAAAAATATGACTTGTATAACCCCATTTAAAAATTCTTTTAGTAAAAAAACTTATGTTTGTGACATTTTTATTTTAACTTTAAATAAAAGTTATTTATGTGATTTTCCTACCAAAGTGGCTCCATGGGGTCCCCAAGTTGACCCATGTATTTTCTTGGTCGTCCATGACTCATCCAATAGGTTTAGAACAAGTGTAAAGGTCATTTCATATTATTATATCATTATCTTTACCTTAAATTACACTAATTGCCTTTAATCGTGATTAATTAAACATAAAAGTTACTGTTAACCAAAAAATTATTTTAATCCCATTGAACCACATTTTACAACCTAATGAAAACCATTTATGTTGGATTTTTGAAAATCAAATCATAGAAGTGGTAATATTTCATTTAAATGAAAAATTAGTTATTTAACTACCACTTAGTGGTTTCACTATTCATCAAAAATTGAAGTTTTTCAGAACAATGCCAAAATTTCACCCTAAGCTATAATTGATATTCTGATTTCAAAAATGATGTCTATTTTAAAAAAATCCAAACATATAAGTTGCATTAGTTAATTTTATAATTAATTCCCGTTGTCACAACAAATAACGTGTTTTTAAGAAACAATATATATCAAAAGATTGACAATTGTTTATGTCCAATTTCAAAGTGAAATTAATTCTAATGAAAACCATTGGATAAAATGGTAAAAATATATTCTAATTATACTTTAAAACCAATCAATAGTATAATTTATCACTATAAATTATTTTTATTAAAAAAGTTGTTTTTAAGTATTTTTCATTATTCATAAAAAATTGGAAGTTCTGAGAAAATTACAAAAAATTCAACATAGGCTAATTTTGATATTACGAATACAAAAATGAAGTCCATTTTGAAATATAAAATTTCTATAAATTTAAAAAGTGGTTATTAATATTCATAATGGCTACTTTGATTAGTCGTGGTGTGTTAGAACTCGAACTTGCGTACAATGCAAGCTATAGCATTATTGAAAGAGAGGCGTATCGTGGAAGCTCGGGGTGTTACACATGGCTATTTCATATTTTAAAGGAATGATAACATAATGGTACATAGTTATATTATAATTTAAGAATAATATAATATATATAAATATATAATTTCATTAAATTAATCTTTTATACATCCTACGTATGGTATTAATAAGTAATATCACTTTGAGGGGGTGGTAGTCTGCACTTCCTCAAATGAAATTATCGCGTTTGCTGATAATGGAAACCATAAAGGTATGATATAAATGGATAATACAGAAGTATAAAAAAACATAAATATAATATATATATATATATAACATATATAAATACTTTTCCACCATAATTTCTACCATGAGGGGCGGTTGGAGATACTTGAACTATCATTGTTTCGTGAGGAAATAGTTCACCGTCCACAGAAATAGTATGTTACTTCCACATTAGATGGAGGACTGTGTTGGTATATTTCTAATAATTCTCATAAAAACAACATAGTATATTGATGATTCTGGTGTTGTGATAATAGAAAATAAAAAAAAATTAGTGGGTTGGAGAAGTAAAATAAAATAAAAAAACATAAGAGAAAATGTTACCATAAAATCGATAACTCCCTTTGGTTTGAACCAAAAGGTTTACTTGAAGTACCTTATTCTTATGGTAAGTATTATAAGTGGGATATATGGCTGTATAGAGTTTAATTGGGAAGATTTTTGATTAAAAAATTGGCATTAGAGGTGTGAGAAATGGGTTATAAGTGAGGAAATTTTATAAGGGGGGAGGGAATCTTATGGAATATTGGAAAATATTATTTTATTTTAATTTTATCTTCGAATTCAAAAGGTCCAAAACACATAAAAAATTAAGATAATATGACTCATGTTCTAAATAAAACAATTCAATTATAATTTCATTGTTTTTGGATTTTGTTGTATTATTTATAATCTTATTTAAATAAATCATTCTTTAATGGGGTAAACACTGCATCATTATTGTGTCATAAATAATCTTATTTATTTGATATCAAAAAAATATAAAGAAATACTATGATGTAGGAAATATTTTAATCTTTAAATGTAATATTTATAGTCAAAATGATAACCTATATAACCCCATGTAAAAATTGATTTACTAAATGATATTTGTTTATGTCATTTTTGTCTTAACTGTAAGTTAATTAAAATAAAGTGTCATTATCACTCCCAAGTCGCTCCATGGGGTAAAAAAATTGACCAACAGATTCCCTTGGTCATAAATGTATCTAAAAATAGGATTATGACAAATTTTAGGGTAATTTAATATTATTATGAAATTATGGTTTACCCTTATTTACCAGATTTACCTTTTAACCATGGTAAATAAAATTTTTACTGATGTAAATATTTGAAATGTATAAAAATAAAAGTTTCGTATTTACACAATTTGGACCTCCAGATTTTAAATATCGAATCCATTTATCCAAATTCAAATCAAAGAAGTGATTGAAATTAAATTAAAATTAATTCCTGCTGTCAAAATAAAAACAGTATTTTTATGAAATAATAACTATAAAAATTTTGACACATATTTATGTCCAATTTCAAAGTGAAATTACTTCCAATGACCGAAATTGGATTAAATTTTAAAAATATATTCTAATTAAACTTTCAAACCAATTAAAAAGATAATATAACCATATATATAAATTAGATTAAATGACAGTTTTGAATTAAAATACATAATTTTTCACTATTCATTCAAAAAGTGAACATTATAAGAAAAATACCAAAATTTCGTCCAAAGGGAATTTTGAGGTATTTATTATAAATAATATTAATATTTTTCCAAATATAACATATAAAATTGATATAAAATAGATTTAAAAAATGCTTCTCCATCAAAAGGTGGTAAATTGACTTTTTAAAGAATATTAGTGTATTTATGCTCAAAATTGGATTGATTCACATTTTTTGCCTCTAAAATTTATTGGATAAAAGTAAAAACATTTAAAAAACATGTGTAATAATATTTTAGATATTATATTCATTCCCTCCAATAAAATGGCTAGGCATTAACTACAATTTAAAATAATAGTACTATATTATTATTTTTCAGTATAACTCAACGTTGTGTGAAACATAAGATTTAAAAGAAACCATTGCTGCGAGTTGTGTATGATCTCATTCATCACATCCCCATTAATGTAAAATTAATATTTAATTAAAAAATATTAATAAATATAAAAATGTAATATTCTTTATTTACTTTGGATTTTACATCCTTCCCCCATTTTGGAAATTGCATCCTCACAATTTTTTAAATTGGACTCAGAAACTTCATTGAATGTCCAACATATGAAAAAAAGTCAATAAAAATATTACTTAAAAATAAAGAAAGATAAATAAAAAGGACACCTGGGATATCCCATACTATGATCCCATGTAGGAAAACATGGATATGGAAGAGAAAAGAACCATCAGAGTTTGCTGGAGTGTAGTAGAAAAAAAAATATTAGAAGAAAGTTAACGACTAGAAAATCACCAACTTGTGATTGGTTAAACGGTCTTCGATTTCCCCAGAAAGAAAAATAAATGGAAATTTTTTTTGTTTTAAGATATTTTTCATAATTATTATGAATTTATTTAAGAGAATGAATATTTAAATAAGGATACATACTTACTTTTCATTTAGACTTTCATCCTTTATAAGAGTTATACCCCAAAATCATATTTTCTCCAAAAAATGAGCATTCAGGATGAATTGTTCAAATTAAAATAGGTACAATCAACTTCTAGATAATCACATAATCCAAAAAAGAAGAACTATATATTTCCCATGTCTTTAGACTTTATCCAAAACCAAAAAGGTTAGTACAAGATCAGATAATCCTAAAAAGGATAGTATTTTACAAAAAGAAAAAATACTCTTAATATCCAAAATTTTTCAAAAAATACACAAAGTTCAACAAAGACCATTAAATAAAAAAATTTGCTTAAAATTCTTCAAAATAAACCAAAGAAAGTTTGAAACCCAAAATTTAGAAGGATTTGATCACATAGTATTCCATGATAAATCTTAAAATTTATCTCCAAATAACATCGAATACTCTTAAATTCTCATACTAAAGTATAATTAACTTAATCACATATTCTCTATGATAGGTTAATCATTTTAATAAATAACCGTAATCACCATATATTCAAAATAAAAAAAATATTCATCCAAAATAAAATTTCAACCATTACTCCACAAATGAGATCTCATGGTATTCTATTTACCTTAATTATATAATATTTCCCAAAAGAGAGAACGTCTTCCAAAATAACATTTATCACAAAATCATTGAATCATTTTCCTATATTATGGATATCCATTTGATAAAACATAAGTTCCCAAAAACAACTTAATCTTGATCCATAAAATTATTTAACTAAAAATAATAAGTCATACTAACCAAGGACTTCACATAGGCCAGTTTTATGCGATGTACCCTTGTCGCCCTTCGGTTTTGGGTTTGATTCCCATGGCCTTGCTAGACGTGATGGGTTGTCACCCAACATACGGGTTTTCCTTTTTACGAAACAAAAAAAATAACCATAACATGTTTTAACCTCAAAGGTTTTATTATACCTTTAATTTTCAACCAAACACAATAAGACCTCAACATTTTAATTCATGAAGCCATTTATATAAATTGTACTTTTTTATTATTTCACCTCTAAATTAGAAAATAAAACAATTCCTAATAGAAATAACAATATAACATCATCATAGTGTCCATATGGTTTCATCGTCATCTTATTCTCATAGGTAGAATGTCCATGGATTGAAATAATTATTTCGAAATCCATCAAAATCATTTGTTTCCTTCATCAAAATACACCTTGTACAACTTGGGTCATACGGGTATTCACAAAAAAAATATTTTTGGGAAATAATCATGTATGGCATATAATTCCAAAACATTTGATAAAACCTGATTTTTATAAAATAGTCGGACAGAATTTCAGTTAAAACATTCAATCAATCGTCCTTTAAAAATACCATAATTATGCAATGAGAGAGTATATTTTAAAATAAAATATAAATAGGTTTTGAAAGGGTATCCTTCTTCAGCACTTTTTTCAAAATCATAATATGATTCAAAATCATTGTGATAAGGTAAAATATTTGAAAATTCCTTCATAATATTTATCTTTCTTGAAAATATGAGAATATTTTTAAAATAGGATTTTATTAAATTCAACCCATGATTCATGATGATATCAAGGTATAGTGGATGTGTTTGATATCTCAAACAACTCCTTGGAAGTGAATTGTATACTAGAAAAAGTTTCACCTTCATCTAAACAATAATTTGCAATAACTATTTCAAGAATGCATCAGGAAGAGATATGAATGTAGTTTGAGATCATCCTCCTTCCAATTATAACCCAATTTCTATGATCTGAAAATGTTATAAAATAAGTATTTAACTGAAATAATATAAATATGGACTAACCATGTGTTTAACGAAAACTCCAAATCCCTAAAGTTGTTTAAACCTTCCTTTGAATCCAACTATAATGACCCATATTTAAAACATTTCATAATATTGAACTAAACAAATATTTCACATTGAGGATCTTTTCAGGTGTATAGTTTTAGAGAATTAGGAAATAAATATTAAAATACATCTCAAAAATTACAAAGTAGAAACTTCTTCACCGTTTCCATTTTTTCATAAAATAAAAACTCTTTGTAAAAAAGAGTCATGTCTAGTTCCATGTTGTAGACAACATGATTTCACCTTAATCCCATCCTTGACCCTATTCATGTTTAATTGCTATGAAAAACATGTCAAAACATGGGATGAGCATAAAATTCTCATTAAGGATTTTAAAACAACGAAATAAAACATTATCCCATAAATAAATACAAATCAATGAAACCATACTTTTCAATCATAACATACCTCATGAAATAATAATATTTATGAATAACACCCAGAAATCATAAATCATAAAGGTTACATGTCGAATACATAACATACAAACCTTGTATCTATCATAACTACAAAGGGAGTTACATTGGAATACCCATCATTGTATATTCATAAACTCTCTTAGGAGAAACATTAACATTTACCTCAATCACGTTACCTAATGCATTGGAGAGCTATCTCGGGCTCACTGGCCCTAGAATTATCACGGAACCACCCATATACAGACACAATTCCCCTTAACCATAACATATTCATAACACATAATAAAAAAATAATTTAAAGATAACATTTCTACATTTCAATCACAATATATCATTTCTTGATATTGACATAATCAATGCTTTATTAAACAACTTTCAAAACCATATAATACCTTAAATAAAGAGATTTTTTAATCAAAGTGTCCCATAACAGTTTGAATATTTTAAAATAAATAACATTTTAAAACATAAATTTCCATATAAATAAATCCTATGAACCATTTTGAAAACATGGACATTAATAAGAATGATTTATAAGAAAAAATTATTCAATCATTTAAACCAATATTTTATTTAAAGAGTTCCTAACAAAATTAGAGAAGATTGAATACAAAAAAATGAGGAATAACATTAATCAAATCTTATAATATGATGATAATAATGATATTCATGATATAATATGTCAAGGGGAATTATATACACCTTATAAAAGATAATTGTTGTATAAAAATAAATAATCCTCAATGGAAGATAAATTAATAAAAATTTCCTTACAAAGATCATATCATTAGATTAAGTATAAATCAATGACATAATTATGTGTTACAAATAATAATACACCCAATATAAGTGGATATTATGTGTAAAACAATCAGAGTTTATTCACACAAATTCATATCTTTACATAATTAATATGTTGATGTTTAACCATATGAATTAAAAATTGGGTCAAGAAGTTCCCTTACAAAAATTTGACAGCCTAACGACGTCACTTAAAATTTCAGAAAAAGAGTTTATGAGAGAGAAAAGGGTATATCATCACTTGGAAATAAAATTTACATCAATAAGTATTTATAATAACATATCCCAACATAATAAGATGTAAATTAAAATACATAACAAAAATAATTCTTTTAAAAAGAGGAGGGTGAAAGGTCCCCTTATCGATTTGGTAACATACGAAAGATTCACCAAAAAAAAGAAGGATCATAAAATGAAGATGTAAATTCCCATAAATTAAAGTATATTATGCAATGAATATAATCATGGGAAGTAAATACTCCACACAAAAGGATATAATGACAATTATAGCAAGAATCTCACAGGAATAAAAAGTGTGATGAAAACTCTTTACCATGTCGCAATCAATCGGGTTGTAGGACCCAAAATTAACCACAAGATGATTCAAATAATACCATGAATATAATAGAATCATGATAATATATATCAGGTGGTTGTAAAAAATACACCACATGTAATAAATAAGTGGTGAACAATGGAAATCTCATGGAATTAAAAGTGAGATTAGAAGCCCCTTACCTCGTGTCTGACTTTACTTGTTTGTTCATTTTTCTTAATGAATAATAAAATTAAGATAAATAATAATTGATTAATAATATTCATCAATTATATTATTATTTTTATTTAATTTCTTACCTTCCTATAACAATTAGATATTTATTTGAGTTCCTATTGGACTTTTTGTCGACGTTCGAAACCTAAGTAAAAAATGAACTCATTATAATTAAAATTTTCCATGTTGTCAAGAGTAAATTATATCCATAATGATATTAATTATTTAGATATCATATATATAATATTTATCAGGTATGTATATGTATTTATAACATTACATAACATTTAGAGATAAGAAATGAAATGCACCATTCATTGATATCGTAAGATGTACGTATGCATGAATGCTACCTTCATTTATATTTCATATTTTAATTGAATGAAAACATAATAATACATATTTATATTATATTTAAAGTATAATTTCATATATAATTTCATTAACTCCATCCTTTAGGCGTGGGTATGGTATAAATGAGTCTTATCACTTTGAGTGGGCGGTAGTCCGCACTTCCTCAAATTAAATTATCGTGTTTACCCATAATGGAAACCATAAAGGTATGCTATAATTGGACAATAAAGAAGAATAAAGAAAACATAAACATAATATATATCATATATAAATATAGTTCCATCATAATTAACACAATGAGGGGTAGTTGGATATATTTGAACAATCATTGCTTCGTGAGCTAGTAGTTCGCCGTCCATAGAAACAGTATGTTCTTTACCCATTAGATGGAGGTGTGTGTAGTTTTAGTTCAAATATTTCTCATAAAAACAACCAATTATATTGAGGATACTTTTGTTGTTATAAAATAAAATTATAAAAATATTTCATTGGGATGGAGAAGTAAAATAAAATAAAACAACTTAATAGAAAATGTTTCCTAAAAATCGGGTAAGTCCCTTTTTTTCAACCAAATGGTTTACTTGATGTGCCTTCTAACTAAGGTAATGATTATAGGAGGATGATAAGGATGTAGGGAGATTCCTTGGGTATAATTCGGACTTTCCAAGTGTCTTTATATGTGTGGGTAATGGGTTAGAAGTGAGGGTTTTTTATAAGGGAGAGGAGGCGTCTTTGGGAAAGTTAGAAAATATTATATTATTATAAACATATCTTCGGGTTAAAAAGGTAAAAAACTCATTAAAGATGAAGATAATATGACTAATTTTCGAAATAAAATCATCAAATAAGAATTGTTATGTTTTTTTATATTGTTTTAATATTTATAATCTTATTAAATGAAATCTTTCATTAATGTGGTAAACACTGCATCATTATTCTGTAATAAATAATATTATATATTTGACGTCTAAATATTATAAAACAAATACCATGGCGTAGGAAATATTTTTATATTTCCAATTAATATTTAAATTCTAAAATATAACTTATATAAATACACCTAAAAATTGATTTACTAAAATATATTTCTTTATATCATTTGTGTCTTTACATTAAGTTAATTAAAATAAAGTGTCATTATCACTACCAAGTGGCTCCATGGGATCTCAAAATCAACAGAAGGATGAATTAGTCAGAAATTTATCAACAAATAGTATTAGGACACATGTTAGGGTAATTTAATATTATATAATATTAATTTTTACCCTCATTTACAAGTTTTACACTTTAACTGTGGTAAATAAAATATTTACTGAAGTAAATATTTGAAATGTCTAAAAATAAAAGTTACCTACTTACACAATTTGGAACTCCTGATTCGAAATATAGAATCCATTTTTCCAAATTCAAAAGAAATAAGTGGAGGAAATTAATTTAAAATTAACTTCCATTGTCAAAACCAAAAACGTTTTTTTATTAAATAATAATTGTCAAAAGATTGGAACATTTTTTTTCCAATTCCAAAGAGAATTTACATACAATGACCAACATTTAATTAAATGGTAAATATATATTCTAATTAATATTTAAAACCAATTAAAAATTTAATCTTACCATAGAAATAAATTATATTAAAAGGCAATTTTGAATTAAAATACATTATTTTCCACTATTCATTAAAAATAATTATCAGAAAAATACCAAAATTTAATCCAAATTAAATTTTGATGTCCCGATTCTAATGAAGAATATTATTTTTTAAAATATAACATATATAAGTGAAAATAAAATAGATTTAGAAAAAGGGTTCGCCATCAAAAGGGGGTAAATTGACCATTTAAAGAAAATTAGAGTATTTATGCTTAAAATTGGCTTCATTCACATTTTAAGCCTCTAAAATTTATTGGGTAAAAGTAGAAACATTTTACAAACATGTGTAATCATATTTTAGTTAGTTATATTCATTCCCTTCAATACAATGTCTAGTCATTCACTACTATTTTAAATAATAATATTATATTATTATTTTTCAGTATAACCTAACATTGTGTACAACATAAGATTTCAAGGAAACCCATTGTTGCGTGTTGAGAATGATATCAGACATAGAAACCCCTTTAAGTGATGTTCGCGAATTCTTCATGTCCCAGAGCCTGGATTTCTGGATGAAAAGGAAAATTGGAATGGTTGGTTGATATCATGGAGAGAAAGTCACACAATTAGTTCTGAACATGAACAAATGGAATGTGGGCTGGAAAAGCCCACACAATATGAGGAAACTATAAAATTAGCGATTCAAACCCTTATGAGGAAACTAAAATTTTTATCATAGCTGAAATAAAATGTTTGTGCACAGTTATCCATTCCATACATTTTTGCTATGAAGGTTCCCCCTTAGCATAGCACTAGGCACACAGTTTGGCCAATCGTGAGGCCAAAATGTGTGGATAGTGATTTGAAGAAAAACTGAGTATTTTTATTTTAAATAATCTTATAACACAAAATTATTTTTACCTCTCCTCCCCAGTATTAAATTCAAGAGTGTGTGGTCCCTTTGAAAATATATCTATTTGCATTGCACATGTTCTTTCATTCAGACTCAGAATTGAGTGTTGATCATCTAGTTGGATCTGCATCGGTGAGTTGTCAATTTAACAGGTTTCATTATTCATTTCACTTCAAATCGATTGAGTTATTTGAGTATATGTAAATATTATATTTTATCAGGTTCCGTCTCCATTTTTCATTTTTCATAAGAATAGTGTTGACTCAGGAGATGGTACTTGATGAGCACTCCACTACAGTCCTATGGTAGGTGGTATCGTTCCTTTCCCACAAAGTAAAGGTGTTTCTGTATTTTATTTCATTCTACATGATCAATTTTCCTAGCATCTCCTATGAAATGGAATTTAATAATTTATATAAATTTTTTGGTATAACCTATATAATAAATGAAACCGTTGATACATTATTAATGGTTATGAGCCATTAAATGCAACCACCCCACTAGTGTGTTTCAAAATTAATTGGAAAACCATGGGTTAAAAACGTATCATATTACCTTGGTGGTGTTTCTTTTACCCTTCCCATGGGATGTTAAATAGTGAATTGTAATTATTGATTGAATTGAATTTGTATTTATAAAATTTAACGGAAAACCATTTCCCATGGATTTTTCCTTGTTTCGGCTCAATTAGTCTTGAGTTAAATCTTATAATGAAATTCACACATTAGAGATTTAAGATTCTAAGAAGTATAAGATTAACCCACGCCTTGCACCACCTATTGAGGTGAGGGTTAACTGAAATGATCAGTGTGATGACCTTTTATATAATTAAATGATATTGATTGAATATTTATTATAATCTTGGGTGATACATGGGTTCACATACGAACACCATGAATGGAATTATTTGGTCGTTTATCCAATTATTTCTGAATGATAAATGGACTTCTTAGTGGACATCAACGGATTGACTATGAGGCCTTACTATTATATTCCTGATTGACACATGGAATCCATTTATATAATACCATGTATGAACATAGAGTTACAATTTGATATATATTCTATGAGATATATGTCAGATCCATTTATATAAATCCATGGAATGATTCGGTGGTGATGATGTAATAGCACACCTAGAGCGATACATGGGAGTTTATATGGAACTCCATGGACGAGCATTTAAGGTGTTTAGTGGTAGATTTGTCTAGAGTGATACCAAGATCCAAAATAAGAAATTATAAGCAAGGGCTTATGTTATTAATTGATTAAATTAGTGAAATAATAATTATAAAATTCCTTAAAATGAAAAGAACTATCTTGGATTTGGTCAGTTTGTAAAACCTTATAGATGGTCCAATTAGGCATCTCTTGGTCACCTATCTTAATGGGGGAACCTGGGAAACATAACACGTCTTGGGACAAACATATTTATGGAGAACGATTAATTAAATGAACATAATTATTATTAGAGATCGTATAGACTATTTATTTAGAGACATTCTTGTTATGAACAAATCATGTAGAAAAGGATAGGTTTCCATGGGAACCCAATATGTTATGGGTTTTTTAGGCTATTATATGTTTTACATAATGTATTACTTCATGTAAATTTTTATTTTTTTATATTCACTGACTGGGTATAATTTTAAACCATTGGTGGTGGTCAACTAGAATTTTTTCTCATAGCCTACCAAGGATGCCTATGATACAAGATAATATTATATGACTACAGTATGGATTAGGGAAAGCAACCATCCATAAGTTTTTTTTTCTTCACATGATTAGGGGATAATAGGTTTGATTCGAGGCTCATGATACAAGCTAGGATAGTTTTGGAAATTTTTATTCTGTTACATGTATTTTACACTTACAATGTATACATGTTTTGGATACTTTTTAGATACATGACGTGCTCATCATTCTATATTAGATATCTTCTTGTATTGTTTCTATATACCTTTCATTAGATATTTTCTAATTCAAAACTATTTTACTACTTCATCTATTTAATGTATTACTACTACCATTGTATTATAATCTAATAAAGGGGAATAGTATCCCTATTTAAGCATCATAGGACCTCGCTACTAGTCATTAGCTTCTTGAGTTTTGTGATATGTGAATTATACCATGTGGCCTACCAAGCTCAACGAACATTTTAGTAGAATATGGGTGTGGGATGTCACAATTTGGTATTAGATGATGTTTTTTATTTTCCAATTTCCATTAATATTATGTGACAATATAAATGGATAGGTAGGAATAATAAATTTTTAATGACTTATGCATGGGTGTACCTGACCCATGTACATGAAACACCAAATTTTCTCAAATTATTTTTTTTCTGGGTTTGGAGATTACATTTGATTTTATTCCACCATTGGATGTTGAACATGAATTGTATTGTTAAGAATGATATTATTGTGAGTTCTATTTTTTGAACCTTAAGGGATGTGGGTGTTCCATCTCATGCAACATTTTCTGCATATTACATGTTTCACATTCCATGAATTATAAACTTCTATATAGGATTCATTGATTAATTTCATGATGTTGTGATCTGAGAGATGACTTATATACCAACTATTTGATTAATTATTTTATAGGGAATTAGTCAACAGGGTTATTACTAACAGTTCTTTTCATATACAAAGTACTATTTTTGGTATTGTGCTATAGTAGACACCCTATGCAGTCAATTGTTGAAAATCTGTGCTTGGACCATGTTTAGGATGGAATGAATCATGTTATGGTCTAGATTGGGTGGAGTCCATAATTTTTTTCATTAGGAGTATGGTATTATATTCATTATAAGTAGTGATCCATTTGGTTAAACTGTTTAAAATGACTGTGAAATGAATATTAAAATGAAATGGAAACTAAATTTTTTTAATAAAGAGAATGTGGCCCTATCCCAACCATACTATTGGGTAGTAGGGAGTATCACTTACTAGTATATGATATGTAAATTTCCTATACATGACTCAAGGAGTAGTCATATTGTTGTGATTATAATATATGAGGTCTTGTAACCAAACTATGATAATATTGTTGCTATTAGCAGTTGTTGAATATTTATCTAAGGGGTGATCTTGGAATTTTTAGAGATATGCCCCCATGAAGTCCTCTAGGTGTGATCCGATTTTGTGGAGGCAACCATGCTATAGAGGTGGTGGTCCACAGGATATCAATAGATCCTCTAGAAGATCCACTATAGGCATAATTGATTATTCCCTAAACATGTGTTTAGGAATAGTTCCAGAAAGGCTTTATGTGTTTCTTTTAGACCATTCAAAGAGAACCACGTCCTACCATTACTATGGAAGAGGTGATGTGTGAGTTCCAGTAGCGGCATCATCCCATGTTTTTTTGGAGGATGGAAGACCCTAATAATCGTAGTTATAACCAGAGGACAAGCTATCTATCTTTTATAATCAGGAGATGCCTCCTGAGATGAGGGTAAATCTCACTACTTTTATACATCATGATAATCCATGAAATGATTTATGGTCATTACATAGATGTATCATCATCAACATATGGCTTGGATGGATTTTCGTATGGCCTTATATATTTAATTCTATCATGAGACATTTAGGATTGATGGATACTAAGAGCTGATGCACTACTAGTAGGGAGTGTAATTATTTACTGATTACTCGGCCCATTTTACAGATCTCTAGTGACTCACAACTATTGTTATGTATCAAATTTTATACAAACTATGTGATTTGAGAATTATCTCAGTTATGAAATTTGATCCTTGGTGAATGTATTTACATTTAAAATTATATCTCGAATAGTGAATCTGATGCTTACCACCGAGCACAACCTGATAGAGGTTAGGATTATGAGAAATGGTGGTTCAACACCAAGATAGGGTGATATATCAACCCATAGTAGGATGTGTTTCTTGGAACATCCATTTGGTGATATTAGTGGCCAAATAACATACACAGCTAACCAAGTGAGGGTCCACAAGCACGATAAACCACGATATATAAGACATAAGTGCATGAGATACCCAGTCGAGTGTTGATCCTATGAAAAGATAGGTCATTTATAGTTCTTTCTTATAAATTTTCCTTCATAATTTAGTGAGATAGGGTCTGCACCAACTCAAAGTAAAGAAGTGGGTTCTACAACCTCTAATCAAGAAGGGATTCAGATTACAGTCATACGATAAGGCTGAGTTGTTGTTCCTGGTAATTGTAGTCATTCTATAGATTTTCAATTACATAATAGTTGATCTTCTTATATATTCCAACCTATATCATTGGGACACAAGTTGGGATTGATATATGTAGTGTATTCGATTCTTGAGGAGAAGAATCTTTAATCTTATTATATGAGATGTACTATTCTTGTAGTCTCTACTTTGGAATCTTTTATTTTTGTTGTGGTTAATTCTCATAGATTTATATCTATTCGTATTAGGAAGATCCTTGGGATTATTGTTCAGTTTTTTGATGGAGTTATAACACTTGATACATAATTGGGAATTTTAACAGATGATATACATTAGTGAATGGAGTGACCCCTTGAGATTTAATGGTTTCACATCATATGGTACCTCTTTTTCCTTGATATGATAGGTTTTTATATCATTATCATTATGGACTAGTTGGTTTCCATTGATGATTTCATTTATTTATATCACTAATGTGTGAATGTCACATCACTATATGGTGGATATTTTACTCACATTGGTGAATGGGATGTCCATGAAATCCATGGTGGAGAAGAGATTCATGGGTATGTGGGATGACTGCCCAGATTGTGAGTTTATATATGGATGATTAGGTAAATTTTGAGGAGTATTTCCCACAGTGTTTAACCATTTCAATGATGTTTTTGAGATGAATTTTCATGATTACCTCCATTGAGAGAGGTAGATTTATCTATCGATATAGTTCTAGAAGGTGAACCGATATACATTCTTCCTTATAGAATGGATACTACTGATAACCAAGAGAAGAAGATGTTGCTATTGGATTTATATGAAAAATGTATTATCTGACCCATTACATCTTTATGGGGTTTACTTGTAATTTTTTTTAAAAAAGGACTATGGTAACCTTGGGCTATCAATGGATTACTAGAAATTGAACCGACTTGATGTTAAGAACTCATATCATCTACTATAGAAAGATGATCTCTTCAACCAGCTCTGATGTTCTTGGGTATTTTTAATGATTGATTTTATTTTAGGTTATCATCTTGTGGATGTTAGACCACTGGACATACCTCACACAACCTTTCATATATGATATCATCTATATGAGTATCTGGTTATTTTGTTAAATCTCACGAACATGCTTGTAATTTTTATAGAACTAATGAACCAAGTTTTCCATCATTATCTATATTAATTTGTGATTGTTTTTGTGGAAAATATCTTGGTGTATTTTTAAACATTACATGACCATACCAAATATATTCAGATCGTATTGGTCACACATAGAGTGAAAATTTTAAATCCTATGATCAAATAGTTCAACTTATATATGGTACAAATTCAATTACATGGTTATATTATCTAAGAGACATGAGTATTAATTGGTCAAGATAATTTTAGATCAACAAATTCCTAGGAGAAACCAATGAAATATTTTTAGATATAGAGTTTCATGGGGAAATTTATATATTACATGAATTTCATACAGGAAATCTCAAACAAAGTTGTTCTACTGAAGGGATTCACTATGAAGGGAGTTGATTTTGTATGGTTAGATAACTGTGAGGAGTCCATTCAAGAGACAAAAGAGAGATTGATTTTTGAACTGATATAGATTTTTATAGATCCATGATGGGGTTACACTATTTATTGTGATGCATCGTGTATCAGAGTGGGAGAATATCTTATGTATGTTGATAGTTTCATGGAATAAGGGTGTCGGTAGTTGGGTTCACATATGTTGTATTATCCAAATCCAAATCTTGAGTTTACTGTGAATGTACATGTCCTACAATGTTGGTGACACTATTAACAGAGAGAGAATTTTTTGTTTTATATGGACCAATAAATTTCAAATACAAATTTATATTGTCTGATCTGAATTTGAGGTAGCGAAAGGGATTTATTACATAAATTCATCTAACATAGATATTTCCTATATTCCTAGTAAATAAAATGTAGTGGTTGATGAAAAATGTAGGAGGATATAGATATATGCAGTTTAAGAGGTTAGTAGAGAGTGGAAACATATGGATTTTTTCTCTGATATGCACATGGAGGTGAAGAACAGTCAGGGGGGATTTTTATTTCATCGTTAGATATGACCACTACCGGTATGGATAGGTTGAGGATGACACATCTATTATATTCTAATGGACTAGTCCTATAGGAGCATGTGGCAAGTGAATACCCTCATTTGGGTTTGACAGTATATATGGATTGAATTTACTGTATACATGGTCGCATATGGGTTTCAGTAGAAATGAGTGAGGAGTTGATGTGCACATTCATGTTTCAACATAGAAGTGAACCCCAAAATCACCAAGGCGTATCATGTTTTAAATCAGAAATATTGGTTGAAAGATTTAAAAAGAGATATATCTATTCTTGTCATGAGTTATTAAACCTATAAACTGGTAAAGGGGGAACCCCAATGACAATCCTAACATTTACAGAAGCTACCCATTACTAAGTGGAAATGGGATGAAGTTGCGATGAATTTTTGGACCGTGTTACAAAGGTCACCATGAAGAAATAATGCCCTTCGGGTTTTTGTTAACTGGCTCAAAAATGTTTCTCATTTTCTTTTTATCAATGAAATATTTTTAGTATATGATCATGGAATGTTTTATATATGTAAGATAGTATGGCTTCAAAGGGTCCTTCATACTATTGTTTCAAATAGGGATTCTTGTATTACATCATATTTCTAGCATGGGTTATAGAGGTTATTAAGAAAATGGGTAATTCTAATCATATAATACCATAATAAGAATGATATCCATTTAGATAATATGATACACGTCCTTCAAGACATTTTGCAAGAAATCATTGTAGACGTGAGGGGATCATCAGAGAGGAAAATACCCTTGGTGTAATTTTCCTAAAACAATATATTTTCATAAAAATGGTCCCTTATGAGGATTTTTACGGTTGGATATGTTGGTTATCCCTATACATGTTAGAGGCAGGAGAGGTTTCTATGTATTGACCATGTCTCATAATGGATACTACAAAGGAGTTCTAGTTGATTCAGAAGAGGATCGATACAACACAGTCTCAACAGAAATGATATGTTGTAACGCCCCGACGCCAGTTACCCATAGTCGGTGCATTATTACATAACATTGGCATGATCACAAGAAAGATCAAATCTCGGAAGACCGATTGGTTTAGTAGCCTTGGAAACACTTGATATATTCATGAAGTTTTACATTACATCATAAAGTGAAAAACTACTACAACAACATTTTCTCCATATTCCACACTCATATCCCCACATACTAGCCCTGCAGGTCATTCATAACTTACTTCTTCACATCCTGAGAAAAAAGAAATCATAGAAAAGGGGTGAGCTCAAATGACCAGTAAGGATAACAATATAGCGGAAACTTTCATAAATAAGAATAAACATTTAAGGCAATGTATAACTAAAACAAAAGCCTTTTAAACTTGAACTTCAACATAGTATGACAAAAGTAAAATGAAATAATGAAATTTACTTATTCACATGGATATTCTACTAATCTAATAATCACATGCAATATCAATAACCACTTTCATAATGATGGAATGCATAATTCTGAACTTTAATTTCTTTGTCAAGGCCTCGTCCCAAGGCCTAGGTGATAACTGTAACCGGAACCCAACCCGGAGTGCCTCTAATAACCGGACACCAACCCGGAGTGCCTCTAATAACCGGACACCAACCCGGAGTTCCTCTAATAACCGGAGACCAAACCGGAGGGCTTACTTTTACCTATCCCCAACCCGGAGGGCTTACTTTTACCGGTCCCCAACCTGGAACATACTTGTCTAACATATTCATCTGAATGAAAGGTTGAAATATAACATAAACATTCGGATTACAAATAACTTATGAAATGTCAATACATTAAAAAAAACCATGAGTGACATAAGAATAACTTATCCACAATAAAAAATATCACAAAACCTTCAATAAAATATGGATGTTTTGTATCATAATAAATCAACTTCAAATAAGCTTAAAATCCATCAAAGGATGTTGACATAGATTAAATCAAGACTATTTTAGAGAAATATCTCTTTTTTTTAATTATTTTAAAAGTAACATAATTATAAAATAATAAATTCAATTTGAAAATATTCTTATAAGCTTGTAAGGGAAGCTTCGACGATTTTATAACGGCGGAAAATAACCGCACACGCCGTATAAGTTAAAAAAACATTCTTACCTTAATTCTGTCGAAAAGGTTAAAAAGCACCTTGTTTGGAAAACGATGGAAAGATTCCTTTATAAAACTCTTATAAATGGTCAAAAAAGGGTATAAATGACTTTAAACCATATTCTTGTAAATTGTAAAAATGTTTTGAAATACATTTTTAAGAAACATGGAAGTGGATGATAAAGAGATCCCAGTAGATTATTACGTATAAACAACCTCAGATAATGAAGAGACTGTGAAATAACCCTTACCTTGAACTTTTCCTTGGTTGGGGTAGGTTAACCTCCTGTATAATGGTGAAATAATTGTTATTAAATTATACAAGAATCATATACATTAATATGATATCATATACGATCTTTTAATATTTATTTGTTAATAATATCTTAGTATTATCATTGTTTCGGGTGTTAACTTACTCATTTTACTTTATATGTTTTTGTTACGTAAGCGATGTTTGTCATGGATAGGTTGTATCTTAAACATATACATAATGATATCAAGTCCTTAGATACTATTATTAATCATCAAATGAGAATTATATTTGAATGGATACGATGGAGAATGAATCTCATCGCGTTCGTGGAGACGGTAGTCCGTACGTACGCACGAGCCACAATATCATTATTTTGATATTAAAATAATTTATTAATGGATGGTATATCATATATACAGAATCATCAACATGTTATATTTATTATTTACATGAGTTACACATCATTATTATACCCATCCAAATAATAATATATTGAATAACAATTACACCACGACGTGGAGACGGTAAGTCGTACGTACGCACGTATGGTGACATGTTATTCAAAGGGTGGATAGAATACTGAATATGGTTGTAACATATTTATAATAACATCACCGTATATATATGATACTGGAGTTATTATTTTATAATGGTAATAACGAAGAAAGAAGAAGTGGAAGAAGAAGGGAACTTGGAAAAGGGTGGTGAAATCATTACCTCTTCTTCAGGTTCTTCCTTTTGATTTGATGAAAAGGGCTCCTTAGGTTGGCTTTCGGATCAAACTAATCTATCTAGGTTGTAGTGAGGGAATTTGGGAGAGTATTTGGGTAGAGTTTGTCCGAACCAAAAGGCTTTTAAGGTGTGAAGAAATGAGAAGGAGGAGTGCCCTTTTATAAGAGGGGTGAGGGGCACCTTTGGAAAAGCTAGAAATATTAATTTATAATAAATTCATATTCGGTTTATAATGGCTCCAAAGTTGATTATTTAAATTTTAAGGTGGGGATGGGTCGAAAAAAACTCAAACAATAGAATTTAGACAGGTTTGGGTCATTATATTAACCTTATCTTTAAGTATTAACTCTTAGTTAATTAGTTTCACTTTTACAATGTCTCTTTGTATTTTTATATAATATGGTTAATAAACATACTATATACATCCAAGAGACTACCAAGTGGTCCATTAATGATACTCCTATCATGATATAAGTCTCTTGGCCGAACCTTAGATTTTTAGGAATTTAATATCAATTAATAATATAATATTTGTTTTAAAAACTTGTTTATATCAATTTTGACACTATTCAATAGTTGATTTTTGTGAAACTCATAACAGAATGATTACTTCGAACAAAGTCAATTAAATCCATACTTATATGCCATATTATCCTAGAAAATTAGTTTAATTCATTAGAAGTCTCAAATTATATTTATTTCGGTATTTAAAATATCAATTATTTTAAATTTTCACTATTATGGTAATTACTGCATCATCATTGTGTCTTAATTAAATTAAATTATTTAATGTCTAAAAATTATAAATAAAATATAATTATGTATGAAATCATTTTTTATTTCTAATGAATATTTATAGTAAAAAATCCAACCTATATAACCCTATGTAAAAATTGTTTTTCTAAAAGATATATGCTTGTGTCATTTTTGTATTCATTTTAACTTAATTAAAATAAAGTGTCCCTATCACCTACAAGTGGCACCATGGGGTCCCAAAATAGACCCAAAGATGCCTATGGTCGAACATGTATCAACCAATAAGTCTAGAACACGTTTTAGGGTAATTTATTATTATTATAATATTATTTTTTAACCCTTATTTACCGGATTTACCCTTAACCATAGTAAATAAAATATTTACTGCAGTAATTATTCAAAATGTCTAAAAATATAAGTTACCTACTTAAACAATTTGAACATCCTGATTCTAAATATGGAATCCATTTTTCTAAATTCAAAACAAAGAAGTGGCAGAAATTAATTTAAACTTAATTCCCGATGTCAAAACAAAAAGCGTGTTTTTAAGAGATAATAACTATCAAAAGATTGGCACTCGTTTATGTCCGGTTTAATTGTAAAATTATGTCCAATGACCAAAATTATATTAAATCGTAAAACTATATTATAAATATACTTTAAAAACACTCAAATCCATAATTTATCACTATTAATTATTTTGATTAAAAAATTTGTTTTTAATTAAAATTTAGTAATTTTCACTATTCATCAAAATATGAAAGTTATCCGAAAAGTACCAAAATTTCACCTTAGGCTAAATTCGATACTCCGAATCCAAAAATGAAGTCCATTTTGAGAGATAAAATTTCTAAAATTTTAAAAGGTATGTATTACTATTCATAACGGCTAGTTTGATTGGTTGTGGTGTGTTAGAATCTCAAAGTTGCGTATAATGCACGCCGTTGAATTATTCAAAGAAAAGTGTCCCATGGAAGCTTGGGATGTTTCATTTTAATTTTTTTTGATGTCCCCATTTATTCAAAAAGTTTAAAATATTTTATTTAAAAAGGTTTCACTATTAAAAGTTGATAAAAGTGCAATACTGAAAATGAATCTGTTCTTGCATTATGCCTAAGAAACTCATAATATGGATTCTAAAATTATAAGGATTATATAAAGTTTAAAATTTAGTTAATACTATTCATAACCTCTTTTGAATGGATTTTTTTTGGTAAGTCATGGTGTGATTGAACTCGGTGTTGCGTGTAGTGCAAGTGATTGAATTATTTTGATGAAATAACACACTATGAAATCTTGGGGTGTAACATTCTCCCCTCCTTCAATAAATTGCGTCCTCGCAATTTGAAATTGTTCTTCGAAAATAAAATGTTGAAAATAGAAAATATATTTGTGGGAAAACCCACATCGGAAATTGGGTTACTAAAATTTAGTCTTAATATGAGGAAAAGCGAAATGAAAGGGTCACCACCAAATTATGATCTCGATTAGGAGAACATTGGTGGAAATTAGAGACATATAATTGGAGGAAAACGTAAATATTTATAGGTAGTGATTGAGGTCATAAATCACAAACAAGTATAAAATTTAGGTCCTAAAACTCATCAATCTATAATGATTTGAAATACCATCGATTCAACAAAACATAGGGTATTGGGATAACACATTTTTGACATTTCAAAATATATTAGTTGAAATCCCACATCGAAAAATGAATTAATGAGGCCTATATTTAAAATAAAGAGTGGAAAGTATGAAGATTACCAAAAATAACACATACTAGGGTTCCATGTAGGAAAATATGGATATGGAAGAGAAATATAACCATCAATTATTTGATGGAGAGTGGTAGAGAACATGGCTATGAAAAGGCCAACAATCCCAAAGCCATAAATTAGTGATGATTTAAGGTACCATCTAGGAAAACATTTTTGTTCTAAGTTCCTTTTATTAATGTTGAGGAATTTATTTATGAGATTGGATAAGATCATAAGGAGATATACTTACTTTATAATTATATTTTTATCCATTAATAAATTTCTACCACAAACTCATCTTTCACTCTAAAAGATAATAGAACGTAAAAAAATTTCTATTTATACTATTCGTATAGGGTTCCAAAATAAATGAATTTATAATTCTTCTACCAGATCTTTTGACAAAAACTACATTATTTAATCCAGGACATCTCGTGGGCCAGTGGTAGGTGATACACCCTTGTCGCCCTTCGGTTGCGGGTTCAAGTCATGCGGCCTTGCCGGACGCGACGAGTTGCCGCCCGACCTCCGGGTTGTCCTTTTATGGAAATCCAAAATAATCCAAACTAGAAATATCCAAAATACTTCTGTCCAAACTCACAGTCCAACATTTATAAGGAAGGTAAACATAATGTAGATCCTTTTTACCCCGTAATAGCATATGAATACCTTCATCATGTATTCTTCTAATACACTGAAACATCCTGAATTACCATATTCCTTATTGATTACATTTATGCTCCATTATTCCATATAGAATGCTGGATATACTTCATCAATTCAAAAATATTTTAAACCCCAAAAATTATGGAATATACAAATTATTAATCAGTTTCAAGGTAGTCAAGAATATCCAATATAATTTATCCAAAACAATCATGTATTATTCCAAAATCACTACCTCGGTATCAGAACTATATTATGGTTTATCATTCTCTCAACCATATAATTTCCAAAAATTTATCCTACTATTGAGTCACTTTTCTTTATTCCCCACAATCTCAAGTCCTTAATGAAATAGTACTGCAGTACAATCCTTATATACTCCATAATTATTATAACAAGTACATTGTTGATACAACACTCAATTGACATAATAAACATAAGAACTCAAATCATTCCTCTTCATCTGTGGTAGTATCATAACTTGATTATTATCCAATAGCATCATTTACGGCATGGTTTGATGACTGGGACATAGGTTCACGTAGTGTCCAAACTCCTTACAAATGAAGCATTGTACATTTGAAATCATTTTCTTACCCTTGCAGTCACGTAATTTGTTCCCTTTTCCTCTACACTTTTAACAAACTACCATTCCTTTCAGACAAGTTCCAAGGTGTTTCTTCCCACAGTTATCACATATTGGAAAATTCTTCTTTTCCCTCTTCCCTTTATCCATCTTTCTCCCTTCCATTCTTTTCTTCTCTTGCTTCCCTTCAAAGCCATAGGACTCAGTAAACTCTTTACTTATCTAATCAACACATGATATTATTTCTTCATATGATGATAATACATGCGAGACTATTTCTCTTATAAATTCTGTCTTAAGACCATGAAATATATGATCCTTCTTTCTCTTTGTATCATGTGCATTGCTAGAGTTCTCATTCCTTCTACTGGGCGCCATTTCTAAACAATGGCATACATTAGATTAGTTTATGAATAACAATACCTAATCCCAAACTTGTAAAACACATAACATAAATTAAATAGTTTATGGATATAATCCATAATCATAAAAATGTCTCCTTTGAGGAAGTATATACCCATAAACCCTTCATAATTATTTTTAAAGAAAATGAGTGTTATCCTAAGCATATCCCCCGGGAGTGTCGTAACCAAGAGTGCAGCAAGGCCCGTTGTCGTGCACTAGTTCCTGTTCGAGTCTAGCTCAAAGCGGTGATTTTGGGTTTTACCCCTACGTACATCTGTGCCAGAGCCGCCTCTACCTGCTCGCATCCAGACAGGGATGTATTTCTCGGAAAACTCACAAAATCTCTACAATACCAAAATTCTAGGAAGTTCTTCTATATTAATCCTCAAAATTCATCTTAAATCTATGTGCTCTAATCAGAGTTTATCTAAATATAGCTTCCAAGGTTTGTACTAAACCTCCTCTGATACCAACTGTAATGCCCCGACCCCAGTTACCCATAGTCGGTGCATTATTACATAACATTGGCATGATCACAAGAAAGATCAAATCTCGAAAGACCAATTGGTTTAGTAGCCTTGGAAACACTAGATATATTCATGAAGTTTTACATTACATCATAAAGTGAAAAACTACTACAACAACATAGTCTCCCTATTCCACACTCATATCCCCACATACTATCCCTGCAGGTCATTCATAACTTACTTCTTCACATCCCGGGAAAAAATAAAACATAGAAAAGGGGTGAGCTCAAATGCCCAGTAAGGATAACAATATAGCGGAAACTTTCATAAATAAGAATAAACATTTAAGGCAATGTATAACTAAAACAAAATCCTTTTAAACTTGAACTTCAACATAGCATGGAAAAAGTAAAACTAAATAATTCCATTTACTTATTCACATGGATATTCTAGTAATCGAATAATAACATGCAATATCAATAACCACTTTCATAATGATGGAATGCATAATGCTGAACTTTAATTTCTTTTTCAAGGCCTCATCCCAAGACCTAGGGGCTAACTGTAACTGGAACCCAACCCGGAGTGCCTCTAATAACCGGACACCAACCCGGAGTGCCTCTAATAACCGGACACCAACCCGGAGTTCCTCTAATAACCGTAGATCAAACCGGAGGGCTTACTTTTAACGGTACCCAACCCAAAGGGCTTACTTTTACCGGTCCCCAACCCGGAACATACTTGACTAACACATTCATCTGAATGAAAGGTTGAAATATAACATAAACATTCGGATTACAAATAACTTATGAAATGTCAATAATTTAAACAAAAACCATGAGTGACATAAGAAAAACTTATCCACAATAAAAAATATCACAAAACCTTCAATAAAATATGGATGTTTTGTATCATAATAAATCAACTTCAAATAAGCTTAAAATCCATCAAAGGATGTTAACATAGATTAAATCAAGACTATTTTAGAGAAATATCTCCTTTTTTTGAAATCATTTTAAAAGTAACATAATTATAAAATAATACATTCAATTTGAAAATATTCTTATGAGCTTGTAAGGGAAGCTTCGATGATTTTATAACGGCGGAAAATAACTGCACCCGCCGTATAAGTTAAAAAAACATTCTTACCTTAATTCTGTCGAAAAGGTTAAAAAGCACCTTGTTTGGAAAACGACAGAAAGATTCCTTTATAAAACTCTTATAAAAAGTCAAAAAAGGGTATAAATGACTTTAACCCATATTCTTGTAAATTGTACAAATGTTTTGAAATACATTTTTAAGAAACATTGATGTGGATGATAAAGAGATCCCAGTAGATTATTACTTATAAACAACCTCAGATAATGAAGAGATTGTGAAATAACCCTTAACTTGTACTTTTCCTTGGTTAGGGTAGGTTAACCTCCTGTATAATGGTTAAATAATTGTTATTAAATTACACAAGAATCATATACATTAATATGATATCATATATGATCTTTTAACATTGATTTGTTAATAATATCTTAGTATTATCGTTGTTTCGGGTGTTAACTTACTCATTTTACTTTATATGTTTTGTTATGTAAGCCATGTTTGTCATGGATAGGTTGTATCTTAATCATATACAGAATGATATCAAGTCCTTAGATACTACTATTAATCATCAAATGAGAATTATATTTGAATGGATACGATGGAGAATGAATCTCATCGCGTTCGTGGAGACGGTAGTCCGTACGTACGCACGAGCCACAATATCATTATTTTGATATTAAAATAATATATTAATGGATGGTATATCATATATACATAATCATTAAAATTTTATATTTATTATTTAAATGAGTTACACATCATTATTATACCCATCCAAATAATAATATATTGAATAACAATTACACCACGACGTGGAGACGGTAAGCCGTACGTACGCACGTATGGTGACATGTTATTCAAAGGGTGGATAGAATACTGAATATGGTTATACCATATTTATAATAACATAACAGTATATATATGATACTGGAGTTATTATTTTATAATGATAATAACGAAGAAAGAAGAAGTGGAAGAAGAAGAGAACTTGGAAAAGGGTGGTGAAATCATTACCTCTTCTTCGGGTTCTTCCTTTTGATTTGATCAAAAGGGCTCCTTAGGTTGGATTTCTGATCAAAATAAGTCCTCTATATTGTAGTGAGGGATGTTGGGAGAGTATTTTGGCAGAGTTTGGCCGAACCAAAAGGATTTTAAGGTGTGAAGAAATGAGAAGGAGGAGTTCCCTTTTATAAGAGGGGTGAGGGGCACCTTTGGAAAAGCCAGAAATATTAATTTATAATAAATTCATATTCGGTTTATAATGGCTCCAAAGTTTATTATTTAAATTTTTAGGTGGGGATGGGTCGCAAACAACTCAACCAATATAATTTAGAGAGGTTTGGGTCATTATATTAACCTTATCTTTAAGTATTAACTCTTAGTTAATTAGTTTCACTTTTACAATGTCTCTTTGTATTTTTATATAATATTGTTAATAAACTTACTATATACATCCAATCGACTACCAAATGGTCCAATAATGATACACCTATCCAGATATAAGTTGCTTGGCCGAACCTTAGATTTTTAGGAATTTAATATCAATTAATAATATAATATTTGTTTTAAAAATTCTTTTTTTTCAATTTTGACACTATTCAATAGTTGATTTTTGTGAAACTCATAAAAGAATGATTACTTCGAAAAAAGTAAATTACCTCCATCCTTATATGCCATATTATCCTATAAAATTATTTTAATTCATTAAAAGTCTCAAATTATATTTATTTCGGTATTTAAAATATCAATTATTTTAAATTTTTACTATTATGGTAATTACTACATCATCATTGTGTCATAAATAAATTAAATTATTTAATGTCTAAAAATTATAAATAAAATATAATTATGTAGGAAATCTTTTTATCTTTCTAATGAATATTTATAGTCGAAAATATAACATATATAACTCTATGTAAAAATTGTTTTTATAAAAGATGTATGCTTGTGTCATTTTTGTATTCATTTTAACTTAATTAAAATAAAGTGTCCCTATCACCTACAAGTGGCACCATGGGGTCCCAAAATCGACCCAAAGATGCCTATGGTGGAACATGTATCAACCAATAAGGCTAGGACACATTTTAGGGTAATTTATTATTATTATAATATTATTTTTTAACATTTATTTATCGGATTTACCCTTAACCATGGTAAATAAAATATTTACCGCTGTAATTATTCAAAATTTCTAAAAATAAAAGTTACCTATTTACACAATTTGAACATACTGATTCAAAATATGGAATCCATTTTTCTAAATTCAAAACACAGAAGTGGCAGAAATTAATTTAAAATTAATTCCCGCTGTCAAAACAAAAAGCGTGTTTTTAAGAGATAATAACTATCAAAAGATTGGCACTTGTTTATGTCTGGTTTAATTGTAAAATCATGTCCAATGATCAAAATTATATTAAATGGTAAAAATATATTCTAAATATACTTTAAAACCACTCAAATCCATAATTTATCACTATTAATTATTTTGATTAAAAAAGTTGTTTTTAATTAAAATTTAGTAATTTTCACTTTTCATCAAAATATGAAAGTTATCCGAAAAGTACCAAAATTTCAACTTAGGCTAAATTAAATACTCTGAATCCAAAAAGGAATTCCATTTTGAGAGATAAAATATCTAAAATTTTAAAAGGTAGGTATTACTATTCATAACGGCTAGTTTAATTGGTTGTGGTGTGTTAGAATCTCGAAGTTGCATACAATGCACGCAGTTGCATTATTCAAAGGAAAGCGTACTGTGGAAGCTTGGGATGTTTCATTTTAATTTTTTTTGATGTCCCCATTTATTCAAAAAGTTTAAAATATTTTATTTAAAAAGGGTTCACTATTAAAAGTTGATAAAAGTGCAATACTGAAAATGAATCTGTTCTTGCATTATGTCTAAGAAACTCATAATATGGATTCTAAAAGTATAAGGATTATATAAAGTTTAAAATTTAGTTAATACTATTCATAACCTATTTTGAATGGCTTTTTTTGGTAAGTCATGGTGTGATTGAACTCGGTGTTGCGTGTAGTGCAAGTTATTGAATTATTTTGAAGAAATAACACACTATGAAATATTGGGGTGTTACATATGTCGATCATTTTAGATTACCTCTAGATATAGAGATCATGGATCATGAATTTTTATATCTTTCTCAATGGTGTAAACTTAGACTGGTCAGAAGATAGGGTCAGATTTCACTATAATAAGTCGAGCCATTATAGATTCTGGAGAGTTTTAGGCTGATATCCAATCAGATATAGTTACCTCAGAGGTACCATTCCATGAAATATTTCTTTCATGCATTTCAGTTCAATTGTTATCAGTATAACCCCTCTCATTCATTTGATCCAAAGAAAGCTATGTTGTGGAGGATGCATCCTTTGAGAAGCATCCTATCAATATTGTGGATCCTACCAAAATGGATATATTTGGTTGGTCAGTTTCTCTCGTAGGTGTTATAGAATCATGACCATGTATAGAATGAGACCTAGGAGCGGGATAATGATTTATGAGTTTTGGGGTCATAGTTGTTGATTTTTGATCCTTCACCACCCCTTTAAGGGAAATTCAAGGAATAATTTATTTAATAAGGTATGATTCTAAGAACCCTAATATTTCTTGAGTTACAGAAAATTTTATTTCAATTATTTCTTAAATTGGTTAATTATGGTCTCATGTGTTTATTTTATCTATAGCAGTTGTTTCAGGGGTTATTAGGGCTTCTTCAGATCCCAGAGCCTATATTTACAGTATAAGTGGTAAAGATACATTGTTGGTAGAAACACTTCTGGGATTCTCTCATAGTTACTTATAACCATGAAGAGTAGGACACTGGGTTTAAGTGGCCCTTATTGTAATAGGAAACAGTGAAAATAGAGGCGCACACCCATTCAGGGCACCTACAATATTTTGATGCCTCAAAATTCATAGATTATTAATGTATATTCAAACTATGCATTGTGATAGTGATGTTCCCCCTTAGAACAGTAGTGGGTTCACAATTTGGTCAACCATGCATCCAACCCATATAGCCTATTATTTTGATGCAAAATGATTGTTTTACCTTAATTTATTTTATAACCCTTAATATTTTTCACTTATTATCCTATGGAAGGAATTCAATACTGGGAGATCACATTAAAGGAAAATCTAAATGATTTACTCACGTTCATCAATTCAAAATGATAATAGAGTGTTTAATGTCTCGTTGGACCCATGTGATTGAGTTAAAAATTCCTTTTATTCAATTATTCATTTAACATTGGGAAAATGTAGTTATTTATGTTCAATATAATGTTTCTTATTTTTAGTTTCAACATTAATTCTTCATTTTCTCTTAATCTGAGTCAAATCAAGACCTTATACTGGATGTGAACTCCACTATTGAGCTACAGTAGGTGGTATCATTCTTTTCCCTCAGTGTTGAGGTTTCTATATGTATGTCGTTGTTCCAGATGAATATTTTTCGAATCATTTCATTAGAACTGAAATTTAATCCATGATTTAAATGGATAGGTATGACATATGTAATTAATGAGACAATTAACAAATGAAAAATGGTAATGAACCGTGGATTGTAAAATTCCCATGGGTTTATTTTGCAATTAATTGGAGAAAAAAAGGTGAAATATGAATGGAATTACCTTTTAGGTGTATCAGTTACCCTTCCATGGAATGTTAAGTTATAAACTATAATTTCATATTGAATTGTAATTGAATTGATAAATGTAAGGGATTGGAAGACCATGTCCCAAGTCTTTGGACATGTTCATACTCTCTTATTCTTTGGTTAATTATTATAATGAAATTTCCACATGACATAATTAAAATGCTCATCCTTCTAAGATTTATTCACACCTTGATCCACAATCTAATGTAAGGATTAAATGAAACAATCTGGGTGATGAAGCTTGAGTTATTTAAATGATTTTCAATTAATGATTATTACATGATTTTGGTGGTACATTGGTTCATATAAGATCTCCATTGACATACATGATTTTATATTTCTCTACTTATGACCTACTGATACATTGAACCCTTAGTGGACATCCAAGGATGAAAGTAGTGGACTTACTATTATAAGACCATGTGACACTTCAACTCCTTATATTTACTATGAAGGATGAATTGAGTGGGAAGATGCTATATATATTCTAATATTGATAACTAAGATCCCTTAATGGACAATCAATGATAGAATCAATGGTTATGATGTTATACCACACCTAGAGTGATAAATGGGACCTTATGAGTATTCCCAGGGATAGGCTTGTAGGGTGTTTTCTTATTGATACGCTAAGAATAATACCTGGTTTCACAATATGGAATTCCAATTATAGGGTCACGTTCTCAATTGTATAAAATAATGAAATAATAATAAGACTCATGTTCCATTCCAAAGAATAATATTTGATTCGGTAAGTGTCTGACAACTTATAGATGCCAAGGTTAGTCACCACATTATCACATAACTAAACAGGGGACGCAAGTATACATTACATGTGTCGATATATACATATTAATTGTGATTGAATAATTAAATGGACTAGCATAAAAAATGATATAGGACTAACTGTTTATTTAATTACATTCTGGTGAAGGGTTTAGAAGGTAGTAGATGACAATTGTACAACGGAACTCAGACCATCATGGGTTGTTTACTTCATTACTTCCTCTACATATTCTATTATTTCCTTCAAAAAAAATTATTATATTTTCAGTAGTGTGATGTAATTTGACATCATTTTGGTGGTATAATTGGAATTTATCTCACACCATTCTCAGGCTTCCTTTAGTACCCCAAAAGATTTTATGATGGCAATTATTGTTAAGAGGAATCCCCCAAATACGTAGTTTTGCTTACATATTAGGAGCAAGGGATTACTGGACTGAGACAAGGCTTTTGACTCTAGATAGGATAGTTTTTGGCCTTATTGTATTTTTTACATGTATTATGTACCTTCCATGTATACCTTTTTGGATGATTTTTTGATAGATGTGACATGCTCATCATTTCAAATGAGATTCCTTATGGTATTATTTTTATATATCAGTTTTTCATGATATCTATTGTATGAATGTTTTACTACATCCACTGTTAATTGTATGACTTATACCATTATTTTATACATCAATGATATAGAATATACTCCCAATAGAAACAACCTAGTCCCTCGCTTCCAGTCATAATCCTATTAAATTTGGGGAGAAGATAATGAAACCATTGGGAAATCGAGCTCAGGGGACCTTTTAGTGGAATATGGTTCTAAGACGTTACATAAACTCATACATTAAATTCCCCCCTTACATATTCTCAACAGTGACAAGGAATATTTTAACAACTTGTTCGAACACCAGAATGGAGTTATGTATCAGCTATCATTCATACGAGTGAAAATATGTCCCCCCATCTATATATATTTCACAGATCACTTCATGAAAATAAATAATGATTGAATGAAATGATTAGAAACCCATAATACCAATGGTAAGGCCCGTAATCATATCACAAGTAACTCAAAATTATTCTTGAACAACCGTCATTATCTCGTCATACCAATAGCCCAAAGAATGATGATATCCATGATTCCATCAATTATTCCTAATAAAATCATTATCATGTTGAGAATCATTCCCCATATATGGGTATCACACACCATCACCTATGGATTTTTACGTTGAACACCTCCTCCATAACTTATTGTTATCACCATCCTGTGATCCACAAATACTATAGGGGCCTCCACCCACATCAAATGGGTAACAATAACTCAATGATTCCTTTTCTATGTATGAACATCTCCAACGGTACAATAGGAAAATCTTGTTGTGAGGAAATAATTACCATTCGAATGCAACATTATTTAGAAGAACACCATAATATCATGTGAACCCCATATCCCAATCATGGCACAGTTCATCACCTTAAATCTCATCCTGAAAAATCTCACCACCTCATTCATCGTGATCAACATCACCCCAACTCTCAGAGTCCATGCCAAACACATTCCCATGGAACTCCCATATAATATAAATATTAATTAATTTAATTAACGATCATATCCCACCCAACTAATTATGAAACCCCATTTCATACACAGGTTTCCTTTCATGGATAAACATACATAAAAAAATATGGTGTTTTCAATCGATATCCTACTATAATAATATAAAAATAAATAAATTAATTTAAAGGTAACCTCGAACCACCCCACTAATATATATTTAAATATGAATGTCATATCATGTGTATATGGATGGTTAAATCTATGATTCACCTAAATTATTCATGAAGGAATTAATTTGTTAAGGAACGACTTCTAATTCATCCTAAAATGGAAGAAAATTATTAATCAGAAAAATACCCTAGAAATAGGGTATATGATCTTAGATGGAAATAAAATTAACAAAATGTAGATAAATGGAGAAAGAAAGAAATAATAATAGAATCCATATCACTAGATAACAAATGCAATTATTTTTTCTTGAATTGGAGCTTTAATAAAGGACAACCCTCAAAATCACCAAATAGGGAAGAGTGCACCCATATCATGATGATGGGTGAAAATGAACAAGAAAATAAGGGGAAGAAAGTATAAAAATGTTTGCATAAAACTGTAATTTTCCAATTTTTAAATAGTAACAAAGTTATTCCCTATGGTTAGGCTAATAGTGTTCCAACCAAGCGATACCACTATCCAATGGGAAAGACCCTTGCATAACTAGGTTCACACTATGAAAAATTGTACACAGATCATGTGGTTATCTCTAAAAGTTTTCTACATATTATTCAAAAGTCTGTTAATCCCCTTTCATGGATAGATCTAACCATGCCTCAACACAAGTGGGCCACATGGTCCGCACTAACTGTTTGAAAAATGCGCGAGTAGTGTTTTTTATAGTGGAGGTTGGATTTAGAATCCATACACTTACAGAACTGAATGAGACCCCCAATAAAATTAACAAGCATCAACCGCTATCCAAAAAACATAACAACATGTTGTTACTCATTAAATGTGCCTATGATGCTCAAAGTCAATGTTTTCACATCAACTATACATAAACTTCAAATTCCCTATGATATTATGTCCCACTCAAAAACCTACGATGCTACAAACATCCAACATTACAATAGATCATCCACTAGCTATGTGGTCTCCTTTTGTGATGATTTTCAATATTCCAATGTCATAACATTACACTTGAATGACCCAGTCAAATATGCACATTTAATTCATACTATGGATCCTCACCATAAGAATTATCTACTTGTTCACTTCAAACTAAAAAAACAAAAATTACAATGGTTTGAACAACTATCCTTTAGCCAAACACATCCCTACAAGTCATATCATCATTCTTTCCCCTCATGAGATTTTCAATTCATACCCTCATCACACATGAAAACAATATAGTCCAAAATCACAATTGACTTAAGAAAAAAATACCACATTATATATATATATATATTTGTCTGTGTGGGTGTGGTTTTTTTTGTGTTTTTTATTCCTGAAAAACATCTTAATGACTAAAAATGTCTTAAATCCCATGAAACACTCCTGATGACCATATTCTAACTAGTTAATGCTAAATTAAACTAAAACATGTTTGCCTTGTGAAGAAAATTAGTCATAAAAAAATCAAAAAGAACATTCTCATTATCAAAACATACCTTCATCCATCATTGGCTTCCCATCATACTTTGACTTTTCTAGATAGACTGCATGAAACTGGCCAGAAGCCTGACTGGTCGAGGCCTATCCTCCGAGAAATTTTCCACCAGTTATCATCCACTAAACACATTATTAGGTCACTATATCCGAGCAACCACTTTCTTACATAGTAGTATCATGACTCCATACTCTTGGAACTGGTATAGGTTTAACCTCAGATCCTTGAGACCAACCTATTCCCTAACTCCCAACTACCTTATAAGTCTTTTAGAAGTACATCTACAAATGTACCATTGTCCCAAATTCCCAACACTCCTCTCGAGGGCACTCATATTGTGTCTGAATGTTACCCATCTTATCAAACCAGAACCACACTGTTGATGACCCAATCCTCATTTCCCTGGTCGATTCTCTGACAAAACTACCCAAATGAGGCTCTTTAGGTCCTAGATTATAGGTACCCCAAGCATCATTTCCTATCTCATCTCACACCATCTCCCAGCTTGAGTAAGTCATATCTGTCAGATTCCCCTTGTATTTCAATGAATAGTTCACTACCCTTGAGAATGAAGTCAACCTGAACAAATTTACCAAAACCTTGAATTCATGCCTTAATCCATCCTCAAATCACCTCACCAACTTATGGATTTCATCTTCCATATAAGGTTAATTCAAAGATAGGTCTATGAACCTCCCTTCATAATTAACTATTAATTTTCCCCCTACTAAACATTCATGAATTCACATGCTCTATCTACCCTCAAGATTTCCAACAATATATTATTGGAAATCCCAATTCTGAAATCCTATAACATAATCCCTTCATTACTACCTACAAGTACCTATGCATCGCAACATTACTTTTCAGTCCAAAAAGCATATATATATATATAGCTTCGCCATCATTCTTGGGGGTGTTTCGATCTAAGAGAAAATATTCTACATAGATTTGATACAATTCACTACTGCATATGATCCACCCTCACCCATATGTATGTTTGGGTAGAATGATTGAAACTCATAGGTAATATATGCCATGGAAAACTCATCTCCCTGAGATAAAGTTTCTATACACTACACCACCCATGCCAAAATTCCCTTGAGATGGTTATCTGGCAATGTTTAATTCTGTTCCATATATTTTGGATGCCCCACCTACCTTCGATCCTATATCTATTGTTCATTCTCATATCTACCCTCATGGGACTCATCTTGTGAATTATCTTGAAGCACCGTATCAATTCCATCCTTACTCTCCACCAGAATCCTTCTAGGTTGCTTCACTCTAAAGACCAAAATCCATGGTCAATAACAACAATAATATTCTAAATATCATAAATTAGGATATCTATAACACATTTCCTAATCCATATACATCCCTACCAAACCAATATTAGATATCATTCCTCATGATGGGCCCTTTCATACCCATACATGAGTCAAGAATAACATATCAATCATATAAAACATCATCATCATGTGGTGGCTAAGTAGAATTACACCAAGAAGCTAAGTGGGAACACACTATTTACCTTATTATATAAAATTCAAAAATCTCACCCCCATTGATTTATTCATACCATCCCTTATCAGTAATAGTATCATATACAACATACACATATAGTTTCAAATATTAATTTCATTATAAAAAAAATATATGGTCTGTCTATGTAGAATTTCATCCGTAATATAAGCAATAAAACATTATTTAGATTTTTGAAAAAATATTAAATAGCACAACCCTTTTCTCATAATCTATTTTCAAAGTGATAATCTCAATAAAATATAAATTTCATGTGAACCTAATTTTATAACATGATAGATGAGTGATCCACCCTTTCCATAATTAATCAATGTTTATAATAAAATAATAAACCAAATAACCTGCACCACTCTATCTTGAACCATTCAACAGTAAATGAAAAAAATATGTAATTTCATTTTCCAGACATGGAAACTTGGTGTATCCACCATAAATGGGTCTATAGGAACCCAAAAACGAGACCTTTACATAGATCTGGCTTGATCCAAGTCTCTATTTAAACATATCCCAAATATTAAATGAATGTTAAAACCATTCCTCCATACCACTTAGAAACCATTTGACCACTATTTCTATATTTATTCAACCTAAATGAATAAATAATACTTATAGAACCTTAAACTAAGAGCCTCGTAACCTATGTTCCGAGCCAAAAGGATATTAGGGTTTTGTCTCACCCCACTCAGATGCTTAAGTCTTTTGATTAGGATGAGGGGTATAATTAGATAATTATGTGATGACTATAACCACTTGTTATAATAATAATATCAATTATAATAATATTTATTATTATTATTGTATTTTAATATGGTAAAAATGATGACATTGTAAAATCATTTAATAATACTCCGTGTAAGAATATATAAACAATGAAAATAGAAATCAAAGAGCATACCATATATATTTAGATGATAATGTAGACATGTCATAAACACATGTAGTATTTCCAAATTGCCAATCATATAAGTACACACTCAAAAATAACAAAAAAACTACAAATTGATGAAATATAACACCATGTTCCATCATCTCTTTATCCCATGATCTCATTGTGCATCCCTACTGTAACACCCCAAACTTCCACCATATTCTTCTCTTTGAATAATACAATAGTGTGTGTTGTAAGCAACATCAAGTTCTAACACACCACAACCAATAAAACTAGCCGTTATGAATAGTAATACACACTTTTTGAATGTTTATAAATTTTATTTTTCCAAATGGACTTCATTTTTGGATTTGGAATATCGAAATTATCCTCAAGTCATTTTTTGGTATTTTTCTGAAAACTGTCAATTTTTGATGAATAATGAAAACACTGAGTTATTGGTTAAAACCAAATTTTTATTTAAATAATTATTTATTTTATTTATTTTAAGTAAAAATAGAAACATAATACCTATATATGTTCAATTTAATTCATTGGAGTCATTTTATAATATATTTATATATATAAAATTCTATTGAACTTTTTTACTATCTTTTACCCACCTCCTTGGAGCATTTGCAAATTTGCATAAAACATAATTTTATCGCTTCTGTGAGTTGAATTAAAAAATCCGAGAGACGTGGTTTATATCTGTAAGTAATTTGTTTTCAAAGAGATGATAATAATTTTTGGTGAATCGTAACATTTGACTATTATTTACCACGGTTAAATGTAAATACGGTAATTAAAGGTAAAAATGATATTATTTTTACCCTAAAACATGTCCTAATTCTATTGGATAAGTATAAATAGACCAAAAATGCTTAAGAATAATATATTATCCTTTAGGTCCACTTGGATTAGAATATGACATTTATTATTATTAAATTCAAAAAAGAGTTAAAAGAGTTAATATTAATGATTAATAACTAAAACATTTTTAATATAGTGTTATACATAAGATAAATTCGATTATAAATATCCATTAAAATATAATAAGATTTAATACATAATGGTATATTATTTATATTTATTAGATATTAAATAATTTAACTTATTTATGACACAATGACGATGCAGTAATTACCGTATTAATGATGGATTAAAATAATTTATACTATAAATACCCAAATAAATTTAAATTTAGTCTTTTGATAAATTACATGAATTTTATAGGTTAATATAACATGTTAGGATTTATTTAATTAACATTGTTCGAAGTAATCATGTTGTTATTATTTTCACAAAAATAAAATACCAAATAGTGTAATAATTGACATAAAAGAGTTTTTAAAACAAATATTATATTATTAATTGATTTTATATTCCAAAAAATATCTGGTTTGGAAAAAGGACATAGATAAGATTATATATATTAATAATGAACCACTTGGGTTCTCTTGTCTTGTTATAGTTAGTTTATTAACTATATAATATAAAAATAAAAGGATACATGGTAAATGTAAAACTAATTAACTAAGAGTTAAATCTAAAATATAAGGTCAATGTAGTGACCCAAAACTGTCTAAAACCTACTGTTTGAGTGGTTTCCGAACCATCCCCACCATAGACTTTAAAGTATTCATTTTTGATCCATTATAGATAGAAAACTATTTTATTATAAAATAATATTTCTAGCATTTCCAAAGGTGCCCCTCACCCCTCTTATAAAAGAGCACTTCCCCTTCTCAAAAATTCACTACATCAAAGCCATTTCCCTTGGCCAACCCCTACCCAAATATCCTCTCAACATCCCTCACTTAGAGAAAGAGGATTTAGTTTGGTCATAAATCCAACATATGGAGCCCTTTTATAAGGCCCCAGCCTTAAACCTTACTTAATCTTGAGTTATTACAAGATTACACATTGAGGATCTTTTCAGGTTTAGAGTTTTAGAGAATTAGATCATGAAACTTGCATTACATTCCACATATACAGAAAGTGGTTACATAAAATACAGTATTCATTCTTCCCATCAACGGAAACATATTGAAAATAAAACATGGATTCTTTCTTGACACATCCTTGACACTATCATCAAATCATGTACCTTTCCCTTGACCTGTGAAAAACATTTCAAAAACTTTGGATGAGCATAAAAAGATCAGTAAGGGTTATAAAAATATGGAAAGGAAACATGAGTTCATACATACATAAGAATGAAATCATACTTTACCCATAAAACAAAGGCACTTTAACATACCTCATCAAACCATGAATAAATCATAGAAAACATAAGACATAAAGGTAACTTGAGGCATTTATAACATTCTTACGTAGGGAGTAACCCTCTTGGTTACGTTTGGAATACCCATCACAGTATATTACCTAAATCTATTCGGATAAACCTTAACGTTTCACTCCTTCGCGTTACCCAATGCATTAGAGAGCTATATCGGGCTCACCTGCCCTTAGTTTATCACGGAACCACCCGTTTTCATAACAATGCCCAAGAACCGTAAACGTATCACATAAAACATGTATAAATGAAACATAACATTTCCACATGTCAATCACAATATAACATTTTAGTATATTGAAATAATGAATCCGTTCAAAAAAGAAACCATTTCGAAAACCATTTAAAACATTTAATAAGGAGATTTTTGAATCAAAGTGTCCCATACCACCTTGAAGATTTTAACATTTTAAACCATTAATATCCATATAAATAAATCCTTAAAACCATTTTGAAAACATGGATATTAATAAGAAAAAATCATTAAAACATTTAAAGCGATATTTTGGATAAAGGGGTTTTACCAAAATTAGATACACTTGAATACAATAATTGAGGAATAACATTTAGTCAGAACTTTATAATATCATGATAATAAATGGATTCATGATATAATACTCCAAAGGACAGTATATACACCATATAAGAGTGAATTGGTGCATAACAACAATGAACCCTCAATAGAAATGTCAAATGTGATGAAATCCCTTATAAAGAAGGTATCCTTAAATTAAGGACAAATCAATCTCAAAAATATGTGTGAAAAATACTAATACACCCAATATAAGTGTATATTAAGTGTAAAACAATAAAAGGTCATTCACACATATTCAATGGATGACATATTCAATGACTACATGTTGAACCAAAAGAAATCGAAATTGGGTTAAAAAGTTCCCTTGACAGCCTAACGGCATCACATCAAAATGAGTTGATGAGAGATAAAAAGTGTATCTCATCACTTGGACATAAACTTTACCTCAATAAGGATATATTAGAACATATCCCAACATAACAATATATATATTAAAATACCCAACAAAATATGTCTTTTAAAAAAAGAGGAGGGTGAAAGGTTCCCTTACCGACTTGGGTATCTTTCAAAACATACACCCCATGAAAGAAGGACAATAGATCATTGATGTAAATACTCATAAACGAAATTATATTATACAAATAGTAGAATAATGGGCAGTACATACACCACTCAATGGAATTTGTGGCAAATGTAGCATAAATCTCACGGGAATAAAAGTGAGATGAAAAATCCCTTACAAAAACTCGGCAGCCTAACGACGCCACATAAAACTTCCGAATATGGATTGATGAGATCAAATAGAGTATCTCATCACATTAAAATAAAATGTACAGAAAGGGGAATATAAAATAACATCCCCCAACATTACAAAGAGGGGCTTAAAAGAAGTGACATAAAGGAGATTACTTAAAAAGAAAGAGAGAGGTTAGATCTCTTACGAAAGTTCGGTAGCCTAATGACGCCACTCAAAACTTACACAATGGATTGATGAGAGAGAATAGGGTCTCTCATCACATGAACATAAAAATTACAGTAGGGTTAATATAAAAGATCATCCCAATAACAAGAAAGATGAGATTTAAAAGGAATGACATAAAAGTGTGTACTTAAAAAGAAAGAGAGGAGTAGGATCCCTTACCTCGGTTCCGACTTGACTCGATCGTTCTTTAATCTACTGAATAATAAACTTGAGTTAATTTATACTTCCTTAAGAAAATTTTTCAAGTTCATTATTCCTTTTATATCACTTATTACCATGTCATAAACATTATGTAATCATTTATGTTAATAATATTTGTTTTGCCGATATTTGGTTCTTAAGTCGAAGGTGGACTTCTTACAATTACATGTTGTTCTTGTGGCCAAATGTTTATTATATCCAGAATTGTATTCATGATGTAGATATCATATATGTCATATATATCCAGTACATTCATGCATTTATAACATTACATAATCATTTAGAGGTAAGAAATGAAATGCACCGTTCATGGAGACGGTAAGCCGTACGTACGCATGAAAGCTACTTTCATTTCTATTTCATATTTTATAGAATGGAATAATAATGATATAAAGTTATATTATAATTCCAGTATAATATCATATATAATATCATAGTTCCATCCTTTATACGTCCCACATATGGTATTTAACGAATCAAATCACTTTCAGGGGGCGGTAGTCCGCACTTCCTTAAATGAAGATATCGCGTTTACCCATAATGGAAACCATAAAGGTATTCCCAAAATGAAAAAAAAACATAAGCTTAAGGAAAACATAAACATATTATATATCATATATAAAAATAGTGACATCATAATGGCCACCTTTGAAGGTGTTAAATGAGTATTGAACAATCATCGTTTCAGGAGGCAGAATTTCGCCATCCACGGAAACCGTATGTTCTTTAACCATTTTATGTAGTTGTGTGAGAGTTTAGCTCGAATAAATCTTATAAAAACATCCTATTATATTGAAGATACTGATGTTTTTACAAAAGAAGTAAATAAAAAGAGTTTAGGGGGTTGGAGAAGCAAAATAAAACAAATGAACTTGAGAGAATGAATTACCTTTAAAAGTGTAACGCCTTTTGATTTGAGCCTAAAGGCTTCTTTTGAAAGTATTCTTCCCAAAGGTAATCCTCTAGGATGAGGAGAGGGATGTGGAGAGAGTAAATGGGCAGGGGGTGGCTGAGCCAAAGGCTTGAGGAGTGTGTGTAATGAGGTAGAGGTGGGGACCTTTTATAAGAGGAGAGGAGGGGTACTTTTGGAAAGTGAGAAATATTACTTTATTTGAAACTGTGTTTCGGTTTTAAAAGGTCCCACATTGATATAATTCGTGGATAAGGTGATAATGGTTCGAAATAAAACCATCCAATAAGTTTTGTACATGTGTAGTTCATAGAGTTTACATTATCTTTCCATTTTATTTTAATCGTTAAATAATGAGGTCATCGCTGCATCATTATGATGTCATAAATAATTTAATTTATTTAATGTCTAAAAATTATAAAACAATTACTATGATGTAGGAAATAGTTTTATCTTTCCAATGACTATTTATAATCAAAAATATGATCTTTATAACCTCATGTAAAAATTGTTTTCGTAAAACATAAGATGTTTGTGTCATTTTTACTTTTACATTAAATAAAAAGTTATTTATGTCATTTCCCAACCAAAGTGGCTCCATGGGGTCCCCAAGTTGACCCATGGATTTTCTTGGTCGGCCATTACACATCCAATTAGGTTAGGACATTTTCAAGTTCATTTCATATTATTAAAACATTATTTTTACCTTAAACTACACTAATTACCTCTAATCGCGATTAAAAACTTAATAAGTTACTATTCACCAAAAAATTATTTTTATCGCATTGAACCACATTTTACTTCTTAATGACAACCATGTATGTCGGATTTTCGGAATTCAAAACACAAATATGGCAAAATTTTATTTAAATGGAAAAATCAGTTTTTATAAGTACCACTTAGTGGTTTCACTATTCATCAAAAATTGAAGTTTTTCAGAAAAATCCCAAAAATTCACCCTAAGATATATTTGATATTATGAATTCAAAAATTAAGTCTATTTTACAAAATTAAAAATATATAAGTCAAATTAATTAATTTAATAATTAATTCCCGCTGTCAGAGCAAATAGCGTGTTTTTATGAAATAATAAGTATCAAAAGATTGACACTGGCTTAAGTCTGATTTCAAAGTGAAATTAATTCCAACGACCACTATTGGATTTAATGGTAAAAATATATTCTAATTTCACTTTAAAACCAATTCAAAAGATAATCTAATCATATAAATAAATTAGATTAAAAAGAGGTTTTGAATTAAAATACAACATTTTACACTATTCATTAAAAAAATGAACTTTATCGGAAAGATACCAAAAATTTACACAAAGTAAATTTTGATGTCCTGATTCTTAATAAGAGTTTCATTTGGTACAAAAGAATGTTTAAGAGTGAACAAAACTATATTTAATGATGGTTCAACATCAAAAGGTGATAAGTGAACCTTTAGTGAAAACAAGGGCATATACGCCTAAAATTGAATTCTTTCCGTATTTTAAGCCTCTATCCTTTATTGGATAAATGTAAAAACATTTAAAAACGTATATAATCATATTTTATTTGTTTCTATCCATTCCCGCCATTACAATGGCTACATGTTAACTACCATTTAAAATAATATTATTTTATTATTAGAGTGCAACGTAAGATTCTCAAGAAACTCGTTGTTGCTTGTTGGGTACGCCATCGAGCATAACATCCCCTTTAAAGTCATATTAATATTTTATTCACAAATATGGATAAATATGAAAATTTCATATTCTTTATTTACCTGGGGTGTTACATCCTTCCCCCCTTTTGGGAATTGCGTCCTCGCAATTTTTAAAATTGAGCTTGGAAACATCCTTGAACGTCCCACATCAGAACAATAGTCGGTAAAACAATCACTTTAAAATAAAGGACCATAAGTACAGAGGTCAACCGAGTTGACCCATACTAGGATTCCATGTAGAAAAACATCGACATGGAAGAAAAAGAAAAGGGTCATGTTCTTGAGGGAGAGTGATAGTAAACATGTCTAGGAGAAAGTTAACAATGAGAAAATCACAAACTTGTGATGGGTTAAACGGTATTTGATTCCCCAGTAGGAAAAGTTAATAGACAACATTTTTGTTTTAAGTTACTTTTTATTGAGGAATTTATTAATAATGAAACATAATCACTTATCATGTTGACTTTCTACTTTTACTAGATTCCTTAATCAAACTCATATTTTTTCCAAAAGACGAGTATTTAGGGAGACTTGTTCGCATTAAGAGTACTATAATCAACTTCTAGAGAATCACCTAATCCACAAAAGAGAACTATATACATACCATGTTTTAGGCTTTAACCAAAACCAAAACCAAAAAGGTTAGTACAAGGTAAGATAATCCAGAAAAGGATAACCCTTTAAAAAGAAAATCTATGCTTAATCTCCAAAATTTGTCCAACAAAACCCAAAGTTCAACGATTACCATCCGATAAACAATTTGTCCATAAAATTCTTCAAAGTAAACCAATCTAAGATTGAAACCCAAATATTTGAAGGATTTAGTCACATAGTCTTCCAAGTTAAATTGTAACACTTATCTCCAAACAACAGTAGTTTCTCCTAAAGTCTCGTATTGAAAAGTAATTAACCAAATCACATATCCTCCATGATAGGTTAATAATTTTCATAAATAACCCAAAATCAACTTAATCTTAATTCATAAAATCATATAACTAAAAAGAATAAGTCAAACTAACTAGGGACTTCACGTAATCTAGTGGTAGGCGATAAATACCAGTCGCACTTTGGTTGTGGGTTCGATTCCCGCAGCTTTGTCCGACGCGACGGGTAGTCACACGGTCTGCGTGTTGTCCTTTTTCCAAAGCTATATAATTATTAAAACATTCCCCAAAATGAGATAAAATATTCAAAGATGATCATAACATATTTTAACCTCAAGTTTATCTCATTCCTTTCATTTTCCACCATAACATATAATAACCCATAATTACCTCAAAAGTAAGGATCATATAAACACTAATGGTTACCTTAATAATTATTACCTGAATTTCCACATCGAGTTGGCCATCTCGTACATGATGCATTAGAGAACTCACCAAGGTTGAAGTGGTTGATCATGACTCCTTGATAGTTGGTTTAGAACAACCATGAGATTCCTCATTGAATCCCCCATCTCATCCAGTCTCTTAATCAGAGAACCACCACAGTTTCCTTCAAACCCATTGTCACTTTGGTGCCTGCAAGATCCAGCCATTTACTAAAACCAAAAAGGTCAGTGTGAGTATATCAACATAACCATCATGTACTAATGAGGAAGATACACACTAAGATATACTTACTCATTTACTTTATCTAAAACTAGGACTCTTTCTGAAATCCTAACCATTATGGTAATCTCACTTATGCTTAGAGAATACCCTAACCTCTAAAGTTATCTAAACCGACCTTTGATACCAACTATAAGGCCCCAGCCTTAAACCTTAATTAATCTTGAGTTATTACAAGATTACACATTGATGATCTTTTCAGGTTTAGAGTTTTAGAGAATTAGATCATGAAACATGCATTACATTCCACATATACACAAAGTGGTCACATAAAAGACAGTATTCATTCTTCCCATCAACGGAAACATATTGAAAATAAAACATGGATTCTTTCTTGACACATCGTTGACACTATCATCCCATCATGTACCTTTCCCTTGACCTGTGAAAAACATTTCAAAAACTTGGGATGAGCATAAAAAGATCAGTAAGGGTTATAAAAATATGGAAAGGAAACATGAGTTCATACATACATAAGAATGAAATCATACTTTACCCATAAAACAAAGGCACTTTAAGATACCTCATCAAACCATGAATAAATCATAGAAAACATAAGACATAAAGGTAACTTGAGGCATTTATAACATTCTTACGTAGGGAGTAACCCTCTTGGTTACGTTTGGAATACCCATCACAGTATATTCCCTAAATCTCTTCGGAGAAACCTTAACGTTTCACTCCTTCGCGTTACCCAATGCATTGGAGAGCTATATCGGGCTCACCTGCCCTTAGTTTATCACGGAACCACCCGTTTTCATAACAATGCCCAAGAACCGTAAACGTATCACATAAAACATGTATAAAGGAAACATAGCATTTCCACATGTCAATCACAATATAACATTTTAGTATATTGAAATAATGAATCCGTTCAAAAAAGAAACCATTTCCAAAACCATTTAAAACATTTAATAAGGAGATTTTTGAATCAAAGTGTCCCATACCACCTTGAAGCTTTTAACATTTTAAACCATTAATATCCATATAAATTAATACTTAAAACCATTTTGAAAACATGTATATTAATAAGAACAAATCATTAAAACATTTAAAGAAATATTTTGGTTAAAGGGGTTTTACCAAAATTAGAGACACTTGAATACAATAATTGAGGAATAACATTTAGTCAGAACTTTATAATATCATGATAATAAATGGATTCATGATATAATATTCCAAAGGACAGTATATACACCATATAAGAGTGAATTGGTGCATAACAACAATGAACCCTCAATAGAAATGTCAAATGTGATGAAATCCCTTATAAAGAAGGTATCCTTAAATTAAGGACAAATCAATCTCAAAAATATGTGTGACAAATATTAATACACCCAATATAAGTGGATATTAAGTGTAAAACAATAAAAGGTCATTCACACATATTCAATGGATGACATATTCAATGACTACATGTTGAACCCAAAGAAATCGAAATTGGGTTAAAAAGTTCCCTTCACAGCCTAACGGGATCACATCAAAATGAGTTGATGAGAGATAAAAAGTGTATCTCATCACTTGGACATAAAATTTACGTCAATAAGGATATGTGAGAACATATCCCAACATAACAATATGTATATTAAAAGACCCAACAAAAGATGTCTTTTAAAAAAAGAGGAGGGTGAAAGGTTCCCTTACCGACTTGGGTATCTTTCAAAACATACACCCCATGAAAGAAGGACAATAGATCATTGATGTAAATACTCATAAACGAAATTATATTATACAAAGAGTAGAATAATGGGAAGTACATACACCACTCAATGGAATTTTTGGCAAATGTAGCATAAATCTCACGGGAATAAAAGTGAGATGAAAAATCCCTTACAAAAACTCGGCAGCCTAACGGCGCCACATAAAACTTCCGAATATGGATTGATGAGATCAAATAGGGTATCTCATAAAATTAAAATAAAATGTACAGAAAGAGGAATATAAAATAACATCCCCCAAAATTACAAAGAGGGGCTTAAAAGAAGTGACATAAAGGAGATTACTTAAAAAGAAAGAGAGAGGTTAGATCTCTTACGAAAGTTCGGCAGCCTAATGACGCCACTCAAAACTTCCAAAATGGATTGATGAGATAGAATAGGGTCTCTCATCACATGAACATAAAAATTACAATAAGTGTAATATAAAAGATCATCCCAATAACAAGAAAGATGAGCTTTAAAAGGAATGACATAAAAGTGTGTACTTAAAAAGAAAGAGAGTAGGATCCCTTACCTCGGGTCCGACTTGACTCGATCGTTCTTTAATCTCCTGAATAATAAACTTGAGTTAATTTATACTTCCTTAATAACCTTTTTCAAGTTCATTATTCCTTTTATATCACTTATTACCATGTCATAAACATTATGTAATCATTTAAGTTAATAATATTTGTTTTGTCGATATTTGGTTCTTAAGTCGAAAGTGGACTTCTTACAATTACATGTTGTTCGTGTGGCCAAATGTTTATTATATCCAGAATTGTATTCATGATTTAGATATCATATATGTCATATATATCCAGTACATTCATGCATTTATAACATTACATAATCATTTAGAGGTAGGAAATGAAATGCACCGTTCATGGAGACGGTAAGCCGTACGTACGCATGAATGCTACTTTCGTTTCTATTTCATATTTTATAGAATGGAATAATAATGATATAAAGTTATATTATAATTCCAGTATAATATCATATATAATATCATAGTTCCATCCTTTATACGTCCCACATATGATATTTAACGAATCAAATCACTTTGAGGGGGCGGTAGTCCGCACTTCCTTAAATGAAGATATCGCGTTTACCCATAATGGAAACCATAAAGGTATTATCAAAATGAAAAAAAACATAAGCTTAAGGAAAACATAAACATATTATATATCATATATAAAAATAGTAACATCATAATGGCCACCTTTGAAGGTGTTAAATGAGTATTGAACAATCATCGTTTCAGGAGGCAGAATTTCGCCATCCACGGAAACCGTATGTTCTTTAACCATTTGATGTAGTTGTGTGAGAGTGTAGCTCGAATAAATCTTATAAAAACATCCTAGTATATTGAAAATACTGGTGTTTTTACAAAATAAGTAAATAAAAAGAGTTTATGGGGTTGGATAAGCAAAATAAAACAAATGAACATGAGAGAATGAATTACCTTTAATTGTGTAACTCCTTTTCATTTGAGCCTAAAGGCTTCTTTTGAAAAGATTCTGCCCAAAGGGAATACTCTAGGATGAGGATAGGGATGTGGAGAGAGTAAATGGGCAGGTTTTGGCTGAGCCAAATGCTTGAGGAGTGTGTGTAATGAGGTAGAGGTGGGGGCCTTTTATAAGAGGAGAGGAGGGGTACTTTTGGAAAGTAAGAAATATTACTTTATTTGAAACTGTGTTTCGGTTTTAAAAGGTCCCACATTGATATAATTCTTGGCTAAGGTGATAAGGGTTCGAACTCTACCCATCAAATAAGTTTTGGACATGTGTAGTTCATAGATTTTACATTATCTTTCCATTTTATTTTAATCGTTAAATAATGAGGTCATCGCTGCATCATTATGATGTCATAAATAATTTAATTTATTTATTGTCTAAAAATTATAAAAAAAATTACTATGATGTAGGAAATATTTTTAGCTTTCCAATGACTATTTATAATCAAAAATCTGATCTTTATAACCTCATGTAAAAAGTGTTTTCGTAAAACATATGATGTTTGTGTCATTTTTACTTTTACATTAAATAAAAAGTTATTTATGTCATTTCTCAACCAAAGTGGCTCCATGGGGTCCCCAAGTTGACCCATGGCTTGTCTTGGTCGGCCATTACACATCCAATTAGGTTAGGACATGTTTCAAGTTCATTTCATATTATTAAAACATTATTTTTACCTTAAACTACACTAATTACCTCTAATCGCGATTAAAAACGTAATAAGTTACTATTCACCAAAAAATTATTTTTATCGCATTGAACCACATTTTACTTCTTAATTACAACCATGTATGTCGGATTTTCGGAATTCAAAACACAAATATGGAAAATTTTCATTTAAACGGAAAAATCAGTTTTTATAAGTACCACTTATTGGTTTCACTATTCATCAAAAATTGAAGTTTTTCAGAAAAATTCCAAAAATTCACCCTAAGCTATATTTGATATTATGATTTCAAAAATGAAGTATATTTTACAAAATTCAAAATATATAATTCAAATTAATTAATTTAATAATTAATTCCCGCTGTCCGAGCAAATAGCGTGTTTTTATGAAACAATAAGTATCAAAAGATTGACACTGGTTTAAGTCTGATTTCAAAGTGAAATTAATTCCAACGACCACTATTGGATTTAATGGTAAAAATATATTCAAATTTCACTTTAAAACCAATTAAAAATATAATCTAATCATATAAATAAATTAGATTAAAAAGAGGTTTTGAATTAAAATACAACATTTTACACTATTCATTAAAAAAATGAACTTTATCGGAAAGATACCAAAAATTTACACAAAGTAAATTTTGATGTCCTGATTCTTAATAAGAGTTTTATTTGGTACAAAAGAATGTTTAAGAGTGAACAAAACTATATTTAATTATGGTTCAACATCAAAAGGTGATAAGTGAACCTTTAGTGAAAACAAGGGCATATACGCCTAAAATTGAATTCTTTCCGTATTTTAAGCCTCTATCCTTTATTGGATAAATGTAAAAACATTTAAAAACGTATATAATCATATTTTAGTTATTTCTATCCATTCCCACCATTACAATGGCTACATGTTAACTACCATTTAAAATAATATTATTTTATTATTAGAGTGCAACGTAAGATTCCCAAGAAACTCGTTGTTGCTTGTTGGGTACGCCATCGAGCATAGCGTCCCCTTTAAAGTCATATTAATATTTTATTCACAAATATGGATAAATATGAAAATTTCATATTCTTTATTTACCTGGGGTGTTACACCTTTTGACAACTCAAAAAGAAACACCTGAAGAATAGGTAATAATTTCCCCACCCTCTTTCAAGTTCTTTTCTTCTTCCACTTATTCTTTCCTTGTTTGTTACATTTTAAAATAATAACTCCAGTATTTTATATATTCTGTGATGTTATTAAAAAATGTTACAGCCATATTAGTTATTTTATCCATCCTATGAATGAAAACGTCACCACACGTGTGTACGTACGGCTTACCGTCTCCACGTCGTGGTATAGTTTGTTATTCAAACATTTCATCATTTGTATTTTTATAATAATGGGTATAAATGATGTAAATAATAAATATAACATTATAATGATCATTTATATATGATATACCATCCAATTATATATGATTTTAATGTCAAAATAATGATATTGTCACTCGTGCGTACGTACGGATTACCGTCTCCACGAACACGATGAGATTCATTCCCCATCGCATCCATTCAAGACTAATTTTCATTTGATGATTAAAAATAATGTTTAAGGACTTGGAATCATTCTGTATATGAATAAGATATATCCTATCCATAATAAACATGGCATAAGTAACAAAACATATAAATGAAAACGAGTATGTTAACACCAGAAACGACGCTAATACTAAGATATTATTAACAAAGCACTGTTAAAACATCATATATGATATAATATTAATTTATTCTCTTAATTTTTAATTTACTAACAATGTTTTAACTATTATACAGTAGTTAAACATACCATCGACTAAGGAAAAGTACAAGGTAAGGGTTAATTCTACAATCTCTTCATTATCCTAGGTTGTTTATACGTAATTATCTACTGGGACCCCATTATCATCCACCTCCATGTTTCTTAAAAATGTATTTCAAAACATTCTTAATACATTATATAATATGTGTTAAAGTCATTTATACCCTTGTTTGACTTTTATAAGATGTTTATAAAGGAATCATTCCATCATTTACCAAACAAGTTATTTTATAACCTTTTTGACATAATTAAGGTATGAATAACCTTTTTAACTTATACGGCGGGTGAATCTATTTACTGCCATTATAACATCATCAAATGTTCCCGTACAATATTATAAGAATATTTCCAAAATAAATGTTTTCTTCAATGATTTCAAAATAGAAAGAGGTATTTCTCTAAAAATGGTTTTGAATTCATCTATGTCAACATCCTTTGAGGGATTTTAATATTCTTTGAAGTGGATTTATTATGATACAAAACATCTATATTGTATTGAAGGTATTGTGATATGTTTGAATATGGATTTGTTATTTTCATACCATTCATGGTTTATGGATAAACTATTGACATTTCGTATACTAGTTTCTATACGAATGATTATGTTATGTTTAAACCTTTTCATATATTGAATGCATTGGACTTAGTAAGTGATGGGTGGATCGCTCTATAGCTCCTAGATGCACATGTAGGTCTCATGAGACAAACTAATGTCCGGAAACAAGGCCTTGAAGAAATCTTATTTGTAGTCTTGGCATAAGGCCTTGACTATGTGGTTATGATAGTCTGGAATTATGCATTTCATCATTATGAATGTGGCTATTTGATATTGCATGAGAATATTCGACTATTAGAATATACTTGTGAATACGTAAATGGAATTATCTGATTTTATCTTTTCCATATTATATTGTAGTTCAATTTTAAAAGGCTTTTGTTTTAGTATGTTAAATTGCATTAAAATGTTTTATTTATAAAAGTTTCTGCTATATTGTTATCCTTACTGAGAATATGATCTCAACCCTTTCTATGTTTTATTTTTCCCATGATGTGAAGAAGTATATTATGATGACCTACAGGGATATTCTAAGGTATAAGTGTGTTAAATGGTGACAAGATGTTGTTTTTTAATTTCATTATGTAATGTAAAACTTATGAATGTATATAGTGTTTCCAGGGATATTAAACTAATCGGTCTTTCGAGACTTGATCTTTTGTGATCATGCCAATGATACATAATAATTCACTAACTCTAGGTAACTGGGCTCGGGGTGTTATAGTTGGTATTAGAATAAGTCTAGTAATAAACCATGGAAGCTAGATTTAGATGAACTCGGATTAGAAAACATAGCCCTAAGATAGACTTTGAGGATTAGTATAGAAGAACTTCCTAAAATTTTGGTATTGTAGATATTTTGTGAGTTTTCCAAGAAATACATCCCTGTCTAGATACAAGAAGGTAGAGGCTGCTCGGGAACAGATGTACCTATGGGTAAACCCCAAAAACACTACTTTGAGCTAGACTCGAACGGGAAATGGTGCATGACAACGGGCCCTGCTGCACTCTTGATTATGACACTCTCGGGGGATATGCATAGGTTAATTCTCATTTTATTTACAAACTATTATGAAAGGTTTATTAGTATATACTTCATCAAAGAAAAATAATTTTTATGATTATGGATTATATCAATTAATTGTTCAATTTATGTTACGTTTTTTACAAGTATGGAATTATGTATTTCGATTCATAAACTAATATAGTTTATGACATTGTTTATAAATGGCTCCTAGTGGAAGGAATGAAAACCGTATCAATATGAGCACTCCGTGTTGGGATTTACCTCCTGCCAAAGATAATTTTAGTGGAGCTGGTGATGCAAATGGCGCTGATTATTTAATCACCATACTGGGACAAGTCTCTCAGGTAATGAATAATAACGTTACCCGTATGAAGCACCCTGATATGCATCGTTGAGGATCAATGTTAGATCTCTTCATGATGCAACAACCACCAACATTCAATGGGAATAAAAATCCATTGGTAGCTGAGAAATGGATATGTTTCCTAGAGAAAATATTTCAGGATTTGGGGAGTAGTGAAAAGGAAAAAATTGTCATGGCGATCTACCGCCTCACTGGAGATGCTGATCAATGGTGGTCATTGATTCAAAATAAAAAGGAAGACGATGAATTATCAATTATGGAATGGGAGATTTTAAAGATATTTTCTTAGAAAAATACATTCCTCATGACCATTGAGCGGATATGGAAAGACACTTTCTCAGTCTGAGGCAAAAGGAGGATGAGAATGTAGCAAAGAATGAGGATAACATTAAAAGGTTATAAAGACATGTTGTAGATTATATAAGTAACCTAAAAAGTAAGATTGATCGTTTATTTGATTGTTTAAATCCATTTCTTTGTCGATAATTGGTCTCACAATCCTTCTCGTCGTACGAAGATATTTTCTCATGTGCTATCAAGACGGAAAATGAATTCTCTAAGTCTTTCTACTTTAAAGAAATGATAGAGAAGAAGAGATCTACTGAACACTCTGGAAATGGAAATAAGGGGAAGAAGGGAAAAGTAGAATATCTATCCTGTAGTAAATGTGGGAAGAAACACCCTGGTACTTGCTTGAAGGGAATGGGGGTCTGTTACAAGTGTGTTAAAGAATTCCACCAGGCTTGTGATTTCAAGGGGAAGAAAGAAGCAACTGATGTTCAATGATACAATTTTAGGGAGATGGGACATTATGAAAATGAATGTCCTAGACGTATTGGAATCTTACCATAGAAAAATCCAAGGGATCAAGGCCAAGCTTATGCAATCACTACTACTGAGATTGAAGCTCCGAAAGACATGGTTTTAGGTAATCTAATGGTTTCCTTAAGTTTAGCCAGTGATTTATTTGATTCTGGATTGTCGCATTGTTTCACATCTTCCCAGTTTTTTAAGAAAATTAGATTTTTCCAATTAGATTTAACAAGGGAGTTGTCAGTCAAAACTCCTAAGGGAAGGATCATTGCAACAAAGTTTTGAGAATCGGTTCCCATTAAGGCATATAAATGTTATTTATCTACCGATCTCATCTTCATACCCATGATTGAATTTGATATAATCCTTGGTATGGATTGGCTTTCAGACCATGATGCGAAAATTTATTGTAAGATGAAGGAGTTTACAATTTTTGATGATGATGTGTTGTACCGTATCTTTAGATAAGAAAATTCAGCACCTAATTCTTATCTAGATCCACCCCCAGTAGCTCAACTAAATTCAATTATTGGAGAGGAAGAGAATGAAATAACTGTGGGTGAGGAGTGTAATTTACAAATAGAGGATGTACCAATTGTGCACGAATATGTTAATGTGTTTCCATAAGATTTACATGGACATACTCCAGAATGAGAAATTGAGTTTTCCATTGACTTAATTCCGGGTTCAAGGCCTATATCGAAGCCCCCTTATAGAATGGCCACAGTGTAAATAGTGTAACTAAAGAAACAACTAGAGGAATTGAGTAATAAGGGATTTATTCTCCCTAGTGTTTCTCCATGGGGAGACCTTGTTCTTTTTGTTAAGAAGATTGATGGATCTATGGGGTTGTGCATTGACAACAGGGAGATCAATTCTATAACAATAAAGAAAAAGTATCTCAAACCTCGCATTGATTATTTATTCGAAAAACTTCATGGAGCTCTGTACTTTTCAAAGATTGAACTTTGATCTAGATATCATTAGTTGTTTGTGAAGAAGGGAGACATTCTGAAAACAAAATTTTGATCCAGGTACGGGCATTACGAGTTTACAGTAATGCCTTATGGATTGACTAATCCACCCTCTATCTTAATAGATTTAATGAATAGTGATTTCAATGAATATCTTGATGAATTTGTGGTGGTATTTATTGATGATATCATGGTATAATCCAAAAGCTACGAAGATCATGAAAATCACTTTCGCATTATTATAAAGACTCTTAGAAGACATGAATATTATGGGATGTTTAGAAAGTGTGAATTATGGCATCAAGAGATTTCTTTTCATGGCCATATTGTCTCTAAGGAGGGAATCTATGTTGATCCTAATAAGACAAGGGAAATCCAAGAATGGACAACACCAACAAGTATAACCGAGGTACACTATATTATTTGTTTAGCAGGTTATTATCATCTTTTCGTCCAGAATTTTGCCCGATTGGATAACCCATTAACCAAGCTCACACATAAAGGGGTTAATTTTTTTTGGGACAAATGAGTGTGAAGAAGGTTTTGAAGAAATGAAGAGAAGATTATTCAATACTCCAATCTTGACTCTACCATCGGGGAATGATGGGTTTGTTATTTATAGTGATGCATCAAAGAAAGGACTTGGTTGTGTCCTTATACAGAATGATAGGGTTATTGCCTAAGCATCACGATAGCTAAAATTTCATGAACAAAACTACCCTACTCGTGATCTTGAGTTAGCAGCTGTAATATTTTCTTTGAAGATATGAAGACATTATCTCTATGGTAAAAAATTTGAGATATATACCGATCATAATAGTTTAAAGTATATATTCTCACAAAAAGAACTCAACATGAGGTAAAGAAGATGGCTTGAATTACTCAAGGATTACAATTTCACTATACACTACCACCCGAGGAAGGCAAATAAGGTGGTGGATGCTTTGAGTAGAAATGATCATGGAGTTTTGAACAAGATGAGAGTTCAAAGAGTTCTTATTTTCATGGATCTAGTTAATATGGATATTGTAATAACCATGGAAGGTGAAACATCGATACTTTTTCAAATGGTTACCAAACTATATTTACTAGAAAGGATAAATAGTTCGTAGACCGATGATGAAGACTTTTCAAAAGAAGATTAAAGCTGTGAATGATGGGCGATTGAGTGACATTGTGTATAAATATGGAATTTTGAAATTTGGGAGAGACTTTGTGTTCTCGATGTACCTGATCTAAAAAGGTAATAGTTGGATGATGCTCATTGCTCCAATTTCTCTACACACCCCGGTAGCACTAATCTTTATAGATATTTGAAGGAACTTTTTTTGTGGGACGACATGAAGAGGGAGATTTTTGATTTTGTGTCAAGATGTATGGTTTGTCAACAAGTGAAAGCTAGGAGGAAATAACCCAGAGGAGTCATGAAACCTCTTTCCATACCTGAGTGGAAATGGGATAATATTACAATGGACTTTTTCATGGCACTTCCAAAGACTCCTAGAAAATTTGTTGCAATATGGTTCATTGTTGATCGTCTTACCAAGTCAACACATTTTCTTGCTATAATAGAAGATTTACCACTTGAACATTTAGAAAAACTGTATGTTATTGAAGTTGTAAGACTCCATGGTGTACCCCTATCAATTTTTTCTAATCGTGATCCCTGTTTCACATCAAGATTTTGGAAAAGTCATCAGAAGGCCTTGGATTCCGATCTTCGTTTGAGCACTGCCTAGCACCCTCAAACATATGTACAATTAGAACGAACTATTAAAACTGTAGAATACATGTTGAGATCTTTCTCACATGGCTTTTAGGGTATGTGGGATCAATATTTACCTCTGGTATAATTTTCCTATAACAGTAGCTTCCATTAAAGTTTTAAGATGGCACCATATGAAGCGTTGTACGAAAAGAGATGTTGCACACCAACCTGTTGGGATGATGTTGGGGAAAGAAAACCCATAGGCCCAGAACTTGTGGAGGAAATAATGGAAAAGGTGAAGGTAATCCAAACCCACATCAAAGCATCTCAAAGTAGGAAGAAGATAAATGTTGATAATCGAAGGAAGGATTTGGAATATCAGGTTGGTGATCATGTTTTCATGAAGGTATCTCCACGGAAGGGTTTTATATGTTTTGGTAAGAAGGGTAAATTGAGTCGCAGGTACATTGGACCTTTTGAAATTATTGAACAAATTGTGGAAGTAGCTTACCATTTGGAATTGCCTTCAAGTCTCCCAAAGTTCACAATGTCTTCCACGTATCACTCTTGAGAAAATACATTCCTATCCCAATGCATGTACTCACCTATGAAGAATTAGAAATGGAACCTGATCTGTCTTACTACGAAGAGCTCGTTAGGATTCTTGAAACCAGAGAACATGTTTTGAGAAACCGGATGACTCGTCTGGTAAAAGTTCTTTTGAAAAAGCATAATATGCGAGAGGAAATGTGGGAACCCGAGGAACATATGATGATGAACCACCCGGGGCTTTTTTATGTATAAATACTCTAGAAATTTCGAGGGCTAAATTATTTGAAAGAGAGGATAATGTAACACCCCAAGCATCCATGGTACGCTTCTCTTTGAATAATACAATAGCATGTGTTGTACGCAACATCGAGTTCTAACACACCACAACCAATCAAACTAGTTGTTATGAATATTAATACCCACTTTATGATAGTTTGTAAATTTTATTTTTCAAATTGGACTTAATTTTTGGATTCAGAATAACGAAATTAGCCTTGGGGGAATTTTGGGTATTTTTATGAAAACATTCAATTTTTTGATGTATAGTGAAAACACTGAGTTATTGGTTAAAACAGACTTTTTATTAAATATTTATTTATTTTATCTATTTTAAGTCAAAATTTATACATAATACCCTTATAATTTCAATGTAATTCATTGGAGTCATTTAATAATATGTTTAGATATATAAAATTTTATTGAACTTTTTACTGTCTTTTACCAACCTCCAAGAAGCTTTTTCAAATTTGTATAAAACAAAATTTTTCCACTTCTCTGAGTTTAATTTCATAAATTTGAGAGACTAGTTTGATATTAGTAACTAAAACGTGGTTTAATGAGATGAAAATAATTTTTGGTGAATAATAACTTTTGACTTTTATTTACCATAGTTAAAAGTAAATAGGGTAATTAAAGGTAAAAATGATTTTACTTCCACCCTAACACATGTCCTAATTATATTGGATAATTATAATTTGACCAAAAAAATATTAGTAATAAAATATGATCCTTTAGGTCCACATGGATTAGAATAGGACATTTATTATTATTTAATTCAAAGAAGAGTTAAAAGAGTTAAAATCATAGTTTAATAACTAAAACATTATAAATATAGGTTTATACAAAAGATAAATTCAATTATAAATATTCATTATAAATATAAAACTATTTCCTATATAACGGTGTTTTATTTATATTTTTTATATATTAAATAATGTATTTTATTTATGACACAATGATGATGGAGTTATTAATGTATTAATGAAAGATTAAAATAATTGAAATTAAAAATACCCAAATAAATGTAACTTAATACATTTGATGAATTAAAGGAATTTTATAGTTTAATATGACATGTTAGGATTTATTTAATTAACTTTTTTGGAATTAATCATTCGGTTTTGATTTTCACAGAAATCAAATTACAAATAGTGTCAAAATTGACAATAAAGAGTTTTTAAAACAAATATTATATTATTAATTGATATTATATTCCTAAAAATCTATGAATTGGCCAAAGTACTTAGATAAGGTTATATATATTAATAATGAACCACTTGGGGTTCACTTGGCTTGTTATAGTATGTTCATTAACCATATAATATTAAAATTCAAAGAGGCATGGTAAATGTCAAACTAATTAACTAAGAGTTAAATATAAAATATAATGTTAATGTAGGGACCCAAACCTGTCTAAAACCTATCGGTTGAGTATTTTTAGACCCATACCTACCTAATCCTTCAAATAATTTATTTTGGATCCATTATAAACCGAAAATTATATTATTATAATATAATATTTCTAGCTTTTCCTAAGGTGCCCCTCACCCCTCTTATAAAAGGGCACTTCCCCTTCTCTCAAATTCACACCTTCAAAGCCATTTGGATCGGCCAAACCTGGCCCAAATATCCTTAAAACATCCCTAACTTCAACCTAGTGGACTTAATTTCGTCAGGAATCCAAACTCAAAAGACCTTTTGATCAACTCAAAAGTGAACACCCGAAGAAGAGGTAATAATTTCACCACCCTCTTTCATGTTCATTTCTTCTTCCACTTCTTCCTTCCATGTTGTTTCCATTATAAAATAATAACTCTAGTATATTATATTTACTGTGATGTTAATATAAAAATGTTACAACCAAATTAGTTATTTTTTCCATCCTATGAATGAAAAAGTCACCACATGTGCGTATGTACGACTTACCATCTCCAAGTCGTGGTGTAGTTTGTTATTCAAACATTCCATCATATGGATGGGTATAATAATTAGTATAAATGATGTAAATAATAAATATAACATTATAATGATTATGTAAATATGATATACCATCCAATTATATAATATTTTAATATCATTAGAATGATATTTTCGCTCATGCGTACGTACAGGTTACCGTCTCCACGAACGCAATGAGATCCATTCCCCATTGTATCCATTCAAGAATAATATTCATTTGATGATTAAATATAATTTTTAAGGACTTGATATATTTATGGATATGAATAAGATACAACATATCCATAAAAAACATGGACTATGTAACAAAACATATAAATGAAAATGGGTAAGTTAACACCCGAAATGACGATAATACATAGATATTAATAACAAAGAAATGTTGAAAGATAATATATGATATCATATTAATGTATATTATTATTTTATAATTTAATAACAATGTTTTAACTATTATACAGGAGGTTAACATACCATAGACTAAGTAAAAGTACAAGGTAATGGTTAATTCTGCAATCTCTTCATTATCCTAGGTTATTTATACGTAATTATCTACTGGGACCTCTTTATCATCCACATCCATGTTTCGTAAAAATTTATTTCAAAACATTTTTAATATTTTATAGACTATGGGTTAAAGTCATTTATACCCATGTTTGACTTTTAGAAGATGTTTATAAATGAATCATTCTTTCGTTTTACAAAAAATGTCTACTATAACCTTTTCAACCAAATTAATGTAAGAATGTCTTTTTTTAACTTATACAGTGGGGGTGGCTATTTTTTGTCATTATAACATCGTCCAAGATTCCCTTACAATCTTATAAGAATATTTCAAAAATAAATTTATTCATAAATGATTTCAAAATAGAATGAGATATTTCTCTAAAATATGTTTTTATTTCTTCTATGTCAACATCCTTTGATGGATTTTAAGCTTATTTGAAGTTGATTTATTATTATACAAAACTTCCTTATTGTATTGAAGGTATTGTGATATGTTTGACTGTGGATTTGTTATTTTCATACCATTCGTGGTTTATGGATAATTTTTTGACATTTTGTATTCTAGTTTCAATATGAATGTTTATGTAATGTTTAAATATTTTCATATGAGGAATGCATTGGACTTAGTAAGTGACGGGTGGAGCCCGCTATAGCTCCTCGATGCATCGGTAGGTCTCATGAGACAAAATAGTGTTTTGACAAAAGTCCTTGACAAAATATTTTTTGTATTCTTGGCACAAGGCCCTGACTATGTGGTTATGATAGCCTGGAATTATGAATTACATCATTATGAAAGTGGATATTTGATATTGCATTTGATTATTCTACTAGAAGAATATCCATGTGAGTACGTAAATGGAATTATTTTATTTTATCTTTTCCATATATTATTGTAGTTCATGTTTAAAAGGCTTATGTTTTAGTCTTATACATTGCCTTAAAATGTTTTATTTATGAATGTTTCTGCTATATTGTTATCCTTACTTAGCATCTAAGCTCACCTCTTTCAATGTTTTATTTTCCCAAAGATGTGAATAAGTATATTATCACTGAATTGCATGGATAGTCTAAGGGATACGTGTGTTCAAAGGGGACAAGATTTTTATGTTTTTATTTCATGATGTAATGCAAAACATATGAATGTATATAGTGTTTCCATGGATACTAATCTAATCAGTATTTAGAGACTTGATATTTTGTGATCATTCCAATTATACATAATAATTCACCCACTCTGGTTAACTTGGATCGGGGCGTTACACCTGCTTACTAAGGTCTGACCCATGTCTCGGATTCCATAACAGATCTCTAATCCATAATTTTTTCATGCGACTTAGGGGGGGGTCGTGTAGGATGTGAGTATTAAATTTTTAGGCCACCATAATTGGGTACTTGTCTTATATCCATACCTATACTACTCTTAAAATGTAACAAATATAATCATCTCGCATAATAAATAACCCTATTTAATTGTTCTCAAAAACCATAATGAAGTGTTTAACAACATCAGTCAATGTTGTATTAGAGATATTTATGTGTAGTCATTGATTCTGAAGAACCCTCATTATCTCATTCACATACATGTGATATTACACCTCATTTCAATGAATAAAAGTTTTACAACATTTAGAGAAAACTAGAATCACAAAAACACACCCTGTAATCATATAATGAGTCCCTCGTAGATTGTCCTGAACAACCATCATCATCTTATCAGCGTAACATCTAATGCATGGTGATATCCATCATTCCATTATCTATTCCCATGGACCTCAATATCAATAAGTGACACATATCTGAAGTGCACTGTGTTGCATTTGTTGTCAATGAGGTATGTTGTTGTGAAGGAATGAATGGATGGATGTCAAGGAGTTTCAATATGTGAATGACAAAGGATGTGATGGTGTTGGTGATGAATGGAGGATGGCCATTGTGTTAAGATGAATGTCACTTAGGAGATTCACTAAGTGGCATAAGTGTTTATGGTTGAAACATTCATCCATGTTTAAATCAGACGATTGTTGAGCTGTTCTTAAAGTTCCAAGAACTTGTATCAAGATGATACAATGTCACAACATGATTAGAAGACCATGCATTGTAGTGACAATGCATGAGGAGTTGAAAGTGATCCATCCATAAGTTCTAAGTGGATGAAGTGGATTAAAGAAGTCCATGCACTATCACTTAGTGCATGTGAATTTGAAGAAGATCCAATTTGATCTCTGATTAGATCAATGAAGAACATTGAAGATTCTGTGATTCAGGAGCTCGGTTGAAGATGAAGAACCTTCGGGAATTCCACATTCTATGTATTGAATAAATGTTGAAGAGAATTGGAGGAATTCTAATGAAGAAGAAGAAATAAAGAAGAGGAGATGAGAAGAAGAAGAGTTGTGGCATTTGGAATTTTCACTTGGTTACTTTGTTTTTATACAAAGTCCTAAGTGTTTTACTTAGCAAAAAATAGCCACCAAGGAAGGCCAGCCGAGGGTCATCACCCAAGGCCCATGTGGGACTCAAGGTCACCACGCCCATGGGGAACCCTCAAGGCCAGGGCAGCATCCTTGAGGCAGGGGCGCACCCGTAGGACACCGCATGGGCGCCTGGGGCACGCCCGGAGGAGCGCGGAAGGGGCCGTGTATAAGCCCCTGAGGGCACGTGGTGGTGAAGCCCGCGCACCCGAGGATGCATAGTGGGCGCCAGTGGCGCGCCCGAGTGGTAGAAGTGGGCGCAAGAGCGTGCCCGCAGGGAGAACACGGTGCGAGGCAGCACCGTGGAGGGAGAAGTTCAATTGCTGAGAGGTCGGGAGCGCTTAGTTGATAAGCCGCGAGAAAACCGGGTGAGGATTCGATGTGGGATGCGGAATTTTTTCGCGGGAGCGCATCCTGGCCGCACGATTGATCGCGCGCCAGATCCGAGCCGCACATCTGATCCACGGCGAGATGATCTGATCCAGGCCATCCGAGATCAATTGAATCGCCGATCCAACGGCTGCGAGACCGCCTTCAACCCCGAGCTCGTCCGAAGTCTCCCGCAAGCTGCCGACGAACCAGGCGCCATCCGAGCATGGTTTTTGAGTTCCCGGCCACCATTTCCGAAGCCGAAGGCTCCATTGAGTTCGTCTCGACGTACTCAACACAATCATGCAATAAAATATGCATGCACACGTTGAATGGAGCATTTCGAGTTCGGCCGAGTCAATCAACGTTGCTGAGGCCTCGGTGTATTCGTGCTTTGCGTGGATTGTTTTTAAACGAAGGTATGCATGCATTTGCATGTGCATGCACGTAGAGGAATGAAAAATAAATGAACCCGCGTGGAAAAAGAGAGAAGAAAAAAAGATTTCAAAGAATATTGAAGATCCGAAATCTTCGGGATATCAAAGATTTATCGCACGCGGATGATCCGAGACGTCTCTGCCTATAAAAAGAGAGATGAGGCTCTCATTGTGCTTGCTGAAGTTCTTGTTGAAGATTTGTGTCCTGTGAGAGCCCTCTGCCTCGCGAAGCTGAAGCCCCACGCAACACACTTGCGCGGCTGAAGTTCCAGAGCCACCCGAGGCTCTGAAGGAGGTCCCTGCCCGCATACTCGCGCGGAAGAAGGAGCCCTCACTGCCCGCAAACATGCACGGAAGGAGGAGCTTGCGTGGCCAAGGTCCTTGACACCCTGCGCGCCCGCGACGTGGTGCTCTTTCACCCTAGGCCTTGCACGACTGCCTTGCACCCGAGGGCTTGCACGATTCTTGTGCTTTGTGCACCTGCGCGACAATGGAGTATAGGAGAGGCCGAACCAAGCACCTGCGCGCCTTGAAGAGGAAGTGAAGAACGAGGCAGTGCCTCGTTTGTGAACGTTGAGAAGGCCGAGCCTTTGTGCTTGTGTTCCAAGTGAGGAGAAGGCCCTACGGGCAGTAGCTTGTGCAAAGAGGGTGAACCCAAGGCTTAGTGCCTTTGTGTGCAAAGTGGAAGAGTACAAGAAGGGAAGAAGGCCATAGGCATTTGTGTGTGCACAATTTGAAGAACAAATTAAAAGAACAAATTGTGTGTGCAAATTAAAGAAGTGGCTGAAGGCTATGTGTGTGAACAAGAAGTGTGTTCTCACTTAAAAGAAAAGGGAGGACTCACACTAGAGAATAACACAATTCTAAGTGTGTAACCAAATTGAATAAAGTGTGTGAAGTTCAAGGAGTTGGTGTGTGCTTAAAGTGTTACACCCTTTTTGGGTCTACTGCACCAAGAAGAGGAAAGGGAAAGTGCATGCATGCATGCATGCACGTGCACACGTGAACAGAGACAAATCAGTGGTGTGCAATTGAGTTGTCCAAGACCAGGAGTTCTTGAAGAGTATTGAGAAGCCATGCAATCAGTGCATGAGGATGCAGAGCTGCCATGCACTCAGTGCATGAAGTTGAAGTGAGTGAGACTGAGCCAGACTGAAGTGAAAGATATTGTTTGTCTGAGTTTTCAGTATTTGAGAAGAGCCTGATCAACAGAAGTGATTAGAAGTTGCTGAGCAAGACCAACAGACCTTTTCAGAGGCTGTTGAAGATTCTTGGAGAGAGGCCGGGTCATCCTTAGAAGAAGGTGATAAAGCCCGAGCAAGATGAGAAGACCTGTTCACCACAAGTGAGCAGAGGTACAGAGCAAGGCCAGCAGTCTTTATCCCAGACTGCTGAAGATACTTGAAGAAGCTTAAAGAGAAGAAGAGCTACTCGTGTGACTCGAGGAGCCAGGAGAAGACCCTGTGGGACTCAGGGAGAAGAAGTCTTCAGTGGGATTCTGGAGCAGGCCAGTGGGACTCTGGTAACACTGTGGGACGCAGTATAAAGACCCTCCTGTAGGACTCAGGAGAGATACGGTGGGAAGCTGTATCGACCATTGTAATACTAACAGATTATAATGGGAGAATCCATGCTGGGAGAGCATGGCAAGGATGTAGGCCTTTGGTGCCGAACCTTGTAAATCCTTGTGTCCTGTGCCTTTTCATTACTGCATTATCCGGGAAAGGTTGAGAGACATAAGAAGAGTGGATCGAGGCCTTAACAAGCCATAGAGGTTTAATTGATTAAGAATCAATTAGTAAAAAGTTTTAAAGGATCACCGATTCACCACCTCCCCCTCTCAGTGATTCACACTGATCTGGGCACTTCAATTGGTATCAAAGGGAGGTTCCCTCTAAAAGATCCAAGGGAGTCTATATGGAGTGCAGATTTGAGGAAATGAAAGAACAGCCTCAAATGGAGATATCTGCCAAGACTCTGAAAAACATAATGAAGAAACAGGCAAAGAAGATGAAGAAGAAGGTTGTTTCAATCAGAGAAACTCCTTCTATGGAAAGAAATGTGAAAGTCACATCAGATGACAATTCCTTTTATCATTCTTCTGATGAAGCCTGCTCTAGCTGTGATGAAGATGGAAGGAACAATGATCTTCTAAATGCAATCAAATATCTTCAGAAGACAGTCCCCAAGGAAGTGGAAATGTGTATAGCTACAGACCTCCTTGATCTTCAAGAAGAAAAATTACAGCTAGAAGATGAAGCCAATTCTCTGGAAGTCCAATTGGCAAAAAGGGTTGGCATAACCAACACTCTCAGAAATCTGGTGAAGGCTAAAGACGAAACAGTATCGCTTTGCAATGAAAGATATGAAGACACTACTGAAGAATTGCAAAGAAGCCTTTCTGAGAAAGAATTCTTTAAGACTGTGGTCAAAGATGTTTTCCATGCACTGGAAAAGAGGCATAAAGTATCAATGGTTGTCAGAGATGCTCAACTCGAAGAAAAAGTCAAATTGGTAAAGGAGCTGGACAATTCATTGCAAGAATTGAAGAAGGTGCATGAAGACCAGATGAAACAACTGGTGGAGAATTGGGAAGGAAAGCTAAGAACTGCTGAGGATGAGAAGAACTCCCTCAATATGAAATGCTTAGAACTAGAGGTGATATTGAAAAATCTGCAATCACCCAAAGCTGAAGCCTCCCAGTCAGCTGAAAGAAGACATGTTGCTACTCAAGTATGCTTTGAGCAGGATGATTCTAAGAGAAAGACATCCTCTAATAAAAGTGCAACATCTTCTAGAAAGAAGGTACCATCCATACCATCTTGTACTGATGCTTCTAATTGTGTTTCCACAAAAAGTGCAGGATGGAAGAATAATTCCAAACAAATATGGATGAAGACAGTAAAGAAGCAGAGCTCTCCTGAAACAGCACAACAGGTCAAGAAAAGTACCCTACAATCAGAAGGACTGAAGAGGTCAATATTCGTGGGACAATTCTGGTGTTTTAACAAGTATGAGCATTGTGCAAAGGATTTTTGGTACAATCCACTGAATGCCAAAGCACAGAGGAAGCCCATGCCAAGGGGGAGCAAGCCAGAAGAAAAGAAGCAGCATCCACAGGTCCAGAGACATCTGTTTACTGCAAATAGATTTGGATTACTTGACAACATCTGGGATGATTGAAAAAGTGGTCAAAAAGATACATGTCAATCTCCAACTATATCCAGAGCTCAAAAGAAGAAAAGATCACAGAACCTGGCTCAGAAAGAATCCTTGGGAAGCAAGCATAAGAAAGTGGAAGATGCTCCCAAGAAGATTATGAAAAAGGAAGAGAAGACCGTGGAGTCTAAATCCAAGAAGGGTGATGCATCCAGAAGGACCACCAAGAAGAAATGCTTCTACTGTGGAAAGAAAGGACATATCATGGATCTTTATAAAGAAGCCATGAAATTAAATAGAAGCAGACTGGACTCAAACAGACGATCAATCCAAAAGAATCAGAAGGGATTGATTGAAAATAAGTTTCCTAAGAAAGGTAGCTTATCAGCATCAAAAGAACCATGTGGAACTTCCAGAACTGAGGCCACACTTTCAAATGACTTGTTAGTCATATGGCCAAATCAGTTGCAACTTGCCAAAGATCTAAAAAGAGCTAAAGATGAAGTTCTAGAAATTGCTAAGGCAAAAGGGAAGAAGAAGATTTCACATGAAGATGTATTGAGAACCACACCAGCACAATCATCAATGAAGATCAAACGTGCAAGTGTGAAGACTGGTGAAAATGGGACATCTCGGTTGAGAGAATCTTCTCAACCTTGTTGTTCACATTGATGAACCAAGGAGGTCCCATCTTATTCCCTTATACACTTGTATTTACATGTGCTAACATTGTAGGGAATTGAAGATGATGATCATTCTTAGCTGGAGGATGGTTTGGACAGAATGGAGTGCACCCCTTGAGGGGGAGCAAATCTGAAGAAGATGGGATTCTTAGATTAATACCATCTTGAGAAAAGTGAAGGTATTCCAATCATACTTTCATCCCTTGTTTCTTAATTGAGTGTATCTTGTCAATTAAGGGGGAGTATGGATTGAAGACAAATGGATGAAAGGGGGAGCTTTATCTTTGCACATGAACTTTCTAATGAGTTTTGTGAAGTTGTGCAGGATTTAGCAATTCATTGTTATATCTGAAAAATTTCAAACCCCTGAAGCATGATTTCACATGTACAGTGAATGTTGGACAACATTGAGTTCCTTGGTTACATCACTCTTGTTTTCTACACCGGGTTAGCCCAAGTAGACTTAGAGTTGATTTACTAAAGGTTCTTTGCTAAAGAAGAACATGTGACATCATCCCTCTCTTAGTGATTTTGAAGAAAATGCTTTTATAAGGGAGGAAGAGATTTTTGAAGAGAACCACACCACACCTTTGCATTTGATTGCCAATAAGGGGGAGAAATATTGGCACACATATTGACCCATTCATATGTGCTCTAGTGTATTTCCAACAAATACAAAGGGGGAGATTGAAGTGCACTGTGTTGCATTTGTTGTCAATGAGGTATGTTGTTGTCAAGGAATGAATGGATGTATGTCAAGGAGTTTCAATATGTGAATGACAAAGGATGTGATGGTGTTGGTGATGAATGGAGGATGGCCATTGTGTTAAGATGAATGTCACTTAAGAGATTCACTAAGTGGCATAAGTGTTTATGGTTGAAACATTCATCCATGTTTAAATCAGACGATTGTTGAGCTGTTCTTAAAGTTCCAAGAACTTGTATCAAGATGATACAATGTCACAACATGATTAGAAGACCATGCATTGTAGTGACAATGCATGAGGATTTGAAAGTGATCCATCCATAAGTTCTAAGTGGATGAAGTGGATTAAAGAAGTCCATGCACTATCACTTAGTGCATGTGAATTTGAAGAAGATCCAATTTGATCTCTGATTAGATCAATGAAGAACAATGAAGATTCTGTGATTCAGGAGCTCGGTTGAAGATGAAGAACCTTCGGGAATTCCACATTCTATGTATTGAATAAATGTTGAAGAGAATTGGAGGAATTCTAATGAAGAATAAGAAATAAAGAAGAGGAGATGAGAAGAAGAAGAGTTGTGGCATTTGGCATTTTCACTTGGTTACTTTGTTTTTATACAAAGTCCTAAGTGTTTTACTTAGAAAAAAATAGCCACCAAGGAAGGCCAGCCGAGGGTCATCACCCAAGGCCCATGTGGGACTCAAGGTCACCACGCCCATGGGGAACCCTCAAGGCCAGGGCAGTATCCTTGAGGTAGGGGCGCACCCGTAGGACACCGCATGGGCGCCTGGGGCACGCCCGGAGGAGCACGGCAGGGGCCGTGTATAAGCCCCCAAGGGCACGTGGTGGTGAAGCCCGCGCACCCGAGGATGCATAGTGAGCGCCAGTGGCGCGCCTGAGTGGCAGAAGTGGGCGCAAGAGCGCGCCCGCAGGGAGAACACGGTGCGGGGCGGCACCGTGGAGGGAGAAGTTCAATTGCTGAGAGGTCGGGAGCGCTTAGTTGATAAGCCGCGAGAAAACCTGGTGAGTATTCGATGTGGGATGCAGAATTTTTCCGCGGGACCGCATCCTGGCCGCACGATTGATCGCGCGCCAGATCCGAGCCGCACATCTGATCCGCGACGAGATGATCTGATCCAGGCCATCCGAGATCAATTGAATCGCCGATCCAACGGCTGCGAGACCGCCTTCAACCCCGAGCTCGTCCGAAGTCTCCCGCGAGCTGCCGACGAACCAGGCGCCATCCGAGCATGGTTTTTGAGTTCCCGGCCACCATTTTCGAAGCCGAAGGCTCCATTGAGTTCGTCTCGACGTACTGAACACAATCATGCAATAAAATATGCATGCACACGTTGAATGGAGCATTTCGAGTTCGGCCGAGGCAAACAACTTTGCCGAGGCCTCGGTGTATTCGTGCTTTGCGTGGATTGTTTTTAAACGAAGGTATGCATGCATTTGCATGCGCATGCATGTAGAGGAATGAAAAATAAATGAACCTGCGTGGAAACAGAGAGAAGAAAAGAAGATTTCAAAGAATCTTGAAGATCCGAAATCTTCGGGAGATCAAAGATTTATCGCACGCGGATGATCCGAGACGTCTCTGCCTATAAAAAGAGAGATGAGGCTCTCATTGTGCTTGCTGAAGTTCTTGTTGAAGATTTGTGTCCCGTGAGAGCCCTCTACCTCACGAAGCTGAAGCCCCGCGCAACCCACTTGAGCGGCTGAAGTTCCAGAGCCACCCGAGGCTCTGAAGGAGGTCCCTGCCCGCGTACTCGCACGGCAGAAGGAGCCCTCACTGCCCGCAAACTTGCGCGGCAAGAGGAGCTTGCGTGGCCAAGGTCCTTGACACCCTGCGCGCCCGCGACGTGGTGCTCTTGCACCCTAGGCCTTGCACGGCTGCCTTGCACCCGAGGGCTTGCACGGTTCTTGTGCCTTGTGCACCTGCGCAACAATGGAGTAGAGGAGAGGCCGAACCAAGCACCTGCGCGCCTTGAAGAGGAAGTGAAGAACGAGGCAGTGCCTCATGTGTGAACATTGAGAAGGCCGAGCCTTTGTGCTTGTGTGCCAAGTGAGGAGAAGGCCCTACGGGAAGTATCTTGTGCAAAGAGGGTGAACCCAAGTCTTAGTGCCTTTGTGTGCAAAGTGGAAGAGTACAAGAAGGGAAGAAGGCCATAGGCATTTGTGTGTGCACAATTTGAAGAACAAATTAAAAGAACAAATTGTGTGTGAAAATTAAAGAAGTGGCCGAAGGCTATGTGTGTGCACAAGAAGTGTGTGCTCACTTAAAAGAAAAGGGAGGACTCACACTAGAGAATAACACACTTCTAAGTGTGTAAACAAATTGAATAAAGTGTGTGAAGTTCAAGGAGTTGGTGTGTGCTTAAAGTGTTACACCCTTTTTGGGTCTACTGCACCAAGAAGAGGAAAGGGAAAGTGCATGCATGCATGCATGCACGTGCACACATGAACAGAGACAAATCAGTGGTGTGCAATTGAGTTGTCCAAGACCAGGAGTTCTTGAAGAGTATTGAGAAGCCATGAAATCAATGCATGAGGATGCAGAGCTGCCATGCACTCAGTGCATGAAGTTGAAGTGAGTGAGACTGAGCCAGACTGAAGTGAAAGATATTGTTTGTCTGAGTTTTCAGTATTTGAGAAGAGCCTGATCAACAGAAGTGATCAGAAGTTGCTGAGCAAGACCAACAGACCTTTTCAGAGGCTGTTGAAGATTCTTGGAGAGAGGCCGGGTCATCCTTAGAAGAAGGTGATAAAGCCCGAGCAAGATGAGAAGACCTGTTCACCACAAGTGAGCAGAGGTACAGAGCAAGGCCAACAGTCTTTATCCCAGACTGCTGAAGATACTTGAAGAAGCTTAAAGAGAAGAAGAGCTACTCGTGTGACTCGAGGAGCCAGGAGAAGACCCTGTGGGACTCAGGGAGAAGAAGTCTTCAGTGGGATTCTGGAGCAGGCCAGTGGGACTCTGGTAACACTGTGGGATGCAGTATAAAGACCCTCCTGTGGGACTCAGGAGAGATACGGTGGGAAGCTGTATCGACCATTGTAATACTAACATATTATAATGGGAGAATCCATGCTGGGAGAGCATGGTAAGGATGTAGGCCTTTGGTGCCGAACCTTGTAAATCCTTGTGTCCTGTGCCTTTTCATTACTGCATTATCCGGGAAAGGTTGAGAGACATAAGAAGAGTGGATCGAGGCCTTAACAAGCCATAGAGGTTTAATTGATTAAGAATCAATTAGTAAATTTTTTTAAAGGATCACTGATTCACCCCCTCCCCCTCTCAGTGATTCACACTGATCTGGGCACTTCAATATCCAATATTATTTGCTCTCATTCCATCACTCTTGTATTTATATGGCGAGAACCTCCGCCAAAACTGACAATCATCACCATCCACTAAGATGATAATACTATAGAGGCATCCACCCACATCGAGTTATCAACAAAACCCCATAGGGTCTATTATTGTGTAAAAATGAATAAAATGATTTTATCATCCAACCATGGTGGAAAAAATCACCAACCGTTTAATCTACACCATACAACAAAAAAACACAACCATTTTTAAAACATGTCACCTAACCATGAAATGGATCATCACCATCCTTTAAAATTTGAAAAACCCCATCGCCTCATTCCTAATAATCAACATCACCACATGTCTCATGGGAAATTTCGAAATCCTTCCCTTGGAAATCACATATCATATGAAGATTAATAAGTTTAATCAAATGGTATATCCCACCAAAAAAATCAGAAACTCCATTTCATACATTGTTATCGATACCCAGCTCAACATACTCAAAAAAACATGTAGTTTCAAATAGATATACAAGGATAATAATATAAATGTAAACACATTAATTTATATTTCACCCCAAGACCACCTCACACATTAATATTTAAATATTAATTTAATATCCCATGTTAAAAATCAAGATATATCAAGGAACTACCTATCTCAATCTTGTAGGTGTTTTCTCATCGATGAACGAAATCTAATTCGAGATTAAATGGAAGAAATAAAACAATCTGATAAATACCATTGAAATTGGGGATATCATCTATTATGGAAATAGAATTCCAAACAGCAAGATAAATGGATAGGTGAAGAATGATAGCTATCCAACACAACTGCAAACAGTTAAATCAGAGCCCAAACTGTGAAGAGACCTCAATATCTCCAAAGTGGGAAGAGATCTCCCACATTTGGAAGCTGGTTAAAAATTATTGAGAAATAGAGGAGAATTAATTATAATCAATGAGTTTTAAAATATAAATTTCCCAATTTTTTAATAGGAGAACTATTGGGCTCCTCTTTTTGGCCAACTGTACACTAATTTTGTGCACTGACTTTCTAATGCACCAAACCCTCGCTTGGCTAGTTACAATGTTTGACACACCATGTGAAGCCGGTGAGATAACATTTATCCTTTTTCAATAAGTTATCAATCATTAATTCACCCCCAATCCTAGTTAACTCTAAATGTATGTCATCAAAAATCATCATCATATTTTTGGTCGCAAGGATAGCATTAACTTTACACCGAATATTTCTTTATTGGATTTTGTTTTCAAAGACTGGTGCTTTAAAACCAAAACTGAACCCCTGAGACACTTATTGAATATTAACCCCTTTATAAACACAATGTTATTATATTTTAAATTTCATGGAATTTATCTTCAAATATAAAATCAATTTTGGCACGCACAACAAAATAAAATTTCAAATTCCAATGTAAATTCCAACCCGTTCAAAAAACAAAGATGATACTGCAAGAGTATAAATTGTATCTATTACTCTTTATCGGATGGATCCTACTAATTATAATCAACACAATAGGTAGTCAGATGAACTAGAATAATTGTTTTTATCAAACCATATTCTTCTATGTGGGGTTCACCAATGCTTTTCACCATGAAGTCAGAATAAATCATTTGATATGCATGGATTACTGATGGTTGAGTAATTATATGCATAATAACTACAATCTAATAACAGAATATACAATTTTTTTTACCAAACTTGAGGACATCATGTTATCTCTATGATAGACTGGAGGATGGAATATCATCTTGTGTGAGTTGGGCATTCTTACATACCTCACACAAATTCTCATAGATAGAGAGCATGAATAACTATTTTTTCATGTTTTTTGGTCTCATGAATGTTATAGTTATTTTTACTTACTCGGTGAGTGGTTATTTCTTTCTTAACTATATAATTTTATGGGTGATTACATGGATGATATTGTGGATTACTCATAGACTCGACACAATCATGTAACAAAACCATGACATAGGTTTGAGTACACTGATATAGAATATTTTTCATGACAACATAACAAAATTACACTTCTAAATTGATAAATCCCACTTAATGGACCAAATTTTATCCTAATCCAGTGTATTTTTGTATATAGAGAAGCTGAGATCCATAGTTTCTTAGGATAAATAGAAGTTTATATTTTTCATACAATGTTTATTAAAGATATATTGATTTTATAGTAGTTGTATTCAGGATTTATTGTGTCTTGTAGATCATATTATAGGTCTAAAAAATAAGGCTTTTAGATTCTCATTGTATGAATTTTTAAAAAATCATGTAAGTAGTTGAATGAATGACTTACCATAGGGCCTATATTTATTTTACCTAAGAAGAAAATATACTATACACTATATTTTAACCCATGAAGTATCAGGATAGAAGTAGTTTTGATACAATTGGATCAAGATGTGGATTTAGGGACTCACCAATTGGGGCCTCAAAAATGTAATTTCTAGATGCATTTCCTTGACCTTGCTACAATTGTTCATTTCCTACGATGATAGATATAATATTTCTTTGGAGGGTGGTTTGGGGAATTCATGAAAACTAAAATTCCAAATACAAATTCATTTAGCATGAACATAACATGAAAATTTAGATATGGGCATAGACACAATTTTTATTCGATTTTAAGATTTCTTATACACATTGGAAAGGCAATGTAGTGGATGATACTCCCATAAGGAAGATTGTGACACAGGTTTCCACACCCCAGTTTTTATTTTATTCTTTTATTTTGTTTTATCTTTTATTCATGGTTTCAGACTTATGATTCTAGTTTTCTGGATTTAGATTTTTAGTTCCAATCTATTTTTCTTTTTTGTATGGTTTTGGTGCATAGTTAAGGTAAAACCGTGTGACCTCATGTGTAAAAGTTCCATTTTAATAAATTTTTAACATTCACTGTATCAATTAGATGGTATGTATATTGTTCATTCCAAACATTTTGGATCTTAGGAGAAATAATGTGGGCTCCTTGGATGTATCTGGTTGAGGTTTCAGGACAAAGGCACAGTTAGTGAACCCCTAAGGGATGCATGTGTAAGGTTCTGCAATATTATACAATACCTTGTCATATGTTTGGTGAATTGTTTCTGAAACTATATAACCAAAGAATGAGTGTGCCTAATGTTTCCATTAAGGGGTCTACGGTTAGTGAACAGTTTTATAAACTGTGCATCCTAATCGTGCAGTGTTCCCGTGTGTCTTAAAAGTGTGAAATTCCTCTTTTACCAACTATGGGATTTCACCATAAAAAAATCCTATTCCCCCCCATTAAGATTGTGTTTCCCATGTAACATCCTCCGATCTTCTTCACACGTCCAACCTCATTACATGATGATTATAATGGGTTTTATTAATTTTTTAGATGTAAATATTCAATGTAATCTCTCATCTCTTATCCCTCCTCCATCTCCTTACATTTTCTCTTGAATTCCTCTTCTCTTATGGCCTTATTGTTCTAGGGTTCATGTCTCTTTGGGTTTAAATTAGGGGTTCCTCCTTGATGATATTTCCATCTTGTGCTGTTGAAAGGTTGTTTTGGGTAGTATTTGATGAAGCCCCATGAGTTTGAGGTTGGTTTCCCTTTACATCCTTCCTTTAAATTCATGAATATATTGATTTCTTATGTTTCACACCATCATTTAATATTAATTACTAATCTAGGATTTATAGAATAGTCAATTAATGAGAAATGTGGTGGTTTTATTATTTTTGTATGTATATGGTATTGTTGTACTGAGCTATACCCACCAACTTTTATGATAAATTTTTAATTTGGAATTTGAAAGAAGATTATGATCTTCAAATAATGGTTTTCATTTGTAAATGTTATTGAGTTCTAAAATTGTGGTTGGGATTTCATAAATTGAATTCCCCATGGATTTGTGTCAGAAAATGGTTTGTTGGTTTCCTTTTGGAAACATGTGATTTCTTGAATGGTTTTTTAGTATAATTTTTCACTTTAACAAAATTGGTTTATTGAAAACACTACTTTGATGATCCTCCTTCCTTGGAAATGTTGAACTGTGTTGGATGTCCATTTGAGTGGGACTCCCATGAGGTCGAAAGACATAATAGAGGGTTATTATTTCATAGGGTGATTTGGGGTGACTTTGTGTGTGTGTTTTTTGTGTGTGATGTATGTGCCAGTAGTTGTGCATTTTTTACGTTAGATGAATCATCCCCACTTTAGTCTTTACATGGGATCTTGTAATAGCTAGCATATTTTTTTGAACAAAGTTTTCACTACATATGATTTCACTATAGCTAGTGGCCCTTGCTATTGATCTTTCTCTTCTCTAGGATATTTCCCCTAGTCATGCCAGGTTGGGTGAGACTGAGCTTATGGGGGAGTTGATGTCATTGGCTGGGGGAAGACATTGGGACTATTCAAATGAATGTATGTTCTATATTGCACACTGAGATCCTAGTATCTCCTTTATTTTCAACACATAGTTGTCTGTGGTGGGTGATTGAGAAGCTTTTCTGGTTGGATACTCATATGTTCAACATTCAATTATCCTTCTTACTTTATCATTGCTTTTATTCTCTTATAAGGTGTACTTCATTGATAATTGTGATGGGTTGTCTTTGAATGGTTTGTGGAAATTGGTTTCAAAATATTCTACTCTCCATTTATCTAATATTATGTTATAACATTGTCCATACCATTTAAAAATCTAATTTATAGTTCTTCTAAAATAATCTTGTTTTAAACGAAATATGTAAATGGTCTGTGTTTCTTATTAAAGAGAAAATGGGTTAAAATCTATGTTTTTAATATTGTATTTAATACCTAGAATTGATGTTAATTTTATTAAAGGATATGAATTTGTAATAGTATGTTTGGGCATGCCTACTTAATTTTAATAATCATTCCTATAGTTATTTAATTTTATATATTACAATTTAGGTTCTATCATAAATTTAATCACTATGGGTGATGTTGCGTTTTGGGATTTGAGAGTGACCCTCAGGGTCACATAGAGATGTTTTCGACATCAGGTTGAGTTTGATTTTTATTGTTTATATTGTTTTATTATTTTATGTTTAAATTTTGTTTACTTTTGTAATTGTATTTGTTTATGGGATGATCTATTTTATTCACATGATTTGTTTATTTGTTTTGGATGAAATTATTCTCATTGATTTCGTTGATCCCCATAGTGCTTGAAACCATCCAACGAGTATCAAAAACACATTTCAGGCATTTAAAAAATCTGACTCAAGTGACTAATATTAGTTCAAACCTAGTAGGTTCATGAAAAAACATTATATGTTTAGGTTTAGTTCCTTAACGGACCTAGCATTCAAAGCACCCTTGGTATCTCTAATATCAAGTTCGATATATTAGGACTGTCGGAACATGTGTGTTTAGGTTTGTGGAAGTGTCTAGCTAACACTTTCTATGTCGACCCTTGAGTTACCATGTATTTTTACGTTTTATTTAGTTTATTAGGTTTTGGTATATTGTTTGGTGTATGGGAAAATGAATATAGAGATGGTATATAGGACTCAGTGAGCTCACAGGGCCTGGAAATAAATATTAATCGATGGATATGGTCATGGAAGAGTCTCAATGATGGTAGAATAATTTCTATATGGTATCCAACCACTTTTACCTATCACATATAAATTTATTATTCCCCATTGTGAGATTATTTTGAGTCTTCATGATGTTGTTATTTTTTAAACCTTTTTTATAATTAGGAAAATTGGATTTCAAGTTGTAACTGTTTGGTATTTAGAATATAGAAAGTGAATTTTCAGATTTATTTTAAGGAATGTGTTTGAAATTTATTTTAATGGGGAATAAATTTTAATGAAATAATTTTTTAATAAAATAATTATTAATGAACTAAGGTTCGTAGAGTTTAATACAATGTTTTATATGGGATTAATTGGTATTTTTGATGGAATTTTCAAAAAAAAATTCAATGTAATAAAATGCAACAAAGAGTAGTTTTCGGAAATGGTTTTTTCTTTATCATTAAGTGATATTTTGAAAAAGGTTTTGTGAAATTTGAAATAGTGAGTAAATTAAGAAGTTAAAAACATGGGATGACCATTTTCTTTTCAGAAATGGGAATGTTGTTTTTGACATTTGGTATTCTTTGGAGCGCTCACATATAATGTTGTGTGTAAGGTGGTGGATGGATAATAAAATGAGTGGATGGGTGACTGGATTGTTATGAGATTTTATTTGTGTGATGCACTATGGAAACCCATTTTTGAATGTGAAACCTATCATATTTTACTAACTTTTTTAGAAAATACCTTCAACAGAAAAAGAAAATTTGATGATTGGGTAATCGATAGTTGTGTAGTTTTTTTCTTGTGAAATTGGATTGTTGGTTAAGTGGTGCTTTGAGTTTGAGGTCTTGATCGTGAGTTGGATTAGATTGAGTTTTTTGGCATCTTTTTTTTAGTTTTTCCCCCCAAAAAAGATTCAATGAATTTCTAAGGTGCACCAATGAGTGGTAAACCAGTTGTACAAACTCATTTCGATCAAACCAAGGAATTAATTCTTGATTTTTGAAAGTTTAAACCGAATATATTTTATGGTCAAGTGTATCATCTATATGAATTGAATGGATATGGAAAATTGAGAGAAACATTAGTTTCCATTGGTTGCATGAGTCACTAAAGGGTATGTTTACTACCATTATGCTCGAAGGTCTAATAGAAAAGTAGTGAAAGTTGTTCATTTGAACAATACCTCTAGAATACATCTCTATGGAATTGTTCATGTCATCATTCATCCATTAGTTTTCCTCTAAGGCAGTGAAGGTGGGGAGGTAATGGAGATGTGCTTCCCTTAACAAGGTGGTTGATTTGTGTTGGAGTTCGTTTATCATTTTATAGATCCATATCCTTATCTTTTGTTGTGGAATGAGGTCGATTCATTGAAGGATCAGGATTTTGAGAATGAGCTTCATCCTAATCTTTAGTTGAAGGTGTCAGAATTTGGTTTAATCTTTTTCACTGACTTGGTGAGGGAAGTAGCTCATGTTGAAACTATATCAGCAAGAGTGTTTGAGTTATCCATCCATCCCCTAAAATCTGGAAGCGGTGAAGGGAACACAAATAAGGATATGGTTAATCATGCTAATGTTAGTGGTGACAGTGAAAAGGCTAAAAGGCTTATTGACCTTTTGTCATATTATTCTAGGTACGAGATCTAGGTGTGTCGTTAGTGTGGAATTCATGCATCATAAGAAGGCTTCATGACCAAGTGATCCAATGACCTACGATTCATATGTAAATATAGGTGACAAGGAATGGACTTGTTAGGTTGTTTTCCAAAACTAATGTAGGGATAGATTCACCCCTTTAGAAGACCCCCATCTCATTTTTAGAAGTAAGGTGCTGATTTGTGTTCCATTTATTGTCCCATTTAATGTAATTCATTTGTTGTTGTAATGGATTTTTCCAGTAGTGCTTTGCAGTCATGTATTTTTTTGGAATGTTAAAGTGGTATTTTTAATCTTTTGAGATCTTATATTTCAATTAATACATATATTTTTTAAATTATGAATTCTTCCATTTTGATTCAGGATGTGTTCCATTGTGAGTATTGTTCGTGATGGTTCTCATTTTGGGTGAAAGGGGATGATACATTTCTATCCCCTAAATCCATTTTCTATTGGAAGTTCTTAATTGGAGTGGAGTGAGTCTCATGGTGTTCCATGTTAATTTGATTCTATCTGAGGTTATGTGTGGTCAATTTGGTTTGGACTTTTTACACATGGAATTTGGTGTCATTTGGGAACCTAGTCAGAACTCTAAAATTGTGGAGTGTCCATACTAGACTCCCATATTGGTCATTAGGTATGGTATTTATTTTTTGATGCGTAATGGTTGGAATTCATTGGGTTTTTCTAATTCTGGGGATTTTCCATCTGGGTGGACCACTGGATTTTTTTGTATATTCAATGGTTTTGTTTATGGAATGACTGTGTGGTTTATTGTTTGATTTGTTCATCATTTTTATAAGTTTTTTTGGTTAATTGGTTTTCATGAAGTAAATGTGTGTGATATTTTTTGGAAGGGGTAAATGTGTTCTTTGGTTTTATAGATCAGGTCATGTAGATGAGGGGATCCTTGTCTCTTCATTGATGAATTGGTGATCTTGTGCATTTATAGGGAATGAAATCATGATGGTGGGGAGAATTTTTAGATGTTAGTTTTTATTTTATTCTTTTACTTCGGTTAATATTATATTCTTGGTTTCTATCTCTAGTTTCAAGTGTTCCAGATATAATTGTGTATTTTTTGCCTTTTTTATATTATTCTCGTATTTTAGGTGAACGATTCTGGGGAAACTGTGTGACATATTTTGGATGAGTTCCATTTTAGTTCATTTTGAACATGCATGTTTTGAGTTTCATGGTATGTTAATTGGTTTTCCAAACTATGGAGATCCAAGGAGAAATTGTGTGGGATACACTGGTGATTATGTTTGTTTGTTCAATGCTAATATATATTTGGAAAAAATGCTAATGGCATGCACATGTGTCTAAAATATTTGACAAAACCATGTCCCACAGTTGGTGCACAGTTTCCCAAACCATGTAGTCAAACCATGTGGGTAACTAGTGTATCCAGTAATGGGATAATGCTTGGCATGTGGTCTGGGAAACTGTGCGGCTTAATAATGCATTATTCCCTGGTGTATTAATAGTGTGAAATTAGTCTTATACCCTCTTTAGGATTTATCCTGAAAACACACTACTCTTCACCCATTCAGTTGTTATGACCCAAAGATGATCCTACCCTATTCATCAAGCATCAAACCACCTTCCAAGGTAATTCTAAATGGGTTCATTAATATTTTGTTTCTAAATATGGAAGGTAATATCTTGTATCTTCTCTCTCTTCCTTTTCCTTCAATTTTATCATCAATTAAGCTTCTCATTTGGTATATCAGTTCTAGGGGTCTTGTATAATTATACCTAAACTAGGGTTTGTGTGTGTGTGTAGTTCCTCTTTAATTCATTTTCTTTCTTAGACCCTTTCATGATTATATGGGGTGGGCATTCTAGATGCGTTGTGAGTTATAGGTATATATATCATTTCACATGTCATTTAAATTAATTAATACATTGACTTATTATGTTTCTCACCTTCCTTGAATATTAACTAGGGATCTATTTTTTTATAGTAATGTTTTTATGAGAAATGAGGTGTTATTCCTAATTATTTTTCTGTATATGTTATTGTTTTTTTTGATATTTACAAAAAAAATTCATAAATCTCATGGTAGTCCTTTTTAAAAGGGTAATGGCTTTTTAAAAATTTATTGGATATATAAATGTGATTTAATTTTAGAATAGTATATTGGGATTTATTAATTGCATTTCTAAGTAGATTGGGATTGAAAATAATTTGTTGGTATCCTTTTGGAAATAGGTTATTTCACGAAGGGTGTTTGAGTCCTGTTTGGAGCATTCATAAAAATAGATCACAGGAAAACCCTCTATGAATGATCATATTTACTTTGTCATGATGAAATTTGTGGTATTTAATAGGTGTGTGACACCCTTGAGTTCAAATGGATGAATGTCAAGGGATTGTTCCTTCTGGTGTCTTGGGGGTGACTTTTTGGTCGTGATATATGTTCATGTGATTGGTTTCTTTTTTGGATTTGGTTGGATCACCAACGCTTTAGTCGTAACATGGGAAACTAGAAAAAAATAATACTTTTTTTGAATGTTTTCTAGAATATCATTGTATTTTACTCTAATTATGGTCGTTATTATAGACCCATTGCTGCTTTGGGATAACTCTCATTGGTCATGCCATGTAGGGTTAGAATTAGCATGTGGTCGAGTTGATGACGTCATATGAGGAATGAGTTGGTGATGAGTTAGATGTAATTATGTTCTAGAATTTTAATTGAGCTCCTAGATTCCAACATGTTCTTCGATTGTTAATTTTTTGTATGGGAGGATTAAGAATAATTAATGGTTTGTTACTCACACATGCTATATTCTATTGCATATGTTATGTGATCATTTTTATAGTTCGATTATATGGTGTATTTCCTTGTTAAAATTATAGGATTGGTTTTTAATGGTTTATGGAATATGATTTTAAAATATTTTCCCCTTATTTTGTCCCATATTAATTAAAAACATCATTGTTCCCCTCTAAAATTCGAATATTTCCATATTGGAAAATAATCTGGATTGAAATAAAAATGGTACATGGACCATGTTTTTCATTAAACATAAAATTATTTAATTCCTATATTTTCTATATATTATTTAAATAATGGAATTTATTTTTCCTGTATTAAAATAAATCAATTGGGAATATATTTTTCAAGAATTACTATTGGGTTTTAATACTTCGAACTATAATTTATTCATATTTTTCGCTTATGATGCGGGTTCCATCTTGTATTTAGTCAGCGTGGGGGATATTGGGTTTTTGGGATTGGAGAGTGATCCTCGAGATCACATGGGTTCATTGTGGTCGTCAGGTCCAGTTTGGGTTTTGTTTTTTGCCTTGTTGTATTTTCTAATGGGTAAATGATGTTCATTTTTCAATTGTATTTTTTTGTACTTCTCTATTTATCTTCTTCTTTTATGTTTATTTTTATGTGGATAAATGGTTCCCATTCTTTTTGTTGATTCCCATGGTTATTTTTGCTAGCCGAAGAGGATCACGAACACCTTTTAAGGCATATCACGGGCCGACTCAGGTGACCGTTTCCAGGTTGACATAGGTTGGTTTGTGACCAATGTAATTGAGGATTCCATTAGTGAGTGGTAGTTTTGCCTCTATTTTATGTGATTATTTTAGAGGTTCTTTGGGTGTTATTGGTAACATGTAATTATATATATAGTATGGAGTTATTCATATTTGAACTAATTAAAAATGATATTGGTTTCTGATCTAGATGTCTTAGTCCTCATTTAATGTGTATCAGGTAAGGACCCACTAAATTATTGGGTTGTTGATAGGAATTAGAACTATCTATTTCATGGATGTGTATGGTTTCCTATATGTGTTAAAGAATAATTGATGTGAGAATCCCATGACATTAAATGGGTAGTAAATCTGAGACATAAAAATATGTATCCTGACTTATGCCTCTAGTATTAGTGGCCTGTTAAGAAAATGATATACCAAGTCATGTTAAATAGCGTTCCACCTATCTACTAGTGAAGGTGAATGAACATTGAGCTACTTGGGTTTTAAAACCGTTACCCATTCCTGATTGTAAGTCGGATGAAATCACTATTTATTTTGTAAAAAAATCCAAAATTCCTTCATAGTAGTGATATCGCTTGTGTTTTCCAGGATAAGATGATGATGGTTTCCTGCTTATTCCTTTTTGGGAGACTGTTTCAATAGAATATGAAGGGTGGAAATATTTCAGGGATAAAATATACCTTTATGGAGTTCCACGTACCATCATATCATTTATGTATTCTTGTTTTACATCATAATTCTTTCAAGTATTTTATAATTATCTCGGTTTATATGTGCTTCTAAGAATAGCCTATCACCCTCAGGCCGACAGTCAGTCTAAGCATACTATATAGGCGTTAGAGGAAAATCTCCACGCTTGAAACCTTGATTTAGGAGGTTCTTGTGAAAAGATATACATTTTAATGACTTCTCTATTAATTATATCATAATGGAGACTATATAGATGGATTTTTATAATACTTATATGGTAGGACATTTCATTCACCCATGAACTTTTTTGAGGTTGGATAGGAAACAATACTAGGACCTTAATATGTTCCTCGATTATTCAGTATGTATTAATAATCAGGATGCGTATAGATAAAAATCAGTCTAGATAGACTTCGTATTATAATCACCATTGACGACCTCTTGTGTTCAACTTCAATGATCATGTCATCATCTGTGTTCCGAATAGACTGGGTCATCGACTATTCACATGCAAAGGTAAACTATTTCTCCATTTTTTTAGACCATTTTAGATATTTGAGGGGTTTATACTAGTGGTTTATCAGATTGAAATCCCTCAAAGATCCACGAATATGACGATTTTTCTTATTCCTTTATTTCATCATTATCATTAATTTGTATCTCTTTTTTTATTCGGATGATGTTGAGTTTTATATCGATACTTCTTTTAAGGGGTACCGGGTTTTTATTAATGATCATATCATGAAACATATATGTGGAAGTTTGGTTCCCCTATTATTGTTTCTACAGTCTCAAGTAAATGTATAGGAAATTACCGAGGATCGAGAGGTTAATGAACACGATTAATGTCAAGAGTTATTATGAAATTATATTTAGCCACCCTATGAAGGGAAAATCATGGATGAGTTGTTTTAATCAGTGGAAGTTGTATGATCCCCATTTTTAAAAAGTGTATAGATAATTTTAATTCTAGTTTCAATTACTTGTTTTATAAATATGATATGAATAAATGAATAAGAAATGGATTGAGAGTGTATTGGGATTGTTCAGAAATTTAGAGCTTTTCTTTTTGGGGAAACATGGAGAGGCACATGGTCAGAGTACTATTAGTAGTAACAATGGGCCTCAATCATGTATCCCAATATAAAGGTACACCGTTTTTTTATTTTTTTGAAAGGAGGCGCATGTATATGAAGAAAAAACAATTTATTATAGGAATATTATGAAAATTTGGTGAATAGTTTCTATTAAATAGGTGCAAAGAATATGAGGGGTACATCTCTTAGATAGTGAGCGCACATGGGATACAAAATGTTTTTCTGACCATGATAAAATCCATGAGAGGGGTGTCCCCTTAGGTATTATTTTCACATGTTTGGGAAAAAATTGACAAAAAATGAGGCCATAATGTGTCACCCCTTTAAAGGTGTAAAATTATCATTTCCACTTTATTTTCTTTTACCGTTATTCGCCATTATCTTTTCCTAAAATTCACACCATTTATCCAATCTTTAGAGATATCCTCCTCTCAACTAGTCTTTGATCTATCTTAATTTTTTTTAGATTAGATTCAAGTGTCGTTCATCCCATTGGATCCCTCTCGGTAAGGTTGTGATTCATATTTCTTTTATTGTTAATTTTCATTACTGTTCGGAATACTATTTACATTTTATCTGATATGCCATATTTTAATGTTGTTTGTCTATTTATTAATTCTCTCCTATTATATCAGAAATATGAAATTGATATTGGATAAGAAGTTGGATTCTAGTGTAAGGTAGGTTGTATATATCTTTTCCCTATATGTTTGGGTTTTTATATTATGCGTCGTTGTATCACACATTGGACATTTACATTTTTTTCATTAAATTACGAAATACCTTGAATTTATCACCTGTACCTTAAATTTGAAATTTTATTAGACATTAATAACTAGTTTGAAGTTGAAAACCTCTACCTAAACCATTAAATGTATGGGTTATACTATTTTCCTTAATGAATTATGATTCTAATGTGACATAAACATAACTACATTGTGATAGGATCAGTTTTGTCCAATGAAATGTTATAAATTATGTTAATAAAATTATATGTGGTATAGACCTAACTATAGATCACATGGTTAAATATAAATGAATTAAATAAATTATTAATGATAACACCATTTCACCTGGTCTTTGCAAAGTGTTGAGGTGGAAGGAAGATTACACTTAGACCCCTTCTTATAATTCTTTATCCATATGACTTAATTGATAAATTTAATCTATAAAATGGAATGGATGGGATAAAATAATGTTTAACTTCCTTATTGGTCATGATTTTCAATATTTATTATATAGAATTTATGGACATGACCTCAATCAATTTTTATATTACATATATGGAAAAAAAATTCTTTCTTGGTAATTCAGATCTTGTAGAAATGATATTCTTTATTGATAAATCAAAATTAAAGACATGATGTGTATTAATAATTTTTATTGGAATTTATAGACATGAAATTCCTTATTTATTAAACATGATGATTATTATAATTAATTTGAATTAATGGGCATGATGATCATTAATTTTTATTAAATAATTACTGATCAGAGACACTATAAATTCTTTTGAAGCATGTAATGTTTACTGGGTATCCCTTAAAAAACTCGAGATGACATGGGAATAATTTATTTTTTTCTAATTTTTTAATTTTACATGCACACTCTTTCAATATATTCACATACATTGGATTATTTATAATATTTTTTGTTGTTGAGATACTGAGTTTTAGTCACACCCTATCCGAGCCTCTCATTGGTACCCATAAATATTTCGTGGAAGTAGGTTGGAAAATAAGTATGTGGCCTTTTATGGACACAAGATTTTATATACTATGATGGAGTACAAGGTCATAGGACCAAGATAGTTATTTCAATGCTGTTGAGGTTTATATTTTGAGTTTTTTTACTCTTTTTTGTATCATATACTATACCATATATCGTCTTTCATGTAATCGTTGGTCGATTGTTTAGCACGACCAAATAATTATGTGTAGGGAACTATCTATAATTGTGTTCATTATTAATATTTATTTAAATAATATTCCCTCTAAGTTTATTTTATTTTATATCATTATTGTGATCCTCTCTATTTATTAGGGTATATTCTCTCCATTTTACTAACATATACCATTTTTGAAATTCAAAACCCTATAGTGTAAAGGATGTGTGCATGAGGCCATGTGGCCAACCAAAATTAGTTATTTATGAGTAAAATAGGTTCAATACATTACACCTGAAATTGAAAATTTCATAAACAATTGTTGAAGAAAAAAATTTCTTATATTTTTCCTCTTTATATAAATTTTTTTATCCCCATTAAAAAGAATAATAAATATTTTTTTAACATTTTTTTATATAAAAATACATTTTTAATAATTTTTATCCTCTTGGATTTAAAAATATAAAAACAACCAAATATGTAATAATATTTGAAATTAATTCTCTCTAAAAAATATATAGTTGTAATGAAAAATACTTTTAAAAAAGTTATATTCTTAACAAAATATTTTCCACTTATATTTTAAATAAGATATCCAAAAAATAAAATCAACTTCCTTATCTCCCTATTTATTTACAAATTAAAGACAAAAAATTCATATATTCTAAAATATGAACATGTTATAAGAAAGGATAAAGAAATCATAAAACATTTTGAAAAGTTTAAATAATATATTCAATAAAAATTTGAAATAACATGATGGCACCAAAATTAGAATAATCAAAATAGGTAGGTTTTTCAAACATCAGGCCTCAAGAAATAAAATTTATATCCCTTTAAGATGTTTTTCTATTATATGTTTTAATATCAAAATTTTATTATGTTTTTTACATGATTTATCATTTTTTGTGGATATATTTACATAATAAGTAATTATTTTTTATTATTTAATAGTTACAGTTTGATCTTTCTCTAGAATATATATTTATGAACTTTATGTTTACATATTTTCTCCACTAATTAAGAATTTTAAATGATAAGTATATTATTTAGATAATTAACTAATTTTGAATGATCTTTATCCATATTATAAATATTATTTAATAAAACTTCAATTTCTTTTGATATATTTGGTGGAACATTAATCGTTTTATAAAAAATAGAAAAAAACTTATCAATGGGAATGATATTTTTATATTTAAAATTATGATAAATTGAAAAGTCTCATCATATAGGTATGAAGCTCACATTATATATGAATATCTGTCAGATATTTTTTTACTTTCTACAATAATATCATCTATATGTTTCCACTACAAAGAAACGTGAATGTGGGTAACAAAATAATTAATTAAATTCACTCTAGAATTTGAGAATTATAAAAAAAATTGTAACAGTATCATACATCTTTATTACATAGAATGATTTATATATCTTTTATTCCAAACATTACACAACAGATCTTGTAGGGGATTCCAATAAACTCTGTGTATTTTATTTATATTCCATAATATTTATTGGATGAGTTACTATATTCTCATCATTTTTCTAGTGAAATATCGATAACAGTAATGAAGTTTTATTTTTCAAAATCAATTCCAATATAAAAATTTCGTTCTTTTGATCTCATTTTCATCTCACATAATGTTCCACTAGATGTTCTAGAAAATGATTATAATATCTTCCCTTATTTTCACAGACATATTTCAGTTGATATTGATGTAATACATTCTTTTTACTTATTAAGTAAAGGTTCATTTAGTGATGGGTCACTAAAAACATACATCCCATTCTCAATTTCAACTTCCTCTATAATTTATTCCATTTCCTAATAATTACTTTTAGATTTAAATATCTTCCCTTTTAGTAGGGACTTAAAATAATGTAACATCAATTATTAAAATTTATCGTGTATTATCATCGGTTGCAATGTTTTCCAATGAAATATTTTTTCTTATCTTTTTAGAACATTTTCCAATTTCATGATAATGAGAGGTGGTGATAGTGATTTATCTGAAAATTTTACTAGTGTCTCGTTACATTTACATTCAAAGTTAATATCCTTTGAAATAAGTGGATCTTAAATACTATATTCTCAAACACTATTACTAGTAGGAAATCCATCACCGCATGAGATGCTCTAATATTTTTAGAATATATCTTTTTATATTTCTTCTTGGATAACCTATGATGATTCTTATCACATTAATCCATATCTTCTCCATTTTATATTTAAAATATAAGGCTTTCTAGTATCCATTTATCCTTTATTATTTCATATCTCTTCATCCTCTATTGTCATGGACTTACTTTGAGTTTCTACTAATTTAAAAATATCACCTACATCATTTGATACTCTTTTCTGAAAATAATATTTTTAATTGAACATCACCCTCTTTTATTTTCATATTATTAAAAGATGGATTTTTTTTTAAAATATCTGTTAATGATTTTATTCTTATTCGTGGTTGTATTTAGATTTTCACTTTTTGAAGGATCTAAATTTCTCGGGAGGTTTGTGTAAAATAAATAGTGAACCCACTTCCAACTGTATTACCAATAGTTCTGTAAACTTATATAGAAATAACCTTAGTGGTTTTTTAGAAAGAGTGAATGAAATAGTCTTTTGGTTTCCTGATTCTATGAATATCATGGTAACGTAGAATTTATCGATAACTGAATTGAGATTTATGTCATAATCATTCTTATTAACAATAATATATTTCCAAACATGGAACTTAATATAACCTTTGAAAAATTATTCCATATAAAAAATATCATGATCAAATAACCAGTCATGAACATTTTCTCATCCTAATATTTCTCTATAATATTAAATTTTTTGATTGGAAAATGAATATAATTTGAAAAATAATAATAGGTCTGATGGTAGAATGAAATTGAATTCATCCAACTAAATCTAGTTCCAACCCATTATATAAGCATTAAAAAACACCTCACAATATTCATTAATCTTCCAAGATTAAACAATCCAGAATGTTTCCTACGAAAACATATTATTGAATAAAATATTTTAAATTACTAATATTTCAACTCTCTAATGTTTCAATTTCCAAAAAAAATAAAATATTCTAGAAATGATTCAAAAAAACATGGAATAAATATAATAGTTCTCCTAAAAACATTATCAATCGAAATCAAAGAAAAAATATTACTTGAAGTTATATTCCAATAATCCATAATGATCTTCATATATTAATTATGGTGCCTTGTAGATTTATCTAAATACTAATATCACTGAAAATTATAAGATCACGGTTTATGAAGTTAGTTATAAATATAAAACTCTAACACCAATTAAATAAATTTAATTAATGAAATATGTTATGAATAATATAAAATATATGAAACTGAATAAAAAATAAAAAAACAAAATATTTTAAATTCTCATAAACTTAAGAATAATATTTACCATGTACCATATATAGGTATTCATCAACCTATAGGTGGAAAATTCAATTTTTTATAAATTAGTTCACTAGAAGGTAATACTCAGTAGGACAATAGGTTTTTTATTATATAACGTTTGGATCCTAGATAACCTTATGTATCTGGGGATTCTTAGCATCCACCTCTTTAGAAATAAAAGTGTTCATTATTATATAATATTTTATATTTTTCATGGAATAGTTATTCCTTTAATGAATTAATATTTTAGACATAGTGATTAAAGGTTATTGAATTGGAATTAGATAATTTTATTGATAAGTTGAACATTAAATGTATTTATTTTCATGACCAAGTCTATTTTAAACAATGGTTAAACATATCCATACATTATTTCATAATAGTTTTTAACCATATTACTTCTATATTGAATATTCATTTAGCCTTCAATATTTTATATCATCTCAATTGATTTTACGATCTAATCAAAAAATATATTTTTTTCTTAGTCCTATAAAATAATTCCAATGATTTAACAATTGATTTTTTTTTCTATCAGAATCCATTTAATAATATTTTCTCATTAGATATTCTAAAATTATATTCAAGTACTAATTCATATTTATTAGTATATAATGATTATCATGAATAATAAAAAACTCATTATTCCCTTGAATTAACTCAATCATTAGTTTAGTGAACCTTTTTATATGATTTGAACATCTTACCTTTAATTTATCAATTTCGTCCTTTACTCTGTTTTATCACTTTTCAGGACTAGTAAAATATTTTGACATTTATTGAATTATAGGATATTCAATCTCATCTTCACATACACATTCACCACCACATTAATTTTAAAATCATTTTGAGTTAAGATTCATATTCCTAAGTTCCTTCATACTAATTTTTCCTATGAAATATTTTTCATACTTATGAAAATTAGCATCCAAACCAGCTATCATTTTTTAACATAATTATCTCCTGGTGAACTATCAGATGTAATATCTCTTTCACTAAAACTCCATATATGTAGTTCTCTTGGGATTTTTTTTAATTCCACTGTAAATATTTCTTTGAATATTATCTATCATTACTTTTATACTATCTATAATCTACTGGAATATAACCTCACATTTTACATTCTATGAAAATATTTTTGAACGACTCTTCCTTCTCAGTACTCTCAATTTTTTTCTAATTATTGCTAAAAAATTATTCTATTCAATATATTTATTCATTATTCTAAGAAATTAGAAAATATCTCTATAATAAAACTAATTATTGTTATAACCTTTAGATTTACTAGGTTTATCATTTAATTCCATAAATTTTATGGATCCTATTAATGTAGGTGAAATTATATATTTCTTTATTTCATTATCTATATCTCTCGTTATGTGACATTTAAAAATTATTAATGTTATGTTTAAATCATCAATTATTAACTTGGAAATATTATTTATATCGTCAATAGTAGTTCTCTTATATTCTCATTCGTTATATATAATTCCAATTACTTTCTATACATATTAATCAACAAATATTTTTTTTCATTAATATATTATAAAATGATAAATTTATTTGTTAATATCTGATGTATTTGAGTAAAACATTCATTAGGTATAAAATCAATATCTTGAAATTTTTTTATAAGCATGTCTCTATTATTCATAAGAACTATTAAATATATGAAGTGTTTAAATGAAAAATTTTACCATGTTACACAAGTAGTTCATCAATAAAAACCATGGTTTCAAATTTTCATTTGAACTAATAATATCAATGATTTTTTAATACGAAATTTCAATTGGAATTTATAATTTTCCTCTCACAAAAAATCGTAATTTATTACTCAATAATTTTATATGTTCTGGTGAGTATAATAAAAATTCGATAAAATTACTGATAATGAATGTTCCCATATGATATATCTACTATTAATAGTAATTCTTCTAAAATATAAGATACCTATTAGATTTTATAATATCAATACACATAACTTGTATTCTTGTAATTTATAAAAACTATTCTCTACCACATTATTTGGAGTAAGGAATCTAATATATTCTAATAAATCAAATAACAATTAAAAAAACAAATATCATGTTCTGTCTCATGTGCAGAAACATTATCTAATACGAAGTGCTGTACCATTCTATAATGACAGGAAAACTATAAAATATGGTTAATTTTTGTAAAATGTGTGACTTAAAATTTTTATCCAACTCAATATTTAATCTAACATATGATATGTGCATCCATTAAAACAACATATTAAAAATGAATAACATATAAGATCATTCATGTAAGTATAATGGAAATTGTGATAATAATTTATTTAATAATCTAAAAAAACAATTCAAACTCAGGTAGAATATAAATATTAATACCATAATTAGTATGTTCAATAGAAATAAAAATAAAATGATGATCACATATTAAAAAATTATGAACCCCTAAAAGTACATTAAAATTTATTTTATCTCAAAGAATAAGGGGAATCATAAAAGTTTTTCAAGGTATCCTAAACATTAACCAGTCTAAGGATACAACTTCCAAAACCCCAAAATCAATTAACTGATCCAAAATAAAGGCATCATTTTACCTATATTATCCAGAATCTCGTCTATATCTTCCTCACATAAGCCCTTTGATCATATCGATCGTTAGAATTACCCATTTCTATAAACTAATATCAATTTGTTGCCTTCTAAATTTATTCACTCGATCTAAATGGATTAGAAACTCTTTTTTAGAAAAATATTATATGTGTTTTATAATGAGAAAATCCCAATGAAACTAATATATGAAATTATAAAAAATTAGTTATAATTACACACAGGAAAATAAGTTGTTATAGACTTCTGGGGATTAGAATATCAAAAATGTACTTCCTCATTGTTTTATTCCAGGAAGTTGTGGTCATTTTTTAGGAAACCCTACAATTTCCAAATTACTTATTATTCATGATCAATGTTAGTTACTTCATTAGAATATTCATAATCATCTTATGAACTTAGAAAAAGATTACATTTTCATATAATGTTGGTTCTTCACCACTAAATTGATTTTAAATACGTCTAAAATTAGTCCTTTTTGAAGACTTAGTACACTATATTTTTACTCTAAAAGCATCAAACATTATATTTAAGAAATTTTTTTTATTAAAAAATAATTAACAAGAAAACCTTAAAGTCAAGATATGAACTATAACATTAATGTTACATGATTTTCAAAACTAGGTATGAAGTAATTTAATGTTTCAAAAAGATATTTTTCAAAAAGACCATGAAATATGGTCCTGTAAGTGATAGGAAATTCATAGAATATTTCATGGATTCTAACAAGGAGTTTCTTCTTCATATGGAAAGGTACAGTTTCATGAGTATCATGTCTCTGTTTCTTAGTGATGATGTGATACTTTTCCAAGTGGTAAAAATATATTATTTTAAATATTCTATAAAATTCATAATACATATTGTTTATCGAGTGGGAAAATAACTTATTTAGTGAAATGTGATGTGTCTATATCATGCATTAGTTCTCAAATAAATTATCATATCATAGAAATATAGACTGGTGTTCTTAATTGAAATTTCAATTTATCCATCTTTACGATATCTTTTCTATAGGGATGATTTATATCCACCACTTTGATGACCAATTGGAGAGAATCACTAGCTATATAACTTATTATAAAATCTAGTTTTTTCTATTTAAGGAAGGATTACTCTCATATGTAATGTTCTATTGTTTGACCCTTTTGTATGAATTTTTTGATACTAGGGTAACCAAAACTATTATCTAGAATTTCAAAAACAATTTCAATGCATTTATAAGAGGCTCCCACTAAGAGAATCCTTAATGTTATGTGACCTGAACTAGTCTAGTGAAACCTTTTGATGAATGAACTATCTATATCAAATGTCTAGAGGATGTAAGAAATGTATGTATGACAAACATGTATGGGACATGTTGGCAGGGAACTCACTATGGTTGAAATTCATCATGAATAAATGTATTAGGATTCATGAAGCATTATTTGATAGTAAATAATTGTTATATTTACTTTGGTGAATCCTTTATATTATTATTCATGTTATTCTACAATATTTGAGATAGACCGTAGGGTTTTGTAGATTTCTCGATTTGGGATGAAAACTGGTCCGTTTGTTCTCTTTTCTTCCCAGGGTTCTAATGTATTAATATGAGAATCTATACAGATATGGATCACCCTCAGTTTCTCATTACCATGATTGATAAATATTTGTAGACTTTGATTTCCATCATCATGTAGGATTTTGATCCAGATCAATTTTTCATTACATGGTTCATTTTAGGATTTTTATATACATTGGAATATTGACCTAAACCGTCATTGAAGCTGGAAAATGTTCAAAAACATATAATCCTACTAACTACTGTGTATGTGGAAAGAAGGGGAGAACCCACAGGGAATGTAATTTTTACCACTAATCATCTTTTTTTATAAAGACCCCACTTTTGTCAGTAGTTGGGTAGGATTTCTATTTTTTTATTTTTTATTAATATTATTTGTCTTTTTTTACTTTTTATAATGAATTAGGGTGACAAAAAAATTGAAACATATAACTAAACTAAGTTGTAGATAGAAATAGTTAAAATCATAGTTTTACAGAGATATAACACACTGATAAATGAACTGTCTAATAAAATGCTCAGGGAAAAATCTCTATTCTACTAGTTCTAAAAGCAATTAAATTAACTTAAATGATATTGTAGAGTTCCACCATAAGAATATTAATTACCTCCACTACCATGAGTTAAGTCACGCCAGTCAATATATTCAAGAGTCCTCCACTCTAAAATAAATCAACTGTGAACAGTCTGAAAAATGACCAGAAGATGAACTCACCATAAGACCTGTAGTCTTAATAATTTATTATCATTTGAAAAATGGATTCAAAATAAATATTGAAAAATTATTGTGAAATTTTGAAATTAAATTTTGGTGGAACAATGTAATTTAATGAATTCAGTATCGATCTCGCTGATCAATATGGATTACATCTAAAGATGAAGTGAAAAAGAACATTTAAAGGCAACTAGTGAAACTTCAATTTATCCTTGAACTGAAAGTATTTATCCTAACATCATATATATTACATATACTAAGAACATTCAATTACAAAGGAGAATAATTGAATGAAAACAAAAGAAAAAAAATCTCCCTCTACTAGAATGAATTGTTGCTTCTCCCAGCCTCCTCCATCTCAAAGATGTGGTTCCAGAGTTGCCCTCCGGTCCCCTCTACTTGAACCTGGATCAATCGATGTGTGAATGAATGTCGCTCTCAAATTTCCTCTCCCAATTTGGTGCTTAATCTTTCTAAAGTAGCCACTGTCTTCTGTTGCTTGTCACTAAACATATTCCACCAACATCAAAAGCTCTTCACATTTGCACTGCACACTGGCGTTTTTTCACGACTAAAAAATCACTGTAGTTTTTCTCACATAACTAACTCCTTATGAGTTAGTTAAATTCACTTGGATGATTTCCTGTCTCTTGAATTAACATGGGCAAGAATAACAATCAACACAATTAAAACACGAAGGAAATAATCATTTATAATTTAAGAATATTGTTTATTAAAGAGTCTTTTAAAATAATTAATAAACTTTTAAATTACATTATTAGTATTATTAAAAACTATAAATTATATTTTATAGATTATATTTACATGAAATAATAATATAAAAATCTATTTAATTGTATATTTAAATATTAAATTTAAAAAATTGGTTAACAAATCCAAATGATTATTTGAATTTGATAATTTTTATTAATTAATAATTATTAAAAATTATGTAATTAAGAAATTTATTTTATTTAATTAATTAAAATAAAATTTATGTTGTGAAATAAGATATTTTTATAAATGAATTTTATTATGTTACTCTATCTAAAATCTAAGATTTGTTAAAATTGTAGTTCTAATTATTTTATCAAACAGTTATGTTGATATTTTTTAATTAATTAATTATTGGTAATAAAAATAATTCATTTGAACATTGATTTGTTAACTTATTAAATATTATATCTTATTATAATTTCAATTATAAATTATTATTGGTAATTTATTTAATATATTTAGTTACTAAACATTTATTAGATATGCAACATAAAATAATATTTTATTTATATTAAAATTAGAAGGATAGTTAATTTAGTTCACTTAAAATTTTCTTTAAGTTAATTATATTTTTTTAATATTATACATATCATTTTAAAAAAAATGTATATTCAATTTAATTTTTGTTTATTTATTATTTTATTTTAGAATTTATTTTAGTTTGTTTTACATTCGCTTTCATCTAATTATTTTTATTTTAAATTTTTTCACTTCTACTTCTCCCCCCTCCCCTAAATTCGGTGCACAGCAACAACGAATGAGGGCGTCTCGACACATCTCTAAGGAGGAGGTCTGTGGTTCCAGCTCTTCCTCCTACGATGTAGTGGACTTCCCCGCCTCGACTTCCTCCTCAGATGACATTATCTCTATTGTGGCATCAAACTCAGTTCCATCGGTAGACAACATCGACTCTTCTTCTTGCAGCATGGTCCTACACATCTTATAGTGGCTTCAAACCTATGGTGGTCTCCTCATCACGATGCAACATATCTTCTCCTAAGGAACAGTGGCGCGAATCGACCTCCACCTCCGCACGACATCCAGAGGTAGCGGTAGAGGCGGTCTCTTCCCAAAAACCCCATTCTCTAAAAAACAGTAGCATGGCCCTCTTAGAATAGCGGCAACGACTAGTTCATCCTGTGGTCGCGGTGATGGTAGAAACACAGAGATATGAGAATAAGGGTGAAACTGAATTAACATTAATTCTGATTTGAGTGTGATTCGAATCGGTGTTTTTGTGTTTTTTTTTATTTTTTATTTTTAAGTATTCATGAAACGATTCTATGGAAATTGTGGGGACGAGAAAGCAGCTATATAAGAGGTTTGATTTATAGGTGTAGAATGTGGAAGAAAGAAATGGCAGAAGATAAGAACTTTGATGAGGATCGGTGAAGGAATTGGTGAGAGGGTGACAATAGGCATTAGTAAGGTGCAGTGAAGGATACTGATAGATAGATAATGAAGGGTCACCATTACGCACAAATAAAATCTCACTGTTGATATAAAAAGAAAAATATAGATCACCATTAGAAAAAAACGAAGGGTCTTTGTGTGTTTAAAAAGTCACTCGTAGACTGAATAGTAACTGTTATATATGCTCACCGATACTTAAAAGAAAATGTCATTTGCATAGTTAAAGGAAAGGGTCACTGATAGAACATAAACATAGAACTAACATTGACCTAAAAAATAAATCGAACTTAAATTTAAAACTTAAGTTAACTAATTAAAAATATAGAAAAAATTACTAGTTAAAAACATAAAATAAAAAAAAATGAAATGATTGATATTTATAAACAAAAAAAACTTAACAACATAAGTTAATAACATGACTTTTAAACTTTAAACTTTGAAGTTAAAATTTATGTTTGTAATTGTCAAAAATAAAATTAAATACCGGATAATTGATAAAATAAAATGATAAAAGAATTTAATTAAAATATAAAATATAAACTATTTATAGGGTAAGTAGTAAATGAAAAAGGGTAGCATCGTTGAACCAATAGGTCACCGATATCTCATATCAATCTCACCGATAGTCTAAAAATAAAAGTTAATGATTAAATAATTTAACTGCATACTTAGGATTTAATAATTATAGTTTTAAAACTCTACATTACTTAATTAAACAACTATTTGAATACAGAAAATTAAAAGTGAACTATTTAATTTAATATAAACTAAAATTATTTACTTAATTATGTATAAGGATAATTATACAAATTAATTAATGAAGTTGAAAAATTTAAATGAAACTAAATTAAATGATAAAATTTTATAATAAAGACTGTTAATTGAAGGAAAAATAAGGATATTAAATTATTATTCGTTATTTAAGTCAAATTATTAAACGGTGAGTAGATTAAAATTAATAAAACTAATTAACAATGAATTAAATTAGATAGGAAAAGTAAAAGTAAAATTATTAATTTAATGACTAAAAATACATAGTTAATTATAAAAATTGTTTATTTAACAAAATTAATTATTAAAATACAAAAATAAAATTCATTAGTATAAAATGATTTAATAATTAATTAAATAATTAAAAAATAAGTAAAAATAAGTGGCGAAACTATGTAAAAATAGATCCACATAAAATTCACCCATACATAAGCATTGTTTGGCCTCAAACAATTCCATGTTTTATTATCATTGAGAAATAAAAAAATGTCTTTATTAAATTTCTCAAAATGTAACATTTCCACCATATAAAAAAAGGGAAAAACATGAAAATATGATTTTGAAAAGATATTTTCAATTCCAATATTTCCTCGAACAAGAACTTTAAAAGTAATCATGTTAGCAAATATTCATTAATCAATAAAGTGTCATTCCTCATATATGACACTACTTAGTGACTCATTTCAATCCAAACTCGTGTCTTAATCTCAAGAGTGTAAAGAGGTATAATTTATGTGGAATTACAAACCTATGCAGAGAAACTTTGTACTTTGACATTTCACCTAGGTTCCAGAAATAAATATATTTTTTTCTGAACCACCTTAATGAAACAACATATATGACTCTCATATAAACCAGTTTTCTCCTTCTTCATTTAGTTTTCATCATTCCCCTCGCCTTAATGAACTATTTGTTGACCCTAGACACTTTATTTAATTTTTCCCAAGCCATGTATCATGTGCTAAGAACTGTGCAATGCACTTATTCAAGGTTTACATAGGGCTTATAGTAAACAGAAACGTACACAACATCTAGGGTCTCAGAGACTCACCGTGGGATCCCAGATGCCGAAACTACTCTAGTTTGAAAATATTTTTATGAAAACCATTTTCATTGTCTTGTTAATGAAATTAATTAAATAAATAAAAGAAAAATGAATCCCCTATGATCAATTAAAACTTCCAATTCCAAGGTCTATGATCATAACTCCACTAACAGGTCTCCCATATCACTCTCAAAAGTATTCCCTAAACCAGGATTTCACAATACCACTAAACAAGATAACTCATCAATTATCCACCCAAAACAACTTTAGATTCAGAACAGTTCTCAACTACCAATCAAATCACTGTTAAAAGAAATACCCAATTGAGTACACTGTAAAGCCAAAAATTATGAAATAATTTTGAAAACATTTAACCAATTTTTAACAAAAATATTTAAGTGAAGTGGGAATTGATGGGATTTCAATTAGAAAATTTTTCATATTATTGAATTGACCCCCCCCCCCCACTTAAAATTCATCTTTTTCCCCAAAGTTTACTTCTAAATATGAAAAAGAACAATTTGACAATGTATGTTCAAATCAGATTTTCAATAGAGTAGATTTATGACATGTATAATGGGTCACATTTAAGTACAATGAATGTGGCTTCCTTAATGAATTAATTTACAGTAGGTTCATATGCAAGTAAACACACAAACATTTAATCACATGAATAATTTTCAGTAAATTTCAAATAGTAGCATGAATCTTGTAGGTGAACTGTAAATAGGGTATAAGAAAATTCATAAAATATGATTCAATTATATGTTCAATGACACATAAGTCAAGCATTACTAACACCCCTTAGTAAATTAGATTCAACAAAATTTCTCAACCTGCATGTAACCCCCACACATAATTCAAGCAATGGGTGATTTTAATAGCAATGACATTCAGTTTTCAATAAAGAGGAAAATGCAGAATTTTCTTATTTCAATATCATGAAATGTAGTCAAATTGTTTTCCAAAACAATAATATTTTTAAATAATAATACTCTTAGATAGCAGAATTATTTAAAAAATAACAGTCAATGGCTCACTGAAAGTATTAACTATAACATAGCAGTGAATTTTTTTCTAAAATGAATAGAAGTTGAAAAATGAATATAAGAATTAAAACACTTCCCTGAATAGGTTTGTCACTAATCCTCAGCTTGGTAATTCTATTCCTTAGATCACAGCAGCATCCTGAAAAGAAATATCATGTAAAACAAGAACAAATATCCAGTAGAGATAGATAATACATAAGGAAACACACCAACACTTTATTCAACACAAAATAGTACAAAAGCGAAAAAATAAAGACCATGGGTTGACTACCATGAAGCACTAAATTTAAAGTCATTAGTTAGAATTTTTTTATTTATTAACACAACAATAACCATGGGTTTCCTCCCATGTAGCTCTAGGTTTATAGTCCCATGCGGTACTTTATTTCCCTTGATATTTCTATCCATGATCATTTAATGGGATTGAATTATTAATAGTGTGAACATAAATATTATATAATAATTCATGAATATGATCAACCAATGCATTCTCATATACAGTGTCAAATAATATTTTCGACAATTCATTCATCAAAACCACTGATAATATACTATCTAGCCCATTTAGGCCTCTTAAGACCACTTTCTCGGCTCTAAAAATGTTCAACAGCTTCCTAATAAAATCAGAAATTTGACCATGAATACATTCAGGACTCCCCCCACACTAAGAGGTTAAATTCAACCAAGAATTAGAAGAAAAAACGTCAGTAAACTCTTTAGTATTTTCATTGAATGTTCCCAACACATCTTTCAACAAATACAACTCAAAAAACTCTTGGAAGAAGTAATCATATTCAGGTTCAAATAGGTGGTACCCATTGTCTGAATATGTCTCAAATGATGTGAAATTTTCAAGTTCTGGTTAAAAGTCATCACAATCAACATCAAAATGAGAATGATAGAAGGTTCCTAGAAAATTCACATTCTCATAATGGGCATAATCTATTTATTCATTAGGACTAAGCCCTGAAATTTCTCCATATTTAGAAACCCTTAGACATTTGACTTCTTAAGGAAAAAATTCATACACGGGATGAGACAGTTCATGATAATAATGTGACACACTCTCTATAATGGGTACTAGGGAAATATTTTTCTCATCTAGACAGAGTGGGACAGGAATAGAATCCTGAAGAAAAGTTTCAATAGGCTCGGGAATCATAATCTCTGTGGCCTCAAGAGGAAAAGAACCATACACAGCTCTGTCCTCAATTTTAAAAAATTGATTATCAGCAACATCTATCAAATCACAACCAACCACATGTTGAGGATTTTAAACCACTAAAAAATCCTATACACCATCAATAGCATGGAGAGTGAGTTTCCCCTTAGACACATCTACGACAGTACCAGTTGTAGCAAGGAAAGGTATCCCTAATATGATTGGTACTTTATTATCACAATTCATATCTATGATAAGGATGTATATGGGTAGTTTCAGTTTTCTTACACTCACTAATAGATCATCCACCCTCCCTGAATAGTGTGTGAGTGACCTGTCAGCAAGTTGTAGACAAACAGATGTTGGTTGAAAATCCCTAAGACCAAACCTTCTAAACAAGGAATAAGGTATAAGATTTATTCTTGCTCCTAAGTCACCCAAACAATTAAGCTACTCACTTTCTCCTATTTTTCATTGAATAAAAAAGCCACCAAGGTCCTTCAATTTTGGAGGAAACTTATTTAAAATGATCTCACTACAATCCTCATTGAGATTAACTTTATCCAACTTCTTCCAATCATTTTTATTATTCAGAAACCTTTTGGTAAAAGAAACATATGAATGGATTTTATCTAATGCTTATACAAATGGAATGTTGATACTAATGTTTCGAATTTTTCTAAGAAACCTCAAATAACCAGGTTCATTATTATTCATCACTCTTTCAGGGAAGGGAATGAGAGGGGAATAATTTTTTAGAATAGGTTGATTATTCACCTTCTCTTCAATTGCCTTGTTTTTTCTTTCTTATTTAATTAATTCCCTATTAATTTTCCCTGGTTCTTAAACTCTTTCAGATATATGTTAATTATTATGTTCAGGTTGAACAAAGCTCTCCAGATTCCCAGATTCTGTATCAAAATGATTTTTCTTTCCAGATTCAGTTTTTTCATCAGTTTTAGTTTTCCCGGAGTGTTTCTTTACTTTTTATTGGTTTTGAAGTTCATATATAATGGTTACATCCATGATATTCTATCATGTATTTTGAATTGAAGTGTTGGGAATCATTCTCTTTTCCTTATCACCTTGATCCCTAGCCATTTGGACTGTTTGATGTTCTAAATTGCGAATCTTACCATCTACGTCCATCCTAAATGAACTGATCTCTCCCAAAACATGTTTTAACAACCCCTTTAACTCTACTTGAGAATTAGAACATTCATACCCATATTTATTTGTGTAATAAATTTTATGGTTTGATTGGTAATTACAGGAAGTGGTCTGTTTCATGAAACCTTGTTCTTTCCAGGACAAATTTTTGTTATTTTGATAACTAGACGTGTACTGATTGGAGAATTGATCATTTTTCCATTGGTTCCTATCTCTAAAATCCACAATTTTTCACTCTCATCAAAATAGATAGGGAGATCAGAATTAGGAAAACATTTATGATTTTTTCCAAACATTCCACAATGATTACATTGTTCCCTTAAGACCATGTCACTAAAAACAGTATCTTGAGGATAGAATTCACCTCTATGGATGAACCTCTTCCTAGAGCCCTTGTGCTGTGACTTTTGAGAAAGCTTGTAATACACAAGTTTTAGCTCATCTGTAGTGGAGTCAGAAAAGACACCCTCACAAAATTGATCAACTAAATTTTGGTTGTAAGGGGTGAGAGCATTATAGAAGGTCTCCAGGAGTGATTGTGGAGAAAACTGGTGATTAGGAAATTTTCTATGGAGACTTATTAATCTATCCCATGCCTCATGAAATAACTCTCCCTCATCCTGGACAAACCCAATAATTTTGTACCTAATCTCAGAGGTAGTGTTCATAGGATAAAATTTTGATATAATGGAAACAAACAGTGCTTCCCAGGTCTCAAATATTTCTTCATGTAATTTATGAAACCAAGTCCTAACCTTCCCCTTCAATCAAAATGGAAGCAACCTCAATCTCAACTCCTACTCACAAATCTCTCTCAGTGGTAATTGTTTTACAGAACTATATAACTCTATAATGAACTCAATTGAATCCTCTCCTAGAAGACCATTGTATGAAGGACGTTGAGAAAGGTGAGACTGCTTAATTTTATAGTTCCTAGACCTAGGGGTCAACCAAATACAAGGTGGGTTACTTGCTAAATTTGGAATTTGAAACACCCTATGTCTAGGTAACTGAAGGGCTAGAACTATGGGTTGTGGAACATTCATGTTTTGATCAACCTTATTATCCTGATTCTCCATTAAAATGTTTTTTACAAGCATTCAAATGTTTGTCTAGTTCAATGTTTAAAGGCTCTAATGTAACAATAAATTATCTTGTTCTCTTGAAAAATGTAATAAAAGTTCAAAATAGCACAACAGTAGAAGTAACATGACTTCAATAATACAGAAAACAATAGCAATTGAGTTGTAAATGAAGCATAGTTTTTTTAATACTTTGAATTTTTTTAATTGTTTTTAGTTTTTTTAAATGTTTTTTTATTTTTGGAAATGTAAGGGCTCATTCCTTCTCCAGAAGCAGTGCCAAAAACTTTATCTAAACTTTCATTGAAGCTGGTCAATGTTTAAAATTTATAATCCTACAAACTACCGTATATGAGGCAAGCAATTTTAAACCCATAGAGAAGGCAATTTTGACCACTAATCTTCTATTTTTTTTAAAAAATACCCCACTGTTGTCAGCAGTGGGGTATGTTTTTTTCTCTTCATATTCTTTATATTTTTTACATTTAATAAAGCATTAGAGTGACATAACAATTGAAAAATATAACTAAACTAAGTTGATGATAGAAACAGTTGAAAACATACTAACACAGAGATATAACATGCTGATAAACGAACAGTCTAATAAAACGCTCAGGGAAAAATATCCATTCTACTGGTTCTAAAATCAATTCATGTCACTTAAAAGATATCACAGAGTGCCACCATAAGAATATGAATTGCCTCCCTCTAAAAGAGTTAAGTCACACTAGTCAATCTATTCTAGAGTTCACCACTCTAAAACAAATCAACTATGAACAGTTTGAAAAATGACCACAAGATGAACTCATAGAAAGACCTGTAGTCTTAAGAATTGATTATCTTTTTAAAAATGTATTTACAATCAATCTCATCAATTGATTGTGAAATTTTGAAATTAATTTTTGGTGGAGGAATTAAATTGAGTGAATTCAGTATCGATCTCACCGATCAATACTGATTACATCAAAATATGATGTGAACAAGATCATTTAAAGGTAACCAGTGAAAATTCAATTTATCCCCGAACTGAAAGTATTTATCCTAACATCATCTTTATTACATATACTAAAAACATTAAATTAAAAAGGTGTTTAATTTAAAGAAAACAGTGGAATAAAATACACTTATGATAACATGAATTGCTACTACTCCTCACCTCCTCTAGCTCCAAGATGTGGTTTCAGAGTCGCCCTACTGTCTCCTCAGCTTGAACCTGGATCAATCGATGTGTGAATGAATATCGCTCTTGAATTTCTTCTCCCAATTTTATGTTTTCTCTGTCTTAAGTAGCAACTATCTTCTGCTTCTTGTCACTGAACATTTTCCACCGAATTCAAAAGCTCTTCACATATGCCCCACAAAAATGCATTTTTTCGCGACTAACATGTCACACTAGTTTTCCTCACATAACTACCTCCGAATGAGTTAGTTAAATGCACTTGGATGATTTCCCATCTCTTTAACGTACATGTTCAAGAGAAACAATCAACACAGTTAAAACACAATGGAAATAAAAATTTATAATTTAAGAAGATAGCTTATTAAAAAATCTTTTAAAATTATTAATAATCTTTTAAATTTCTTTTTTAGTACTATTAATGACTAGATATTATATTTTAGAGATTATATTGAGAATAAATATTAAAATATTAATATTATTTAATTATATATTTAAATATTTAATTTATTATATTGGTTAATTGATCCTAATGAATATTTGAATTTGAGAATTTTAATTAATTATTAATTATAAAAAATTAAGTAATTAATTAATTTATGTAATTTAATTAACTAAAGTAAAATTTTTGTTCTAAACTAAGATATTTTTATAAGGTAATTTTATTTAGTAAATATTTCTAAAATCTATGAGTTCTTAAAAATCTAGTTCTAGTAATTTTATTAAATAGTTATGTTGATATTTTTAAATTAATTAATTAATGTTAATAACAATAATTAATTTGAGCATTGATTTGTTAACTTATTAAATATTATAACTTAATATAAATTTAATTATAAATTATTATTGGTATTTTATTTAATATATTTTTTTATTAAAAATATATTAGATGTGCAACATAAAATAATATTTTATTTATATTAAAATTAGAAGGTTAGTTAATTTAGTTCACTTAAAATTTAATTTAAGTTAATTATAAAATATGTTTTTTTAATATTATATATCTCAATCTAAGAAAAGTTTATATTTAATATCATTTTTTTAATTATTATTTTATTTATATTTTTATTTTAGTTTGTTTTACTTGTGTTTTCATCTAATTATTTTTAATTTATATATTTTTACTACTACTTCTCCCCATCCCCCAAATTTGGCACGTAGCAACAGGGGAGGGTTTCTAGACTATTCTCCAGGAAGGAGGTCCGCGGTTCCATCCCTCCCTTCTGCGACATAGCGAATCTCCTCGGCTCGTCTTCCTCCTCAGATGACCGTATCTCCAGTGTGGCGCTGAACTCACTTCCAGCGGCAGACAGAAGTGACTCTTCTAATTGAATCATGGACCCCCCGAATCTTGTTGTGGCTTCGAACCATTGGTGGTCTCATCTTTGTGGTGCATCATCTCTTCTCCTCATGCATGGCGGCACGACTCGACCTCCGCCTCTGCACGATATCTTGTAGTAGCGGCACATGCGGTCTCTTCACAAAAACCCCCTTCTCTGAAAAATATTAGCATGTACCTCTTAGCACGTCGGCAACGACTACATCATCCTTTAGTGGCGTTGATGGAAGACACATAGAGATCTGATAATAGGGGGTGAAACTGAATTAACATTAATTATGATTTTAGTGTGATTCGAATCAATGTTTTTGTGTTTCTTTGATATTCTAGTTTTATGTCTTCATGAAACTGTTCTGTGGAAATGATGGTGACGAGAAAACATCTATATTAGAGGCATGAATTAGGGGTGTAGTAGGTGGAAGAAACCAATGGCAGAAGACAAGAACTAGGATAAGGATTTGCAAAGGAATTGGTGAGAGGGTGACAATAGGCATCAGTGAGGTGTAGAAAAGGTTATTGATAGATAGAAAAATAAGGTTCACTGTTACATAGAAAGAAAATCTCATCGTTGATATACAAAGAAAAAAAATCTCACCATTAGAAAAAAACAAAGGGTCTCTGTTTGGCTAAAAAGTCACCATTAGACTGAATAGTAACTGTTATGTACGCTCACCAATACTTAAATGAAAAGGTCACCGGTACAGTTAAACGTAACGGTCACCGATAGAACAAAAAAAAAGAACTAACAGTTACATAAAACAAATAAATTGAACTTAAATTTATAAATTAAGAAATCTAATTAAAAATATTGAAATGAAAATAAAAAGGGTAAAGCATAAAATCAAAAAAATGAAAATATTGATATTTAAAAAGTAAAAAAATAAACAACATAAGTTAGAAACAAGACTATTAAACTTTAAACATTGAAGTTATAATTTAATTTTTTAATTTTCAACACTTAAATTAAAAGATGGATAATTGATAAACTAAAATGATAAAAGACTTTAATTTAAATTTAAAATATAAACTATTTACAGGGTAAGCAATAAATGAAAAATGGTAGCATTGGTGACCCAATAGGTCACCGATTGCTCATATCTATCTCAACAGTAATCTAAAAATAAAAGTTAATGAATAAATAATTTAATTGCATATTTATGATTTGGTAATTAATGTTTTAAAACTATAGATTAATCAATTAATCAACTATTTGAATACATAAAATTAAAAGAAAACTATTTTATTTAATTTAAACTAAAATTCTATACTTAATTAAGTAGCAGGATAATTATACACAATAATTAATGAATTTTAAAAAATTAAATGAAAATAAAATAAAGGATAGAATATTATAATATGGACTGTTAATCGAAACAAAAATAAGGGTATTAAATGATTATTCATTATTTAATTCAAATTATTAAAATGTGAGAAGATTAAAATTAATAAAACTAATTAAAAATAATTAAATCAGATAATAAAAGTAAAATTAAAATTATTAATTTAAAGTCTAGAAATACCTAGTTAATTATAAAAATTGTTTATTTAACAAAATTAATTTTAAAAATACAAAAATACAATTAATTAGAATAAATTTCTAAAATAATTAATTAAATTATTAAAAATTATGTAAAATGATGCGGAAAACTATGTAATAATAGAGCCACGTCAACTATCGTGAAACCATTCTTGTCAAAATTTTCACGGATCCTGGGGATAATGTTTTTTGAAAGAAAACCAAACCAGTGAGCTGTAACATCCTTATCTGGATATTTCACTGTAATGACCAGGAAATTGAAGATATATTTTCCTCTAACTATGTCAATGTGTTCAATATCATTCCCCACACACAACACCAAACATAAAAAAATTATAATATATTTATATTGAATATAATTATATGTATCACCATTAAAGAATATCCAAAGATTTATAAAAAATGAATAATTTTAAATATTTTATGAAATCCTTTAGAAGTAAAATTAGGTCTACATTTAATATGATTGAAATTCAATATGATTACATAAAATGACTAATAATATCATTTATTGTGTAGAAAAGTATTTTTTCTCAAAAGTTTTATTTCATGAGATATTATTTTTTATATGAAGGGATATATTAATATTTTTATAAAATATGAATTATATTAATAATATGTTAACAAAAATTTAGTTGGAAAATTGTATAAAATATGAATAATAACATTTAGTATTTGAAAATGTATTTTCCCAATAAAAAATATTTTCCCTTGTAATTTATGATTTTTTCAAAAAATTTATTTACAGATTTTTCAAATTTACACTGATAAATAGAAATATTTTATGGAATATAAATGAAAATATTTAGTTATGATTAATGTTGGAAATTTTTGTAAAATAATAAATTTTTAAGTGAATAATAAAAATTATTATATTTCTAAAAACAATCACTTATATAGTATTATATTGAATAAAAATATTAATAAACACTTTTTAATTATAATATATATTTAATAATAAATACATCTCATTTAAAGATACTATATAAAATTTTTAAGACATATGTCTACAATTTTTGAAGCTCAATTTATTTTATATACCACAAATTATGTGTATATGCTTATATTAAAAATTAGTCATTATCTATTTTAGAAATTATATATATATATAGACAATTTTTTAGTTTGAAATATAAATATTTTATAAAAATTTAATTTTTATTTTTAGGCAGACATATTAGATTATTGTTAGTTGTCATGATAATAGATAAAGAATTTTTTTATAAAGAATTTTATTAATATATTTAAATTTTATCTAATCAATTAAATTGATAAAACATAATTGACTGTTATAATATTATTTATAATCCACTATATATTTATATTATATTTCATTTAATTATCCATAAACACTCAATAATATTAAGAATCCATGATGGAAAAAATGACATTTTTCTTGTAAAATAGTGTTTTCTACAGATTTTGTGTTCTTATTGAAAAATTAATTTTTAAATATATAGAAATATAATTTAATTAAATATTTATTAAATTTATTTAAATTGAACACAAATTTATTTATATTGATTGTGTTATATTTTTAATAAAACACCAAATCACATTGTTAAAAACTAGTTACCTTGTTTAAAATTAAAAGAGTAAATTATGAAATCATGTTGTAAAATGCATGAAACATGTTTAAAAAATTGGATTATATATATTTTTGAGGATTTTCCAAAACAATATAACCCCACAGTACATGAATATATATTTTGGGTGGCATTGATGTTGGAATAGTGTAGCGACTTCATAGAAGATCAAAGGGTATTTCCAAAAGTTCCTTTTTCTTCACTTATAATAGGGGATCATTTCCACACCTTCATGGTTAAACATACCATGGTAGATTTACATAATCCTATAACAACACTACATAAACTATAATTTATAGGGTCATCCATAAGTCCCTGATTTCAATAGGTTAGTTAATTTCCATCACCTCCAAGGAGATCCTTAAGAAAATATCGGCCTTCCAATATATGTATTACATTATTTGAAACATTTTATCATTTAAATTTCCCTTTTAAATATATTATATAGATAAAAATATAGTGGAATATATTTTATTATTATACTGATATGTATTTATATTAGTGGAATAACAATTATTTTTTCCCATCCATCTGATATGAAAAACAAATGTATTGCTTGTGTGTTTTATAAACTACCGCCCAGGTAGAGAGACGTCTTTTGTTTTTCATCACCATCAATAATGGTTGATAAATTAGATTTTATGGATGAATAAATATGATATATAAAGTAAAATTATTCTAAAATATTATATTATAATTTTCCTTATTTCACTCTCTTTCATTTAGAAATATAAATATTAATCAAGTGTGTGTATGGACTATCACCAACATGTGACTTGAGTTTCATTTTTTTCACCTCCCATTGTGGATAAAATAAAAATATTGTACATATATGAAAATCATATCCATAACACTATCAATATTATAGATATTATAAAATTATTTGACAACTATTATGACCAAGGTAAACATACAAAAGCAGTTGTGGGAAATTTGATCGAACAACCTCAAGTAACCACCTATGTAAGAATGAAATGTTATAAATAAAAAATTAGGATGTATAAATGAAATATAATATGAAAAATATATAATATGTTTTCTGGGTGTATATATAATGAAATAAATTGAATTATTCCACAAGATAAGTGAATGTGCATAGCTCTTTTGAACATGATTTAAGCGTTTCCCCCTCCATTTGCCTTCGTTGAGGCGTGTTTTAATCTTATGAATTTTTTATTTATTTATTTGCTCTATATAATAAAAAAGATTATTCTTTTTCATAATCAATGATTTAATGAATGGGATTTATAAAAACATTTGATTTTCATATATCCAATATCTTTTTATTAGAAACTATTTAGGCTACTAAAGGTTTGTTACGAATTTTTCTTCTTTGAGACATATTTACTTTTATACACAAAATTTAATTTAAATGGATTAAATACAACAAATTTTAATAAATTATATCATAAATGGACTGTATTAATTGTATTTAAACATCCAAATAGATCTCCATCTCTTTCAATTGGAATTATTATAATGTTTCTTAAGTTGTAAGGGATGTTTTCTACCTCTATTGTGACTTATCTATTCCAAGTTATTTTTATTTTTCCCCACTTTATCAAATATGATTGTCATATAGATCTTTTTTTGATATTTTGATTAATATATATTTATTTAAATTACTCTTTAATTATTGTGGTTATAAATGTTTTTATTTCCCATCAAATTTTGAACCTTTTATGTATATCCGGTATAAGGGAACATTCATGTATCTTTCCACACAACAATAATCGCCCTCATAAAGTGATTTTTTACCATTAATATTATATAAAGTAAATAATTATTTTTCAGGGAAACCTCTGGGTTAAATTAAAATTTTTATTAGACATTATGGTCTTTCCTTCTATAAAATTAACCATTACTTATTTCACCATGCAACACCCATGTGGTTTATTTTTTTTCTTTATTCTCCTACTCAAATCAATTTATATCTCTATATAGGAATTAAATGAAACATTACTATGTTTCATTATCAAATATGAATATCCAAATGATTTATTTCATTCCTTTCTTAGAAATACATATTATTTAACCTTCATTTATTCCTTTCATATGAATTATGAAACCAACTTATTTTTCATGGGTTTGTTTATTCATAGTATTTATGTACGGTTTATTTTCCAAATGTGGAATGAATATATTTTATTTTAAATTATATTATGGGTTCTCATGTAATTATATAAAACTTAAATTAATTTTTTAAATATTTATATCCCAAGAGATGTTATTTGAGGGATTATTTTGTAAAAACAATCATCTAGGGGACTTTATCTGCTATGATTGTGGGAGTGGGGAGTGAACATAATCCATCATGGTTATTTTCTCACTTTATAATTATTTTCACGGTAACGATCCTTGACTTATTTTTATTATATCATGTACTATGTTTTTTCATATGTTTATGATATAATGATATAATTTCTTCATGCCATATCTTTGTGATAATTATCGTTCACCTTATGATATCATGTTACACCTATCAAATATCGTGTTATTATTTATTTCAATGATTAATTACTTATTGGGACTTATATCCCATAAAATTTATTATCTACTTTCCAAACATATTCTTTGTAGTTGTAGATGATTTCTGGGAGTTATAAAAACTATGAGATGTTTTAAATAATGTATTTTTATTTGTAAGATAATGTAATTGTATGTATAATCTTCCAAAGAAAGTAGACCACTATATTTTTGGTAGGTATTTTCGAATTGTATATAATAAATCCTGATATAATTTATTATTTAGTCTTGGGTCACCATATTATGATTAGATATATTTAAACAAATAATATGATCTAGTATCAAAGAATCCATCTTCACACAAATGTCTCTTGATGTGCTTATTATAAATGGGGAATATAAGATTATCTTTTTATTTAATTATAATGAGAGTGTTTTAAATGGTTTATTCCTCCTATTATTATTGGTATATACATTTAAATTGGTTCTCTAAATCAGTTTAGGTCTGATTGGTTCCCAAATTTAGATGTGGTTCCTAGTGAGGGGAAGGCTGACAATTGGGATTTTTTTCTAAATACTGGGTTATTAGGGAAGAGTATAATGAGGCCAATCACCTACGTTCTTAGGATAAAATTTTTTTTCTTTAAAAAATGTCCTCTTACTAGTCACTAGTTATGTTCAATATGCCTTGGGAGAATCTCTATCATATGTAATCAACTATCGATTATCTCTCTGGCCCAAAAATGAGTTTTTGGTATGGTTTAGAGCTTTGGGTGAATTATAAGGCCCCACTTGCAAGCATAAATAATGACACTCATTTTTATTATTTTAACTTTATTAAGAGAAAAGGATGACTCGTGTTAGGCATTTGGGGTTTTGTGGTACTTTTATATAGAACCTTCTATGATAAGTGAAATTCTCTCATTATAGAAGAATGTGATATTAAAAATAGAATTTATATTTCTAGGATATAAAACATTTACCAATCTTTTTTGATATTAGATTCTTCACAACCTGAAAATTCATTTTTTTCACCTCTCCCCCACTCACTGGTACTTCTATTATCATATTTATAAATTAAAAAGGCCCATTATCCATAATATGCTAGTTACACATACCTACTGTTGGGGAAATAATGCAATTGACCTCTTGGATTCCAATATTAATATATAATACAATCCTTAACTGTTCTCTAGTATATTACCCCTCACCCAAAAAATAAATAACATTTTCCATGATGATGCATTTGGGATCAACCATTTCAAACCCCCCTAAAGATTGTTTTGTCGTTTCCCACATACTATTAAAATTTTATATTCTATGTAGAACTAACTTTTTTTCTTGAAAAACATAATAAAGATTTATTTGAAACTTATAGGGTGATTTGGGATGTATATAGTTATAAAATTGATGTAATATTATTGTAGATCAATGCTTTCACCCTAAATCTCAAATAAGATCTCGATCTAACTCTATCTAAGTTCGAATATTACATTCATAGTTGTATATGATGAGTTACAACATTAAATGAACTATTGAACATAATATTTTTATTTTGAAATTATATATATATATATATATATATATATATATTTTCATGACAGGGATTTATTATGAAAAATAAGAAAAAATGAAAAATAAATTTAGAATAAGTTAATATATCTTCAAAATTATGCAGTGATATTAACATTATAAGAACATATTCATATTTTTCTAAATTTATTGATTGATATTAAATTGGAAATACAAATAAAGATCTCCAGAAGAATAATTTTTATTCTATGATGATATTGTAGGTTTATCTAATGATCATGATCATACTAATGGTGATAATGTTATTAATGATTAAATGTTCATTGTTACTTATGATTGGGAGAAACAATAATGTATTATCAAGATGATATTGAAATAAATATAAGCAATAATGGGCCCCATGAGACTCATATAGTTATGTTGAAAATTAGGAAATATTAATTGATACTAATGAAAATATAAAAATTAGTCAAACAAACAATTTCAATGAAATACATTAGTACAAATCAAATGAAATGGAATAAATGACATTAATATTTGAAGGGTTAAAATATTCAATAGAAATTACTTTTTTCTAAAAAGAACGTCTAAGATAAAATTAAATATTTCGCGGAATGATTATTTAATGAAGGATATTGAAATGGAAATGGAAATGAAAATAAATAATTATAATTGTGTTACAGTTGATAGACATTCATTCTAGTGGGAAATCATTTTTTAATAAAAATGTGTGAAAATATTTAAATTGATATGAATACGCAACCTAATGTAATAGAGATAAAATTAATACAATAAGAAGAACAGGTTGTCTCAATAAATGAGTAATACAATATAGAATATGATGATAATATTTAATATAATATTTGTATTTGAAATTATAAATCAATTCAGGTAAAAATTAGATGGAATCATGAACTATTTCTATAAAGGTCATGGTTATGTAGTGTGTTATTATAATAATGTTAAGGGGTTACTTAGATATTATGATGTGGTAAAATTAACCTATAAAATAATTGAATAACTTATCACAATAAATGAGGTATGATTATTAGGAAAATAACAATATTTTTCCTAACCATGGATATATGTCCTAAGTATATGGAATGAATTATTGAATAATTTTAGCTTAATAACACAGGAGAGACCAAAATGATGAAGAAAATAAAAATTCCATGAAATAAATTCCATAGATTTGTAGAGGATTATTACGATGTTGATATATATAGGAATTTTTCCTCCATATTTGAAACTACACAACAAGTATCATGATGTGTTAAGAAGAGAGTGTTTAAAAATAAAGAAAAATTTTCCAGCCACAAGAATAGTTCTACCATAAGATAATAAAAAACATGGATCATAAGATAAAGGGAAATAGAAAAGATTGTTTGAAGAAAATGTGAATATGAAATTTAAATAGTTATGTTGGTCTAAGAATTAACACAATAAATACATATTTTATACAGTAATGTGGAATATATGATAAAATAAAATATAATTTCTGAGTACTAATGTATAAATGGAAGAAAATACAAATGGTTCACTATAATAAATGAAAATGGTCCATAGGTAAATAAAAAATTAGAATAAAAAAAGTAGGGAAATTTAAGGAATTCAATAATAATATATATACTAAGTAGACCTAGATAGGATCTCAAAATTCCCCTAGAAATTAATTTGTATGAGATGTATAACATTACGAAGATGATTATAGATTAAAATTTTCTTTTTTCAAATGTGTAGGGTTTTCTATGAAATAAATGCAACATGAAAATTTTGGATTTTCGAAAAAAAATATATAATTAAATTCTTAAAAATCAATTTTTATTTTTTATATATTTTATATAATATTGATAATATTTAAATTAAAATTAAATGGGGAATAATTTTAAAAAATATTCTAAATTAATATTAATAATGTTAGTTTGTTCTTCAAATTATGGAATCGTTCTATCAAAATACAGATTCATTAATATCAAGTGGCTTATTGAGTTATCAATTTAAATACTGGTACATAAAACATTTATACTTTTTCTCTTAGTTTTGGTTATGAATTTATATTTTCAATATATGTTTCCTGTAAATTATTTAACTCTTGTATGTTTAGAGATGAACATATAGAATCTCATTTCTAAATTTTTTATAAAATGAATTATTTAATATTATTGGTAATTATAATTTACGTTTAATTTAATTCCCCAATGTGAGAAGTTATTCATAAATCAATTTTGGAAAATATTATCTGAAATATATTTGATACACTAGAAAATCGAGGTTTGGAAGATTTCACCGCAAAATCTAATGTGCTAATTGTTGTATTGATAATGTAATGATTTTTTGATTTTCTATCAACCACAAAACATGTGATTGATCATTGTGATTATTGATGTGATTCATTGTACATATATTATTTTTATAATGGATTATGAATTGTGTTTTGTTGTATTGAATATATGTTTATAATGTGTATTTATTATTTATAGAAGCATTATAGATACGATCTGTGAAAAAATATACTATAATATATATTCTTATGTTGAGTTTAATATTCTGTGGGTGTATTTAGAATCATTCTAGACACACGTGTTTACTGTTCTTAGAATTATTTTATTAAAATTTAGGAATTATTATATAGAAAATTTTAAGGATAAATGGTAAGTCTAAATTTATGGATTTGGATGGTTCCATGGATTAACACATGCATATTACTATAATATTTTTTTTAAGTTTCTATGTAACACTGATGAATGATAATTAGTAAAATAAATAAACAAAAATGGTGTATTATAATGTAACATATATTGAAATAAAAAACATTTTAAAACAATAATTTATAACATAATCAAATTGTTTTATAAAAATCACATCCTTAAGAAAATTAATAGAACACTACATCACTCACGATAAATATTGTAAGCCAATCCCAGAGCTATAAAATGTAAGATTTGGTGTCGTAAAACCAACTGGTTGCACTTTGATTACTTGAATATTAAATATATTTAAATATTTGACATCATATTACATATTGTCCATTGTTTTACATGACTATATTTTGAATACATTCCTGGAGTATATTTCACATTAACAATGTCATAGTAGTTCTCAACTATGATGAAAACCTTGAAGTTATATAACAATATTATTAAATATAGTTCTTCATTTTGATGAAATACTATAATGGGACTCATAATATACAGACTGTTATGTGTGAGTACTCGTAAGTAGATGATAATTCCTATCACAAACTTCATACTAGGTAACCCCAATGATGGATGATTTTGAGAACATACCCTCTAGTAGGAATTCCTCATGTTTTGGTGTCGTCAGATATTCATATCTACGAGTGTGTGTAATGTTCCTTAGACTTCACGGTTATCATTAATACATGTCACGACTCACATATTTTGATTTACTGATAAGAACTATCATGTAGACTGTTGAAGGGAAATAAGATACGTTGGGTGTGTCATGAGTGGCATGTTATTAATGGATAAGTTGAGGAAGGATTTTTTCCTTCCATTTATGGAAGTTTATATCTCGACCCTTTGATTGAAATAGAACTGTCTTCTGAAATTACATGGCCAATGTGTCCTCTACATCATCATCATTTTTATTTTTATTCTTTTGAAGAGTATAAGACCTGTAGGCCACCCAGGCCTAAGGAGGCCAATAATAATGTATTCCAAGGGAATCCCCTCGTATTAGGTTCACCCCCTCAGGTTTTCCTAAAGAGATGCTATTGAGACTGGTAACATTGAATGTTTGATCTGCCTGGGAAGCAAGATGATCCGCTGCTTTGTTCACCTCAAGACAAGTGTGTGTTACATTAATGTTGTTGTTAATAAGATCTTGGAACTTCCTGATGATATATTTTATCGACCAGGGAATAGGACCTTTCGATTTCAAGGAGTCATGAACTACCTCAGAGTCTATTTCCACCTAGGAAAGCATGATGTTCTGTTGCATGCAAATGGAAATACCAGTCAAAACTGCCTTCACCTCAACCTGGATGGAGTTTCCATTGCCTTAATGAGCCGTGAAAGCTAGAACAACACTACAGATGTAGTCCCTAACCAGTCCTCCTCCGCGGAAGAAACTCGATATGCAGGACCCATACGTGTTAAGTTTGAACCCATCTGATGGAAGAATCCATAACACCCAATTCCCCTAAGTCGCGGAGCAGGCGAGAGTTGCTGGTAATGGAATTTGAAGAAGTCTAAGTGAGGGGGAATCATTCGAGCTGCTGAGGCAGGACACCCAATCAGCTAGTAGGTTTCGGGTTCTCGTAATTATGGTTCTCCCCGATGAAGGGAGCCCCTCGAACCTTGACTGATTTCTTACTTTGAACAGGTTCAACCACCCTGCATTGAATATTACTACTCTGTCCATTCTTTCAGGACCTGGATTGTGAGTTCCCTTGAATCATCGATCAAAGAAGTAAGTTTCACTAGAATCCCAGGAGAGGTAAGCATTAATCTATCCAATGAATACCCACACTTCCTATGCCCATTTTCCATCAAAGAAAATTTGGTTCATTCTATCATCGCTTTTACTCCCGCAACAATGAAAGCATGACACCATAATTATGCCTAGCCTTTTGATACTTGCATCTGAAGGAATTCCATGATTTCTGATTCTCCATGTTTAGAAGATGTATTTCATGGGTATTTTTTTTCACCACACTGTGTTTTCCAAACTGTCACTGTGAGCCTATATAAGGAACCATCCTTAAACCATTACATAATCATGAATTATATTAATAATTCACATAGAGGATTTTTTCAGGTTTAGAGTTTTAGAGAATTAAGACATAACTATTACATCTAAAAAGATTACAAGATTGACACTCTACTAAGTTTCCATAAAATAAAAGCTAATAAAAAGAAACATCTCTAGTTCCATGTTTTAGATAGCATGTCTTTCCTTGATCCTATCCTTGACCCTATTCATCTTTACGTCCTGTGGAAAACATTTCAAAAATATGGGATGAGCATAAAAATCCAAGTAAAGGATACACAAAGAAGGAAAACTATTAGTTATTGAAACCAACAAGTAAACTATGAATACTTTATCAAAGTAATACTTGTCACCTTTACAAATTAGTAAATACTCTTCACTAAATAAAATATCACCACTTATCTTTTGAAACAAAAAGATTACCATAAACCCATATAAAGAACACATAACATATAAAGGTAACTTATGACATAAAAATACTTAAATGGAATAACCATACAGTAGACTTCCACACATATCACAACATGGAATAGCTATACGGCCGACTTCGATACCCAATGCATTGCAGGTTATAACATAAACACCCGTCCTGGTATTCACGGCACCACCCGTCATATGGTTTATCACGTAACCACCCGTCAAATTTCCAAGTACCATTATAAAAACATAATATATAAAACAAATAAAATTCAAAGAAAACATTTCCGCATTTCATTCACAATAAATCCCATAAATATATTGACATAAAAAAAATCCATTATAAAATCCATTTTCAAAACCATTTAAAACATTTAATAAAGGGAATTTTGAATCAAAGTTCCCCATACCACTTTGAATCATTTAACATTTTAAACCATTAATATCCATATAAATAAATCCATAAAACCATTTTTAAAACGTGGATATTAATGAGAAATATTTATTAGAATAAATCATTAAAACATTTAAAATGATATTTTAGTTAAAAAGTTTTTAACAAAATGAGAGACACTTGAATAAAATAATTGAGGAATAAAATTTAATCAGAACATTATAATTTCATGATAATAAATGGATTCATAATATAATATGCCAAAGGAAAGTATATACACCATATAAGAGTGAATTGGTTCATAACAGCAATGAAGTCTCAATAGAAATGTAAAATGAGATGGAATCCCTTATAAAGAAGGTATCCTTAAATTAAGGATAAATCAATCTCATAATGATGTGTGACAAATATAAATACACAAAATATAAGTGGATATTAAGTGTAAAACAATAATAGGTCATTCACACATATTCATAGGATGACATATTCAAAAACTACAAGTTGAACCCAAAGAAATTGAAATTGAGTTAAGAATTTCCCTTGTAAAAATTCAATAACCTAACGACATCACTTTAAAATTCAGAAAATGAGTTGATGAGACAAAAGGGGTATCCCATCACTTTTAAATTAATTTTACATAAAAAAGGATATTTAAGAAAATATCCCAACATAATAATATGTAAATTAAAAGACATAACAAAAGAAGTCTTTTAAAAAGAGGTGGGTGAAAGCTTCCCTTACCGAGTTGGGTAACTTTCGAAACGTACACCCCATGAAAGAAGGATCATACAATGAAAGTGTAAATAGTCATAAAAGAAATTATATTACAAAAAGAGTAGAATAATGGGAAGTAAATATACCACACAAAGGAAATGGTGTAAAATGCAGCATAAATATCACGGAAATAAAAGTGAGATGAAAAACCCCTTACGAAAACTCGGCAGCCTAACGGCGCCACTTAAAACATCCAAAAATGGTTTGATGAGATAAAATAGGGTCTCTCATCAAATGAACATAAAAATTACATTATGAGGGATATAAAATAACATCCCACAACATATTAAATATGAGCTTAAAAGTAATTTCATAAAAGAGAGTACTTAAAAAGATAGAGAGAGGTAGGATCCCTTACCTCAAGTCCGATTTGTCTTGTTCATTTCTTTATATTCCTGAATAATAAAAAATGGTAAATTTATAATTGATTAAGGAATTACATTAAATATTATTATTCAGTTCATATAACATATTAAAATTTTATAATAATTGGTTAATAATGCGAGTTCATGTCAGACGTTTTTGTCGATGTTCGGTACATGAGTAAAAAATGAACTTGTTGGAAAAAATATTTCCATGTAGTTATCAGTACATCATCTCCAGAATAGTATTAATGATTTAAATATCATATATATTCAGTATATATTAATTTAATACTATTCCATAACATTTGAAGATAAAAATAAATGAAATGATCCGTTCTAGGAGATGGTAGGTCGTACGTATGCATGAATGCTACTTTCATTTCTTTGGCACATTAATGTAATTAAAACTAGATGAGATATATATATATATGTATATATATTATAATTCAATTATAATATATATGTTATATAGGTCACATAATTTCATCAATTTCATTCTTTATACATTCCATGTTTTGCATGAATGAGTCACATCACTTGAGGGGGCTGTAGTCCACACTTCCTCAAATGAAATTATCACATTTGCACAACATGAAAAGCATAAAGGTATGTATTAAATATAAAATACAGAAACATAGAGTGGAAATAAATTTAATATATATAATAAATAAATATAGTGACATAATAATGGCCACCATAAGAGGTGGTAGGAGAAGATAGAACAATCATCGTTTCGTGAGGCAGTAATTCACCATCAACGGAAACAGTACGTTCTTTAACCATTAGACGGAGGTGTGTGTAAGTGTAGCTAAAATAATTCTCATAAAAACATCCTAGTATATTAAATATACTGTTTTCGTTACAAAATAAAATAATAAAAAGCATTTAGGGGTTGGATAATCAAAATAAATCAAAAGAACATTAGAGAATACTTTACCCTTAAATCGGGTAACTCCCCTTGGTATGAACCAAAAGGGTTTCCTAAAGAGATTTCTGCCTAAGGGAAGGCTTCTAGGATGAATAAAGGGATGTGGAGAGATAAAAGGATCAGATTTTGGCCGATCCAATGGCTTGAGAGGTGTGGCTATGGAGGTAGAGGTGGGGGCCTTTTATAAGAGGGAGGAGGGGCACTCTTGGAAAGTCATGAAATGTCACTTTAGTTTAAAATGATTTTCGGATTTTAAAGGTCCCAAAAAGATATATTTTGAGGATAAGGTGATAAAGGTTCGGAATCCACCCATCCAATAGGTTTTTAACAAGTTTATGTCTTATATTTTACATTATCTTTTCATTTTATTTAAATCGTTCATTAATGAGGAAATCGCTGCGTCATCATGGTGTCATAAATAAATAAATTTATTTAATGTCTAGTAATTATAAAAAAGTACTATGATGTATCAAATCCTTTTAACTTTCCAATGAATATTTATAGTCAAAAATATGACTTGTATAACCCCATGTAAAAAGTTTTTTAGTTAAACAATACATGTTTGTGACATTTTTATTTTAACTTTAAATAAAAAGTTATTAATGTCATTTTCTTACCCAAGTGGCCCCATGGGGTCACCAAGTTGACCCATGGATTGTCTGGGTCGTCCATGACTCATCCAATAAGGGTAGGACTTGTGTCAAGGTCATTTCATATTATTATAACATTATCTTTACTTTAAATTACACTAATTACCTTTAATTGTGATTAATAAAACTTAAAAGTTACTATTCACCAAAAATTATTTTTCATCCCATTGAACCACATTTTACATCATAATGAAAACCATGTATATCATATTTTTGAAATTAAAATAACAGAGGTGGTAAAATTTCATTTAAATGAAAAATCATTTTTTAACTACCACTTAGTGGTTTCACTATTCATCAAAAATTGAAGTTTTTCAGAAAAATACCAAAACTTCACCCTAATCTATATTTGATATTTCGAATTCAAAAATGGTGGATATTTCAAAAAATTAAAAACATATAAGTTTCATTACTAAATTTAATAATTAATTCCCATTGTCAAAACAAATAGCGTGTTTTTAAGAAACAAAATATATCAAAAGATTGGCACTAGTTTAAGTCCAATTTCAAAGTGAAATTAATTCCAATGACCACCATTGGATTAAATGGTAAAAATATATTCTAATTTTACTTTAAAAAAATTTAAAAAGTTGATCTAATCATATAAATAAATTAGATTAAAAATAGGTTTTGAATTAAAATACATCATTTTTCACTTATTCATTAAAAATGAACTTTATCGAAAAAAAATAACAAAACATACACAAAGTAAATTTTGATATCCCTATTCTAAAGAATGATTTTATTTGCACCAATATAACATATAAAATTTTCAAAAAGTGGATTTAAAAAGGGTTCTCCATAAAAAGGCGGGTAATCGACCTTTTAAAGAATATTAGAATATTTACGCTTAAAATTGGATTCATTTGCTTTTTAATCCTCTAACATTTATTGGATAAATATAAAAATATTTTACAAACATATGTAATAATTTTTTAGTTAGTTCTGTTTATTCCCGCCATTACAACGGCTAGGCATTAACAACCATTTAAAATAATATTATTTTATTATTAGAGTGCAACGCAAGATTTCAAAGAAACTCGTTGTTGCGTATTGGGTGCAAATCGAGCATAGCGTTCTCTTTAAAGTAATACTAATATTTAATTCACAAATATTAATAAATATGAAAGATTAATATTCTTTATTTACCTGGGATGTTACATCCTTCCACCCTTTTGGGAATTGCATCCTCGCAATTTTAAAATTGGGCTTGGAAACTTCATTCAAATCCCCACATCAGAAAAGGAGTAAATTAAACTGTCACTTTAAAATAAAGAAGAGGAATTTCAATGGTCACCCGAGTTAACCCATACTAGGATTCCATGTAGGAAAACATGGACATGGAAGAGAAAACAAAGGGTCATGTCTTGATGGAGAGTGATAGAAAAGATGACTAGGAGAAAGTTAACCACAAGAAAATCACAAACATGTGATGGGTTAAACGGTATTTGATACCCCAGTAGGAAAATTTAACGGACACCATTTTTGATTTAGGTTACTTTTCATTGAGGAATTTATTTATGAGCTTAACTAAATCCTAGGTAAACATACTTACTTGTCATGTAGACTTTCACCTCTTACTAGATTTCTTACAGAAACTCATATTTTCTCCAAAAGATGAGTATTTAGGATGGATTGTTCACATTAAGAGCATTATAATAAACTTCTAGAGATTCACCTAATCCAAAAAAGAGAACAATATATTTCCCATGTCTTTAGACCCTTACGAAAACCAAAATTGATAGAACAAGATCAGATAATCCACAAAAGGATAATCCTTTATAAAAAGAAAATCTATTCTTAATCTCCAAAATTTTTCCAACAAAACCCAAAGTTCAACGAAGACCATTCGATAAACAATTTGTCCATAAAATTCTTCAAAGTAAACCAAACTAATATTGAAACCCAAATATTTGAAGGATTTAATCACATTGTCTTCCAAGGTAAAGATTTATATTTATCTCCAAATAATATTAGTTTCTCTTAAAGTCTCATATTGAAATGTAATTAACTTAATCATATATCGTCAATGATAGGTTAATCATTTCCATAGATAACCCAAAATCAACATACTCTTGATTCATGAAATCATATAACTAAAAATAATTATTCAAACTATCAAGGAACTTCACATAGTCTAGTGGTAGGTGATAAATTCCAGTTTCACTTTGGTTTTGGGTTCGATTCCCGCAGCTTTGTCCGACGTGACTAGTTGTCACACGGTCTACGTTCTGTCTATTTTCCAAAAATATATAATTCTTAAAACATTCCCCAAAAAGCGATAAAATATTCAAAAATAACCATAACATAATTTAACCTCATTTTTACTCATGCCTTTCATCTTCCATCATATAGTAACCCATAATTACCTCAAATGTAAGGATCATATAAACCCTAATGGATACCATTATAATTATTACCTGAACTTCCACATCGAGTTGGTTCTCTTGAACATGATGCATTAGAGAACTCACCAAGGTTCAAGTGTTTAATCTTTACTCCATTATAGTTTGTTTAGAATAACCATGAGATTCCTCATTGAATCCCCCATTTGATCCAGTCTCTTAATCAGAGAACCACCACAATTTCCTTAAAACCCATAGTCACTTTGGTGCCTGCTAGATCCATCCATTTACTAAAATAAAAAATGTCAGTGTGAGTATATCAACAAAATTATCATGTACTAATGAGGAAGATAAACACTAAGATATACTTACTCATTCACTTTATCTAAAACTATGACTCTTTCTGAAATCCTATCTATTATGGTAATGTTACATATGGTTAGAGAATACCCTAAGCTCTAAATTTATCTAAGACGACCTCTGATACCAACTATAAGGACCCAGCCATAAAACATTACATAATCATGGATTAAATGAATAATTCACATATAGGATCTTTTTAGGTTTATAATTTTAGAGAATTAGGACCTAACTATTACATCTCAAAAGATTAAAAAGTAGACACTTCTATTAAGTTTCAATAATATAAAAACTCTTCAAAAGAAACATGTCTAGTTCCAGGTTTTAGATAGAATGTCTTTCCTTGATCCCATCCTTGACCCTATTCATCTTTCAGTCCTGTGGAAAACATTTCAAAAACTTGGGATGAGCATAAAAATCCCAGTAAAAGATACACGAAGAAGGAAAATTGTTATTTTTTAAAAACAACATGTAATCCATGAATACTTTATCGAATTCATACTTTTCACCTATACAAAGTAGTAAATACACTTCACTGAATAAAACATCCTCATGTATCCTTTGTAACAAAAATATTACCAAAACCCCATATAAAGAACACATAACATATAAAGGTAACTTGGGACCTAAAAATACTTAAATGGAATAAGCATACAATCGACTTCCACACATATCTCTACATGTAATAGTCATACTGCTGACTTCCATTCCCAATGCATTGGAGGTTATAATGTGACCATCCCTCCTGGTATTCACGGAACCACCCGTCATATGGTTTATCAAGTAACCACCCTTCAAATGTCCAAGTACCATTATAAAATCATAATGCATAAAACAAATATAATGTAATGAAAACATTTCCTCATTTCAATCTCAATATATCCCTTAAATATATTGACATAATAAATGCATTATAAAAACCATTTTCAAAACCATTTATAATATTTAATAAAGTGATTTGTGAATCAATGTGACCCATACCACTTTGAAGATTTTAAAATTTTAAACCAATAATATCCACATAAATAAATCCTGAAAACCATTTTGAAAACATGGATATTAATGAGAAATATTAATGAGAATAAATCATTAAAACATTTAAAATGAAATTTTAGTTAAAAAGTTTTTAACAAAATGAGAGACACTTGAATAAAAATAATTGAGGAATAACATTTAATCAGAACTTCATAATTTCATGATAATAAATGGATTCATAATATAATATGACAAAGGAAAGTATATATGCCATATAATAGTGAATTGGTGCATAACAGCAATGAAGTCTCAATAGAAATGTAAAATGAGATGGAATCCCTTATAAAGAAGGTATCCTTAAATTAATGATAAATCAATCTCATAATGATGTGTGACAAATATAAATACACAAAATATAAGTGGATATTAAGTGTAAAACAATAATAGGTCATTCACACATATTCATAGGATAACATATTCAAAAACTACAAGTTTAACCCAAATAAATTGAAATTGGGTTGAGAAGTTCCATTGTAAAAATTCAATAACCTAACGATGTCACTTTAAAATTCAGAAAATGAGTTGATGAGACAAAAAAGGGTATCTCATCACATGGAAATAAATTTTACATCAATAAGGATATATAAGAACATATCCCAACATAATAAGAAGTAAATTAAAATACATAACCAAATAAGTCTTTTAAAAAGAGGCGGGTGAAAGGTTCCCTTACCGAGTTGGGTAACTTTTGAAACGTAGACCCCATGAAAGAAGAGTCATACAATGAAGATGTAAATAATCATAAACGAAATTATATTACACAGAAAGTAGAATAATGGGAAGTACATATACCAATCAAAGGAAATGGTGTAAAATGCAGCATAAATCTCACGGGAATAAAAGTGAGATGAAAAACCCCTTACGAAAACTCGGCAGCCTAACGGCGCCACATAAAACATCCAAAAATGGTTTGATGATATCAAATAGGGTCTCTAAAAAAATTAACTTAAAAATTAAAGTAATAGGTATATAAAATAACATCCCCAAACATAATTAATATGAGCTTAAAAGGAATGACATAAAAGAGAGTACTTAAAAATAAAGAGAGAGGTAGGATCCCTCACCTCAAGTCTGACTTCCCTTGTTCGTTTCATTATATTCCTGAACAATAAAAATTGGTCAATTTATAATTTCTTAAGGAACATATTTAAATATTATTATTCAGTTCATATCACATAATATAATTTTATAATAATTGGTTAATAATGTGAGTTCATATCAGACGTTTTTGTCGATGTTCGGTACATGAGTAAAAATTGAACTTGTTGGAAAAGAATTTTCTATGTAGTAATAATTACATCATCTCTAGAATAGTATTAATGAATTAAATATAATATATATCCAGTATATATTCATTTTATAATATTCCATAACATTTGGAGATAAAAATAAATGAAATTCTCTGTTCATGGAGACGGTCGGCCGTACGTACTCATGAACACTACTTTCATTTCTATGGCACATTAATGGAATTAAAACTCGATGAGATATATATATATATATATATATATATTATAATTCCAGTATAATATATATGTTATATAGGTCACATAAGTTCATCAATTTTATTCTTTATACATCCATGTATTGCATGAATGACTCACATCACTTGAGGGGGTGGTAGTCCACACTTCCTTTAAATGAAATTATCACATTTTCAAAACATGAAAAGCATAAAGGTATGCATTAAATATAAAATTCAGAAGCATAGAAAAAAATATAATATATCATAAATAAATATAGTGCCATCATAATGGCCACTATGAGAGGTGGTAGGAGAAGATTGAACAATCATCATTTCATGAGGCAGTAATTCACCATGCACGGAAACAGTATGTTATTTATCCATTAGACGGAGGTATGTCTATGTGTTTCTCGAATTCTTCTCATAAAAAAATCCTAGTATATTAAAACAAAAGAACATTAGAGAATAATTTAACTTTAAATCAGGTAACTCCCCTTGGATTGAACCTAAAGGGTTTTGTGAAGAGAATTATGCCTAAGGGAAGGCTTCTAGGAGGGATAAAGGGATATGGAGAGATAAATTGATCATAGTTTGGTTGATCCAATGGCTTGAGAGGTGTGGGTACGTAGGTAGAGTTGGGGGCCTTTTATAAGAGGTAGGAGGGGCACTCTTGGAAAGTCATGAAATGTCAATTTATTTTAAAATGATTTTCAGATTTTAAAGGTACCACAAAGATATATTTAGAGGATCAGGTGATAAGGGATCGAAATCCACCCGTATAATAGGTTTTTAACAAGTTTAAGGCTTAGATTTTACATTATCTTTTCATTTTATTTAAATTGTTCATTAATGAGGTAATCGTTGCGTCATCATGGTGTCATAAATAAATAAATTTTTTTAATGTCTAATAATTATAAAATAAAATACTATGATGTAGTAAATATTTTTATCTTTACAATGAATATTTTTAGTAAAAAATATGTATTGTATAACCCCATGTAAAAATTGTTTTAGTAAAACAATAAATTTTTCTGACATTTTTATTTTAACTTTAAATAAAAAGTTATTAATGTCATTTTCTTACCCAAGTGGCTCCATGGCTCTCCAAGTTGACCCATGGATTGTCTTGGTCGGCCATGACTCATCCAATAAAATTAGGACATGTCTCAAGGTCATTTGAAATAATTATAACATTATCTTTACCTTAAATTACACTAATTACCTTTAATCACGATCAATAAAACGTAAAAGTTACTATTCACCAAAAATTATTTTCATCCCATTGAACCAAATTTTACATCCAAATGACAACCATGTATGTTGGATTTTTGAAATTCAAATCACAGAGGTGGTAAAATTTCATTTAAATGAAAAATTAGTTTTTTAACTTCCACTTAGTGGTTTCACTATTCATCAATAATAAAAGTTTTTCAGAAAAATACCAAAAATTCACCATAAGCTATATTTGATATTCTGAATTCAAAAATGATGTCTGTTTTACAAAATTCAAAACATATAAGTTTCATTAATCAATCTAATAATTAATTCCTGTTGTCAAAACAAATAGCGTGTTTTTAAGAAACAAAATATATCAATAGATTGACACTAGTTTAAGTCCAATTTCAAAGTGAAATTAATTCCAATGACCACCATTGGATTAAATGGTAAAAATATATTATAATTTAACTTTAAAACCAATTCAAAAGCTGATCTACTCATATAAATAAATTAGATTAAAAAGATGTTTTGAATTAAAATACAACAATTTTCACATATTCATTAAAAATGAACTTTATTGAAAAAAATAACAAAACATACACAAAGTAAATTTTGATGTCTGGATTCTAAAAAATGAATTTATTTCATCCAATATAACCTATAAAATTGTACAAAAGTGGATTTAAAAAGGGTTCACCATAAAAAGGTAGTTAATCGACCTTTTAAAGAATATTATAATATTTACGCTTAAATTTGGATTCATTCACATTTTAATCCTCTAACATTTATTGGATAAAAGTAAAAATTTTTGGAAAACATTTTTAATCATTTTTTAGTTAGTTCTTTTCATTCCCTCCATTACAACGGCTAACGTTAAGTACCATTTAAAATAATATTATTTTATTATTAGAGTGCAACGTAAGATTTCAAAGAAACTCATTGTTGCATATTGGGTACGCCATCGAGCATAGTGTCCCCTTGAAAGTAATATTATTATTTTATTCAAAAATATTAACCAATATGAAAAATTAATATTATTTATTTACCTCGGATGTTACAGCCTGGGTATTAACTACGCGACCGAAGTCCCTAAAATTGAAGCTCCCTGAACATGATGCAGTGAAGACACATTGATCTGCCTTGGAGATAGTGGTAATGAGATCAAAAAGCTCATGCTGATTTTCATCCAGGACTAACCCAATGAAACGAGGATGATGGCTCCCCTCTTTAAAGGAGATTTTTGGAGAAGGAAAAACCAGGTATTCGATCACTTCCCCAGCCCAGTTTTGATGCCAAAACTGGATACTCCCCCTCCTATGATCCATTTAGAATTGTGTCGTAGAGTCAGAAGAAGGCAGCAAATGGAGGACCAGAGGGGGGAGCCTTGCATATTCTCGGTGTGCTCATTCCCGCACAAACTTCAATCCATGATCTTCCCCCAAAGAGAATACTCTTCAATCAATTCCTACACCAGTTATGCATGTATACATAGTATTATGACTTCTAAACTTTTAACAATGATCCCTCTGTCCTAAATTGGTCTCGCAATCCTCTCTCACGACACCCATCGTCTTCTCCCCTCCAACTGAGAATTCCAACTAAAACGTGATAACATTTTGTCAATGGATTTATGGACCGCCTTCAGGACGTTAGTGGAAGACATTGCATGAATTGGGATCACTATTAGGACACTGTTGAACAAGGAAATCCGACCCCTGAAGGACGGAAAATAGTTCATCCAGATGATCACACGTCCTGCAATCCAACTCACCACTTGATCAAAATCTCGTAGTATTTTCCTCTAAGGGGATATATGTGTTCCAAGGTATTCTATTTGGGAAGACCCCCGATTCAACCCCAGGCTATTACTCAGGTGTGTCATCCTCCTTTCATCACATTTGTTAAAGATATAGAAGCAACTTTTGTCTTTGTTGATGACTTGGCCACTCTAACAACAGTAATCCTCCAGATATCTGTTGATACCCTACATCGACCTCTTCCCAGCATTAATGAAAATAATTGTGTCATCAACAAACATCATATGGGAAGCTTTTGGGAGGATCAGGTTCATTCGGTAGGGCCGAATGGCCCCATTGGAAATTCACCTATTGATCATGCGGCTGAGTAATTCCTGAACCAGGATGAATATGCTGGGGGAGACAGGATCCCCTTGAAAAAGGCTTCGAACCACCTTAAAGAAACTTAGGTTTCTCCCCATTAAAGATACAACCTTCCTTGACGAGCTATAACAATGGAAGAGGATATTGCATGCCCAAGATGAGAACCCCATACAGGCGAGTACCCTGTTGATGTAGACCTATTCCACTCATTCGTATGCCTTATTAATTTCCAGCTTAATTGCTATGTTTGAGCCATGGGTTTTTATTTTGAGGTCCCCCAGAATCTTCTGTGATAGCGTGATAGCCCCCTGAATTGTGTGACCTTTTACAAAGTTGCGTTGTTTAAGGGAGATCCACCAGGGCATAAGCTGAGACAACCTAGCATTAAGAATACCAACCAATATCTTGTAAGGGAAATTTCATAATCATACTGGTATATAGTGGATGACACAGGATGGATCCTTGATCATTGTGATTAGAACCAGGGATGTAGCGCATGCTACCCACAACAGTCCGCCACCGTAAAATAAGTCTTGAATAGCAGTGATGATATCATGTTTAACCACATCCCTGGATTCCCTGTAAAATGAGCTTGGGAAGCTATCAGGGCCCAAAGAACTCTCTAGATTGAGCCTCATCATGGTGTTGTGAACCTTCTCTTCCCCTGGTATCTCTTCCAGTGCTTCATTGACATGAGCCGAGATGAGGGTAAGAACCTCTCCCCAGAAATCATCATCCCTTACCGGATAGCCATTTGGCATGGTCGAGCTTGGGCCTGCGAAGAGGTCATTGAAGAAATTTTGCACCATCTCCCCGACCACATCCCCATCTTCAGTGTACGATCCATCCTCCAGAACTATGTTTGGTTAGATAGGCCTCCTCATCTCCTTTTCCAATAATGGAAGTATTCGGTATTTTTGTCACCTTCACGAAGACACTTGATCTTTTCTCTATCCCTTGCGCTACGATCCTGTTCAAGGATCAAGTTATCCACTCTAATCTTATTAACACATATCTCAGTGAAAATTGAATCATCCAAATCCTCCTGCATACTATATTCCAAACGCTTTACATCCCTCTTATGCTCCTCAAAATTCAGTTCTCTAGGTGGGATATCCCTATTCCACTACTGCAACCACTTCTTTAACATCATCAGCATGTTGGGAATGGCCACCCAGGTGTTCCCTTGGATTGAGTCCCCCCATAGCTCCGTCATAATATGATGATAACTTGGTACACCACACCACTGGCTCATAAAACTGATCCTTTCTTGAGTAGCCTTCCTTGGAGACAAAGAGTGGAGAAGAGGGGAATGGTCAGAGATCCCGTGGACCAAGGGATTCACCATAGAATCTGGAAACATTGAAAAAGCATGGACAATGGTCCAACCGACTCCAGCACCGAATGATCCCATGTTGGTGGTTGAACCAAGTGAATTGTTCTCACGAGTATCCCATATCCATTAGTCCTTTTCCACCCATGAACTGGACAAAGTCAAGACTGGCCTTCTAGGGGAAAATGCATGTCCCCTTCTTCTCCACTGGTTCAGAAACCATGTTGATGTCTCCCCCAATGATCCAATCCAAATCACAAGGTTCAAACTCAATAAGATAATTCCACAGGACCTATCACCTATACAGATCACATCTACCGTAGAAAAAGGTCACCAAAAAGGATATTGTGCCTTGATTCACCCTTGTCGTGATGTGTTGGTCCCCTTCCTGAACTAAGACCTCTGAAGTATCCCTACTCTAGAAAACCCAAATGTTCTTGTTGATGGGGTTGGCATGCATGGATGCATGCATCCGCATCCTTTGGGAAAAATTGGAAATTTTCATTGGGTTCTGTTTTTGTTCGATAATAGATATAATCTGAGCCTTTCCCTTTCATAATTCCGAGGGGATGAACTCAATTTTCAACTACACACTGATGACGCAGGGATTCCATATAATTATGGGATCATTGTGAACAAGAGGGCCCAAAGTTGGCCCCATACTCCTTGGTCTCTTTACAACAAGAGTAGGAACACTTTTTAATCAGCATTTGTTTAATCTTGAGTCTTGTACACATCCCCGACCACTGATTGTATAACCCCGAACATAGATGACGAAAGCTGATAGGGGATTTGGGAAATATCCCCCTGACTGCACTAGATGGGGAATGCTCTGAAGGCTCCAACATTCTGTCAAGTAAGACAATGGAGGGACCTTGGTATGTACCCGTATGCATACTTCCCATCACTTTTGGCAATCCCTTTTGTCCTTTACCCACAGAAAGCTGAGATCCACCACCATGCCATGTGGGAGGCTTGGCCAAGGAGATGACAAGAGGGGGGGGGGGACCTCGAGGGCCCAACGAATGAATGAAGGAACTGATCTAAAATCGCACCCTCCAAAATCCCTTGAGATGTCCTTCTGAGAATGTTAACATAGGTTGAGAGCCCTGGAGAAGGGTCTCTCTTGCAGAAGGATACAATATCCAGTCTGGGGGGGCTCAACCTGATACCTTAAAGGGTATGACTCCCTGACTTGCACTAGTGGCACGAGACCTGATCCTACAGAAGACCACAATCCATACGGAGCCATAGAACCCATACATGGTGATGAAGTATCCTGAGGGATTTCCATGGACCATCCAGAATGAGGCCCATTGGGCAAGGTAGGGGAAGAACCACATCCTGGGGCCCTCCGAGATGTATGTTGGTGAGGGTCCTCGCGCTATTTCCTGTAGTTCTGTGAACCATGACCCTGGAGTTGACAAGCCGAACAGTACTTGGGAAACATTGGGTAGAATATGTCCTTCTCCCAAATGAAATAATATTTCACTTTCATGGTTAACTTCTCCGGAATGAGAAGCAAAAAATCAAGATCCACACATATCCGAGCCATAGAGGCTTCCACGCCACTGCAGGTGCACTCATCCACATAGTTAAAACCACCTAGAGAGTCTCCAATAGCCTTTAGGAAGGTTCCATTTTGGAAGGGCAGTGGATGTCCTGGAATACATAACCAGACTGCAGCCTGCAGACTCTCTTTCCCCTTGGTAACCTCCATGGACTATCAGGCTAGGATAAAGCGCATGCAGCCACAGAAATGGGGAGAAAGGCACTAGTTGCGGACGAAGTCTCCTTCCAATGCAAGAACCAGGCAGATCACGTTTCTGAAAATGGAAGAGATGCGGGCTGGAGCTTGGAGACCCCAAGAATCAATGAACCGCTTGAAGGCTTGAATGGGGATAACACTGAATGGAAGCGATCTACATGTGTCCATTCGAGGCCAGATGTAGGAGCATAAAATATTGAATTACTTACCTCCAATGAAACCCTTGAGCCGTCCCGTGACACCAAACGATCGACCGACCTAATCTTTGGTAAGCACACCTAGTGACCGCTTCTAGTGACACAGAGGGCATCTTTGAAAGACAGACCTAGGCCGCGAAGCTTATAGGAGAGATTTAGGGACACCTGAGAGGGTGACAAACCAACACAGGGTGGAGTAGCACCTGGAAGAGGGGGAACGGGTTCTGAAAATGCCACATATCAAGCACAAAGGTTGATGATCCTATCGTGAAACTTGCTTGATGAGATATTGAGAAAAAGGAATTTCATTACACATTGAGCATTCGTATGTGGATTTCTTTGTCACGACTTTATGTTCTTTCTCTTGGGTGGCTCGACCCAATTCTAGACAGTACTGTTAGACTATAGGCATGCCCTCCTAATGAAAACAAGATATAATCTTAGAGGGTCAAACACTAAGGGTTTTTGGTGGTCTTGGTTAAATTATATTTTAATTTAATTGATGAAATAAATATTATTCTAAATATTGAGGAAAAGTTTTATTCATTTTAATAAGACTGAAAAAATAAAATTAATATTTATGCACCAGATTGTGAGTAAAATTTAGTTTTTATTTTATTAAACTTTATTAAATATTTATTTACTAGTTTTTAAAACAAATATTTATTTAAGTGAATAAATTGGTTATATATTTATTCTGGTGTTCAATAAATGGAAGTAGAGTTCGACCAGACCAAGGCCAGTCCAGGAGTAATATAATTATTTTCAAAAAAGTAATATAATTATTTTACTAGTTGGAATAAGATATAATAATAACAACACTTGTATTATTTTGTGACCTGTAATTTTATTTATAATTTTGTTCTCCACAAGTTGATGCACCATAAATAACGGTGTGGTATTATGATTAAAGGAAAGGGTCTTCCCTAGTGTTATCAATGTATTGTATTTCTGTTACACAACTAAATATTCTAATAGAAGCCTCATACCAATAAATAGACACATATGTCAATTGTTCCATGCACCGAAATGTACGACCGATAAATTGAGAATTGTTGATATAAATGATTTTTCTCTTGAATCATCTTCCTACCCCTCTCAAGAATGATAGATTTTATTCAAGACCAAAGAATAAGCTATCAAGAATGACTGAAACAATACACTCAATTCATATTTCTAGCACCTCGAGAATGAGTGGTGTCGATCCGAGGCCATCGAAGCACGTATGGGTCAATACTAGAGGTATTTTGGTTTGGATTCTCAAAAGTGCAGTGAGACAATCCTGAAGGGTCATTGTAGATGATCAACATCATCAAAAAAGAATGTACCGAAGATCTTATTATTTTTTATTTCTGATATTAATTAAATTAATTATAAACATGATGGGTAAGATCCTCTATAAAGGTTCTAGTTCTCTTCCTTCTTTATCAAAATATATGATTCTATTCTATGGAGACATTCATTCATCGTCGTATTGACCCAAGAATAATCATTGATCATAGTAAAAATTAAAGTTGGGCATCGACCCGACTGCGATGCTGCTGCACCCGAAACCCAAAAGTGGTATTATAGGGGATACACTATAGTTTATAATTATTTAAATAAATCATTGATGATTTTCAGTTTAACAAATTTGTTTTTCAATTCACATTTAATCATTCCTGTAATCTGGATTTTGAGATCTGTTTTTCCTCTTTCTGTTTCTTGCGGATTTCACAAAAACAAATGATTTTTCAAATAAAATAGAAATGGAGAACTCATTAGGAGGTGTCCACGATTCTTCCTTGGTGACACGAAAGTACACTCCCTGTGTTTATAAATAAATGTCATGTTCTCTGCCATACACGCCAAGTAATCCAGACTACACGTGGTGTAGTCGTTTACAACACATCAGGAGTAATTCAGAAATGACTCAAGCCATGTGCATTTATTACATGCGGTGCAGTTAATTTTATACTGTGTGTGAACCAAGATAGATAGGCACATTAGTACCGAAGTACACACCATGTGGCACACTAGACACAGTGTGTAGTATCTTTGGGTTAGAGACTTAGCCGTGTATCCCAAGCATGACTAAGACAACCGGTAACCATGTAACATAGAGATAACACATTGTGTATCCCATTGTACATGTCGTGCACTCTGAAATTTCTGATGTACGCATCACATGCCGAGTCCCTAATCATGCACTTTGTGAAATATGATAAAGGTAGTACACTCTATGTATTCGTAACAACACATTGTGTACATTACCAAATTACACAATGATAAAACATTAATGTTTTTGTAATGTTTAGAACTTCATATCATGTATAAATCATACTACATGTTGTTACTCAATACATTCAAGTATTTGTTATGCCACATTTTTGATGAGTAAACAAATATTCGAATATAATACATGATGGGTTGATTCAATCTTTTATTCACCAACATATCTTCATGGTGCATTAGGTATAGTGATTAGAATATCATGGAAATTAAGAAAATGATTCAGATAAAAATATTTATTAATTAGTGATATTAATTATTCTATTCAAGTGAAATTTATCTTAATATAAATTATTAATTAATTTTATACTAGTTTTATTAATATTTAGGGCCTATGTGCCCATGGTTTATTTTTTGTAAACACCCCTTTTTATTCCTCAATAGCATGTGAGTTAAAAAACATATCTAATAGATGGAACTCACAAGCTAGTGGAGGCGGTTCAAGATGGAGCCAAGATGAAACCAATCCAATGATATACAGAGGTGGAAAGGTGGAATGTTGTAAACCATAACCCAAAAGGTTCATGGTGTTTTCCCCCTGGGTTAGGGTTATATTATCGACCACTAGATAAACTAACCATTAAAAAATCTCCGGATCATGCCCTTTGCATTATTTTATTTTGTTAGTTGTGTGTTTTATCATTATGGATGTGTTATCATGACCACTTAATTAATAAATTTAACAATCATGCAAGATGGATCTAAAATAAACTAGGCTTATAGGAAAATATTATCAAGACACGTTTAGTCACTTAATTATGATCCACATAATATTAGCAAGAATGTGATAATGATAATAATAAATTCATGCATAAAAGACAAAAAATCCCTCAAATAAAATATTATGTCATACCGTTTCACATACATGAATTATTTTAAAGGGATATTTTATTTAATTTCCATCCTTTCTTTGTTATGGTGGTTTTCCATGCATTTTGGTGGAAATTGTGGGTTTTCAAAAATTGTGCCAAACCGTGAGTCCATTTCCATATTTAAAAATAAATTATATTTCTTTTATAAATCCTTAATTTTTCAAAATTTTACACCCATTCTACTTCCCAATTGGAGTAACATAGTATATTAAAACCACCAAATCAATTTGGAACTCATACGAATCTATAATAATTATGGATTAGGGTTTTTCATTAAGGTGTTGGGAAATCCCAAAATCCCATTTGCTACATTACATATTTTTTTACTTCTCTAATATCTCATTCAATTATTAATTTTTTTTGGTGATTCTAACTCTCACCCGAGCCCACTTACCCAAGTCACGCCCCCATTCTCTCCTCCCCCAATTTGGAGCTCAATTGTATTGAGAAGATGGGAGAAACTTCTCTGGATTTCACAAAATCTCCCAGATTTGAAGAGGAAAATTAATCCTTTAATAAATAATTCTATTTTTACTCTTTTTTTCGTATTCAAGTTCCTACATACCTCCTCATCAATAGGAAAACATCAATTTCATTTATGGTTGTTTTTAAATTTAGACACTAGATTATTTGGGTGGTTTTCTATAATATTTATTTGGTCAACTATTTCTCTCTTCCTTTACATCATTAACCTTCGGGTTTCCTCCCACTTTCATGAATTTATAGAGTGTCCAGAAGTTAGAGTTCATTGCTAGGGATTGATTTGGGGTATTGTTTGTTAAATATTATGGTTTAGGGTTTTTTTAACTTCCTTGTGGTGTAATGGAGTTTCGATTGAGGTTTCAAACCAAGATTCAATGGTTTTGACTAAAAAGGTATGTGGTTCCATGTGTAATCAAATTTTGATGAGTTAGCTTGATTTATTTACTAGTTTTAATGTTTCTCATATTCTACTTGTGGTGCGAAAAACATTTTTGACATATTTTCTTAATTGTTTAATTTTATAGTTTCATTATGGCTTGAAATTTAGTGCTTTTAATGGGTGACAATTGGGGTAATGATTGTGCATATTTTATAACACATGAAAGAGACTTATTGTTGTTTGAAGGGGCTTCCAATTCTGTTTCGTTAATACCTTAGTGTCATGTGGGCCTTGAAATGGGGTTTTTGAATGGGATTAAAGTGTAATACAATGTTGTACTTCTTGGTAGTGATTTATGAAAACATGTGTTTTTCATGCGTGCCTTTTGTTGGGTTAATTGAGGTATCTTCATAACACTTGGGGGTAGTTTAATAAATATTTTTTGGTGCTAGAAATACTATTATGGATTGGTATTGGTATTATTTGGGAATTGAATGAGGGATTTGAAATTGGTTTTGCGTGCAAATCATAGTTACACCCCTTGGGTTTGTTTGATGAAAATTTTAAATGTTTTGTTTGGTGAAACAAAGTGGAAAAAATGGTGTATATGTACTGTTTGGTGGGTGTGTTCATCTAATATGGGTTTTTGAAAGGAAAGTTGGTTATTTATTTTATTAAATATTTTTTTAGAATGTTTTATAATGTTCTGAAATGTTTTAGACATTGGAAAGAGAGCAGCATAACATGGTTGTGGGGTTTTTTGTTTGAGAGTGTTGTGAAAAATGAATTTTGTTGACGAAAGATGTATTTTATGATATTTGAGTGGGCTATTATGTGAGTTAGAATTTCTTGTAATGGTTGTAAAAAAAATATAAAGGATTTTTGTAGGTGTTAAAGAAATGTGAAAATTGTTGTGGGATATTTTCTGTGTGAGTATGATTTCAAAATTAATTTGAATGAAAAAGTGAATTTTCTTACTTGTGTGATGTAGATGTGGGATTTTTGGTGAACTTGTGATGTCGAAATTATATTTTCATGTGAAAATTATATTTCTTATCTTGTTGAACATTTTTTAGCACAAGGGGAAACCCAGGTATCTAGGTGGGTGGACGTGCACACGTATTCTAGTGAATCCGTTGGGTTTGACCTCAGTTTCACTTAGCAAGATTGACACTTAAAACACTAACTAAACTATTATGATGATGATTGGGGACCATTAGCTTATGGGTATGTTCCCTACCAGTGTCGCATGCATGAGAACAAATATTGTGATGGTTACTCTCACCGAGAAACGAGGTACCAAGGACCCACAACGAGGTAGTGCCTAGGTGGTATTTCCTATTGATTTCTCTTATTAGTTACGTTGTTCTTAATGTCGGCATATAGTATGGTTGGCTGGAAAATTTAGTAGTGTTGACATTATTTTCAAAAGTTTTGATTCTTAATGATATCCCACTTGTTATGTTTTTAAGTTTCCTCTTTTAGAAATTGTAACTTTCATTTCATGTGTATGAAAACTTGCAAGATTTTCATTTTTTAATGTTTAGCACATAGAATATCATAGTTGTGGTATCCTACTGGGCATTTTCTCACACCCTACTTACACCCTTGGGTGTAAGTATAAATGGTTATTTTTTTTGTCGCGGTTTGGGTATAGTATTTAGTCCCAGTGGTTCGGGTTTCTAGCTGGTCCTTAGTGGTGAAGTATTATGGAGATGGATTGAGGGTAGTGCCCCTTTCCATGAGGGTTCATGGGATGTTTCCTTTTAGATTTTTACCTTTGTTATAGTCTTTCTGAGTTGTTTTAAACTATGTAATTCAGTTCTGAATTATTGTAAAAGATTTAGTGGTTTGAAAAATCCAGATCCGTTTTATTGGATTCATCTGTTGTTTAATGTTTCTAATCTCAGGTAAATCATCCCCAATTCTTATTTTATGATACTCGGTATATTGTGCCCTCCCGTGGGGATCAGGAACTCCATTTGTTCCTTTTAATGCTCCGGGTTTGGCAATAGTTTTAGTGGCAACAAGATTAGGTTCATGACAAAATGGTATCAAAGGAGGTTCAGGTTAACTCTTTGGGTCATGTTATTTGGGAAGAAATTGGGATCGTCTGGGTTTAGGATTGTCAGGACATGACATCCCAGTTATGGGTATTATTCATGATCACCACACATCATAACAGGATTCAAGTCACCATGGGAATATGGGACTTGTCTGAGTCCTTTGGTTTTCTTGGTTTGATGTTGATTAGGGGAAATGAAAAGAAAGTTGGGTTAATGGTCTCAGTGATCTCACAGGTCCTGACAAGCCATATGGAGACGGGGATATTTCTCTAGAACACTCTTTATGACAATCAAGTGATTGGAGTATTTTCTCCAACCAGATGTCCAATTCACCAACCGAAACTAGTTTCTACTCGCATTGTCTTATTTCTTTTAGTTTGGAAATCATGGAAGTTTGGTTTTAATGTGAAAATGACTAAGTTTTAAGAAGTGTAAAGTTTTTTTATATTATATAATTTTTATGAGGGAAGGTTTTGAATTTTGAAATAGTGGAAATGATTTTTTAGAACTGTTTGAAATGAAAAATGGTGTGTTTACACCTCTTTTGAAAGCAGGAAATTTGTTAAAGTTGGCTTTTAGAAGGTGTTTTCTAAAGAGTTCTCTAAATTATTAAATGGGTTTTTAATGGGGTTAGATGTTTCTAAATTGATGTGAATAACATTAAGTGAGTTTTTTATTTGAATGGTTGTACCTTTCGAAAAACTATTGTAAGATGTGAATTGGGTTTGATTTTGTGGTTAGCGGGTCTGAGAAACGGATGTATTGGTTGACTGTTTTAGTTTTGAAATGTGTAATGAAATTTTATGTTAACCTTTTTTATTTCCATGAGATACCACATGCATGGAGTTATATGGGATGATTGATGGACAATGGAATGACTGGATGAGTTCCAGGATGGATATGAGAAGGGTGCCCGATGGCAAAGAATCATGCATGTGTGAGGCCCATGGGCTACCACTAGTGGATATGCTAACCGTTGAAGCATTTGATTCCAATGAAATGTTTTTAATGGAAAAAAATTATGTCTTGACGACTTATTTAGGATGGTGTGTTTTATGTGGATTTTGAAAAATTTTATGTTGTGGGATGTTTTGTGTCCAAGAACCCCTCCTGTTTGAATGGTGTTTTGGGTTTGGGTTCGGTCGTTAAGGTGGGTAGAAGGAACAATTAGTAGTCTCTTCTTAGATATGTTTTGGGACAACATTACAGCGGTTCCCTTCACGTGTTTGTATCTGGTTTTTGGAATGTTTTGACCAATGGAACATCATGGCTGGTTCATTGGGTTCTTCATTGTTTCATTGAAGTAGGAGTTCATGTTATACCACCAGTTTTGGGAATCTGGGATGAGGGGATGTTATGGCCACTTTCTAGACTCGTGTCCTGTTTAGGAACTTGTCATAAGGTCATGTTCCTTGTATTGTTTATATCAGTCGCAATGGTCTTGTTCGGTGATGCCTTGTGATGTCATTTTCTCAATTGACTATAAATGTGATGGTTGCGCAATCCTCTGAGAGTATATTTTACTCTGAGATTATGTATCCCATGGAAAAACATCAAAATCCTATGTTTTAGAGGATGGTATTTATTTTAGTCCTTTCCTTTTGTTGTTTCCCGCCTGAAGATATAAGGTGTGATGTGTGTGAATATTCTAAGACCTTGTTTCAGTGACATGTTGGCTTAGGGTAAAGTGAGTTTAGAATTTGTTATTTCATTGTAAAACTATCGGGGATTGAATTTTAGTTTTTTTATCAATGAAAGAAGAATTTATGTTCAGGAGGTTTCCAAAGCCTAACTATGAGGCCAAAGATGATTCAATCATTTATGTTCTAGCCATACATTTCGGAGAGAAGATGGCATGTAGACAAGGGAAATCCATAGGTTTTTAAAACCCTTATATAATGCCCAATCCTTAGAATGAATTATATGAAGAATTTAAACATATGGTGTCATTATCTTGTTCCAGTTATTCCCATTTGTTGGTAGAGGTGGGATGACCTCATTTCCATGTTATATCTTATGGCCATTCATTCCCCCTTTGGTTTCGACTGGGTATTTGGATAAAATTTTGATGTTTTTCTAGACAGTTTGAGTGCACTATTTTCACATTGTTATTAGTGACTATACCCCAGAAAACCATGTAGATAGAAAGATCCACACAGTTATCACATAGTTTCCCAAAATGTGCGGACTAACCGTGTTGTTTTCCCAGCTGTTTAAATATTGGGTTCATTATGTACCAGCCCATTCTGATCGGTTAAGATGGTGGGAACTTATATTGGGGAGACCCACTATGAGTATTATATAAGTTCTTTTGTAAGGTCCCAATATAATTCTACCCATTGAATCGGGGAGTCCATTCAGGCCTCCACTGCTAGTGTCCTGAATCTATCTTGGGAAAATTTAAGATGTCTCTTATGGTGGGGAGGTTATTTGTGTCTCCCCAAACTAGTAACTCAGATTGGTCCTCGGACATGGCCTGGAGAGGGGTAGTCTCATTTGGATCTATCTAACTACCAACTTCTTCATAGGTTAAATGCTGGGATTAGAGAGTTCTCAACAGTTTAGTTAAAGAAAATTATTTGTATCCTTGTTTGTTGTTGATGTTCGTATAGGTATATTACTTGAGTCTTCTTCATATAGTGTTTTAGGAGATTCATTTGGGGATAAGTCTGAATGTTCTTGATCATTTCAGGAAATTGATGAATTTTTATTTTTGTTAGTGTATTCATTCCTTAATTGATCACTGGCGGTGTTTTAGCCTTTTACGGGTAGACGAAACTTGGAAAAGGAGTACATTTATGGTCTATCAGAGGGGTTTGGTTTTTGCTTTTAGCCTTATTGTGGCCTTCAGGGGGAAAAATTTTATTTCTTGTGGATAATTTTCACATTCATGAATTATTTTAATGTAATTTTTCATTCAATTTCCATCCTTGCTTTGTTATGGGGGTTTTACATTCATTTTGATTGAAATGGTGGGTTTTCAAAATTTGGGCCAAACTGTGAGCTCATTTCCTGATTTAAAAATAGATTATTTTTCTTTTATAAGTCCTTCATTTTTCAACATTTTACACCCATTACACTTCCATATAGTAATAACCTAGTATATTAAATCCATAATATCCATTTGGACCTCATATGAATCCATAATAATGATGGATTTTGGTTTTTAATTAAGGTGTTGGGCAAACCCCAAACTCATTTCCTACTTTAAATTTATTTATAATAATTTATTATCTCATTCAATTTTTATGTTTTTTCAGTGATTCGAACTCTCACTTGATCCCACATTCCCAAGGCGAGACCCCATTCTCTCCTCCCCAAATTTGGAGCTCAGTTGAATCGCAAAGATGGGAGAACATTATTTGGATTTCACAAATATCTCAGATTTGAGGAGGTAAATTGATCCTTTAATAACTCCTTTTATATTCCTATTTTTCACCCATTACATTTCCTAAATGACCTCAACATCCTTAGTCGAACATCAATTTCATTTATTGTTGTTTTTAAATTTAGATATTGGTGTGTTTGGGTAGTCATATTGAAGATTTATATGGGTAAGTGTTTCAATCTTCATTTACTTCCTTCTCCTTAGGGTTTCTCCCCTCCTTCATGAATTTATAGAGTGTCCAGAAGTTAGGGTTCATACCTAGGGTTTTATTTGGGGTATATTTGTTTAAATATTGTTGTTTAGGGTTTTTTTACTTCTTGGTGGTGTGGCGGAGTTGGAGTTGAGGTTTCAATCCAATATTTATGGGTTTTGAATACAAAGTAGGTGGTTCCATGTGTAATAAATTTTTTATAAGTTAGAATGATTTATTTATAGGTTTTAATGTTCCTTAAATGATTCTTGTGGTGCGAAAACCATTTTTGATGTATTTTATTAAGCGTTTAATTTTATGGTTGCATTATGGGTTGAAATTGAGTGCTTTTCATGGGTGACCCTTGAGGTAATGTTTGGGTGTATTTTATAACACATGAATGTGACATATTTGTGTTTAAAGGGATTACCAATTAATGTTTGTTAATTCCATGACGTCATGTGGGCCTCGAAATGGAGTTTTTGAATGGGTTCAAGGTGTAAAAACATGTAGTACTTCTTGGAAGTGATTTCTGAAAACATGTATTTTTCATGTGTCTTTTGTTGTGTTAATTGGGTTATTTTCATTACTATAAGAACTTGGGTTTTTAAAATGAGTCAAAATCACGACCCTGTTTGAATTTTTGACTTGTTTCATTGTAAACTAGGACAATCTGGGATGTTCTGGAAATTTTCAAACTACACGCCGTGTACTCTAAAGTACACGTCGTGTATGAGTTAGGCGAGTGTCAACTGTGTGCTCGCTGGGTACATGTTGTGTGGTGACCATGTATGAATTTCCTACTACATGGCATGTAGTGTTTCTCAACACGCCGTGTACCCTTGACCATGTGGAGTCCATACATGGCGTGTAAGCCTGTTGGCTATGTATAATGCTTTTAGTAAGAACACTTCATATACTATTTGGATACGCCGTGTTGAGGGGCCGAGTATGTGGATAAACATGTTGTGCTGGGGATGCCAACCAGGTAGAGAAGTACATGTTGTGTACCTCTAGGTGCACGTCGTATAGTCATTCGGCAAGTTCTTGGTGAATTTTCATCCATCCCATGAACAGTAAAATGACACACGACATGTAGTCATGAAGTACACACCGTGTACTTTCTTTTTTTTAAACGTGCAGTAGCCTCATTTTGAGGTAGCAACCCAAACCGTTGATGGGTTTTAGCGGGGAGGCCCGACCGGAGCTCATTTTTTATCCCGATCATTCATCTGAAATCTTTTTCGGTTGCCGTCGAATGAGTTCAAACCCGCTTCGTAAGGACTTGATTCCTCTTGAGACGTTCTTCTTGATTTCTATTCTAGAAAAATTTATAGGGGTTTGAGCCTTTTTGAATATTTTGTAGGTCTACCACAGTTTATACCTAATTGGAGGCTGTTATCGGAGGAGTAACACAGTACGAGTCTCAAGTAGGTGGTTCATACCTTCTATTGTGTTTTCGTAGACTTTCAGGTGGTGGAACCTATAGCACGTTGTTGAGTATTTGTGAGCATGACCTTGTTTTACCTTCTATTTCATGTTTAATTATTATTTGACCTATGGGATTCATTTGGTTATTCCATGATACATGTTTTTCTTGATCAGGGCAAGGAGAGTGGGAGTTTCTCATTGCGGAATTTTGACTGGGGAATGCCAAAATAATTATAATTGGTTTTTATTGATTAAAACTGTTGATTTTAGTTTATTAAACCATGATATGAATTGTTAAGGGATTTCAAGATTTTAGTGAAGGTATGGGACAACATCCGGATAGTGAAATTCAACTTCTTAGTTTTCTTTTCCTTTTTAAGTATTTCTTTGAATTGTATAAGTTATAAGTGTCATTGAATATGCTGGAAGCCTTTGTGTTGTGTTGGTCATGGCCCGAATATTTTTTGAGTGATGCTGATGACAGGTAGGGTTTGACCTGGGGAACATTTGGTGGTTTAGGCCAAGGGATTGGACGTCATGGACATCAGCTTGAGGCAGGGTGACTATCAGGTTGCACATGGTCCGAGTTACTTGGATGGAAAGTCCATCAGACATGAGAGGCATGGTCGCAAGGACATGATGTGTCAGAGTTGTTGTGTCTTGGGTACTATTTTGGTGATTACTGCTCACCCAGAACTGTGAGTAGTGCGCAAAAATAGAGACTACGTGATGAGGTGTTTTTGACCACTCGTGTGGGTAGAGGCCCCCGTTAGTTGCAGTTTAGGTACTATTGGTTTGGGGGTGCTTTTCGTAGGAAGCCGTGTGGAAGGTGAGAAGCCTTCAGGGTATAAAATTGAGGCTATCGGGTTGGGGGAAGAGGCTCGCTTTATTTGGGGGGAAGACATCACTATCCCTCCAGTTACTTTATTTAAGGGTATAAATTATTGTCCCTCTAGTTACTTATTTGGGGATAGGCATTTTCATTACTCTGGGATACTATTTCTGGGGTGTGCCTTCAGGATGTCGGTACTTAAGACACATGGTGTCAAGGGGAACTTGGTGCCAGGTTTCATGACAGAGATTTTGGCATTGGCGGAAGTGGGAAAAACTTCATGGTGGCTGTTGAGAACTATGGGAGTTTATGTTACTAGTGCATCATATTGTTTACTATTTACATATGAATTCATGACTAGTTAAACACTTATATTAGATACGCACCATTGGGTGGTATCCTATTGAGATTTGTCTCACACCCTACACGGGCCCTTCATGACGCGTGTAGTCTTTATGGATTTTTGTGTAGGAAAGAGGTCAGCTTCGAGAGATGGACTGCATTAGCTGGTGCATGGGAATGTTATGGACCTTGAGGACTTTCTTAGCTAGAGTTAAATTTGTTTTTATTTCATTCCTATATCAACATGATTTACTTGTTTTGTAGCTACCGTTGGTTATCTATTGGCGCCCTTTACAAATGGATATGCATGGCTTGCTTTGGATGTGTGTTTTGTTGTTTGCTTAGTAGTCGCAAGTGATCATCATGTTGTTGTGTTTACTTTCCACTAATGTTGTTTATATTAATTTCATCTGCTGTTTATCGATATTTAATATGCTTCCGCTCTACGGGTCTTGTTCGATTATGCTAAGTCATTAATATCCATTCAATGTTATATTTATTATACTCGGACCAGTACCATTATTAACCTCTGAGAGGATATAGCCTCCCCACTATAACTATAAGACCCTCACTGCTAGTCGGAAGCCTTTGGAATTCGGGGATGTGTTCCTAAGATAGTAACACCAAACCCGCCTAGCACTGTTTAGGTGGTTGTTCGGGTCTGGGTCATTAAAAAGTGGTATTAGAGGAGTTATTGACATGGATTTTTTTGCAGTGTTTTGTGGGATACTAATGAGAATTATACTTCTCTTTTAATTTCTGATGGTTTTACCATTTGGGATATGATAGACGGGAGATAGATTGTTTCTTGAACTAGGTTTCTAGCTTGTGCTTTTATGCCAACAGCCCTAGGTATGAGGGATGGACCAAGTTTCCATTGGTGTGAATTGATGTTTTCTTTGTGCTGATATTATGGTTTATATGATTTCCACCATGGGGTATCACATGGGTTGTGATGTTATTGAGTGTGATATGTAAACCTTGACCCGGTGCGCTAAGGAAGAATTGGACCTTGGACCAGCATGGAAAGGCTTGTTTGTTTGGCTTTTGATAGTAATATTTTAAGGTATTTCAATTTCATAACTGCATGTATGCTTTGTGAAGTGATAATTCCATGTGAATAATTTCAATATCCATGCAATGTATTCTTTTGAAATGTGAATAGATGAAATTATTGAATGAATTTCTTGTTTATTGCAATGTGTTATTCCATGCCTTATATCCTTGTAGAATTTCATGTGGCGGGGTATTTGGGTCTGGATCTTGTAAGAGTAGGCTGGTATAATGGTTGAGGTGATTTTGATCACTATGATTGGGAGACTCATTCATCAGTTTGAGTCAACGTTGGTTGTCAGGACAGGCATGGCCCAAGGTACTTTTGATACATGGCTATGTTGAGGGCGGGTAAAGAGTCCATGAGGTCAGGATTCCATGGGTATGGGTTGCGATAGGGGAGAGTAAGGGTATTTGTTTTATAATACCACTTTATTTATTTCCTTATCTGTGTTTAATATATATTTTTATATATGTGTGGGTTGTATGACCATTTATGGTATTTAGCAGGTTCCTTTTAGCCAACTCTGATAGAGAGTCAGGGGGGAGATGGTATAGTGCCACAAGAGCAGGATCAGGTTCAGGATCCGGTGTAGGCAGTGCATAAGCTGCAGGTACAGGCTCATGGATAGGGACAGGTCCATGATCCATTGCAGGAAAGAAAATAGCCAGGTTTGGTAGTGTTCAGACAGTGGATCGACAAGCTGCTCCAAGATAGCCAAGTACGTGTCTTGTAGGGGACAGACAGAGGTGCGAAGGGTACAGATCCATCTATGGAATATCTGACGTGGGAGTTCTAGATGCAGCACTCGCCGCTTTTTCAGGGTGAGGGTGGACTGCTGGCAGTTGAGAACTGGATAGAGAGCATGCAGATGATCTTCGAGCAGCTCGAGATGCCTCCAAGGTAGTTGGTCAAGCTGGAGACGTACATGCTTAGTGGACAGGTGAAGCGTTGGTGGGATGTATAGGTTCTGGCTCGCAGGCCCGATGGACTAGCATGGAAAGACTATGAAGACATGTTCTTTGAGGACTTTTACCTGGAGATAGTGAGGGAAGAGGGACCCCTAGACATCTTGATCCTTCAGCAGGGAGACATGTATGTCATGAATTATCCATCTACTTTCACTATTTTGTATCGCATTTAACCTAGTATGGTACGTGATGACGCAACAAGGGTGAGGCACTTCGAGGATGGTTTAGGACACGCCATTTGGATCCATGTGAATATATTCAGGCTGGGTTCATTCTCAGAGGCAGTAAATCAGGAACATATTGAAGAGTGTAACTAAATAGATATGCCCCAGGTTGGTCGGGTGATGACTTCATTTGATTGTTCAGATAGTAGGAAGCAAGGAGGAGATGAGATCCAGCAAGGAAGTCAGGCCAAGGATTCATCTAGACCACCTCGTAGCAGTTCAGTAGTGGTTTTTTTTTTTTTTTGAGGGTGTCCAAGACATGTTCAGACTCAATGTGATAGGCCTCCAGTGGATTTTCGGGAATGTGGATAGGTTGGGAATGTTGAGAGGTTCTACAATAAGCCTTCTCAAACAGCCATAAGTTAGGGACCATGACAGATTGTGGAATCTGAAGTTGGTTCAGGTTCGATACCAGGAGAGGGTAGTCGATTTTCAGCTGCACAGAGAGGACGTGATAGAGACAACATGACCGAGTTGAGGGGTCAGTGGCCGATGACTGGAGCAGCACTGTAGGGAGTTAAGTCATCAGAAAGTTTTACTTCAGGCCAAGTACATGTCCTGGAGCTTTTAGAGGATGAGCATGCTGGTGAACCAATGGCGGTTATAAGTACACCACGAGTGTGGCCATGATTTTATTTTTCTCTTTTTCGAATGACCTATAGATTCATATCTGTTTTGAGTGCACAAGGTGCACAGGATTCTTGTGGATGGACTAGATGTTGTACAGATGTATTGGTACCATATAGATTGTGTGATATATTAATATATATGTATGAGATGTGTGGTGTCGGGGCATCGAGGATGCATGTTACCTGAGGTGCCTTGGGCATTGGGGCATCAAGGATTTATGTTACATGAGGTGCCTTGGGAATTTCGGCATCGAGGATGCAGGGTATGTGAGGTGCCTCGGGCATCGGTGCATCTTGGATGTGAGTTACTTGAGGTTCATGGTAGTATGTTTTATTTTGAGAGTCTATGGGATGCAGAACCTCGTGGAGGCGGACACCGATGCACTGTGGGATACATTATGGTGTTAGAAACAACACGGGAGTACCAATGAGGAGAAAAAGTGAAAATGCATCACGAGAGGCCCATGAGTCCAGAAACAGTTTAGTTAAACCTTTCTTTGTTGTTTTTTTGTAGGGTTGAGACTGGGTTTGTGAATTCCTAAGGTGGGGTGACCCTTGAGGAATTTAGCTAGAACCTTCAAGATCGGGGGAATCTGGGTTACTTTGTGCGGGGTGGTATGTTCGGTCCCATCTCTAGGATTGATTTTTTTGCTTGAGGATGAGCTATGTTAAGGAGGGGAGATTGTAAGAACCCGGGTTTTTACAACAAGTCAAAATCCTGACCCTATTTTAATTTTTGAATTATTTCTGAGAAAACTCATAAAATCTTGGATGTTCTGGAAATTTCTAGACTACATGTCATGTACTCTAAAGTACACGCCGTGTATGAGTTAGGTGAGTGTCGGTTGTCTTCTCGATGAGTACATGACGTGTGGTGACCATGTTGGAATGTCCTACTACACGGCGCGTAGTGTTGCTTGACATGACATATACCCTTGACCGTGTGGAGGACATACATAGCGTGTAGGCCTGTTGGCTGGGTAGAATATTTTTTGAAAGTACACACCATATACTATTTGTACACTCTGTGTAGAGAAGCCTTGTATGGGGATACACATGGCATGTTGGGTATGTTGGCTGGGTAGAGAAGTACACTCCATGTACCTCTAGGTACACACCGAGTAGTCAGTCGACATGTTCTCGGTGAATTTTCAACCGTCCTATGTATTTTAAAACGATACATGACATGTAGTCACGAAGTACACAATTTTGTACCTTCTTTTTTTTTCAAAAAGGGTAGTATCCTCGTTTGGAGACAGAAACTCATACACTTGACGAGTTTGAGCAGGGAGGGCCATCCGGAGCTCATTTTTTCTCCTGATCGTTCGTCTGAACTCCATTTCGATCGCTTTAAAATTAATTCGAACCCCCTCGGTAAGGACTTGATTTCTCTTGAGTGTTCTTCTTTATTTCTGTACTAGAACGAGTTATAAAGGTTTGTAATTTTTTATTATTTCGTAGATCTACCACGTTTTAGAACTAATTAGAGGCTATTATAGGAGTAGTAACAACAAACGAGTCTCATGTTTGTGGTGTGTACCTTTTTTTTTGTTTTTGTAGAATTTTGGGTGTCGTGGCCTATATCGCGTTTTAGGGTATTTGTGAGCGTGACATTATTTTACCTGTTATTGCATGTTTAATTATTATTTGAACTATGGGACACCTTTGGGTATGCCCTGTTACTGGTTTTACTTGAGCAGGGCTAGGCGAGTGGTCATTTCTCTTCAGGGAATTTTGGCCAGGGAATTCCAAAATGGTTATAATTGGTTTTTAATGATTATAATTACTGATTTTAGATTATTACAATTCTATATGACTTGTTAGAGGCTTTCAATATTTTAGTGCTGGTATGGGACAACATCTGGATATTGCAATTCAACTGCTTAGTTTGTCTTGCATGTTTAAGTATTTATTTTGATTATATATGTGATATGTGTAATTGCAAATTCTGGAACCCTTAGGGTTGTTTGCGGTATGGCCCGAATATTTGTTGAGTGATTCTGATCAGATGTTGAGTTTGACCCGGGTTATATTGGGTGGTTCCCACCACTGTAACACCCCAGGATTTCAGAGTGTGTTATTTCTTAAAAATAATTCAATAACTTGCACTACACGCAACACCGAGTTCAATCACACCATTAAAAGAGGTCATGAATAGAATTAACTACATTTTGAACTTTATATAATCCTTATAATTTTAGAATACCTATTATGAGTTTCTTAGTCATAATGCAAGAACAGATTCATTTTCAGTATTTCACTTTTATCAACTTATAATAGTGAAACCTTTTTAAATACAATATTTTAAACTTTTTGAATAAATGGGGACATCAAAAATTTAAAATGAAACACCCCAAGCTTCCACGGTACGTTTCCCTTTGAATAATGCGATAGCGTGTGTTGTACGCAACCTCGAGTTCTAACACACACCACAACTAATTAAACTAGCCGTTGTGAATAGTAATACCTACTTTTTAAAATTATATATATTTTATATTTCAAAATGGACTTCATTTTTGGATTCGGAATATCTAATTTAGCCTAGGGTGAAATTTTGGTACTTTTCGGATAACTTTCATATTTTGATGAATAGTGAAAATTACTAAATTTTAATTAAAAACAACTTTTTTAATCAGAATAATTAATAGTGATAAATTATGAATTTTAGTAGTTTTAAAGTATATTTAGAATATATTTTTACCATTTAATATAATTTTGGTCATTGGACATAATTTTACAATTAAACCGAACATAAACAAGTGTCAATCTTTTGATAGTTATTATCTCTTAAAAACACGCTTTTTGTTTTGACAGCGGGAATTAATTTTAAATTAATTTCTGCCACTTCTGTGTTTTGAATTTAGGAAAATGGATTCCATATTTGGAATCAGGATGTTCAAATTGTGTAAATGGGTAACTTTTATTTTTAGACATTTTGAATAATTACTGCGGTAAATATTTTATTTACCATGGTTAAGGGTAAATCCGGTAAATAAGGGTTAAAAAAAATATTACAATAATACTAAATTACCCTAAAACGTGTCTTAACCCTATTGGTTGATACATGGTCGACCATGGGCATATTTGTGTCAATTTTGGGACCCCATGGATCCACTTGTAAGTGATAATGACACTTTATTTTAATTAAGTTAAAATGAATACAAAAATGACACAAGCATATATCTTTTAGCAAAACAATTGTTACAAAGGGTTATATATGTTGGATTTTAGATTATAAATATTCATTAGAAAGCTAAAACTATTTCCTACATAATGATATTTTATTTATAATTTTTAGACATTAAATAATTTATTTTATTTATGACACAATGATGATGTAGTAATTACTATAATAGTGAAAAATTAAAATAATTGATATTATAAATACCCAAATAAATATAATATGAAACTTTTAATGAATTAAACTAATTTTCTAGGATAATATGATATATTAGGATTGATTTAATTGACTTTTTTCGAAGTAATCAATCTGTTATGAGTTTCACAAAAATCAACTATTGAATAGTGTCAAAATTGACATAAAAGAGTTCTTAAAACAAATATTATATTATTAATTGATATTAAATTCCTAAAAATCTAAGGTTCGGCCAAGAGACTTATATCATGATAGGTTCATCATTAATGTACCACTTGGGGGTCTCTTGGATGTATATAGTAAGTTTATTAACCATATTATATAAAAATACAAAGAGACATTGTAAAAGTGAAACTAATTAACTTAGAGTTAATACTTAAAGATAAGGTTAATATAAGTACCCAAACCTGTCTAAATTCTATTGGTTGAGTGGTTTTAGAACTATCCCCACCTTAACCTTTGAATAATCAACTTTGGAGCCATTAGAAACCGAATATGAATTTATTATAAATTAATATTTCTAGCTTTTCCAAAGGTGCCCCTCACCCCTCTTATAAAAGGGAACTCCTCCTTCTCATTTCTTCACACCTTCAAAGCCTTTTGGTTCGGCCAAACTCTGCCCAAATACTCTCCCAACATCCCTCACTACAACCTAGAGGCCTTAGTTTGATCAGAAAGCCAACCTAAGGAGCCCTTTTGATCAAATCAAAAGGAAGAACCCGAAGAAGAGGTAATGATTTCACCACCCTTCTCCAAGTTCATTTCTTCTTCCACTTCTTCTTCCTTTGTTCTTACCATTCTAAAATAATAACTCCATTATCTCACATATACTGTGATGTTATTATAAATATGGTACAACCATATTCAGTATTCTATCCACCCTTTGAATAACATGTCACCATACTTGCGTACGTACGGCTTACCGCCTCCACGTCGTGGTGTAATTGTTATTCAATATAATATTATTTGGATGGGTATAATAATGATGTGTAACTCATGTAAATAATAAATATAACATGTTAATGATTCTGTATATATGATATACCATCCATTTATATATTATTTTAATATCAAAATAATGATATTGTCGCTCGTGCGTACGTACGGACTACCGTCTCCACGAACGCGATGAGATTCATTCTCCATCGTATCCATTCAAGTATAATTATCATTTGATGATTTAAAAATGATGTTTAAGGACTAGATATCATTCTGGATATGAATAAGATACAACAACCATGGCTTATGTAACAAAAACATATAAAAGAAAATGAGTAAGTTAACTCCCGAAACGACGATAATTCTAAGATATTATTAACAAATCAATGTTAAAAGATCATATATGATATCATATTAATATATATGATTCTTGTATAATTTAATAACAAATATTTCACCATTATACAGGAGGTTAAACTACCCCAACCAAGGAAAAGTACAAGGTAAGGGTTATTTCACAATCTCTTCATTATCCGAGGTTGTTTATATGTAATAATCTACTGGGATCTCTTTATCATCCACATCCATGTTTCTTAAAAATTTATTTCAAAACATTTTTACTATTTACTAGAATATGAGTTAAAGTCATTTATACCCTTTTTGACTTTTATAAGTGGTTTATAAAGGAATCTTTCCGTCGTTTTCAAAACAAGGTCCTTTTTAACCTTTTTGACAGAATTAAGGTAAGAATGTCTTTTTTAAAACTTATATGGTAGGTGCGGTTATTCTCTACCGTTATTACCCCTTTTAAGCTTCCCTTACATGATTATAAGGGTATTTTCAAAATAAAGGTTTTCTTTTAAAATTATGTGATTTTTAAATGATTTCAAAAAAAGAGATATTTCTATCAAATATATGAAAATCCAGTGCAAATGTATACGTATATAACGCAAGCTTAAAAATGTTTTCAGAAAACCCGACTCTCGAGTGTGGTAGACAGGAAGGGATTGGGAGTGGACCCATCATGGCCTGTAATTAATCGAGTAGTCTCAGAATTAGTTATTTTGTTTTCAGAAGCTTGCATAATGTTTTCAGAAATACACTGGAGTATATTTTAGCAATTTTAAACATAAGTATCTTCTAAAAAAAATTGCATCGGTAGGTCTCATGAGACAAACTAGTGTCTTGGCACAAGGCCTTGACAAAATCTTATTTGTAGTCTTGGCACGAGGCCTTGACTATGTGGTTATGATAGTCTGGCATTATGCATTCCAACATTATGAAAGTGGTTATTGATTTTTGCATGTGATTATTCGATTAGTAGAATATCCATGTGAATAAGTAAATGAAATTATTTCATTTTATTTATGCCATACAATGTTGAAAGTTCATGTTTGAAAGGCTTTTGTTTTAGTTATACATTGCCTTAAATGTTTATTCTTATTTATGAAAGTTTCCGCTATATTGTCATCCTTACTGGGCATTTGAGCTCACCCCTTTTCTATGTTTTATTTTTCCCAGGAAGTGAAGAAAAGTAAGTTATGAATGACCTGCAGGGATATTATGTGGGGATATGAGTGTGGATTATGGATACAATATGTTGTTGTAGTAGTTTTTCGTTTTATGATGTAATGTAAAACTTATGAATATATCTAGTGTTTCCAAGGCTACTAAACCAATCGGTCTTTCGAGATTTGATCTTTCTTGTGATCATGCCAATGTTATGTAATAATGCACCGACTCTGGGTAACTAGGGTCGGGGCATTACAGTTGGTATCAGAGGAAGTTTAGTACAAACCTTGGAAGCTAGATTTAGATAAACTCTGATTAGAGCACGTAGACCTAAGATGAACTTTGAGGATTAGTATAAAAGAACTTCTGAGAATTTTGGTATTGTAGAGATTTTGTGAGTTTTCCGAGCAATACATCCCTGTCTGGATACGAGCAGGTAGAGGCGGCTCTGGCACAGATGTACCTAGGGGTAAAACCCGAAAACACCGCTTTGAGCTAGACTCGAATGGGAACTGGTGCACGACAATGGGCCTTGCTGCACTCTTGGTTACGACACTCCCGGGGGATATGCTTAGGATAATTCTCATTTTCTTTACAAACCATTATGAAGGGTTTATGAGTATATACATCCTCAAAGGAGACATTTTTATGATTATGGATTATATCCATAAATAGTTCAATTTATGTTAAGTGTTTTATAAGTATGGGATTATGTATTTTTATTCATAAACTGATCTAGTTTATGCCATTGTTTAGAAATGGAACCCAGTAGAAGGAATGAGAACTCCAGAAATGCACATGATCCAAAGAGAAGGAAGGATCATATCTTTCATGGTCTTAAGCTAGAATTTATAAGTGAAATAGTCTCCCATGTATTATCATCATATGAAGAAATAATATCATGTGTTGATAAGACAAGTAAAGAGTTTACTGAGTCCTATGGCTTTGAAGGGAAGCAAGAGAAGAAAAGGATGGGAGAGAGAAAGATGGATAAAGGGAAGAGGGAAAAGAAGAATTTTCCCATATGTGGTAACTGTGGAAAGAAACACCTTGGAACTTCCCTGAAAGGAATGGGAGTTTGTTATAAGTGTGGAGGAAAAGGGCACAAAGTAAGTGACTGCAAGGGTAAGAAAATGGTTTTAAATGTACAATGCTCCATTTTCAAGGAGTTTGGACACTACGCGAACTTATGTCCCAGTCATCAGACTATGCCGCAAATGATGTTATTGGATAATAATCAAGTTATGATACTACCACAGATGAAGAGGAATGATTAGAGTTCTTATGTTGATTATGTCAACTGAGTGTTGTATCAACAATGTACTTGTTATAATAAATATGGAGTATATAAGGATTGTACTGCAGTACTATTTCATTAAGGACTTGAGATTGTGTGGAATAAAGAAAAGTGACTCAATAGCAGGATAAAGTTTTGGAAAATATATGGTTGAGAGAATGATAAATCATAATATAGTTCTGATACTGAGGTAGTGATTTTGGAATAATATGTGATTGTTTTGGATAAATTATATTGGATATTCTTGACTACCTTGGAACTGATTAATGATTTGTATATTCCATCATTGTTGGGGTTTAAAACATTTTTGGATTGATGAAGTATATCCATCATTCTATATGGAATAAGGGAGCATGAATGTAATCAATAAAGATTATGGTAATTCAGGATGTTTCAGTGTATTAAAAGAATACATGATGAAGGTATTCATAAGCTATTACGGGGTAAAAAGGATCTACATAATGTTTACCTTCCTTATAAATGTTGGACTGTGAGTTTGGACAGAATTATTTTGGATAGTTCTAGTTTGGATTATTTTGGATTTCCATAAAAGGGCAACCTAGAGGTCGGGCGGCAACCTGTCGCGTCCGGCAAGGCTGCGAGACTTGAACCCGCAACCGAAGGGCGACAAGGGTGTAACACCTACCACTGGCCCACGAGATGTCCTGGATTAAATAATGTAGTTTTTATTAAACGATCTTGTAGATGAATTATAAATTCGTTTATTTTGGAATCCTATACGAATAGTGTAAATAGAATTTTTTTTACATTCTATTATCTTTTAGAGTGAAAGATGAGTTTGTGGTAGAAATTTATTAATGGATAAAACTCTAATTATAAAGTAAGTATATCTCCTTATGATCTTATCCAATCTCATAAATAAATTCCTCAACATTAAGAAAAGTAACTTAGAACAAAAATGTTTTCCTAGATGATACCTTAAATCATCACTAATTTATGGCTTTGGGATTGTTGGCCTTTTCATAGCCATGTTCTCTACCACTCTCCATCAGATAATTGATGGTTAGATTTTTCTTCCATATCCATATTTTCCTACATGGAACCCTAGTATGTGTTATTTTCGGTAATATTCATACTTTCGACTCTTTATTTTAAATAGAGGCCTCATTAATTCATTTTTCGATGTGGGATTTCAACTAAGATATTTTGAAACGTCAAAAATGTGTTATCCTAATACCCTATGTTTTGTTGAACCGATGGTATTTCAAATCATCATAAATTGATGAGTTTAAGGACCTCAATTTTATACTTGTTTGTGATTGATGACCTCAATCACTACCTATAAATATTTACGTTTTTCCTCCAATTATATGTCTCTAATTGCCACCAATGTTCTCCTAATCGAGATCATAATTTGGTGGTGACCCTTTAATTTCTCTTTTCCTCATATTAAGACTAAATTTTAGTAACCCAATTTCCGATGTGGGTTTTCCCACAAATATATTTTCTACTTTCAACCTTTTATTTTCGAAGAACAATTTCAAATTGCGAGGATGCAATTTATTGAAGGAGGGGAGAATGTAACACCCCAGGATTTCAGAATGTGTTATTTCTTAAAAATAATTCAATAACTTGCACTACACGCAACACCGAGTTCAATCACACCATTAAAAGAGGTCATGAATAGAATTAACTACATTTTGAACTTTATATAATCCTTATAATTTTAGAATACCTATTATGAGTTTCTTAGTCATAATGCAAGAACAGATTCATTTTCAGTATTTCACTTTTATCAACTTCTAATAGTGAAACCTTTTTAAATACAATATTTTAAACTTTTTGAATAAATGGGGACATCAAAAATTTAAAATTAAACACCCCAAGCTTCCACGGTACGTTTCCCTTTGAATAATGCGATAGCGTGTGTTGTACGCAACCTCGAGTTCTAACACACACCACAACTAATTAAACTAGCCGTTGTGAATAGTAATACCTACTTTTTAAAATTATATATATTTTATATTTCAAAATGGACTTCATTTTTGGATTCGGAATATCTAATTTATCCTAGGGTGAAATTTTGGTACTTTTCGGATAACTTTCATATTTTGATGAATAGTGAAAATTACTAAATTTTAATTAAAAACAACTTTTTTAATCAGAATAATTAATAGTGATAAATTATGAATTTTAGTAGTTTTAAAGTATATTTAGAATGTATTTTTACCATTTAATATAATTTTGGTCATTGGACATAATTTTACAATTAAACCGAACATAAACAAGTGTCAATCTTTTGATAGTTATTATCTCTTAAAAACACGCTTTTTGTTTTGACAGCGGGAATTAATTTTAAATTAATTTCTGCCACTTCTGTGTTTTGAATTTAGGAAAATGGATTCCATATTTGGAATCAGGATGTTCAAATTGTGTAAATGGGTAACTTTTATTTTTAGACATTTTGAATAATTACTGCGGTAAATATTTTATTTACCATGGTTAAGGGTAAATCCGGTAAATAAGGGTTAAAAAAAATAATATTATAATAATACTAAATTACCCTAAAACGTGTCTTAACCCTATTGGTTGATACATGGTCGACCATGGGCATCTTTGTGTCAATTTTGGGACCCCATGGATCCACTTGTAAGTGATAATGACACTTTATTTTAATTAAGTTAAAATGAATACAAAAATGAAACAAGCATATATCTTTTAGCAAAACAATTGTTACAAAGGGTTATATATGTTGGATTTTAGATTATAAATATTCATTAGAAAGCTAAAACGATTTCCTACATAATGATATTTTATTTATAATTTTTAGACATTAAATAATTTATTTTATTTATGACACAATGATGATGCAGTAATTACTATAATAGTGAAAAATTAAAATAATTGATATTATAAATACCCAAATAAATATAATATGAAACTTTTAATGAATTAAACTAATTTTATAGGATAATATGATATATTAGGATTGATTTAATTGACTTTTTTCGAAGTAATCAATCTGTTATGAGTTTCACAAAAATCAACTATTGAATAGTGTCAAAATTGACATAAAAGAGTTCTTAAAACAAATATTATATTATTAATTGATATTAAATTCCTAAAAATCTAAGGTTCGGCCAAGAGACTTATATAATGATAGGTTCATCATTAATGTACAACTTGGGGGTCTATTGGATGTATATAGTAAGTTTATTAACCATATTATATAAAAATACAAAGAGACATTGTAAAAGTGAAACTAATTAACTTAGAGTTAATACTTAAAGATAAGGTTAATATAAGTACCCAAACCTGTCTAAATTCTATTGGTTGAGTGGTTTTAGACCTATCCCCACCTTAACCTTTGAATAATCAACTTTGGAGCCATTAGAAACCGAATATGAATTTATTATAAATTAATATTTCTAGCTTTTCCAAAGGTGCCCCTCACCCCTCTTATAAAAGGGCACTCCTCCTTCTCATTTATTCACACCTTTAAAGCCTTTTGGTTCGGCCAAAATCTGCCCAAATACTCTCCCAACATCCCTCACTACAACCTAGAGGCCTTAGTTTGATCAGAAAGCCAACCTATGGAGCCCTTTTGATCAAATCAAAAGGAAGAACCCGAAGAAGAGGTAATGATTTCACCACCCTTCTCCAAGTTCATTTCTTCTTCCACTTCTTCTTCCTTTGTTCTTACCATTCTAAAATAATAACTCCATTATCTCACATATAATGTGATGTTATTATAAATATGGTACAACCATATTCAGTATTCTATCCACCCTTTGAATAACATGTCACCATACGTGCGTACGTACGGCTTACCGTCTCCACGTCGTGGTGTAATTGTTATTCAATATAATATTATTTGGATGGGTATAATAATGATGTGTAACTCATGTAAATAATAAATATAACATGTTTATGATTCTGTATATATGATATACCATCCATTTATATATTATTTTAATATCAAAAGAATGATATTGTCGCTCGTGCGTACGTACGGACTACCGTCTCCACGAACGCGATGAGATTCATTCTCCATCGTATCCATTCAAGTATAATTATCATTTGATGATTTAAAAATGATGTTTAAGGACTAGATATCATTCTGGATATGAATAAGATACAACAACCATGGCTTATGTAACAAAAACATATAAAAGAAAATGAGTAAGTTAACTCCCGAAACGACGATAATTCTAAGATATTATTAACAAATCAATGTTAAAAGATCATATATGATATCATATTAATATATATGATTCTTGTATAATTTAATAACAAATATTTCACCATTATACAGGAGGTTAAACTACCCCAACCAAGGAAAAGTACAAGGTAAGGGTTATTTCACAATCTCTTCATTATCCGAGGTTGTTTATATGTAATAATCTACTGGGATCTCTTTATCATCCACATCCATGTTTCTTAAAAATGTATTTCAAAACATTTTTACTATTTACTAGAATATGAGTTAAAGTCATTTATACCCTTTTTGACTTTTATAAGTGGTTTATAAAGGAATCTTTCCGTCGTTTTCAAAACAAGGTCCTTTTTAACCTTTTCGACAGAATTAAGGTAAGAATGTCTTTTTTAAAACTTATATGGTAGGTGCGGTTATTCTCTACCGTTATTACCCCTTTTAAGCTTCCCTTACATGATTATAAGGGTATTTTCAAAATAAATGTTTTCTTTTATAATTATGTGATTTTTAAATGATTTCAAAAAAAGAGATATTTCTATCAAATATATGAAAATCCAGTGCAAATGTATACGTATATAACGCAAGCTTAAAAATGTTTTCAGAAAACCCGACTCTCGAGTGTGGTAGACAGGAAGGGATTGGGAGTGGACCCATCATGGCCTGTAATTAATCGAGTAGTCTCAGAATTAGTTATTTTGTTTTCAGAAGCTTGCATAATGTTTTCAGAAATACACTGGAGTATATTTTAGCAATTTTAAACATAAGTATCTTCTAAAAAAAATTGCATCGGTAGGTCTCATGAGACAAACTAGTGTCTTGGCATAAGGCCTTGACAAAATCTTATTTGTAGTCTTGGCACGAGGCCTTGACTATGTGGTTATGATAGTCTGGCATTATGCATTCCAACATTATGAAAGTGGTTATTGATTTTTGCATGTGATTATTCGATTAGTAGAATATCCATGTGAATAAGTAAATGACATTATTTCATTTTATTTATGCCATACCATGTTGAAAGTTCATGTTTGAAAGGCTTTTGTTTTATTTATACATTGCCTTAAATGTTTATTCTTATTTATTAATGTTTCCGCTATATTGTCATCCTAACTGGGCATTTGAGCTCACCCCTTTTCTATGTTTTATTTTTCCCAGGAAGTGAAGAAGTAAGTTATGAATGACCTGCAGGGTTATTATGTGGGGATATGAGTGTGGATTATGGATACAATATGTTGTTGTAGTAGTTTTTCGTTTTATGATGTAATGTAAAACTTATGAATATATCTAGTGTTTCCAAGGCTACTAAACCAATCGGTCTTTCGAGATTTGATCTTTCTTGTGATCATGCCAATGTTATGTAATAATGCACCGACTCTGGGTAACTAGGGTCGGGGCGTTACAACCACGGGATTGGGAATCATGGATCTGAGCTTGAGGTAGGGTGACTGTCAGGTTTGACATGGTCTGGGTTACTTGGATGGAAAGGTCGTCCGACTTGAGTGGCATGGTCGTAGGGACACGAGGTGTCAGAGACGTTGAGGCATGGGTACTATTTTTGGGAATACGGATCACCCAGAACTATGAGTAGCGTGCACACAGGGAGACTCTGTGATGAGGTGGTTTGGACCAAACATGTGGGTAGAGGCCCCCGTTAGTTGCGGTTTAAGTACTATTGGTTTTGGGGTGCTTGTCCTAGGAAGCCACATGGTAGGTGATAAGCCTTCAGGGGATAGCATTGAGGCTATCAGGTTGGGGGAAGAGTCTCACCGTTATTTGAGGGAAGAAATCATTGTCCCTTCGGTTACCTTATTTGAGGGAAGACGTCACTGTCCATCTGTTTACTTTATTTGAGGATAGATATCTTTATCCCTCCAGTTACTTATTTGAGGACAGACAATGTTGTCCCTCCGGGTTACTATTTCCTGGGTGTGCCTTCAGGACATCGGTACTTGAGACATCCGGTGTCCGGGGGAACATGGTGTTGGGTTTCATGAAAGTGATTCTGGTGTTGGTCACAATAGGTGACACTTCGTGGTGGCTGCTGAGCACTAGTGGAGTTTATGTTATTTGTGCATCGTACTATTTATTGTTTCATATGGATTCCTTCCTGCTTAAACACTTATATTAGGTATGAACCGTTGGGTGGTATCCTACAAGGATTCTTCTCACACCCTGCACGGGCCCTTCGGGATGCATGTAGACTTTATGGATTTACGTGCAAGAAAGAGGTCAGCTTTAGGATCTGGACTGCATTAGCTATTTCATGGGGATGGTATGGACCTTGAGGTCTTTCCTTGTTCAAGTTTATTTTTTTTTCTTTATTTCCTGTATCAGTATGCTTTACTTGTTTTGTAGCTACAGTTGGTTATCCATTGGCGCCCATTACATAGGGATATGCATGTCCTGTTTTGGATGCATGGGTTGTTTTTTTCTTAGTAGTCACAAGTTATCAGCATTCTATTTTGTTTACTTTCTTCTTCTATTATTTATATTTATTACTTCTGTTGATTATCGATATTGAATGTGCTTCTGCTCTGTGGGTCTAGTTTGATTATCATGAGTCATTTATTTCTGATGGATGTTATATATATTATACTCAGACCAGTATCATTGTTAACTTTTGATATGGTATATCGTCCCCACTATACCTTAGAGACCCTCGCTGATAGTTGGCAGCCTTTGGCGTTCAGAGAGCTACGCCTAGGGTAGTAACAACCGACCCTCTTAGCACTGTTCCGATGGTTGTTAGGGTCTGGGTCATTACAATAATAGTTGGGGGTAGTTTATTAAATGTTTTTAGGCCTTCCAATTATGTTATGTATTGGTATTGGTATGATTCGGAATTTAATGAGGGATTTGAAATGGGTTTTGTGTGCGAAGCATAGTTACACTCCTTGAGTTTGTTTTATGAAAATTGTAAAAGTTTTGTCCAGTTAAATAAAGTGTAAAAGGGTGTATATGTATGTTTTGGTTGGTGTGTTCACCTCATATGGGTTTTCTAAAGGTAAGGTTGTTATTTAAGATATCAAATACTATTTTAGAATGTTTTATAAAGTGCTGAAATGTTTTAGAAAATGGAAAGAGAGCTGTGAAAGATGGTTGTGGGCAGTTTTGTGTGATAGTATTGTGAAAAATTATTTTTTTTGATGAAAGAATTATTATATGATATTTGAGTAGGCTATTAATTGATTTTAATGTCTTGGAATGGTTTTAGAAAATTGTTTAAAGGATTTGTGGAAGTGTTAATGAAATGTGAAAAGTGTTGTGGGCTATTTTTGGTGTGAGAATGTTTTCAAAATGCATTTGAATGAAAAATTCGATTTCGTGACTTTTGTGATGTACATGTGGGTTATTTGGTGAACTTGTGATGTGGAATTTATATTTTCATGTGAAAATTATATTTATAAACATGTTAAACTTGTTTTATCACAAGGGGTACCCCGAGTATTTAGGTGGGTGGACTTGTACTAGTATGCTAGTGAATTTGTGGGGTTTGGACTCAGTTTCACACAACAATATTGACACATACAACACTAACTAAACTATGATGATGATTATTGGGGACCACTAGGTTATTGGTATGTTCCCTACTAGTGGCTCGTGCATGAAAACGAATATTGTGATGGTTACTCTCACCAAGATATGAGGTACTTGGGACCCCCAACGAGCTTGTGCCTAGGGGTTATTTCCAAATGATTGGGCTCGTTAGTTACGTTGTTCTTACCATTTTAATATAGTATGGTTTTCTAGAAAATTTATTAGGATCAACATTATTTTTAAAAATGTTGATTCTTAATGATACCACAGTTGAAATCTTTTTAAATTTTTATGTTTCTTCTTTTAGAAATTGTAACTGGCATTTCTTGATTATGAAAACATTAGAGAGTTTCATATTTGAATGTTTTTCAGATAGAATATCTAAGTGATGGTATCCGATTAGGAATTGTATCACACCCTACTTACACCCTTGGGTGTATGTAGACTTGGTTATTTTGGATGTTGTAGTTTGGGTACAGTTTTTAGTTCTAGTGGTTCGGGTTTCAAGTAGATCCATGGTGGTGAAGTATTGTGGAGATGGATTGAGGGTGGTTCCCCTTGCCATGAGGGTTTGTGGGATATTTCCTTATGATTTTTTAACATTTTTATAGCCTTGTTGAGTTTTTTTAAATTATAAAATTAAGTTATGAATTCTTGTAAAAGTTTTTTTGGTTTTAAAAATCCAGATTCATGTTAATGGATTAATTTGTAGTTTTATGTTTATAAACATGGGTAAATAATTCCCAATTATCATTTTATGATAACTGGGAACTTGTGCCCACCCATGGGGATCGGGAACACCCTTTGGACCTTGTCATAGGTTGTGTTTGGCACCGGTTTTGGTGGCAACCATATTTATTTCATGACAAAATGGTATCAAAGGAGGTGCAGGTTGACTCTTTAGGTCTTGTTATTTGGGGAGCAGTTGGGATAGTATGGAGTTAGGATTGTTGGGAAATGGAATTCTGATTAATTATAGTGTTCCTAATCACCACACATCATAGTGGGATTAAAGTCACCAGGGTAAGTTGGTACTTATCAGAGTCCGTTGGTTTTCTTGGTTTGATGATGATTAGGGTAAATGAAAAAAATGTTTGTTTAATGGTCTCAATGAGCTTGTAGGGCCTGGAAAGCCATGTGGGGCCATGTATATTTCCCTAGAACACTCTTCATGATGGTTAAGTGATTGGAGTATGGCTGACAACCATATTTCCAATTCACCCACTGAAACTAGTTTCCGCTCGCATTTTCTTGTGCCCTTTTGTTTGGAAATATTGAAAGTTTGGTTTTACAGTAAAAATGACTTGGTTTTATGAAGCATAATGTTTTTCTGAAATGATATTATAATAAATAGGGAAGATTTTGAATTTTTAAATGGTGGATCTTATTTTCAGAGATGTTTGAAATGAAAAATGGTGTGTTTACACCTCTTTTTTTAAAGCAGGAACTATGTTAAAGTTGGAATTGAAAAAGTGTTTCCAATAGATTTTTCTAAACTATTGAAAGTTGTTTCAAAGGGATGAGATGTTATTAAATTGATGTGAATAACTTGAAATTGAGTTTTTATTTGAATGGTTGTGCCTTTCTGAAAAAAAATTTATGTTGTGAATTGGGTTTGATTTTGTGGTTAGTGTGTCTGAGAAAAAGGATGTATTGGTCGACTATATTGGATTCAAAAAGAGGAATGAAATTTTGTTTTAATATTTGATATTTACATTAGTGACCACATGAATGGGGTTATATGGGATGATTACTGGAAAATTGAATGGTTGGATGAGTGTCGGGATAGATATGAGGATGGTTCCCGGTGACACAGAAACATGCACGTGTGAGGCCCATGGGCTACCACTGGTGGATACGCTAACCGCTGAATAATTTGTTTCCAATTAAATGTTTTTAATGGAAAAATGATGTCTTGATGAATGATTTGGGATGGTTTTTTATGTGTTTTTTTGAAAATGTTGATGTTGGGGGATTTTTTGTGTCCAAGAACCCCTCCTGTTTGAATGGTGTTTTGGGATGGGGTTCTATCGGTAAGATGGGTAGAAGGACCAATTAGTAGTCTCTTCTAAGATATATTTAGGGAAAACATTATGGTGGTTCCCTTCATGTATTTGGATCTAGTTTGTGGAATGTTTAGACCAATGGACCAGCTTGGTTAGGTCCTTGGGTTCATCCTAGTTTCTTTGAAGCAGGAGTTCAAGTTAATCCACCAGTTTTGGGAATCTGGCCAAGAGAGGCTATTGTGGAGAGTTTCTGGACTTGTGTGTTGTTTAGGGACTTCGCATAAGGTCATGTTCCTTATATTGTTTCTATCAGTCGGAATGGTCATGTTCAGTGATGCCTTGTGATGTCATGTGATCGTTTGACTGTAAAGTAGAAGGTTGTTTTAATGCCCTGACCCTAGTTACCCAGAGTCGGTGCATTATTACATAACATTGGCATGATACAAGAATATCATGTCCTGAAAGACTGATCAGTTTAGTAGCCTTATAATTCTAGATATATTCATAATTCTTACATTACATCATAAAATGAAAAACAAAAACAACATTTTCTTCATTAACCATAGTCATATCACATAGACTATCCCTGCAGGTCAATCATAAAATAATTTTTCACATCCTAGGAAAAATTAAACATAGAAAGAGGTGATCTCAGATTCTCAGTAAGGATAACAATATAGCGAAAACATTCATAAATAATCATAAACAATTGAGTCAATGTATATATAAAACAAAATCCATTTAAACATGAACTTCAGCATAATATGGAAAATGTAAAATTAAATAATTCCATTTACTTATTCTCATGGATATTCTACTAGTCGAATAATCCCATGAAATATCAATAACCAATTTCATAATGACGGGATGCATAATTCCAGACTTCATAACTATATAGTCAAGGCCTTGGTCCGAGCTTAAAAATAATAATTTTTCAAGGCCTTGATCCAAGACACTAGTTTGTATCATGAGACCTACCGATGCATCGAGGATCTATAGAAGGCTCCACCTGTCACATACTAAGTCCAATGCATTCAACATATGAAAAGTTTTAAACATAGCATAATCATTCGTATTAAAACCAGGATATGAAATGTCAACACATTATCCATAAAACATGAATGGTGTAAAAATTACACATCCATAGTCGAACATATCAAAAAACCATCAATACAATATGGAAGTTTTGTATCATAATAAATAAACTTCAAATAAGGTTAAAATCTATCAAATGATGTTGACATAGATTAATTCAAAACTATTTGAGAGAAACATATCTTTCTTTATTTAAATCTTTTAAAAGTTACATAATTTTAGAAGAAAAAATTTATTTTAAAAAAAATCATACAATCTTGTAAGGGAATCTTTATCGATGTTATAACAATGGAAAATTGCCTCACACACTGTATAAGTAAAAAAACATTCTTACCTTAATTTTATCGAAATGGTCATTATGTAAATTTTTTAGAAAAAATGGAAAGATTCCTTTGAAAACATATAAGGTCAAAAAAGTGTATAAATGACTTTAACCCATTTTCTAGTAAATAGTAAATATGTTTTGATATACATTTTTATGAAACATGGATGTGGATGATAAAGAGGTCCTAGTAGATAATTATGTATAAACAACCTCGAATAATGAAGAGACTTTGAAATAAACACTTACCTTGTACTTTTACTTAGTTGAGGGTATGTTAACCTTCTGTATAATTTTGAAGTCATTTTTATTCAATTATACAAGAATCTTATAAATAAGTATTATATCATATATGATCTTATAATATTTCTTTGTTGATAATATTTTAGTATTATCATCATTTCAGGTGTTAACATACTCATTTTCTTTTATATGTTTTGTTACATAAGTAGTGTTGGTTATGAATAGGTTGTCTCTTATTCATATCCAGAATGATATAAAGTACTTAAACGTTGTTTTTAATCATGAAATGAAAATTATTCTTGAATTGATATGATGGGGAATGAATCTCATCACATTCGTGGAGACGGTAATCCGTACGTATGCACGAGTGACAATATCATTCTTTTGATATTAAAATTGTATGTTATTGGATGGTATATAATATATAAAGAATAACTATATTGTTATATTTATTATTTACATCATTTATACTCATTTTTATACCCATCCAAATGATGAAATGTTTGAATAAAAAACTACACCACGACGTGGAGACGGTAAGTCGTACGTACGCACGTCTGGTGACTTTTTGATTCATATGATGGATAAAATAACTAATATGTTTGTACCATTTTTATAATAAAATCATAGTATATATAATATACTGGGGTTTTTACTTTATAATTGAAACAACAAATAAAGAGTAACTGTAAAAAGAAAAGAACTTAAAAAAGGGTGGTGAAATTATTACCTCTTCTTCGGGTTTTTCCTTTTGAGTTGATCAAAATGGATCTATAGGATGGATTTCTGTCTAAAATAATTCCTCTAGGATGATGTGAACGAAGTTGAGAGGATATTTGGTCAGGTGTTGGCCGATCGAAAATGCTTTGAAGGTGTGAATTTGAGCGAAGGGGATGTTGCCTTTTATATGAGGGGTGAGGGGCACCTTAGAAAAAACATAAAATATTAGTTTATAATAAATTCCTATTCGGTTTATAATGGCTCCAAAGTGACTTATTTCAATTTTAGGGTGGATATGGGTCTAAATATGTTTAACCAATAGATTTTAGACAGTTTTAGGTCACCATATTAACCTTATCATTTATATTTAATGCTTAGTTAAATAGTGTGACATTTTCCTTGTCTCTTTTTATTTTTACATTATATGGTTAATAAACATAATATAACAAGACAAGCGAACCCCAAGTGGTTCATTATTAATATATATAATATTATTTAAGAAATTTGGACTATCCAGAGAATTTTAGGAATAGAATATCTATTAATAATATAATATTTGTTTTAAAAACTCTTTTATGTCAATTTTGACACTATTTGGTATTTTGTTTTTTCTAAATTCATTAAAAAATTATTACTTCGAAATAAATTCATTAAATCAACCCTAAAATTCAATATTAACCTATAAAATTAGTTAAATTCATAAAAAGTCAAAAATTACATTTATTTGGGTATTTAAAATATTAATTATTTTAATATTTCATTAATAAGGTAATTACTCCATCACCATTATGTCATAAATAAATTAAATTATATAATGTCTTAAAATTATAAATAAAATACCCTTTTGTAGGAAATCTTTTTATCTATAAAATTAATATTTATAGTCTAATTTATCTTATGTTAAACCCTATATTAAAAAGGGATTAGTTATTAAACATTGAATTTTACACTTTTAACTCTTCATTGAATTAAATAATAATAAATATCCTAATCTAATACAAGTGGAACTAAAGGATAATATTTTATTCCTAAGGTTTCTTTTGGTCTAAATACACTTATACAAAATAAATAATACGTGATTTAGGGTAATAATAATATCATTTTTACCTTTAATTACCCTATTTACTTTTAATCGTGCTAAATAAAAGTACAAAAGTTACAATTCAAAAAAAATTATTTTTATCTTATTTAATCAAATTTTACATACTAATATCAACTGTGTCTCTTGTGTTTTTGAAATTTAATTCACAGAAGCAGTAAAATTATGTTTTATGCGAATTTTCAAATTCTCCTAAGAGTTAGGTAAAAGACGGTAAAATGTTCAATAAAATTTTATATAACTAAACTTATTATAAAATTACTCCAATAAATTACATTGAACATAAATAGGTATTATGTATCTATTTTTACCAAATATAAATTTAAATAAAATAACTAATTATTTAAATATAATGTCGGTTTTAACCAATAATGCAATGTTTTTCACTATTTATCAGAAATTAAAAGTTTTCAGAAAAATACCATAAATTCACCCAAATCTAATTTCGATATTATGAATTCAAAAATGAAGTCCATTTTGAAAATTAAAATTTATAAAATTTCAAAAAGTGGATATTACTATTCATAACATCTAGTTTGATTTGTCGCAGTGTGTTAGAATCATGATGTTGCGTACAATGCAAGTTGTTTCTCTATTCAAAGCGAAATGTACCATGGAAGCTTGTGGTGTTACATTCTACCCTCCTTAAATAAATTACATCCTCACAATTTAAAATTTTTCTTTGAGAATAAATGGTTGAAAATAGAAAATACTTTTGTGGAAACCCCATATCAGAAGTAGGGTTAATAAAATTTATTTTTAATAAGAGGGAAAGGGAAATGAAAAGTCACCACCAAAATAGGGTTTCGAATAGGAGAACATTGGTGGCAATTATAGGCATGCAATTAGAGGAAAAATGTAAATACATATAGGGAGTGATTGAGGTCATCAATCACAAATAAGTGTAAAATTGAGGGCTCAAAGCCACCAATCTATGATAATTTAAAATATCACAAGTTCAACAAAACATATGGTATTAGGATAAAACATTTTTGGTTTTAATATCAATTCCGAAATGTTTAAGAATTAATTTCTTCATAGAATAAGAGATATATCTATATATATATACATGACAAGTAGAGTTTCATCCTTCAACTAATGTCTACCACAAACTCATCTTTAACTCCAAAAGATAATAGAACTCAAAAATATTATATTTATCATAATCGTATAACGTTCCCAATATTAACACATAACATTTAAATGAAGAAAAATATTTTCTAATAACCATGGATATCCGGTAGGCTATTGGTTGGTAATAAAGGCATGTCTCACTATGGTTGTGGGTTCGATTCCTATAACTTTGTCTGACGCGACAGGTTATTTCCCGACCTGTAGGTTGTCCTTTTCCTAAAACTATAGTATTATAATATTCAAAAAACAATCTCAAGAAATTATTTAACCATAACAATCATATCCAATGTCAAACATAATCGATTCCAACCTTTATAATTATCCAAATTAATTCTATCCAAACTCACAGTCCAAAATTTATAAGGAATGTAAACACGATTAAGGTCCTTTTTTCCATGTAATAACATGTGAATATGTCATCATGTATTCTTTGAAAACAAGGTAATACCATGAATTACCATAAAACCTTATTGATTGAATTCATGCTCCCTTATTCCTTATAGAATATTGGATATACTACTTATATCCAAAAATGTTGTATAGCCCAACAAAATGGAATAAACAGACAATTGATTAGTTTCAAAGTAGTCAAGAATATAGAATATAATTTATCCAAATCAACCATCTCTTAATCCAAAATTACTATCTCAGTATTAAGGACATATTAAGGTTTATCTTTCCTCCAACCATGTATTTTCCAAAAATAGTTTATCTTACTGTTGAGTCACTTTTCATAGTACCATATAATATGAAATCCTCAATGAAATAGCACTGAATTACAATCCTTATTTATTTCCATAATTCATATAACTGGTACATCATCGATACAACACTGAAATGAAATAATTTTTTAAGAACAACATAAGAACACTAATCATTCCTCCTCATCTGTGGTAGTATCATAACTTGATTATTATCCAATAGAATCATTTGGGGCATACTCGGATAATTTTGACATCGATTCGCGTAGTGTCCCAACTGCTTGAAGATGATGCATTGTACATTTGAATAGTTTTTCTTACCCGTAGAGTCATGTGCTTGGTGTCCTTTTTCTCCACACATATAACAATCTCCCATTCCCTTCAAGAATTTACCAAGGAGATTATTTCCACAATTATCACATATGGGAAAATACTTATTTCCCATCTTCCCTTTATCCTTTTTTCTCTCTTCCATCCTTGTTTCTCTTGCTTCCCTTCAAATCCATAAGACTCAGATAAATCTCTACGTATCTTATTAACAAATGATACAGTTTCTTCATATGATGATAATACGTGGGATTTTATTCCCCTTTTAAAATTTGGCTTAATACCATGAAATATATGGTCCTTCATAATCTTTCGATCATGTGTATTGCTGGAATTCTCATTCATTATACTAGGTGCCATTTCTAAACAATGGAATATTCCAGGTTAGTTTATGAATCACAATGCATAATCCCAAACTTGTAAAATACCTAATGTAATATTGAAAAGATTATTCTTATAATCTATTATCCTAAAATGTTTTTTTGAGTAGATATTTAATCCTAAATGTGTATCATAAAATGTTAGTTTATGGCTTGTAATGAAAATGTGAATTATTCTAAGCATATCCCCCGGGAGGGTAGTAACCAAGAGTATAGCATGGCCCGTTATCGTTCACCAGTACCCGTTTGAGTCTAGCTCAAATAGTTTTTTTTTCAGGTTTTACACCTAGGTACATCTGTTCCAAAGCCGCCTCTACTTGCTTGTATTTAGACCGGGATGTATTGCTCAGAAAACTCAAAAAATCTCTACATTACCAAAATTATAGGAAGTTCTTCTATACTAATCCACAATGTCTATCTTAGGGTAATTTTATCTAATGAGAGTTTATTTAAATCTAGATTCCAAGGTTTTTACTAAACTTCCTATGATACCAACTGTAATTCTCCAACCCCAGTTACCCAGAGTTGGTGTATTATTACATAACATTGACCGGATACAAAGAAATCATGTCCCGAAATACCGATCTGTTTATTAGCCTTGGAAATACTAGATACAATCATAAGTCTTAAATTACATCATAAAATAAAAAACGATAACAAAATTTTCTTCATTAACCATAGTCATATTCCATAGACTATCCCTGTCATTCAGTCATAAAATACTTCTTCATATCCTAGGAAAAATAAAACATAGAAAGGGGTGAGATCAGATGCTCAGTAAGGATAATAATATAGCCGAAACGTTAATAAATAAGCATAAACATTTAAGGAAATGTATAATTAAAACAAAATGATTTTAAACATGAACTTAATCATAATATGGAAAAGGTAAAATGAAATAATTCCATTTACTTATTCACATGGATATTCTACGAGTTGAATAATCACATGCAATATCAATATCCACTTTCATAATGATGGAATGCAAAATGTCAGACTTTATAACCACATAGTCAGGCCTTGTGCAAAGAATATAAATCAGATTTTGTCAAGGCCTTGTTCTAAGACAATGGTTTGTATCATGAGTCCTAATGATGCATCAAGAAGCTATAGTGGGCTCCACCCTTCAATTACTAAGTCCAATGCATACCTCATATGAAAATGTTTAAACATAACATAGACATTCGTATTAAAACTAGCATACGAAATGTCAATAAGTTATCCATAAACCATGAATGGTGTAAAAATAACACATCCACATTCAAACATGTGACAAAAAATTCAATACAATATGGAAGTTATGTATCTTAATAAATCGACATCAAATAGGCTTAAAATCCATCAAAGTTTGTTGACATAGATGAAATCAAAACTATTGGAGAGAAACATCTCATTCTATTTTGAAATAATTTAAAATTCACATATTTTTAAAAGAAACATTTTTTTAAAAAATATTCTTATAAGATTTTATGAGAAGCTTCAATGATGTTATAATGACGGAAAATAGCTAGACCCTCTGTATAGGTTAAAAATCATTCTTACCTTAGTTTTTTCAAAAAGTACATAAATTACAATGTTTGGAAAAAGACGGAAAGATTAATTTCAAAACATATAAGGTCAAATAATGGTATAAATTATTTTAACCCATTATCTAGTAAATAGTAAAAATGTTTTGAAATACATTTTTATGAAAATGGATGTGGATGATAAAGAGGTCCCAGAAGATAATTATGTATAAACATCCAAGGATAATGAAGTGATTGTGAAATAAATTCTTACCTTTTACTTTTCCTTGGTGGAGGGTACGCTAAAGTTTTTCATTTTGGTGAGATCATTGTTATTAAATTATAAAAGAATCATTTAATCAATATGATATCACATATGATCTTCTAATATTTATTTGTTAATGATATTTTAGTATTATCATCATTTCGGGTGTTAACTTACTCATTTTCTTTTACCTGTTTTGTTACATAAGCCGTGTTGGTTATGAATAGTTTGTATATTATTCATGTCCATAATGATATCATGTTTTTAAACATTATTTTTAATCATCAAATAAAAATTAGTCTTGAATGGATACAATGGGGAATGAATCTCATCGCATTCGTGGAGACGGTAATCAGTACGTACGCACGAGCGACAATATCATTCTTTCGATACTAAAATAATATATAATTGGATGGTATATCATATATACAGAATAGTTATATATATCATTTATACTCATTATTATACCCATCCAAATGATGAAATGTTTGAATAACAAACTACACCACGACGTGGAGACGGTAAGCTGTACGTACGCACGTGTGGTGACTTTTTCATTCATAGGATATATAAAATAAAAAATATGGATGTACAATTTTTATAATAACATCAATTTATAATGAATATATTGGAGTTTTTATTTTAGAATGGAAACAAAAAAGAAAGAGGAAGTTGAAGAAGAAAAGAACCTGAAAGAGGGTGGTGAAATTATTACCTCTTCTTCGAGTTTTTCCTTTTGAGTTCATCAAAAGGGCTCCGTAGGATGGCTTTATAACTAAAAGAAGGCATCTAGGATTAAGTGAGGGAGGTTTAGAGGATATTTGGTCAGGTTTTGGTGGAGAAAAAAGGCTTTGAAGGTTTAAATATTAGAAAAGGGGAAGTACCCTTTTATAAGAGGGGTGAGGGGCACCTTAGGGGAAACTTAAAATATTATTTTATAATAAATTCATATTCAGTTTATAATGCCTCCAAAGTGACTTATTTAGATCATAGGGAGGGGATGGGTCTAAAACCTTTCAAAAATATATTTTATACAGGTTTAGGTCACCATATTAAACTTATCATTTATATTTAACTCTTAGTTAAATAGTTTGACATTTACCATGTCTCTTTTTATTTTTATATTATATGGTTAATAAACCTAAGATAACAAGACAATAGAACCCCAAGTGGTCCATTATTAATATATGTAATATTATTTATGTCCTTTGGCCTAATATTATATTTTTCTGAATAGAATATCTATTAATAATATAATATTTGTTTTAAAAACTCTTTTATATCAATTTTGACACTATTTGGTATTCTGTTTTTTCTAAATTCATAAAAAAAATTATTACTTCAAAAAATATTCATTTAATCAACCCTAAAATGTCATATTAACCTATAAAATTTGTGAAATTAAAAAAAAGTCTCAAATTACATTTATTTGGGTATTTAAAATATCAATAATTTTAATATTTCATTAATAAGGTAATTACTGCATCACCATTGTTCTATAAATAAATTAAATTATTTAATGTCTAAAAATTATAAATAAAATTCCATTATGTAGGAAATTTAATAATATTTCTAATGAATATTTATAGTAGAATTTATCTTATGTGTATTCCTATATTAAAAATGGTTTAGTTATTAAATATTTAATTTGACACTTTTAACTATTCTTTGAATTAAATAATAATAAATGACCTAATGTAATCCAAGTGGACCTAAAGGATCATATTTTATTAATAAGGTTGTTTTTGGTCGAAATACACTTATCCAATAGAGTTAGGAATTGTGTTAGGGTAATACTAATATCATTTTTACCTTTAATTACCCTATTTACTTTTAACCGTAGTAAATAAAATTAAAAAGTTACTATTCACAAAAAAAATTATTTGTATCTTATTGAACCAAATTTTAATTACTAATATCAACTGTAACGCCCCGACCCCAGCTACCCAGAGTCGGTGCATTACTTCGTAACATTGGCATGATCACAAGAAAGATCAAATCTCGAAAGACCGATTGGTTTAGTAGCCTTAGAAACACTAGATATATTCATAAAGTTTTACATTACATTTCAAAGTGAAAAACTACTACAACAACAAAGTCTTCATATCCACACTATTAACCCCTCATAATATCCCTGCAAGTCAATCATAATTTACTTCTTCATTACCTGGGAAAAATAAAACATAGAAAAGGGGTGAGCTCAAATGCCCAGTAAGGATAACAATATAGCGGAACATTCAAAATAAGCATAAACATTTAAGGCAATGAATTACTAAAACAAAAGCCTTTTAAACATGAACATTTAACATAGTATGTCATAAATAAAATGAAATAATGCCATTTACTTATTCACATGGATATTCTACTAATCGAATAATCACATGCAAAAATCAATAACCACTTTCATAATGTTGGAATGCATAATGCCAGACTATCATAACCACATAGCCAAGGCCTCGTGCCAAGACTACAAATAAGATTTTGTCAAGGCCTTGTGCCAAGACACTAGTTTGTCTCATGAGACCTACCGATGCATCGAGGAGCTATAGCGGGCTCCACCCGTCACTTATTAAGTCCAATGCATTCCCATATGAAAAGGTTTAAACATAACATAAACATTCATATTAAAACTAGCATACGAAATGTCAATAATTTCACCATAAACTATGAATGGTATAAAAATAGCACATCCACAGTCAAACATATCACAAAACCTTCAATACAATATAGAAGTTTTGTATCATAATAAATCAACTTCAAATAATCTTAAAATCCATCAAAGGATGTTGACATAGATGAAATCAAAATTCTTTTTAAAGAAGTATCTCCTTTTATTTTGAAATCATTTAAGATCCATATAAAATAAAACATTTTCTTTGAAAATATTCTTATAAGCTTGTATGGAAAGCTTCGACGATTTTATAACGGCGGAAAATAACCGCACCCGCCGTATAAGTTAAAAAAACATTCTTACCTCAATTCTGTCGAAAAGGTTAAAAAGGACATTGTTTTGAAAACGACGGAAAGATTCCTTTATAAACCTCTTATAAAAATTCAAACAAGGGTATAAATGACTTTAACCCATATTCTTGTAAATAGTAAAAATGTTTTGAAATACATTTTTAAGAAAACATGGATGTGGATGATAAAGAGATCCCAGTAGATTATTACGTATATACAACCTCGGATAATGAAGAGATTAAGAAATAACCCTTACCTTGTACTTTTCCTTTGATGGGGTAGGTTAACCTCCTGTATAATGGTGAAATAATTGTTATTAAATTATACAAGAATCATAAACATTAGTATGATATCATATATGATCTTTTAACATTGCTTTATTAATAATATCTTAGTATTATCGTCGTTTCAGGTGATAATCGATTCGTTCTTCTTAAATGTTTGGTTACGTAAGACATGTTTGTAATGGATGGATTATATCTTATTCATAATTAGAATGATATTAACATTATTTTTAACCCTAAAATGAGAATAATACTTGAATGGATATGATGGAGAATGAATCTTATCGCGTTCGTGGAGACGGTAGTCCGTACGTACGCACGAACGCTACTTCCATTTAAGTCAAATCCAAATGATAAATAGGTATATTACTATTCCAGTATAATATAATATTTTATATATGTTACATAAGTTCATTAACACCATCCTTTATACGTTCCATGTGTGGTATGAACGAGTCATATCATTTTAAGGGGGCGGTAGTCCGCACTTCCTCAAATGAAATTATCGTATGTATATACAACATGAAACGAATAATGGTATGAAATAAAATGGAATTACAGAAGCTTATATATAAAATATATATCATTAATATCATATTTAATTACAGTGCCATCATAATGGACACCATGAGAGGCGGTAAGATGTTTTTGAACAATCATCGTTTCGTGAGGCGTTAGTTTGCCATCCACAGAAACATTATGTTCATCATCCATTAGATGGAGTTGTGTGTATGTGTAGTTTGAATCCTTCTTATAACAACATCTTAGTATATTTAGGATACTGGTGTTGTTACAAAAGAAAGGAAATAAAAAGATTTTGGGGGTTGAAGAGGCAAAATAAATGAAAATAATTTAAGAGAAATCGTTACCTTTAATTTAGGTAACTCACTTTGGTTGGAACCAAAGGACTTCTTGAAATGCTTTCTGCCTAAGGGGAAGCTTCAAGGAGGAGGAGAGGGATGTGGGGAGCTTAGTTGGGCAGAGTTTGGACGAGCCAAGTGGCTTGAGAGGTGTGGGGAAATGAGAAGGAGGAGTGCCCTTTTATAAGAGGGGTGAGGGGCACCTTTGGAAAAGCTAGAAATATTAATTTATAATAAATTCATATTCGGTTTCCAATGGCTCCAAAGTTGACTATTCAAAGTTTGAGGTGGGGATAGGTAGAAAACAACTCATCCAATAGAATTTAGACAGGTTTGGGTACTTATATTAACCTTATCTTTAAGTATTAACTCTAAGTTAATTAGTTTCACTTTTACAATGTCTCTTTGTATTTTTATATAATATGGTTAATAAACTTACTATATACATCCAAGAGACCCCCAGGTGGTCCATTAATGATTAACCTATCATAATATAAGTCTCTTGGCCGAACCTTAGATTTTTAGGAATTTAATATCAATTAATAATATAATATTTGTTTTAAGAACTCTTTTATGTCAATTTTGACACTATTCAATAGTTGATTTTTGTGAAACTCATAACAGATTGATTACTTCGAACAAAGTCCATTAAATCAATCCTAATATATCATATTAGCCTAGAAAATTAGTTTAATTCATTAAAAGTTTCATATTATATTTATTTGGGTATTTATAATATCAATTATTTTAATTTTTTACTATTATAGTAATTACTACATCATCATTGTGTCATAAATAAAATACATTATTTAATGTCTAAAAATTATAAATAAAATATCATTATGTAGGAAATCTTTTTATCTTTCTAATGAATATTTATAATCGAAAATCCAACATGTATAACCCTATGTAAAAATTTTTCTTCTAAAGGATGTAAGTTTATGCCATTTTTATTTTTATTTTAGCTTTATTAATATAATGTGTCATTATCACTTACAAGTGGATCCATGGGGTCCCAAAATAGACCCAAAGATGCCCATGGTCGACCATGTATCAACCAATAGGGTTAAGACACGTTTTAGGGTAATTTAGTATTATTATAATATTATTTTTTAACCCTTATTTACCGGATTTACCCTTAACCATGGTAAATAAAATATTTACCGCAGTAATTATTCAAAATGTCTAAAAATAAAAGTTACCTATTTACACAATTTGAACATCCTGATTCCAAATATGGAATCCATTTTCCTAAATTCAAAACACAGAAGTGGCAGAAATTAATTTAAAATTAATTCCCGCTGTCAAAACAAAAAGCGTGTTTTAAGAGATAATAACTATCAAAAGATTGACACTTGTTTATGTTTGGTTTAATTGTAAAATTATGTCCAATGACCAACAATATATTAAATGGTAAAAATATATTCTAAATATAATTTAAAACCACTCAAATTCATAATTTATCAATATTAATTCTTTTGATTAAAAAAGTTGTTTTTAATTAAAATTTAGTAATTTTCACTATTCATCAAAATATAAAAGTTATCCGAAATGCACCAAAATTTCACCCTAGGCTAATTTTGATATTCCGAATCCCAAAATGAAGTCCATTTTCAAATATAAAATATATATAATTTCAAAAAGTAGTTATTACTATTCATAACGGTTAGTTTAATTGGTTGTTAGAACTCGGTGTTGCGTACAACACACGCTATCACATTATTCAAAGAGAAGCGTACCGTAGAAGCTTGGGATGTTTCATTTTAAATTTTTGATGTCTCCATTTAGTAAAAAAGTTTAAAATATTTTATTTAAAAAGGTTTCACTATCAAAAGTTGATAAAAGTGCAATACTGAAAATGAATCTGTTCTTGCATTATGACTAAGAAACTCATAATATGGATTCTAAAATTATAAAGTTTAAAATTTAGTTAATACTATTCATGACCTCTTTTAATGGATTTTATTTTTGGTAAGTCATGGTGCAATTGAACTCGGTGTTGCGTGTAGTGCAAGTTATTAAATTATTTTGAAGAAATAACACACTATGAAATCTTGGGGTGTTACATTCTCCCCTCCTTCAATAAATTGCGTCCTCGCAATTTGAAATTGTTCTTCGAAAATAAAAGGTTGAAAATAGATAATATTTTTGTGGGAAACCCCACGTTGGAAATTGGGTTACTAAAATTTAGTCTTAATATGAGGAAAAGAGAAATCAAAGGGTCACCACCAAATTATGATCTCGATTAGGAGAACATTGGTGGAAATTGGAGACATATAATCGGAGGAAAAACGTAAATATTTATAGGTAGTGATTGAGGTCATCAATCACAAACAAGTGTATAATTGAGGTCCTTAAACTCATCAATCTATGATGATTTGAAGTACCATCGGTTCAACAAAATATAGGGTATTGGGATAACACATTTTTGACGTTTCAAAATATCTTAGTTGAAATACCACATCGAAAAATGAATTAACGAGGCCTCTATTTAAAATAAAGAGTCGAAAGTATGAAGATTACCGAAAATAACACATACTAGGGTTCCATGTAAGAAAATATGGATATGGAAGAAAAATATAACCATCAATTATCTGATGGAGAGTGGTAGAGAACATGGCTATGAAAATGCCAACAATCCAAAAGCCATAAATTAGTGATGATTTAAGGTACCATCTAGGAAAACATTTTTGTTCTAAGTTACTTTTCTTAATATTGAGGAATTTATTTATGAGATTGTCTAAGATCATAAGGATATATACTTACTTTATAATTAGAGTTTTATCCATTAATAAATTTCTACCACAAACTCATCTTTCACTCTAAAAGATAATAGAATGTAAAAAAAATTCTATTTACACTATTCGTATAGGGTTCCAAAATAAACGAATTTATAATTCATCTACAAGATCTTTTAATAAAAACTACATTATTTAATCTAGGACATCTCGTGGGCCAGTGGTAGGTGATACACCCTTGTCGCCCTTCGGTTGCGGGTTCAAGTCTCGCAGCCTTGCCGGACGCGACGGGTTGCCGCCCGACCTCCGGGTTGTCCTTTTATGGAAATCCAAAATAATCCAAACTAGAACTATCCAAAATACTTCTATCCATACTCACAGTCCAACATTTATAAGTAAGGTAAACATAATGTAGAAACTTTTTACCCCGTAATAGAATATGAATACCTTCATCATGTATTCTTTTAATACACCGAAACATCCTGAATTACCATATTCCTTATTGATTACATTCATGCTCCCTTATTCCATATAGAAAGTTGGATATACTTCATTAATCCAAAAATGTTTTAAACCCCAACAATGATGGAATATACAAATCATTAATCAGTTCCAGGGTAGTCAAGAATATCCAATATAATTTATCCAAAACAATCACATATTATTCCAAAATCACTACCTCAGTATCAGAACTATATTATGATTTATCATTCTCTCAACCATATATTTTCCAAAAATTTATCCTGCTATTGAGTCACTTTTCTTTGTTCCACACAATCTCAAGTCCTTAATGAAATAGTACTGCAGTACAATCCTTATATACTCCATGATTATTGTAACAAGTACATTGTTGATACAACACTCAATTGACATAATCAACATAAGAACTCTAATCATCCCTCTTCATCTGTGGTAGTATCATAACATGATTATTATCCAATAACATCATTTGTGGCATAGTCTGATGACTGGGACATAGGTTCGCGTAGTGTCCAAACTCATTGCAAATGAAGCATTGTACATTTGAAACCATTTTCTTACCCTTGCAGTCACGTACTTTGTGCCCTTTTCCTCCACACTTATAACAAACTCCCATTCCTTTCAGGGAAGTTCCAAGGTGTTTCTTTCCACAGTTACCACATATGGGAAAATTCTTCTTTTCCATCTTCCCTTTATCCATCTTTCTCTCTTCCATCCTTTTCTTCTCTTGCTTCCCTTCAAAGCCATAGGACTCAGTAAACTCTTTACTTATCTTATCAACACATGATATTATTTCTTCATATGATGATAATACATGGGAGACTATTTCTCTTATAAATTCTAGCTTAAGACCATGAAAGATATGATCCTTCCTTCTCTTTGAATCATGTGTATTTCTGGAGTTCTCATTCCTTCTACTGGGCGCCATTTCTAAACAATGGCATAAACTAGATCAGTTTATGAATCAAAATACATAATCCCATACTTATAAAACACTTAACATAAATTGAACTATTTATGGATATAATCCATAAAAATGTCTCCTTTGAGGATGTATATACTCATAAACCCTTCATAATGGTTTGTAAAGAAAATGAGAATTATCCTAAGCATATCCCCCGGGAGTGTCGTAACCAAGAGTGCAGCAAGGCCCGTTGTCGTGCACCAGTTCCCGTTCGAGTCTAGCTCAAAGCGGTGTTTTCGGGTTTTACCCCTAGGTACATCTGTGCCAGAGCCGCCTCTACCTGCTCGTATCCAGACAGGGATGTATTGCTCGGAAAACTCACAAAATCTCTACAATACCAAAATTCTAGGAAGTTCTTCTATACTAATCCTCACAGTTCATCTTAGGTCTACGTGTTCTAATCAGAGTTTATCTAAATCTAGCTTCCAAGGTTTGTACTAAACTTCTCTGATACCAACTGTAACGCCCCGACCCCAGCTACCCAGAGTCGGTGCATTACTTCGTAACATTGGCATGATCACAAGAAAGATCAAATCTCGAAAGACCGATTGGTTTAGTAGCCTTGGAAACACTAGATATATTCATAAAGTTTTACATTACATTTCAAAGTGAAAAACTACTACAACAACAAAGTCTTCATATCCAAACTATTAACCCCTCATAATATCCCTGCAAGTCAATCATAATTTACTTCTTCATTACCTGGGAAAAATAAAACATAGAAAAGGGGTGAGCTCAAATGCCCAGTAAGGATAACAATATAGCGGAACATTCAAAATAAGCATAAACATTTAAGGCAATGAATTACTAAAACAAAAGCCTTTTAAACATGAACATTTAACATAGTATGGCATAAATAAAATGAAATAATGCCATTTACTTATTCACATGGATATTCTACTAATCGAATAATCACATGCAAAAATCAATAACCACTTTCATAATGTTGGAATGCATAATGCCAGACTATCATGACCACATAGCCAAGGCCTCGTGCTAAGACTACAAATAAGATTTTGTCAAGGCCTTGTTCCAAGACACTAGTTTGTCTCATGAGACCTACCGATGCATCGAGGAGCTATAGCGGGCTCCACCCGTCACTTATTAAGTCCAATGCATTCCCATATGAAAAGGTTTAAACATAACATAAACATTCGTATTAAAACTAGCATACGAAATGTCAATAATTTCACCATAAACTATGAATGGTATAAAAATAGCACATCCACAGTCAAACATATCACAAAACCTTCAATACAATATAGAAGTTTTGTATCATAATAAATCAACTTCAAATAATCTTAAAATCCATCAAAGGATGTTGACATAGATGAAATCAAAATTCTTTTTAAAGAAGTATCTCCTTTTATTTTGAAATCATTTAAGATCCATATAAAATAAAACATTTTCTTTGAAAATATTCTTATAAGCTTGTATGGAAGGCTTCGACGATTTTATAACGGCGGAAAATAACCGCACCCGCCGTATAAGTTAAAAAAACATTCTTACCTCAATTCTGTCGAAAAGGTTAAAAAGGACATTGTTTTGAAAACGACGGAAAGATTCCTTTATAAACCTCTTATAAAAATTCAAACAAGGGTATAAATGACTTTAACCCATATTCTTGTAAATAGTAAAAATGTTTTGAAATACATTTTTAAGAAAACATGGATGTGGATGATAAAGAGATCCCAGTAGATTATTACGTATATACAACCTCGGATAATGAAGAGATTGTGAAATAACCCTTACCTTGTACTTTTCCTTTGATGGGGTAGGTTAACCTCCTGTATAATGGTGAAATAATTGTTATTAAATTATACAAGAATCATAAACATTAGTATGATATCATATATGATCTTTTAACATTGCTTTATTAATAATATCTTAGTATTATCGTCGTTTCGGGTGATAATCGATTCGTTCTTCTTAAATGTTTGGTTACGTAAGACATGTTTGTAATGGATGGATTATATCTTATTCATAATTAGAATGATATTAACATTATTTTTAACCCTAAAATGAGAATAATACTTGAATGGATATGATGGAGAATGAATCTTATCGCGTTCGTGGAGACGGTAGTCTGTACGTACGCACGAACGCTACTTCCATTTAAGTCAAATCCAAATGATAAATAGGTATATTACTATTCCAGTATAATATAATATTTTATATATGTTACATAAGTTCATTAACACCATCCTTTATACGTTCCATGTGTGGTATGAACGAGTCATATCATTTTAAGGGGGCGGTAGTCCGCACTTCCTCAAATGAAATTATCGTATGTATATACAACATGAAACGAATAATGGTATGAAATAAAATGGAATTACAGAAGCTTATATATAAAATATATATCATTAATATCATATTTAATTACAGTGCCATCATAATGGCCACCATGAGAGGCGGTAAGATGTTTTTGAACAATCATCGTTTCGTGAGGCGTTAGTTTGCCATCCACAGAAACATTATGTTCATCATCCATTAGATGGAGTTGTGTGTATGTGTAGTTTGAATCCTTCTTATAACAACATCTTAGTATATTTAGGATACTGGTGTTGTTACAAAAGAAAGTAAATAAAAAGATTTTGGGGGTTGAAGAGGCAAAATAAATGAAAATAATTTAAGAGAAATCGTTACCTTTAATTTAGGTAACTCACTTTGGTTGGAACCAAAGGACTTCTTGAAATGCTTTCTGCCTAAGGGGAAGCTTCAAGGAGGAGGAGAGGGATGTGGGGAGCTTAGTTGGGCAGAGTTTGGACGAGCCAAGTGGCTTTAGAGGTGTGGGGAAATGAGAAGGAGGAGTGCCCTTTTATAAGAGGGGTGAGGGGCACCTTTGGAAAAGCTAGAAATATTAATTTATAATAAATTCATATTCGGTTTCCAATGGCTCCAAAGTTGACTATTCAAAGTTTGAGGTGGGGATAGGTCGAAAACAACTCATCCAATAGAATTTAGACAGGTTTGGGTACTTATATTAACCTTATCTTTAAGTATTAACTCTAAGTTAATTAGTTTCACTTTTACAATGTCTCTTTGTATTTTTATATAATATGGTTAATAAACTTACTATATACATCCAAGAGACCCCCAGGTGGTCCATTAATGATTAACCTATCATAATATAAGTCTCTTGGCCGAACCTTATATTTTTAGGAATTTAATATCAATTAATAATATAATATTTGTTTTAAGAACTCTTTTATGTCAATTTTGACACTATTCAATAGTTGATTTTTGTGAAACTCATAACAGATTGATTACTTCGAACAAAGTCCATTAAATCAATCCTAATATATCATATTAGCCTAGAAAATTAGTTTAATTCATTAAAAGTTTCATATTATATTTATTTGGGTATTTATAATATCAATTATTTTAATTTTTTACTATTATAGTAATTACTGCATCATCATTGTGTCAAAAATAAAATACATTATTTAATGTCTAAAAATTATAAATAAAATATCATTATGTAGGAAATCTTGTTATCTTTCTAATGAATATTTATAATCGAAAATCCAACATGTATAACCCTATGTAAAAATTGTTCTTCTAAAAGATGTAAGCTTATGCCATTTTTATTTTTATTTTAGCTTTATTAATATAATGTGTCATTATCACTTACAAGTGGATCCATGGGGTCCCAAAATAGACCCAAAGATGCCCATGGTCGACCATGTATCAACCAATAGGGTTAAGACACGTTTTAGGGTAATTTAGTATTATTATAATATTATTTTTTAACCCTTATTTACCGGATTTACCCTTAACCATGGTAAATAAAATATTTACCGCAGTAATTATTCAAAATGTCTAAAAATAAAAGTTACCTATTTACACAATTTGAACATCCTGATTCCAAATATGGAATCCATTTTCCTAAATTCAAAACACAGAAGTGGCAGAAATTAATTTAAAATTAATTCCCGCTGTCAAAACAAAAAGCGTGTTTTAAGAGATAATAACTATCAAAAGATTGACACTTGTTTATGTTTGGTTTAATTGTAAAATTATGTCCAATGACCAACATTATATTAAATGGTAAAAATATATTCTAAATATAATTTAAAACCACTCAAATTCATAATTTATCAATATTAATTCTTTTGATTAAAAAAGTTGTTTTTAATTAAAATTTAGTAATTTTCACTATTCATCAAAATATAAAAGTTATCCGAAATGCACCAAAATTTCACCCTAGGCTAATTTTGATATTCCGAATCCCAAAATGAAGTCCATTTTCAAATATAAAATATATATAATTTCAAAAAGTAGTTATTACTATTCATAACGGTTAGTTTAATTGGTTGTTAGAACTCGGTGTTGCGTACAACACACGCTATCACATTATTCAAAGAGAAGCGTACCGTAGAAGCTTGGGATGTTTCATTTTAAATTTTTGATGTCTCCATTTAGTAAAAAAGTTTAAAATATTTTATTTAAAAAGGTTTCACTATCAAAAGTTGATAAAAGTGCAATACTGAAAATGAATCTGTTCTTGCATTATGACTAAGAAACTCATAATATGGATTCTAAAATTATAAAGTTTAAAATTTAGTTAATACTATTCATGACCTCTTTTAATGGATTTTTTTTTGGTAAGTCATGGTGCAATTGAACTCGGTGTTGCGTGTAGTGCAAGTTATTAAATTATTTTGAAGAAATAACACACTATGAAATCTTGGGGTGTTACATCAACTGTGTCTCTCTTATTTTCAAAATTAAATTCACCGAAGCAGTAAAATTAGGTTTTATGTGAATTTTCAAATGCTCCTAGGAGGTGGGTAAAAGAAGGTAAAAAGTTCAATAATATTATATATATATATATATAAACTTATTATAAAATGACTCCAATTAATTTAACTAAACTTATATAGGTATTATGTATCTATTTTTACCTAATATAAATTTAAATAATGTAACTAATTATTTAAATAAAAAGTTGGTTTTAACCAATAACGCGTTGTTTTTCAATATTCATCAAAAATTAAATGTTTTCAGAAAATTACCAAAAATTTAACCTAAGCTAATTTCGATATTCCAAATTAAAAAATGAAGTCAATGTTTACAAATAAAATTTATAAAATTTCAAAAAGTGGGTATTACTATTCATAACGGCTTGTTTGATTGGTCGCGGTGTGTTAGAATCTCGAAGTTGCATACAATACAAGTTATTACATTATTCAAAAGGAAACGTACCGTGGAAGCTTGGGGTGTTACAGTTGTGTCATCATATGAGAGTCTCTGTTATTCTGAGAGTATGTATCCCTTGGAAAACTGTCAAAATAATATGTTTCATAGGAATGTGTTTATATGATTCCTTTCCTTCTGTTGTTTCTCACCCGAAGAAACAAGGTGTGATGTGTGTGCATCTTCTAAGACCTTGTTTCATTGACCTGTTGGGTTAATGTAATGTTTTTTTGTAATGTGTTATGTCTTGGTTAACTTATCGGGGATTGTGGTGCAGTTTTTTGTACCAATGAATGATGAATTTATGTTCATGTGGTTTCCAAAGCCTAACTACGGGGCTGAAGATGCTTCAATCATTTGCGCTCCAGCCATAATTCCCAGAGAGAAGCTGGCACGTAATCTGGGAAAATACAAGGGACGTTCAAATCCTTGTAAAATTTCTTATCCTAAGTATTAATGATAGGATGAATTTAAACCTATAGTGTCATCATCTTGTTCTAGCTTTTCCCATTTTGTGGTAGAGGTGGGAGGACATCGTTTCCATGTCATAGCCTAAGTTCATACTTTCCCTATATGGTTTCAACTGGGTATTTAGAGAATGGTTTGATGTTTCTCAAGATAGGTTGAGCACATGGTTTGTGATTGGTTAGTAGTGACCATGCCCCAAAAACCCATGTAGATAGAAGTAATTAACACATCTAGCGCAAAGTTTCCCAAACTGTGCGGACTAACCATTCGGTCGTCCCAACTCTTTAAATGATGGGGTCTTTCTGTACCGGCCCGTACTGGTTAGTTAAGATGGTTGGTTCTTATAATGGGGAGACCCACTCGGATTCTTATATATGTTCTTTTGTAAAGGTCTGATGGAAGTCTACCCATTTAACCGGGGAGTCCGTTCAGGCCTCCCCCTATTGGTGTCCTGAATCTGTCTCAAGAAAATATAAGTTGTCTATTATGGTGGGGAGCCAATTTGTGTCTCCCCATACTATTATCTTAGATTGGTCCTTATACTTGTCCTAGTGAGAGGTAGTCTCGGTCGGAGCTATCTAACTACCAACATCTTCCTAGGGTAAAAATTGGGTTTGGAGAGTTCTCAATGGTTTTGTTAAAGTAAAGTGTAACCTTGTTATTTTTTGTTGTTCGTCTGGGTAGATTAATTGAGTATTGTTCATATAGTGTTTTAGGAGTTTCCTTTTGGGGTTAATGTCTGACTGTTCTTGATAATTTCAGGAAATTGATGTATGTTTTGGTTTGCGAGAGTATTCTATAATTAATTGATCACTGGATGTTGTTTTCCCTTTTAATGGTGACCGAACATGGCGAAATAGTACATTTATGGTTGATCAGTTGGGTTTGTTTTTTTTTTCTTTTGGCCTTATTGTGACTTTTCGAGGGCGGAATTTTTTATGGTGGGGATAATTGTAACATCCATGAATTATTTTAAAGGCATTTTTAATTTAATTTTCATCCTTGCTTTGTTATGGGGGTTTTCCATGCATTTTGGTGGTAATTGTGGGTTTTCAAAATTTGGGCCAAACTTTGAGCTCATTTCCGGATTTAAAAATAAATTTTGTTTCTTTTATAACTCCTTCATTTTTCAACATTTTACGCACATTCCACTTCCCAATTAGTATAACATAGTATATTAAAACCACCATATCCATTTGAAACTCATATGAATCTATAATAATGATAGATTTGGGTTTTTTATTAAGGTGTAGGGAACGCCAAAAATCCCATTTCTTGATTTAAATTTGTTTATTAATTCTTTAATATCTCATTTAATTTATTATTTTTTTCGGTGATTCTAACTCTCACCCGATCCCACTTACCCATGGTGCGCCTCTAGTCTTTCCTCCCACAATTTTGAGCTAAGTTGAATCGCAATGACGGGCGAAACTTCTATGGATTTCACAAATCACCCAGATTTGAATATGTAAATTGATCCTTTAATAAATCCATATATTTTTGTTCTTTTTCTCCCATTATAGTTCTTACATACCTCATCATCCTTAGGCGACCATCAATTTAATTTATGGTTGTTTTGAAATTTAGATACTAGTGTATTTGGGTGCTTTTCTTCATGATTTATTTGGGTAAGTGTTTCTCTCTCCATTTACCTCCTTCTCATTAGGGTTTCCTCCCTCTTTCATGAATTTATTGAGTGTAAAGAAGTTGGGGGGTCATACCTAGGGTTTGATTTGGGGCCTTTTTAGTGAAATATTATGGTTTTGGGTTGGTTTTCACTTCCTTCTTGTGCGGCGGAGTTGCGGTTGTGGTTTCAAACCTAGATTCATGGGTTTTGACTCAAAATGTGGGTGGTTCCATGTGTAGGAAATTTATGAACAGTTAGCTCTCTTGATTTACTGGTTTTAATGCTACTTATATGCTTTCTTTGGTGTGAAAACCGTTTTTGCGGGATTTTTTAAGCGTTTAATTTTATAGTTGCAATATGGCTTGAAATTTAGTGCTTTTCATGGGTGAATCTTGGCGTAATTTTTGGGTGTATTTTATAATACATGAAAGTGAATTATTGGTGTTTAAAGGGGATTCCAATTCTAGTTTGTTAATGCCTTAGTGTCATGTGGGAATTGAAATGGGGTATTTTAATGGGTTCAAGGTGTAAACCCATGTTTTATTTCATGGAAGTGATTTATGAAAACATGTGTTTTCATGTGTGTCTTTTGTGGTGATAATTGAGGCATTTTAATAAAACTTGATGTTAGTTTAATAACATTTTTTAGGGATTTAGATTATGTTATGGATTGGTATTTGTATGATTTTGGAATTGAATAAGGGATTTGAAATTGGTTTTTTGTGCGAAGTATAGTTACACAACTTTGGTTTGTTTTATGAAAATTTTAAACATTTTGTTTGGTTAAACAAAGTGGGAATGGGTGTATATGTATTGTTTGGTGGTTTTGTTCACCTAATATGGGATTTTAAATGGTAAGTTGGTTATTTAAAATATCAAATAATTTTTTAGAATTTTTTATAAAGTGCTGAAATATTTTAGCAAATGGAAAGAGGGCTGTGAAACATGGTTGTGGTCTATTTTTTGTGAGTGTCTTGTGAAAAATGAATTTTGTTGATGATAGAAGTAATATATGATATTTGAGTTGGCTATTATGTGAGTTAGAATTTCTTGGAATGGTTTTATAAAAATTTTTAAAGGATTTTTGGAACTGTTAAAGAAATGTGAAAAGTGTAGTGGGCTATTTTTGGTGTGAGTATTATTTAAAAATTAATTTGAATGAAAAAGTGGATTTTGTGACTTATGTTATGTACAAGTGGGATTTTTGGAGAACTTGTGATGTGAAAGTTATATTTTCATGTGAAAATTATATTTCTTAACTTGTTGAACTTGTTTGAGCACAAGGGGAATCCCAAGTATCTTGGTGGGTGGACGTGTAATAGTATACTAGTAATTATATGTGGTTTGGTCTCGGTTTCACATACCAAGATTGATTCTTACAACAAAAACTAAAATATGATGATGATGATGATTCGGGACAACTAGGTTATGGGTATTTTACCTACTACTGGCTCGGGCATGAGAACAGATGTAACAACCCAATATTTTATGATAAGTATTCTCTTTAATTTATTTGATGTCATGTGTTTTATGCTACAACAATATTATCTTGTGCTATACGCCACACTTTATTAGCTTGAAGTATACACAACACAATTCTGGGATCGTGTTATACACAATTTCAAGTTCATTTGATAGAAGTTATTCTACGCAACATTGAGTGTATATATATATATATTCAATGTATAAATGAAAAATGGTTGGATTATATTATAATGAAACAAAAAAGGAGTCTTGCACTATACGCAACCCTGACTTGGCTTGCATTACACGCAATCACGACCTTCTTCGCTAGCGTGTGTTGTACGCAATACCAGGTTTTACTAAACAACGATATGTTATTATAATATTATTACGAAGTAGTTGTTATGAATAGTATTAACTAAATTTTTAAATTTATAACATTATTATTCATCTTACACATTTTCTACAACATGGTATAAGAACAAAATAAATTTTTCGGGTAAAATAAGTATTTTTCAAAAAATGCAGTTTTGACGCCTTTTGATGGCACATCCACTTTAAATCTAGTTTTTGACATGTTTATAAGTTCAATTTTATAAAATAAAATTATTCTTTAGAATCAGTATATAAAATTCTACCTTGGATAAAGTTTTTGTATTATTTTGATAAATTTCATATTTTAATGAATAGTAAAAACACGTTATATTTTAATTAAAAACAACTTTTTCCATCATAATAACTTATGTGGTTAAATTATAATATTTAATGGTTTTAAAGTATAAATATAATATATTTTTACAATTTCATATAATTTATTTCATTATCATTGATTTTACCTTGAATTCGTAGGTTAAATCGATTCAATCTTTTGCAATGTTTTAAAGAAAAACCCGTTTTCTTTCGACAACATGATTAATTTTAATTTAATTTCTGAAAATTTTGTGTATTGAATTTGGAAAAATGGATACCATATTTGGAATTAGTGGGTCCAAATTATGTTAATAAGCTACTTTATATTTTTGGGAATTATGAATAGTAACTACGGTAAATTTTATTTACCATAGTTAAAGGTAAATCGGGAAATTAAGGGTAAATATAATATTATAAAATTATCCTAACACATGCCAAAATTATATTGGATGTCTAAAAGTAGACCTAGATAACCTAAGGGTCGGATTAGATTCATTTAATGGACTTTTGACCATGAAAATAATTTAATTATTATTAAAACCAAAGAAAGTGACAACATGTCACTCTCTTAAATCTTATAAGTATAATAATTTTAATTTAGTGATAAACATCATAAAACGTCGAACATGAATAGTCTCCAGAAATATAATAAATTTATCTACATCATGATAATTTATTTATAATTTTTAGGGATTAAATAATTGTCATTAATGGTGATACATTAATGATACAGAAATTATTTATAAAGTGAAAAATTAGTAATATTGTTTTTATTGAAATAATAATACACATTAAGAGGCCCAAAAACCTGACCAAAATTATTTTTAGTGTATATCTACACCTTAAGCATCCAATGACCTAATATATAACTGTTTGGAGCCTTATAAAAGTGATTATGACACTTATATTATTTTATTTTAAATAATGTCAAAGTTGTCACCTTCAGAATTTAATAAATATAACAATTTACATATTGTGATTTTAAGATGATAAATTAGAGTAAAATTATTATTGTGAAAGGTAATAGATTTATCTTCATCATAGGATTTTAGTTTTAATTTTTATGCAAAAATAAGTCTAATAAATAATTATAAAAAAATGTTTTAGTAATTATTATATTAAGAGATAAACCAAATAAATGGTTTTAAAAAATAATAAAATAAATATTATATCAACTATTTAATGTGATCCACTAATTTTATAGATACATATGTCCTTTTATGAATCTATTAAAGCTTTTATTTAGAACATAACTTCTATATATATTTTATTTAAATTCAAATAAATGAATAGTATCAAAATTGACACTATTGTTATTTTATAAAAATAACATATTATAAAATTGTTTAAAAATCACAAAAATATTTAAAAATTATAAATTTAAATTTATATGGTCTATAATTTAATAAAGTAACCAATTATGGAAAATTCACAAAAAATAAGTAATTATCTGTTATAATGTAAAATTTAGAATTTTATTACCACAAATAAACTTAAATAAAGTAAATAAGGATAAATCAAAATGATAAGGATTAAAATAAGATCCAAACATATCTAAATTTGATTGGTTGATGATATTACAACCCTATCTCATATAATCTTCTAATATGAGTCATTTTTGGGTGTTTTTAAGTGGGGTTAGATATATTGTAAATTAATATTTTTAAGAATTCCAAAGGAGCCCCTCTCCTCCCTTATAAAATGGAACCTCCTCCCTCTCTTCCTCACACCACTTTGAGCCTCCAAGTTCGGCCAGCCCCTGCCAAATTCACTTTTAAACTTCCCTAGAAACATCCTAGAGGTTCTGGTCCTCTTCAAAGACCAATCTTAGTGCCCTAAGAGGAGGTTTAAAAAAGGCGTGTTGAAAGAAGAGGTAATATCCGTTACCGATTCTTTCAAGTTTATTTCTTCTTCTACTACTTCTTATTTAGTTGTTTCATTATGAAGTAATAAAATCAGTATCAATCATATACTGATATGTTATTATAAGTATGAAACAACCCTATTTCACTCTCTATCCATCATACGGAAAACAAAATCACCGCACGTGCGTACGTACGGAATACCGTCTCTACGCCGTGGTGTAATCTATTTTCCACCATCACCTTACTTGGATGGGTATAATGGTGTAAATAATGACAATATATGATTATTGTAAAGTGATATTGATTCTTAAATAGTATACATACACTCCAATATAATTCCACGATCACGGGAATGATATCATCACTCGTGCGTACGTACGGACTACCGTCTCCATGAACACGATGAGATTCATTTTCCATGATTAACCATTAATGAATGATTATAAAGTATATATAAGGAATAATAATGAAATATATGGAATAATAATTCTACTATATTTATGTATATATATATGTATGTCATCTATTTAATTTCATTCAACTCAATAAGGAAACGAAAACAGCGTTCATGCGTATGTACGACCTACCGTCTCCATGAACGGTGTATTTATTTCCATTTATCGATCTATTATATATATATGTATATTATGAATATATATTATATATAAATAATGTTTTATATTCTGGAATTAAGTAATCATGATCTAAGTAATCATATTAATAATTACAAGTCAATACACGGACGACAAACGAAACGATTTTAACCAAAACGCTCTTTAACATGGAATTTACAAAGGAACGGGTAATATAAAGTCATAAGTGAACCATATATGATATCATAACAATGAATATGATTATTTAATAAGTCAATAACATTATTTAAATCATTATACAGGAGGTTCGGACACTTACGAAGCAAATCGGACGTAATGTAAGGGATAATGTTTCAAATCTCATTTTTATCCGAGATTGCTTATTCGTAAGTATTTACTGGGGTTATTTCTATCATCCATGTCCAAGTTTTATAAAATTGTTTTCATGTTTTTTTAAATTCCTTTTTCCCATTTTGACTATTACTACATGGTATGTATGGAATCTTACTATTACGAGGTTCTTTTTGACTTTTCCGGCAAAAGTACGAGAAGAATGTTTTTTTAACTTATACGGCACGAACGGATTTTTACGGTTTTATAAAGCCTTATTTGAATGAAGAATCCTTCAAAATATTTCATGAATATTTTAAACAAAATCTATTTCTTTTAAAATATCATGAATGTTTGTGAAAAGAAAATTGTTTTGATGATAAAAGGATATTTTCCTAAATAATTCATTTCCAGTGTTTTATCAAAACCATTTTTCAACTAAGATGTCATTATTTCTTATGTGTATGTTTCAAATATAATGTCTATATGATTTACATGGTTTCACTTTTCTTATTATGAAATGATATGAATTTCTTTTATATGGACTATGTGAATATGTGATGATGTTTATGAAACCCATTTTATTCGTTGGGTTATTATGAATGATGTATGTTTATTTTGTGGCACAAGTAAGAATGATTTAATTATGAGATGGGAGGGACCTATATCTCCATCCAATTCATTGGGTAAAGATTTATATCTCATGAGATAGACATGGAAAGAACGGAATGTTAAACTGGTTCAGTAATACAGGACTGGAATGAGGAGTGAACTCGATTCAGAAAGGGACTTTGTCCACTAAGATGGTCTTGGCAGCAATGCCTTGGCTACTATGGAAATCATATCATGTTCTTAATGGTTGCCACAATTACATGTTTTATTCCCATTCTATTTTATCATTATTAATGTTTCTTTATAATATATTCCTTACGCACTTCCATGTTTTATGTCATTACTCAAGCTTTTGATTTTTAAACATTATGTTCATGTTTTTAAGTTCAAATGTATATGGTATGTTTTATTTTATCTATCCTTACCCTTAATGAGCATTTGAGCTCACCCTTTTTATGTTTTCTTTTCCCCAGGATATAAAGAAAGGTTTTAGGTATGAAAAAAAGGGGAAGATCTTTATGGGAGATTTTGAAGATCTTTTACCGTGATTAGAAGATTATGTTCCAAGATTCCAAAGACAATAAACTATTACGGTCCTTGTGTGTCTATTTTTGTTATGTATTAATTATTCCTCTAAAGTAATGTAATGTCCATGTACATCAAGCCTTTGGTCTCTACAGTTGGTATCAGAGGAAAGGTTTAGTCAAACTATGGAAACTATGATGCGAAAACGTTAGTGAGATCCCTAGAGATATTTCTAAGGTATGTCTAGGGATGTCCCTAAGGATAAGTTTATGTATAAGATATAGTCCTAGAACTACGGTAACGATCTTAGAATTTAGCCTAATATGTTATATATTGAAGGTAATCCCCCTTTACTATGTTGATTTCCCTAGCATGATTTTTTCCTCTCAATCTATTTTTTTTGGATTTTAGAAAATGGCTGGAAATAGGAAGATTCACGATAGTGGAGGATATGACAGACAATGGAATGATATTCTTCATGAGCATCCAAATGAAACGGGATTTGGAAGTCCAAACATTGTTATTATGCCTAATCATAAATCTCATAATATTATCAATAATCTCAACTTTGGTAAGTTTCCCGACTCAGATAATAAGAGAAAGATAGAGTTTTGTGATGATCATAGAGGAAAGAAAGTTCAATTTCCCCTATGTAAATCATGTGGGAAGAGGAATCATGGAGATTGTTTCAAAGGAACTGGAAGATTCTTTGGGTGTGGGAAAGAAGGACACAAAGCCATTAAGTGCAAAGGAAAAGGTTCAGTTAATACCATGGACAAGGATAATGGTATTGCTATGACATCAACAATGATTAGATGTTTTAAATGTGGAATGTATGGGCATTATGCAAACCAATTCCCTAAGGGAAAATCTCATGAAGAGAATCAGCATGGTCATATGAGTAGTATTTATGTGGATGATGATGAGAAGACTCCAAATGAAATATGAGATGAAAGAAATGATGAAGCTCAGTCAGTGGTTTAAGAAGTTGGTGGAATGATTGTATGTTTATAAAGAATAATGTCTGGTGCTATGGAATAAAGAATCATCTAAGGGTTGTTACATTATTGTCTTTCCTAAATTATTTGAAAGTATATGTTGAATGGTACCAGTAACCATGGAAGGTTATTCAGATATTTTTGGAAAGTAGATGATATGCTCATAATGAAGGAATTAGAAGATAATCAGATGTTTGATTGTATACCTGAGATCATGATTGATATAAGGACTAAGTAATATCATGGTTTGAGTATATAGAATTTTGAGGATTTTGGTATGTGGAAAATGTTAACTTTTAACTACATTCATGTTTTCACTAAGGTTCAATGGGTATTCATTTTTCAAGAGAATACATGATTAAGGCCTTCGAATGTTTGGAATATGACCAACAAGAAATATCTTATGATATATGGGGATCAATGATGGTATTAACTTGCTTGTTATATGAAATCTCTGGTAATCGTTTTCACTATATTATGAGAGTGGACTGCAGTATTATGGATAATCCTAAATATTGGAATGGATTATGTTGTACATAAGTTAGTATTGTATAAGGATAGAAGTTTTTTTTCGATATTATTGATGGGATGTTATAGTTATGTAGTTTTTGAAAAAGGACAACCTGCAGGACGAGCGACAACCCATCGCATCGGACAAGGCTGTGGGAATCTAACCCACAACCGAAGTGCGACTGGCCTTTATCGCCTACCACTGGCATACAGGATGTCCATTTTTAGTAGAAACTAGTTTTATTATATTAAGCAGTATGATATATGAAGTATAAGTCCATTTTAGGAACCATATATGATTAATCTCACTATAGATGGACTTATGTATTTTTGATAACTTTTATAACCTTTTTTTGAGATAGATGGAATGACCCATAATTATATCACACGAGCTGCTAACACTTCACGAATGAAAAATTCAACTTCGTTTCTTTATGAGATGAAGTGGAAATTTTCCAAAGAACAAACAACGGTGAGACTGTACCAAAATCACGAAAGTATTTCTTCTATTTCCAATTTCATAAACTTTAGGGAAATGATCTTGAAAACCAAAAATGTTTTCCTAGTTCCCTTATATCTGTTGAATCAGATGGTACCTTAGATCATCACAAATTTATGGCTTTGTTATTAATGGCTTTTTCATAGCCATGTTCTCTACCACTCTCCATCAGAACTTGACAGTTAGATTTTTCTTCCATATCCATATTTTCACCTATATTGTCCTACATGGAAACCCAGTGATGAGTTAATTTGGGTAACCGTTACATTTCATACTTTAGTTTTTAAAGCCATGTTTTGGTATTCCTTTTTACGATGTGGGTTTCTATGAATAGTAAACTATTTATAACCTCGACAAATTTCGAGGGCGAAATTCATTTTAAGGGGGTAGAATGTAACAACCAGATATTTTACGATAAGTATTCTCTTTAATTTATTTGATATCATGTGTTTTATGCTACAACAATATTATCTTGTGCTATACGCCACACTGTATTAGCTTGAAGTATACACAACACAATTCTTGGATCATGTTATACACAATTTCAAGTTCATTTGATAGAAGTTATTCTACGCAACATTGATTGTATATATATATATATTCAATGTATAAATGAAAATTGGTTGGATTCTATTATAACGAAACAACAAAGGATTCTTTCACTATACGCAACCCTGACTTGGCTTGCATTACACGCAATCGTGACCTTCTTTGATAGCGTGTGTTGTACGCAATACCGAGTTTTACTAAACAACGATATGTTATTATAATATTATTATGAACTAGCAGTTATGAATAGTATTAACTAAATTTTGAAATTTATAACATTATTATTCATCTTACACATTTTCTAGAACATGGTATAAGAACAAAATAAATTTTTCGGGTAAAATAAGTATTTTTCAAAAAATGCAGTTTTTCCGCCTTTTGATGGCGCACCCACTTTAAATCTAGTTTTTGACTTGTTTATAAGTTCAATTTTATAAAATAAAATTTTTCTTTAAAATCAGGACATAAAATATTACCTTGGATAAAGTTTTCATATTATTCTGATAACTTTCATATTTTAATGAATAGTAAAAACACCTTATATTTTAATTAAAAACAACTTTTTTCATCGTAATAACTTATGTGGGTAAGTTATAATATTTAATGGTTTTTAAGTATAAATAGAATATATTTTTACCATTTAATATAATGTATGTCATTATCGTTGATTTTACCTTGAATTCATAGGTTAAATCAATTCAATCTTTTGCAATGTTTTAAAGAAAAACCCGCTTTCTTTCGACAACGGGATTAATTTTAATTTAATTTCTGAAACTTGTGTGTATTGAATTTGGAAAAATGGATTCCATATTTGGAATCTGTGGGTCCAAATTATGTTAATATGCTACTTTTTATTTTTGGGAATTATGAATAGTAACTACGGTAAATTTTATTTACCATAGTTAATGGTAAATCGGGTAATTAAGGGTAAATATTATATTATAAAATTACCCTAACGCATGTAAAAATTCTATTGGATGGATAAAAGTAGACCCATATAACCTAAGGGTCGGATTAGATTCATTTTATGGACTTTTGACGATGAAAATAATTTAATTATTAGTAAAACCAAAGAAAGTGACAACATGTCACTCTCTTAAATCTTATAAGTATAATAATTTTAATTTAGTTATAAACATCATAAAACTTCGAAAATGAATATTATCCAGAAATATAATAACATTATCTACATCATGATAATTTATTTAGAATTTTTAAGGATTATATAATTTCTATTAATGGTGATACATTAATGATACCGAAATTATTTATCAAGTGAAAAATCAGTAATATAGTTTTTATTGAAATAATAATACCTATTAAAAGGCCCAAAAACATGACCAAAACTTATTTTTAGTGTATATCTACACCTTAACCATCCAATGACCTAATATATAACCGTTGTGAGCCTTATAAAAGTGATTATGACACTTATATTATTTTATTTTAAATGATGCCAAAGATGTCACCTTCATAATTTAGTAAATATAAAAATTTAAATATTGTTATTTTAAGATCATAAATTCGAGTACAAGTATTATTGTGAACGTTAATAGATTTATCTTCATCATAGGATTTTATTTTTAATTTTTATGCAATAAATAAGTATATTAAAGAATTATACAATAATGTTTTAGAAATTATTTTATTAAGAGATAAACCAAATAAATGGTTTTAAAAAATAATAAAATAAATTTTATATGAACTATTTAATGTGATACACTAATTTTATAGATACATATTACCTTTTATGAATCTATTAAACCTTTTATTTCGAACATATCTTCTATATATATTTTATTTAAATTCAAATAAATGAATAGTGTCAAATTTGACACTATGGTTATTTTATAAAAATAACATATTATAAAATTGTTTAAAAATCACAAAAAATTTTAAAAATTATAAATTTATATTTATATGGTCTATAATGTTATAAAGTAACCAATTATGGGAAATTTACAACAAATAAGTAATTATTTGTTATAATTTAAAATTTAGAATTTTATTACCACAAATAAACTTAAATAGATTAAATAAGGATAAATCAAAATGATAAGGTTTAAAATAAGGTCCAAACATGTCTAAATTTTATTGGTTGATGATATTAAAACCCTATCTCATATAATCTTAGATTATGAGTCATTTTTGGATGTTTTTAAGTGGGGTTAGATTTATTATAAATTAATTTTTTTGAGAATTCCAAAGGTGCCCCTCTCCTCCCTTATAAAAAGGAACCTCCTCCCTCTGTTACTCACACCACTTTGAGCCTTAAAACTCGGCCAAACCCTACCCATTTCACTTCTACACTTCCTTAGAAACATCCTATAGGTTATGGTTTTCTTCAAAGACCAATATTAGTGCCCTAAGAGGAGGTTTCAAAAAGGCGTGTCGAAAGAAGATGTAATATCCGTTACCGATTCTTTCAACTTTATTTCTTCTTCTACTTCTTCTTCTTTAGTTGTTTCATTATGAAGTAATAACATTAGTATCACTAATATACGGATATGTTATTATAAGTATGAAAAAAACCCTATTTCACCATCTATCCATCCTACGGAAAATGAAATCACCACGCGTGCGTACGTACGAAATACCGTCTCCATGTCGTGGTGTAATATATCTTCCACCATCACCTTACTTGGATGGGTATAATGGTGTAAATAATGACTATATATGATTATTGTAAAGTGATATTGATTATAAAATATTATACATACACTCCAATACAATTCCACGATCACGGGAATGATATCATCGCTCGTGCGTACGTACGGACTACCGTCTCCACGAACGCGATGAGATTCATTTTCCATGATTAACCATTCAAGAATGATTATAAAGTATATATAAGTAATAATAATGAAATATATGGAATAATAATGCTACTGGATTTATGTATATATATATATATGTATGTCATCTATTTAATTTCATTCAACTTAATAAGGAAACGAAAACAGCGTTCATGCGTACGTACGGCCTACCGTCTCCATGAACGGTGTATTTCCTTCCATTTATCGATATATTATATATATGTATATTCTGAATATATATTATATATAAATCAAGTTTTATATTCTATAATTATGTAATCATGATCTAAGTAATCATATGAATAATTACAAGTCAAAACACGGACGACAAATGAAACGATTTTAACCAAAACGCTCTTTAACATGGAATTTACAAAAGAACGGGTAATATAAAGTCATAAGTGAACCATATATGATATCATAACTATGAATATGATTATATAATAAGTCAATAACATTATTTAAATCATTATACAGGAGGTTTGGACACTTACGAAGCAAATCAGACCTAAGGTAAGGGATAATATTGCAAATCTCATTTTTATCCGAGATTGCTTATTCGTAAGTATTTACTAGGGTTATTTCTATCATCCATGTCCATGTTTTGTAAAAGTGTTTTCATGTATGTTTAAAGCCCTTTTTACCAATTTTTGAATTTTACTACATGGTATGTATGGAATCTTACTATTACGAGGTACTTTTTGACTTTTCCGGAAAAAGTACGAGAAGAATGTTTTTTTTAACTTATACGGCACGAACCGATTTTTACGGTTTTATAAAGCCATTTTTGCAGGAAGCTTCCTTCAAAAGATTTCATGACTATTTTCAAAAAAATCTCTTTCTTTTAAAATATCACTACAGTTTGTGAAAAGAAAATGATTTTGAAGATGAAAGGATATTTTCCTAAAGAATTCATTTCAAGTGTTTTATCAAAACCATTTTTCAACTAAGATGACATTATTTTTTATGTGTATGTTTCAAGTATAATGTCTTTATGTTTTAAATGGTTTCACTTTTCTTATTATGAAATTATATCCATTTCTTTTATATGGATTATGTTATGATGGGATGATGTTTATGAAACCCATTTTATTCGTTGGGTTATTATGAATGATGTATGTTTATTTTGTGGAACAAGTAAGAATGATTTCATTATGAGATGGGTGGGACCTATATCTCCCTCCAATGCATTGGGTAAAAATTTATATCTCATGAGATAGACATGGATAGAACGACAAGTTAAACCGGTTCAGTAATACAGGACTGGAACGAGGAGTGAACTCGATTCAGAAAGGGACTTTGTCCACTAAGATTCTCTTGGAAGAAATGCCTTGGCTACTATGGAAATAATATCATGTGCTTAATGGTTTCCATAATTACATGTTTTATTCCCATGTTATTTAATCATTATTAATGTTTCATTATGATATATTCCTTATGTACTTCCATGTTTTATGTCATTGCTCAAGCTTTTGATGTTTAAACATTATGTTCATGTTTTTATGTTCAAATGTATATGGTATGTTTTGTTTTATCCATGTTTACCCTTACTGAGCATTTGAGCTCACCCTTTTTATGTTTTTTCCCCAGGATATAAAGAAAGGTTTTAGGTATGAATAAAAGGGGAAGATCTTTATAGGAGATGTTGAAGATCTTTCACCACTATTAGAAGATTATGTTCCAAGTTTCCAAAGACAATAAACTATTACAGTCATTGTGTGTTTGTTTTTGTTATGTATTAAGTATTCCGCTAAAGTAATGTAATGTCCATGTACGTCATGCCTTGGGTATCTACAATAGATATGGTGATGGTTACTCTCACCGAGATACGAGGTACCTTAGACCCACAATGAGCTAGTGCGCACGGGTTATTTCTTAATTCTTGTGCTCATTGGGTACTTTGTTCTTACCATTAGCATATGTTATAGTTGTCTTGGAAATTCAGTAGTGTAGACATTATTTTTAAAATTGTTGAGTCTTAATGATAGTCCACCTAAATAATGTTTTAATTTCTATGTTTCCTCTTTTAGAAATTGTAACTAGCATATCCTATTTATTAAAACTTTCAAGAATTTAATATTTGAATTTTTATCACATGATATATCTTAGTGGTGGTATACTACAGGGAATTTTCTTAGACCCTACTTAAACCCTTGGGAATAAGTATAATTGGTTAGTTTTCTTATCGCAGTTTGGGTACAGTTTTTAGTGCCAGTGGTTCGGGTTTCTAGCAGCCCCTTTGTGGTGAAGTCTTGTGGATATGGATTGAGGGCGGTTCCCCTTGCCATGAGTGTTCATGGGATATTTAATTTTGGTTTTTTAACTTTGTTATAGTCTTTTTGAGTTGTTTTAGACAATTATATTATGTTATGAATTTTTTTAAAACATTGTTTGGATTTAAAAATCCAGATTCTTGTTAATGGATTCATTTGTTGTTTTATGTTTATAAACACGGGTAAATCATTCCCAGTTATCGTTTTATGATAACCGGTAACTTGTGCCAGCCCATGGGGATCGGGAACGCCCTTCAGACCTTATCACAGGCTGTGTTTGGCACCAGTTTTGGTGGCGACCATATTTGGTTCGTGATAGATCTAGCCATATGTTACATGAATAAGGGGAAAACTCAACAAAACTATGTGTTTGACCAACCCTTTTTGGGACAATTACTTTTATATAGGAAGCCCTTGATAAAGTTTTCTGGTTGAACTGACTATATTGCATCAACAGTAGTAGCCCTCGATAAACTTGGTGTAATATTATATGTAATAGTTGAGGAAATCCAATGTCTGGATTTCAAAATTTGGGAGTCCACTCAACAGATCAGGGAGCAGCAAGCCCACATTTGGAAAAGACCTCCCTACCTAAATAACTTCAAATATATTGAACAACCCTTTTGGGATTATGCGAATGGGAATATGTATCCTTTATAGTAGAATGTTATGGAAATTGGATATTCTGAGTTCAATGGTGTGGGACATTGGGACTTGATAAAATAGTGGGAGACTTAATAAAATTAATTTATTCTTTCTCATATAATGTAATCAAGAATGTACTAATGATATGGTCTTTTAATTTTAGAATAAAAAGATAAACTCTTCACCCACACTATCCCTGCAATCAATTCTGGATAAATATAACATCCTCACTGGCATTAACCTCCAGGAATAGTTTCGAAGCTTTTGGGTTATTCTACACCATGACCAAAAGTCTTACATGCTCGAGTTAGCATTGATTTTTCTTCCCTCCCAGGAGGCAAGTGACGAATACATATTAGTCTATGAGAAACATATGAACGACTTGGTCTACATTCAATGTTTTGAACATATCAAAAATGTATATTTTTCTCATGAAGTCTCATGAGTACATGGATTCCTATAGTATGCTAGAGCACCTCCGTGGTATTTACTAGGAGAAAGAAAGACAATAATGACATGAGATCTCTAAGGCACTCATTCAGAGTTAGCTTAGAGAAGGTGCCCTAGCTGGGCCTCATGTAGTAAAACACATTGACTACATTGATGTCTTAGAGGTTCTAGGGTTAGACTCCCCAAGGAACTAAGTAATGATCTAATTCATGCATCACTCCCTCATAGAATCTCCGTATTTTTTGTTAATTTCAACATGAACAACATTTATAACACTTTATCTAATATTCTTATCCTTATTCTCCATGTAGACAGCGATTTGAAGCGTGGAAAGCCTTCGGTCCTTATGGTGTATAAGAGGAAAGGAAAGGTGAATATTTTTAAGCCCAAAGCTTCTTCATGCCATTCCAAAAAAATGAAGATCAACGGGGATGCAAAGGTTTAAGAAGATGTTTGTTTCAAATATGGAAAGAAAGGCCACTGGATGAAGAACTACACCCATCCTAAGAAGCTACAGGAAGCTTCAGGTGAGTTTGTTATTGAATGTAATATATATATTTCAAAAAATCTGGTATTAGATATAGATTTTGGTGCTCACAAATGTATCAAAATAAAGAACCACATAGATTCAGGAAGATTGACCACAGGGAGGTATTTCTAAGAGCATCGAACAGAGCCTGACTTACTATTCTAGGTGTTCAAGACTACCACCTCATGTTTCCAATTAGTATGATCTTGGTGTTAAATGGTTTTTCTTATGTATTTTCTATTACTAAAAACATTATTTATGTATCCAGATTAGATACCGATGGATTTTTTTCATGTTTGGAAATGAATGTTTCTTATTATTCAAAGATAGCATTTGTTTTGGTAGGGAACATTTATACAACAGTCTTTACGTGTTGTAATACACAATCCATGTAAAGGAAATCGATAAAAATTGTATTTAAAATGTCTCATACCACAACGAACATTGGAATTACCAGCTTGGTCATGTAACAGAGAAATTCTACACAAAACTACATCAAGAAGGATAAGATTCATTCGAACTAAAATTAGTTGGAATATGTCAGACATGTTTACAGGGAAAAATGAAAAAATCCCCATTTAGTGGAAAAGGTGAAAGGGCTAAAGATCATCTTGAATTGTTCCATATCGATGTGTATGGACCATTTCCAGTTGAGGTAAGAGGAGGGTACTCATACTTCATAACTATTACTGATGATTTTAGTAGATATGGATATATCTACTTAATGAGATATAAGTAAGATTTTTTGATAAGTTAAAATAACACAATAATAATGCTGAGAACCAGCTTTGTAAGAGGATTAATAAACTCTTCTCCGACTGAGGTAGAGGATAACTTAATGAAGACTTCATTTATTACTTATGGGAGTTTGGGATCTTATCCCAACTTGCTCGTCCTTACACGCCCCTGTGGAATGGTGTGAGAGAAAGGTAGAACCGCACCATTCTATACCTGGAAAGATCAATGATGAGTCATTTGAGTCTTCCATTATTCTTTTGGGGATATACATTATAAAAAAGGTGCACATTCTAAACCATGTACCATCTAAATCGATAAATGGTATTACATATGAGTTCAAGAGTTGAAATAAATCCACGTTATTGAATTTACATGTATTAGAAAGCAATGAAATTATTATGGCCTCTTCAGGTAAAAAACGTTCACCCCCAGGAACAGTGTGTTACTTTATTTGATACGAATAAAGGGGATATTACCTATACAACTACTCAGACAAAAATAATATTGTATAAATACATGACATATTCATTGAGAGGGAGAAAATATGTAAAATAGATAGTGGGAGTGAGATAGAATTCGAGGAATTCAAGGATCAAGGTACACAAGAGATGGTACATGAACAGATTTAATAAATCCCCGTGAATGATAGAACTATTACAGGGACACAATAACTAAGTAGGAGTACATGATAGGTTAAAGAACTGGAATGATATGTTTTTATAGTTACCGAGGATATTGAATCATTATTAGATGATGATAATGATCCTCTAACCTACAGGGACGTAATAAGTGGAACAGATGTTTCCATGTTAAAATATTCAATGAATTATGAAATTAATTAAATGTAACAATACCAAGTCTAGATTTGGTAGATCCTCGGCTTGATGTAAAGCATGTTGGTTAGAAATAGGTATAAAGAACAAAATGGACATCCAAGGACAAGTCAGTACCTATAAGGCACAACTTGTTGCCAAAGGGTTCAAGAAGTATAATGGCATTGACTAAGAAAACACATTTTACCAGTTTCAATGAGGAATTACATTAGAATTATATTGTCCATTGTCTATTACTATGACTTTGAGATTTGGAAAATAGTTATAAAAACAGCCTTCTTTAATGGGAACCTTTAGGAAGATGTCCACATTACACAACCTAAAGATTTTATGACTCCAAAGGATTCCAATAAGGTATGCATGATATAGAAATCCATTTATGGATAAAAGTTATCATTCAGGTCATGGGAATTTTTTTTGATGAAGCCATACCAAAATTTGTTTTTATCGTGAACGAATTTTCACTTTGTGTCTACAAATGGTTTAGTGGGAGTGCAGTTATTTTCCTAATAGTATATGTTGATGAAATATTACTTATTGGAATCGAGATCCCAGTCTTAAATTCTATTAAGGAATGGTTGAATCAATTCTTATCCATGAAGGACGTGGGCAAGGAAACATATATTCTTGGGATCAAGATCCATCGTGATAGATCCAAGAGATTGTTGGGCCTAATTCAAAGTACATACATTGATAAGATACTAAAGAGATTTCGTATGTAACATTCCAAGAGGTGATTATTTAAAGCATCACATGGAATTCATCATTACATGAAAATGTGTCCTCAAACACATGAGGAAATAATGGCACTGGAAACGAATCCATATGCATTAGCAATTGGGTCATTCATATATGCAATGATATGTACTAGTCTAGATTTCACCCATGCTTTGAATGTAGTAGGCAGATATCAAGCTAACCCAGGTGACTACCATTGGACGAAATTCAAGACTATCCTATGTTATCAGAGGCATAATAAGGATATGTTTCTAGTTTTTGGAGGTGGTGAGAAATTAGTCATCAGAGGATATGCAGATGCTAGTTTCCAAACTGATCAAGTTGAGATGAAGTCGCAAACTGGATACATCTTCACATTGAATGGAGTTGATGTGAGTTGGAAGTGCTCAAATCAAGGTGTGGATGCAGATTCTATAATAGATTTTGGGTATATCAAACATTGTGGGGTAGCTAAAGAATTAGTTTGGATGAAAAGTTTCATCCAGGAGATGGATGTGATAGCTAGGAGTAATGATCCCAAAACACTATACTATAATAATACTACATCGGTGGTTCTCGAAAAAGAGCCAAGGTCACATTAGTGGAAGAATCACATACTTCAGAAGTATAATATCATGAGGTTATTTTCACAGAGAGGTGAAGATTCAATGAGTAGTATATGCACATAAGACAACATTCAAGGCCCCTTGACTATATCCTTGACCGAGCAGAACCTTGATCATCATGCAAGGTCTAGAGGACTAAAGTCCTAGATAGTTGTTTCTAGTCCAAGTTGGAGTTTGTATGATTTGGGGTCCTAGAACCTAGTGGTTGTGATTTGATTACCTTAATATTTAATATATTTAAATATTAAAAATCTTATTACATATTTTTCATTATTCTTCAGGACTATAGTGTAATAATGTACAGGAGTATTTGTCTCATTAACAAGTTCATAATAGTTCCCCGCTATGATGAGAACCTTGAAGTGATATGAAAATATTCTTAAATATAGTTATGTGATTGGATGAAATAATATAATTGAACACATAGTATACAAACTGTTTGATGCAATTACTCGTAAGAAGATGATACTTCTCCTCATAATGATCATGCTTGGTAATATCCAAGATGGATTATTATGAAAATAGACTTTCCAGTAGGAATTAAACATGTTTTGGTGTAATCACATGTTACTATCTCCGATCATGTGTAATGATCCTTAGAATTTAATATTATCAATAAAATGTATCATAAATCGCACACATTTATTTACTGACGAAAAAAGTCACGCAGAAAGTTGGTGGCAAGTAGGGTATATTGGGTGTGTCACGAGTGACATGTTATTAATGGATAAGTTGAGGAAGGTTTCTTCCCTTGCATTTATGGAAGTTGATATTGCAACCCTATGATTGAAATAAAACCACCGCACAGAATTCCATGTCCATGGTTTAACAACGAGTTTATTTTAGGTTTTCAAAGAACAATGTATCAAGCATAAACATTCATGACGCTATCATGAAACCTTCTTGATCAAATATTGTGGCAAAGGTATTATATTACATAGTGATAATTCATATGTGGATGTCATTGTTGCGACTTTATGTTCTTCCTCTTGGGTACGTTGACACGTTTTTAGAAAGTACTCATCGACTTTAGGCAAGCCCACCTAATTCCAATGATAACGAATCCTTGAGGGACACATAATATGTTTTTTTCATGGTCTAAGTTAAATTCTATTTTAATTTAATTGATTAAATAAATATTATTCTCAAGACCATGGAATAATTTTATTCATGTAAAACTTATCACATAAATTAAATAAATATTTATTCACCAGATTAAGAGTAAAATATATATATTTATTTCTTTAAACATTTATAAAAATTTTATTTAAAATTTTGTTAATAATTTTTTTAAGAGAATAAATTGTTTATTTATTTATTTGGGTGTTAAATAAATTTAAGTTGAGTTCGAGTAGACCAAGGCTGGTCGAGTAGTAAAATAATTATTTTAGAGGTAGTAAATAATTATTTGACTAGATGGAACAAGTTAAAATAATAATAATGCTGCTATTATTTTGTGATTCATAATTTTATTTATAATTCTGTTTTACACATGTTTGAACACCATAAATGATATCCCAATATTAATATTAAGATCATGGGTTTTCTATAAGGATATGAATGTATTTAATTTAAATTACACAATTAAATATTTTTAACTAAATCCCCATGCTGATAAATATAAATGTATGTCTATTGTGGCATGCACCGTACTTCATGCTTAGTGAAATAAGAATTTTTGAGCTAAACGATGTCTCTCTCAAATCCTCTTCCTTCCCCTCTCATGAATGAGAGTCGCTCTTCAAGAAGAAAGAGAAATCCATCCTGAACAGCCGACCTAAGACACTCGCTTCACTATACTAGCACCCAGATAATGAGTTGTGTCGAACAAAATCCATCAGAACACGTGTGGATCACCGCTAGAGGGATTCTTGTTTGGATCCTCGCAAGAGCAAGAAGACAATCTGAAAGGGTCATTCCAGACGATCAACATCATCAATGAATAAAGTATTAAAGATCCAGGTATTCTTTTCCTTGTGACATTAATTAAATGAATTATAAAAATGATGTGCAAGATCCTCTATAATGGTATCAGGCCTCTTCATTCCTTATCTAGATCTTTGGTCCTATTACGTGGAGACTAGCGTTCATCATCATATCGATCCTGAAATAGTCATTGATCATGGTAAAAATTAATGTTGGGCGTTGGCTCAACTGTTCTTCCACTACATCCAATACCTACATAAACACACAATTCCTCTATCATATATCAAATGAGGATCAAGGAATCACTACTAATAGAGATGTATTTTTTCCAATTTCGTGTATTATGACTTATCATGTACACATTTCAACCAAATTGGACATGTAAGGAGTGATTATAAAACCTATAGTATTTGACTAATGACACTAATATTATTACATGAATGGAAAACTTAAATAATGTAATTGTAGTGAACATATGATAAATAAAAAATATTTTTACCTAAGAAAATTTATATTTCTAAACCATTTAAATTAACGTAATTGAAACCAAGAAGAACTATTTATTTTATAAATTCCCATTTTTTCCAAAAAATTAAACTCCTAACATTGATTTCAAAACAATTCAGAAACTATATTTAATTCAAAAAAAGTACATTTCCTAAAAACAATATTTTCCCAAAAGCGAAAGAAAACAACCAGTTTCTACGAAACCAATGAAAAGTCTCTATTTTTATAAAAATGAACAAATCCCATTATCACATACCATTCATCTGTTTTAAATATTAGATATTAATTAAATAGCCCCTATGATTATTAGTTACCCAATTGAGCCCCACCTGATGACTGGGCTTCAAATCAACATTATCTGGATATGTGTGTTTTAAATAATCATCACCCCTTAATTTTATCATTAAATGAATGTAGGTGTAACCTGAAAACCCTGGTGATATCAATCATTTCACACCAAAATATGTTCTCTATAATTATTCATATTAAAATGGATAAATATTAGAGGTTTCAAAACATTTCCCATAGAAATTAACTTCCAATAATGCATGATAACATGTAATGATTTACAAACAAATCATATCAATATAGTTTATCCAAAATTCACAACATCTCAAATCGAATTTTCCATTAAATCATACTTCCCATAAAATTATTTTTTCCATAAAAATTATCTTCACTAATGGAGAAATAGTTCAAATATCAATATAAAATAAAAAATATAAATATAATTGAATATTATAGTTTTTAATGTTCAAATATTTTTTGATATAAAATCCCACAATATTATGTTTTAAATATTTCATATCAAAATACACTTTTTAAAAAAAATGATTTGACATAAATCATGAAAATTATTTTTATTTTTAATCATAATGAATCAAAACATATTATTTAATTATTAAATCTCATAAATGGTATTGTAGAAACCAAACTAGAATTATTATTCAAAAAAAATAAAATTCAATAATTTAATATTACATTTATAGGATAAATCCTCAAATGTTTATCTTGATGAATGTTAAATCACATCTATAAAATATATCCTACAATACAAAAAACCTATATTTGAATTCTAGATATGAAAAAAAGATAAATATAGAGATAGAAAATATATCTTGATCTTAAATAAGATATGATGTTTAACATTTTATTAGATCTCATGATTCATTAAGGTTATTATGAGACACTTCCAAAATAACCCTAATATAACCGGGAAACTTTTATGAAGTATAAATGTAATATTAAGATGATTCATAGAATTTTTATGTGATAAATGTGGAATATATGTAACATAACCTTGACTAACCATGAAACGATACCATGCATTATTCTCTACCTTAAATCCCATAATGGATGGTTGGAATTCTTGGTCTCTAGCGATATGCATGTGACTATTCCTTTCCCACTTCCTCAAAGACCATGTCTAATAGTTTGATTTCCCAATTTATGGAACTATGTCTATATGCATTAATATTTTGTAAAAAATATCCAAACATTTATTAGAAATCCAAATTATAAACACAATATGATCATATAGAAAACATCTCATTTATGATTCAATTGTATTATCAAAATTCACCCTTTCAATAATATAAAAATCTATTTCTAAAAAACATATAAGCAATTCAAATTCAATAAGTGTTGGAATATTACTCAAATTTATATAAAATGAGTTACTACATAAAAAATAAATTCAAATCAAATATAATTGGTTTGAAATGTTTTATATAGTTCTATTATCTTTTTTGATTTATATTGGTTATTAAGAAAATGTTTGAAGGGAAACTTTTTAAGGAGAAAATTTATTTTTATATTTATAAAGTGATATTGAAATTTTGAGTATGAATTCTTGAATTTCTGATGGTGTTAATCAACTATATTATAAATGAAAATAACAATAACATAGTGCAAAAATATAACACTTATGATGATAATGGAGATTTTCCTAAATAATTAGAATCAAATTGTTGTGTGAATGTGATTATTGATCAAAGGAATATAACTACTAAATATGTGGAGAAATAATATTCCTTATAAGAATAATTTGAAAGACAATGGAAATGTAATGAGTTATATAATATTTTTTTTGTTTTGATTAAACATCTAATAGAAAAATAAGGATCATTGAACAAAAATATATTGATGTGGGAAGAAATTTTAACGAAATAAATGTTAATAAATTAAAATAAATGAAAGTATGACATATATATTGTATGGTTTTAAATTTAAAATCGAAACAAAAATTTCTCACACAAATTCTTTTAATATGATAATAATAAATATAAAAAATTTATTTGATTTAGTGAATTAGATTTAAAATACATGTGGAAAATAAAATAAATAATGAAAATATTCTTAATGATGATATTAATTCACTCAAAGGTAATGGTTATTTTTTTAATAAATTAGAAGTAAAATCAAAAAAATGATATGAATACTCAACTATATGAACAACATTGAATAATCTTAGATTATAAAGAAACGTTTCTCACTATAAATGATTTAATGAAGCAGATGTTGGTGATGGGGTTTATATAAAAGATGTATAAAACTCTAGCTATGATGAGCCAAAATATATTGATTATGAAATGAAGTAAAAACATTTTTAGTCATAATGAAATATTAATTACTATTTTGTGATCTTAACATAACATTTTATGGAAAACACTATCATTTGATATAATAAAGTTTTATCCTTGTTGTAGAGATTATATTTTTTATTTCAAGAAGTAATTATAAAGTAGGCATGATGGGATTATAAGTATGTAACGTGACAATGAAAGGGTTTCAGATTACATTAAAAATTAAATTAATAATCTATCTATTAAAAATGATAAATTTACTCATGGAAATAGTTATGGAATTATATGTAATATTTATAGAGTTTATTGTTATACGGTGGGATATTTTAAGGATTTTATAAATTTCATTAAATGTTTTGACACTGTAAAATACACCTAAAATTATTTCATTAAATATCATAAAAAAGGTGGTAACATTTTTATAAATATATCTTCAATTTACTAACCACATATATAATTGAAATTTTGTATTAACAGTTTTTAATGATAAATTTATATGGAATAAAAATAATGATTAATATGATGAATAAAATAATCACTTGAATAGTGATTCTACATATTGGTTGATGATTAATATTAATGTCATGTAAATTGGATGAAAATATACAATTTTGGCAATACAAAACAAGTATCCGAGAAATAGAAGAATATGGGTAGTAAAGATAAATTAATTATACATTTCTATAATAAATATTCCACATGGTCTAATGAAAATGAATGGAATGAAAGAGTAAGAGAAATAAAATGTTATGATAAATAAAGAGAGAGGGTGGATTTTTTTTCAAGTTGTATACATCAAAGAGTCACCACAATAAATATTTATTACAGTCCTATACAAAAAATATAAGATAAAAATTATGATATTTTATGGTGAGGCATGTTTACACAGGAAAATTAAAAATTATACACTTTGAAAATGGAGAATGATCATAGACAAAGTAAAATGTAAATGAGAATGGTGAGCTAGTTCATGGAATTTTGTCCTCACACATATAGCAGGGATGATTGGTTGAGACACCCCTATTCCTTGGGATGTTATTTTATTCCAATGTTATTCTATTGATGATAGTATTCTATATTGAATGTTACATTTAAAAATAGTATATTGTGTTAGAACAAATACTTTCAACCTGAAAATATAGAATTTTAATTATAGGTATATATTAATATAGTTATAAAAATTATTTTTATTTCTCATATTTATTTTAAAATAGATTTATGTAGTTTATGTAATGATTTATCGGGTGACATTTTCAAAAAAATCATGTAATTTTAATGAAGATATTTGGTTCCTACTGTTAAATTAATTGTTCTATAAAATCATTATGGATTAATATCAAGTGGATTGATGGGTTTTCAATTGAAACATTGTTAAATATAACATTTATTGGATTTATTTTTACTTTATTATAGCTCTAAATTATATATAGTTACTTTAGTTTCCTACACATAACATTATTCGTTTTTGATTATATATGGAAATAAATTCTTTCATTGATAATTTTTGTATAAAATAATTGTGAAATTTTATTGAAAAATAATATTTTTTTTTTCGATTTCATGTCCATGGTAAAAAATGAGCCATAAATATATTTTGGGAAATATAACTATAATATTTTTTATATATTGTAAAATGGATATATGGTAGAGTTAAAAAAATCTACTGGGAGGGGGGTTGTTGGATTTATTATTTAAGGATATGTTTTATTTTTTATTAACCACAAAGTAATTGATTTATCATTACGATTAATGACGTGATTCATAGTCCCAAGGTTTATAATTATGATAATGGATTTGATTCAAATTCCATAGGTTTGATTGTTGAAGGACTAAAAATTTATGTATGTTATATTGATTTTTTTTTATGAAATGTATTTAATATTTATTTATGTACTAGATACGCTCTATGAAAGTGTTTTGTGGGATAAAATACTTGTTTATGTTTCATAAATGTTTTGTTTAATGAATAAAATGTATTTTGAGAACATGTGTTTTGTGCACTAAGAAACAATTTATGTCTATAAACTAATGATTATAAAAAAATTAGATAATTTATATGTATAAATTTCTTGGGTAATATTATTTCATGGAAAATGATATGGATATTAATATAATAGACATCTTGTTCGGATGTGTTATGTAACATAAAAATCTTTTGGATAAATATTGAGACACAAAATTGAATGTCATATGGATTTAAACATATTCCTTTAATCACTAAATAGGATAAAATAGTATAAATGGATAATAAATATCCAATGTGGAATAATAAATTCCTCACCCAATATGTGAAATGAATCTGTTATCATTCATGTATCTTTTAAAATCATATCTACATATCAACAAAAGTGTACATGAAGGGGGGAGTATTTCCCTATTACGATTTCATCTATTGAATCTAGTGACCTTCCTTGCATTATAAATCTCAATAATTCTACAACAATCAATAGATGATAAATAAAAAATATTGTTAAAAAATACATTGATTTATCTAAATCTTATGAAAAAAATTTATCAAAATCACGCACAACTATTTATTTTATAAAATATCTTCTTCCTAGAAAAATAATATTGCCTAATTCTACTAAAATATTTATAATCCTCATTTTTAATAGACAAAATGATGTATAGAAAATCCAATTTTCCATAATATCCAATGATGATACAATGTTTTCTAAAAACCAATGAAAACTACATTTTTTCCATCATAAATATGAAATAAATGTTTCCCTTATATAAATTTATTCTTATAAATAGTGGATAATAATCAAATTAAATCAATGAAATCATGACTTCTAGATTTATTCATCAGTCACCAAGTAAAAATTAGGTTATTATTGTCTTGGTATATGATTTTATTTACTAAATCATCTCCCATTCATATAATCTCAAACCATTTTGTCAACCATGAAATATAAAGGGTTATTATATTATAACAATGGAAATATTACTGATTTCTCACCATATCACATTCCCTTTATGTCGTTACTATACCATGTGCATTTTTTTGAGGTTTCATAATATTTCCCATAAAAAATCATTTTCACCCACTAACATAACCATGAGAAAATCATCAAATTAAATACAATAAAAAACATTTCTAATATTTTTCTTTTTTATTATGTTATTTTCAAAAAATATATTTCCAGTAAAATTTTCATTTTCATTAAAATAGTTATCAAGAGATGAAAAAATAGTTTAAACATCTATTATTAATAAACTGGAAATCATCTAACTAAAAATTAATCATTCTAAATAATTAAATATTAATTTATTTAATACTTAAAAAATTAACGAAAAAAACCCCATCTAAAAATATATTTTTTTCATAAAATCATGATTTTAAACATCTTGTGAATTTTCAATAAATTTCAAAACATAATCAGTCAAAAAAACATACTAATTAAGACCATATTGTAATGGTAATTGAATAAACATATATAGACAACTTTTTTTTATAAAATTCCATTATTTAGGATTCAATATTCTATTAATATAAAAAATACTCAAATCACTATCATGATGAATAATGAATCATAATTCAGACCAAATATCCAAGGATCTACTATCCCCAACATTTTATTTTAGAGAAAAATTGATAAACTAATGATATATAAACTATATCTTTATTGTATCCTTTATTAGATTCCAAAAATCTGATCTTAAGTGATTATTTATTTATGGGATGATAGGGGACAGACAAAACAACATTAATATTCCTAGAAAAAAGTTGAAGAAGGTTATAAATGTGAATGGTATGATTAATAGTTGTTTTTGTAATAAATGGAATCTCCATGTAACATAAACTTGACTATATAGTCTCATTTCATATCCTATATGATTATAATAAAAATCATGAATTCTTCACTACCCTGAAACCCAATATGAGTCATAAAAATACATGGTCTATAGGAGAATTCATGTGATCAAATATTGAAAACTTCCTTAAAAATCATGTTTCATAGAATGATTTCACAGTATTTGGGCTTGTTCATAATACCATGTAGCTTTGTTAAAACATGTCTAAACAATTCAATATAATCAATATTATCATTAAACATGAATCCTTATGAAACAATTCATTCATGATCTAATGGTACAGTCATAATTCAGTTTTAAGATCATAGAACCAACAATTTATTTTAATTAAATAATAATAGTCTATGTCAGTAATGACTTATTATTTAACTATAATTATTTGTGGTATTAGTTGATAATTTTAGGGTTGTTTATGTATGGTTTCATTTTATTTTTTTAGTTAATGGGTCATTGTTTCCAATGTTTTGTATTTTATTTTTTGTGATTGATGTTGGATTCTGAGGTTATTTTGTGTATGGTTAGAGGATTCAAAGAAGGATTGGAATTTTAGAGTGGGGTTTGGGTGTGTTTGTGATGTTTTATGAAGAAAATAATGTGGATTTTGTTATCATAGAACCAAATGAACATTAAAGGAGGTCTACTAATAGTTTTGTGTAAAAACCAATTAATATATATCCATTGAAGTGCTAAGAAATGTCTAATGGGGGCATAAGAAATCCATTGGCTACATGTGTTTTTTTTAAACATCATTAATTCCAATTTTGTAAATATTTCTTAAAAATTTAAACCATTCACCTTGTCTCCTAATACTATGATTTTTATTTCTTCGAATACCCCAAAAGGGATCTCTAATTGCATCCTTGATAATTGTTTAATATCCTTTGAGATTGACCATGAATGGAGTGGATGTAATTATGTATGGGTATTAAGTATGTTCCATAGACCACTTATTTCTCCTTCCCTTATCTATTATAAATTCCACTTGTGTAAATGGATTCTATAATTCTGGATTTTTCCAATCTCATAGAAATATATCTATAAGCACCTTTCCCCCATATTATTTTCGCTAGAGAAGACCTAACTAGGTGATTTCTTGTCCCTTGATAACTAATTTAATAAAATTATATTATGAAATGATATAAATATAGTTTTCTTGATCTTGGCACCCGATTTATTTATTTTTATGCTTATTTTATTTGGTTTTTCTTTCTATTGAATGTTAGAATAACTATAGTGGTAGTTTGTATAGGTTTTTTTTATTTTTTGCATTTTTAAAATTTTTGTTTTGGTATTACAGTAAATTTAATATAGTTGGTCATTTAATGTTTAGGTTGTGATTCTAGTGGAAATCATGGTCATGTTAGAGTATGACTAAATATTTATTAAGTATATTGTAATTGTAGGTGGTCTTGACACATTGATTCTTTCTCATGTAATACCTATAACATTCCTTATTATAGTTTTTCTAAATTATTAAAGATGAATATTTATATTTCAAATATTAAAATAGATGTTTTTAATCAAAATCTTCAATAAAATTGGTGAATTAAATTCAATGATGTCTTATGGCTCTATATAATGGAAAACAATTATATTTTGATTACAGTAAACAAATTAATGTAACCATGTTGTGGTTAATGAATTCCACGAATGTATTAATCCTTTGTATTTAGTTTTCATAAATATATTTATTATGTAATGTGAGATTTGTTCTTTTCACTAATCTATATTGTCAAATGGTGTTGGACCTTTCCCATGATAGTATACATGGTATAAAATTGAGGTACATGCAGTATTGTTTTACTCAAACCATCATTAGTACAGTATAAAGGACATGATTATTTCCATGTAGTTAACAATAATGTTTTGATATTATATATGGAAGGATCACATCATTGATTCTTGAGCTTAAAATTTTATATGGCTCAACTATACTTCCAAAATTATAATTAACTATAAAAAAATACATATACCTTATGGTTTATTGGGTTGTTTTGATTGTGATGTATTAGTTAGGATTATGATGTTATAGTATGTTATATGATATCAAAATACTAATATTAATAATATTTTCCTAACATTGACTCTTAATAACTCACATGATTTTTATCAGGGTTTTACTATTTGGGATTTTTTTTCTAAAGACATTGTTTATAAAATGGTTCATACATAATGTCATTCTTATTCAAATTACACTATTTAAACATTTCCTTAGTATTTAAGAATCATTAAAATATACATTTATGGAAACACATCATTCCACTTTAAAAATATGGGTTTAAATAATTCTTAGGTAAATTCGTTTTATTTCAAATTTATTAAGTGTTTTTTTATATAAAGTGGATCCTTGAACCACTTGGGTGGTAATAAATATTTATTTTCAAACATATGTACCTTGTTATAGCTACACTCTTACCATGTTATATTGAGAATGAAAACTTTTATGACATATCTTATAACTATATAATTACTCAAATTATATATATACTACCTCAATTGGCATTTCTGAGTATGTCATGGGAGTTGAGAATATCAAACCAATGATGTTCCACTATAAAGTCCATATTGTGGTTGAATGGTGTATTTTTATCATACTCTTTGGATAATATATTTATTAATCCCATGATTTCAATATGAGTATATTAGTATAAATATTTACTTTTATTACCGTTCTACACATCTTGATATTGTCTAAAGATTCATGTTGTGACAAGAATATTATCACATTTTTGTAAAAGGAATGATGTATGATATCATTGTTATGTTATGTTGAGAATGAATATGGCTTTAATTATATTCAACATTGTAATATCAAGTATATAGTATAATTATTATTTTTATGTGGTGGATGAAATTTTTAAAAATATTTCCTTAATAATTTCTACTACTATATGTATACAATGGTTGTTTCTTAATTATGTGATGGTGTATCATCTGAGTATTTAATATTGTACCATAAGTATCAAGAATAGGTACTCCTCATGTTTGGAAGAGGTGTGATGGTTTGGGATTCGAATGAAACTATCTCACTAGTTCTTGGGATGAGCATCAACATTTACCTAACACAATATACAGATTCCCCTATTTCATAGGATGGACTACAAGATTTCAATGATTGTCTAGGCCAAAATTATCTTCTAATGTATGTCTATAAGACTCTAAATTAATTTTATTCCACTAAAAATATGTGTGAGTTCAATGATGTACAAGTGTGAGCTTTGTACAATTACACATATTATATATTTTAGAAGATTTCCTTGGTTTATAATCTGAGGTTTTGAGTCCAGGTTCAACCCAGTTGTTACAGGTATAGATACTCCCAAAATAGGATGTTTTCCATTTTAGTTAGTAATGAAATTTGAAACATTTTTCTATTGATCCATCATTATATCTTGTATAATTATTTTGAAATTATTTTATTTTATATGTACATAATTGTGTGTACATGTTTTTGAATACACCAGTTATTCACTACTATGTTAAGGCATTGTTGGTTCTTAACTAATTTTAATTTTATGCTCACATATTTTACGGACACCTCAATGGATATGCAACCTCTCTTTTTTAAAATATTATGGTACATATATGTACTGTGGTAGGTTTGTTTTTTTTAAATTAACACATCTTTGATTGGGAAATGGGATTGGTTCCCACGTTGGAGTTGATGTTTTCAAAGGTAATCATAAGCCTTGTTTAGTTGATCACATATTCCTTATTTGGTGTCTCCTACCATATACCATGCTTATGTTTACCATTATCATGTAAGAATATGAATGATTTTGGTATTTTATGCATTTTTTAATGTTAAAATACAATCTCATTCTTACTCATTCATTGTGTTCCATATTTTGTTTTCATCTTATCATCATAAGGTTTAACATATGCTTACATCATATAGGTCTTGTGGTTGGTTCTGGTCATGAATTATTTCTAAGAGAAGTTGTTAAATCATTGCCTAAATTTATATAGAGACATGTGTTACTAATATCCATCCATAATGGGTTCATACATACTCTTCGGGTAGTAACTCACATAATATGGGTATCATACCAGGGATTCAGGTCACATACATTACAACAAAATTCCATATATGTATTTTGAGGTTATATAGGATCTGGTATATGTCGTTTATATAGAAGTTAATACTATTATGATATGATAAGATACACATGAATGGGAATCAGCAACCACTTTATAGAGGAATCTCGTATTACTATAAGACATCTGGGTACCCACTAGGGAATATTAATTGAGTGAGGATTTAATTTTTCTATCTCAATTATGATGGAATGGAAATAACTTTATGAATTTAGGACTTGATGTGGAGTAATCCTATATGTTAGGTTCATGAATCTTGATAGGACTCGATAGATAAGAAGACAAAGGATTCCATTACATATTGGACACTTTTATGTGTTTTTTATATTATATATGGATCAAACAATGGTTTTTATTTGAAAAATTAGTAATATATATATATATATATATTATTTTACAATATAAATATATTAATTCATGATGACTATGTTAATATGAACCCATAATTAGATCCATTAATTGAGATAGACATACTGGTTTTTCTAAAAACTAGAAGTCCATATTTAATGGTTCATTTGTTGAGAATAATTTTTTTCTTCTTCTATTTTCAATAATAATCATACTACATGAATCCTAATAGTATGTATCCATATAATATAATATTTTTAATTGTTTTTACCTTTTATGAATGTATATTATCATTGTTTATATTACATTCCTCGCATGAAACTATTTTTTATTACATATTTTGTTATTGATTATGTTTATTGTTTTTATATTTCATTATATATCCAATCATGTGATATAAGAATATTTTGAAGGTTAATTTTTTTATGTTCATTGAATTGAGGATATTTTTTTTAAAATAAAATAATCAAACATGTTGGTAGTGTCTTGTAGGAACTCATATCATCTTGTAAGAGTACCTAAATAGAGTTTTTATAAAGTTTATGAATAAAGGAAGTTATTTTATAATATTATTTACAATGATTTTTATACATTTACTTAATTTAAATGGGGTTTCCTTCCTTATAAATGAGAATAATAGTTTTGTTTCATTAAAAATAGTCCATTGATGTAATTTTTTTTTTCAAATTTGGAATTCCATTTTGGGTCTTGAGTTTGACCTTTTATTCGTAGATTACTATATTACCATTTATTTGTTTTAAAATAGAGAAATTAATGAAAAATATGAAAGTTTATTTTAAAAGTAGAAGGATAATTTTATTTTTCTATATAATTTCATTATGGTTTTATAAAAAATGGTATTTAACATATATTATATTTATAATCTACCTAATCAAAAATACATGGAATAGTCATTGAAATGGAAATTTATGTTATTTTTTTTACAAAAACTAATTTTCAATAATGGATTTTACATATAAAATGTGATAATTTTAGAAAGAATCATGTATCACATATTTAAAAAATAGAATGTTTTTTTGTAATAATTTTGATAAATGTACTACATTTAAAAACTAAAATTCATGGATGGTCTGGAATAGATATCCCAAATAAAATCCTATGGTGTGGAATTCCTTGGATTATACTCAAAATAGTTTACAATATATGAAATATCATAATTATTATTGGACATTATTGGTACTGATGACTCAAATTGGTTCAGTAATTTGTGTATTTTTTAGGAATCACACGTGAGAAGCATGATGTTGAATTTAAGGATGTCTTAGAATCATTGATGTTAGTGAATTTTATATATTAGTATTTCATAGACTAGATTATTATGTATAGATAATTTATTAGTTCTGATGAATTATATTGGATTTAAGTATAAGAACTAGAATTTGGGTGGATGGTTTGGGATATAATTATATGTTGCATTTTTATTTTTTATTTGTGATATTATTACTATTTAGTGGTTCAGAGATGAAACATTATTTTATTGGGAAAACTATGATGGATTTGAAATTTAGATTTGGTAGATTTGTTGAATAATTTAGGCTATATTGAAGACATGGGTGTATTAAACCTTTGGGGGAATATCACATGCAACATCTTGGGGTTGATAAATTATATTGTGGGAAGGTTTTAACAACCCAGATTCCATCTATAATGGATTACTATCTTAGGTGGGAGTTTTGGGGTCGTTTTAGAATTAGTTCATTCAATTCCATTATTTTTATCGTGTATATATTTTTTATTTATAGTTTTTTATTTTTATTTTTTGATTTAGAATAGTGTTTTTTGTATTTAGGGTTTTTTATGATGTTCATAAAATGTACGGTATACCATAGTGGTGTTTGGATTTGTTTGGTGAAGTTGGATGATGAATACTGAGTGGGGTTGGGGGGATGAGAACCACCAAAACTCTAGTGGAGGACCATTGAAAGTATGGAAGATTAAATTATAAGATTCATGGTTATGTATTGAATATGTATCGACTAGAGTGACATAGGGAGCCTAGTTGGTGTCACTAGAACTATAATTCCCACTAGTGTAGTTTTCATTAAAACATTATTACTGTAAAAATTGTAAATTTATATTAATCCTTCTAAAACCATTAACCCTTTTTCCAAGTCCAATCATTTTTTCAGGTTAGAATTCCCTCTAAGGGATCTCCTATTTCATCCTTCTATATTTCATCATCCTTCTATGTGTGGATTTCAACATATCATGGGGTAAGGTAAGTCCCTCTATCCTTATTATTTTTACATCCCTTATCTCTTCATGTTAACTAAAGATGTAAAATAATTATATAATTTTTTAATTCACCAATGATGAGGTGGAGTCTATATAAAAACCTTGATTTAATTTTTTTTTGAGTTGGATAAAACCTATGTGGATGATATAGATCACTTTCACACTAATTTGGAAAAATTATATTCTACATTGATATTAAATGTGTTTTTATGGTTCTGGGACTTCATTTGTGATTATTGAAATCATATTAATTGTAGCATTACCTATTTTAATGGTTAGAATAACTACGGGTATTGTGTTTCTAGTTTTAGATTCGTTTTGTTTGAGTTTATAATATATATTTTTCTTATGATAAATTTAATGTAATTTTTATAGTATGTTCAATTATTGAATCTATGTGATTCAATGGTTTTGATAGAGTGTGGGTGGATATTCTTCCAATCTAATGTAATTGTAATTTGTATCGACCCACTAATTAGATCTTTGGTTATTCTTATGACATAAATTCCTATAGGTTTCCAAAATTAATAATGATTCTTATCTATATTTTAATTATATAAATGAATGGTTTGAATATATGTTTATTATATTGTGAGATAAATGTTTCAAATGAGGTGTTTTTGAATATTTATATTGAATATACATTTTAATTTGATTGCATTACAAAAATTAATTTAACATTATTATGTTTTATGACTTCCTTCTATGTCTTGATCCTTGTTATTGAGTGTACCTTGATATGTATGTCAGATAACACATGATTAGATTTTGTTACTATGCATTTTTTTTCATAAGCTGCTGGACCTATAACACGATATGAAACATTGGATAAAACAGTGGTACCTGGTTCTTTTATAAACACAACTCATCTTGCAGAAAATCTATAGGATATGAGTGTTTCCATGGATATATAAATCATTTTTAGATATTATATAACTATGTGTCACATCCATGAGACTTGACCATACTCTATAATTTGAATTTCATATTATTACCAATATCGATGTGATATATACTCTAAAGAACTAAATTTATCATATTGGTAAGATAGTTATTTTTTAGTGATATATTTGTTGGGTTTATGAGGATGGAATAAGTTATTAAATAAGAAATAATTATTTTTTAAAATATTTTACTAACTATGAGACTTGAAAATTATTCTGTAATTTTTAGTGTTCTAAATGTAATTGTAGTTTTATTGAAAAAAATATTGTTCTAAAAAAATATGTCATCATGAAATAATTTCTTACATATATTCCTAACTTTACTCAATTCCTTATTCCTTAAAAGGTTTTATCAAAATATAATTTCAGAGGCACACATATTTCTCCTTTATAAATATTGGTTTAAATAAATATTATTTTTCTCAAACATCGATTTCAGATCTTAAATTATGGGTTTGAATATATAGTGAAATGTCAAACCTCTTGAATGGTAGTAAATTATTCTTTTCAAACTTATTTCTATAGTTATAGGCTATATCATTATCATGTCATCCCAAGAACCAACAATATTTTTCCATATATTATAAAAACATGTAATTGTTCTAATTAAATATTAACTATCATTACTAGAACATCCATAGTATGTCTTGGGAGTAAATCATGTCAAACAAATGTGGTTCCACTTTAATGACCCTCACATATTTAACTAGTGAGTTTTTGTATAATACTCTTGTAATAGAAAATTCCCTAAAGCCTTTATTTCATTCTAAGTTGATTTATATAATGATTGAGTGAAATTATGGTAATACACATCATTAACAAGGAAATAATGTCATGTTTTTGGAATTTTGTTTTCAATTTATTATAAAAGGAGTGATGCATGATATGTTTTGAATTTTTCTTATTAATTTTATTATTTTGAATTCTACTTTTCCTTCTTATATCGTGTATGTTTTTGTTTTATTGTATGATTTGTTTTGGTTGATATAGTTCAAAATTTTCATTATTAATGTCTACTTATACATTAATAATAAGATTATTTCATGATAATGGTGTTTTTTATCAAATTTATATATTATATTTTACTATTTGAATCATAAAAAGGTAATACACATATAGTGAATATATATATTGGATTGGGATGGGCTCATAATGCCCAAAATCATTCGTGAGATATGATATAATATTCCTGGCTTGTTATACCAATTTTAAAATACTGTGGAATTGGTTGTATGAATCCTCAGTTGGCTAGGTCTAATTTATATTTATTGGATAATATTAAATTGACATGACAATAGAGACCTAGGATTAACATATGTAGATATTACTACATTTTTAGTGAATATTCAGCCCATTAAAAAACTTTATTCCTGAGGAATATAATAGTTTAATTTCGTTAGAATCATGGAACACGATATCTTCACACCTGGTGACAGATCTCCAAAGTATCCCATAAATATAATCCCATTTAGTAAACTGACTTAAATCTGTTCATCGTAACATGGGAAAAGGAAACATAACAAATTTTGATCCTAGTTGTTCAGTAAGGGTAAATAAAAAAGATACATAATCATATCATGAACATTAATGTATGACAACATGACAATAAAATTTCAAGATCAAACCCTTCAATATCATAGATCATAATCACATGTAATTGAATTAATATTTACAAATCATAAGACATGATTCATAAATAAATCCAATAACATGATTTATGGGAACATAAAATTGGGTTAAGAAATATATTTTGGCATAAAAATCAACTTATAACATTGTGATCATGTATAAATAGAAACTGGTTCACCCATTATGTTATGGACATGAAATAAATCCCACACATATACTTATGGACATACAACCATGTCCACACATAACATTTTTGAATGTGAAATTAGGTTCACGTATAACTTTATGGACATGTAATCATGTACACACATAACATTATGTACATTAATGGATTTCCATGCATAACATCCTAGTAGTCGATGACCACTCTAAATACCATATTTCTTGTCAATTTTCACTACTCGGGCTATCTTAGTGGAATGATTTCACACCCCAAACTGTCTTAGTAGTCATTGTTCACTCCCATGACTATGTGAGTGGACAATTTCCCTAATTGAATTGTGTTTACTTCCAATTACAACTATGTCTATATCATGAGATATAAATCATTATCTAATGAATTGGAGGAAGGTATTGGTCCCACCAGTCACATAATGAAATTATACATATGTGTTCTACAATATCATAAAAAATAATCATATCATAAACCATAAAATGAAATGGGTAACATAAACTTTTAATCAAATCATAACCAATGTAAAAGCGATAGTTTTCATAATCATGTCATCCTACCCTATTCTCTGCAAAGAAGTGGGATTCAAAATTATATTACACATTGAATATAAATAGGTTTCATATTCATTGTGACATAAAAAACAAAATCATTCACATAATTAATGTGAATGGTACCCTAGGACTATATCCCTAGTAAGGAAATAGAAACCCCTATATATGTCTTCTTAGATGTAAATTAATTTTAAAATATCATTTAAATCATTTCATGATGAAAATATCATTTCCACTTTGAAAAATTATTTTTATGTAATAAAATATTTTCAAATCCATTTTCTTGTAAAAATCATTGAAAATTAATAAAGAAATCCTTGAAATAATTAACATCCTATTATTTGTAAATTATAGTATCTGGACCATGGTTCAACACACTGTTCCCCCAATTCAGAATGCCATGTGACCTCAACTGTGCATCCCCACATGCTAGAGGCTTCTTAATAGCAGCGAGGGTCTAATATCGATCATGGGGATACTATACCCTCTTTATCATAATAATACCCTAGTGGAAAATAAATAAAAAATATTCAATTTTATAAAAATAACTAGGATTCTAGATACATCAGAAGATGACATAATATGGAAATACAATATTAAAACTAAACATTAGATATACTATTTTAAAGTACATGGAAAGGGTCAAAATTAAAGTCCAATGTAAAGACACTACCAACTCCCAAGATGATAAAAACCATGTTAGGTTCCCTTATCCATTCCCCATCCAAAATCACCCATTTAACACATATCCTTTTCCCATATCCTATACAACAAAAATGAACTCTATTCAGGTACTGATTAGGTAGCCTATGTATTGTGTGAGAAAAACATAGTATCCCACCCTGAACGGTATATAAAACAATATTTAATCAATAAAAGTGTTTGAATTTGTATTATGAAACAAGTAAAATTCATATAGAAGTAGTTTTAATATTATCAATTATTCCTTATTTAACCTCATAAACCCCCAGGTTCATCAGGACACTTGAAACTCAATACATTCTTTATCCCGTGACTAAATCTGAACCACATCACAAGTTTAATTGTCAATTAATTATAATAAAATGTGATTTCATTATCCATTCATTTCATTTGAATACAATAGATCATTAGATCCATGGTCCAATTCCATTAATTTTTTGTCTTGGTTGGCATGTTGAAGACTGAGTGGGATTTTGATGATGCAGTCCTTGTCCCACACATAGATTTCCATTTTTCACAATAGTGCTTTGTAGAAGTTGGCCATATCCCACACATAGATATCAACATTCTCATTACTTCATTTGACGTTTTATGCCTTTTCCCACACATGAATTTCAAACAATCACATGTATCACAATTCACATATATCATAATGCCACATCAATCAGTATTGATCAACATTAATCCTATTAAAAAATATTACCATCGCAATTTTCATTATTTTACTCACCAACTAATTAATCCAATTCCAAATTTCAATATTTCAAATAATTAATTCAAAAAAATATTTATTTCTATTTCATAATAAAAATATCTAAATTATTAATTCAACAACTAATTATCGTAATTCAATAATTGTATATTCATAATAATTAATTTTCACAGCTTTATAACCCCAATATCTCAATACTTTATTCAATAATTAAATATCCAAAATCAATAATTAAATAATGTCAAAATATCATGTTCACTTAATTCAACAGTTAATTAATAAAATTTAATTATCTCAATATCCCATAATTAGTTCTAAAATTATTTATTCCTTCAATCCCACAGTTCCAACATTTATATAATTAATTCAATATTTAATTATTCCTGATTTCAATCTCTTAATAAATTAATTACTCAAATTAATTAATTAAATTTGGGAAAAAATCATTAAAAACTATATAAGTCCTATAATTGCATACTAGTAATAGAAATCATGACTATTTGATTTTAATAATAGACCACCCACCTCATGATTTATGATGAATTCCCGCCAACAGACATCACCAAATTCAACAGAATAATGACATAGAACATGATCGTGTTCATAAAACCTAAATAAATATTGAATAATCAGGATCCAACAATTCTACATATAGATCAACAATTATAGACCTTTAATAAACAGGGAAAGGGAATATCATTCCTTCAATAGAAGTAATAATAATAAGAAAAAGAATGGAAATCACACGGGATGAGATCCTCTTACCAAGAGTGGTGAAAATCATAAATTTGTGCTTTGGATCATGAATAATGGATATATGAATGAATTGGATTCAATCTTTGACTCTACAAAATCTTTATAATTTGTTAGTGGTCAAGTGGGAATCAATTTTCCATTAATATAGGTATTTGGTTAATTAAAAAAATTTAATTTTGGTCTAATCAAAAACCCGTACATGATTTAATGGTTATGTCCACACATTTTCCCCTAAATGTGCACCATAAATGTGTACTAATTAAAGGGTGTTCTGCATTTCTACTAAGAGGTCAATTTTTTTTTAAAACCTTGCACCATCCATGAAATCCCTATTTTTCTAGTGTTTCACAGTTTGATGGGAAATGGAGTACAGTTTTAGAAGATTGTGCACCAATCGTTTGATTCCCTCTTTAATTACAAAATTTTCAGTTTTCATCCAAACACCCCACAAGGTAAAACCCAATCAAAATTTTATAAAAAACCCAAATAATACAAAAAAACATGCCTAAAAAATCTCACAAAATTTAGGGATCTTACAATATATTGTTCTTATAAAATCTTCTCTATGGGGTGTACTCCTAAGTATCTGAAATATTATAAGTCAATAATATCATGACACTATGACCTAATATCAGCATCTCTTTCCCACATTTCCCCTTTCACATTCCCATGATTCCAAAACACCTGAACTACTATCATGGTCTTTCCATGAAATAATATATCACTACGATCCAACAAACATATCGAATGATCCTAAAATAACACATATATCTCAAGACCAACCTCATCCACATAGATCACATGAGAGGGGTCGAGGTGCTACAATTGTAGTTGTGACACATTGAAAACATAGTTCTTAGAATAATATATATGTCCGATAAAAATACAGTATCCCACTGACAAAATTCTCTCCACAGCCTTAGATGGTCTAACAAAACTGGGTGCCAAAATTCCTTGTCATTGTATCATGTGGTGACCCAATCTAGGTGACACCTACATAAATAAACAATCACCCTCTAAAAACTATATGGTTATTCAAAATCTATTAGTATACGACTTCTGTCTAATATGATCTATTTCAATATTCATTTGAATCCACTGAACCTCATTTCAAGACTCATGTATTAGACTGGTCCCAAATAACTCTTACTCACCAACCTCTAACTACAAAATTTGTGATCTGTATGGACTACCATAATTTGTCATGAATGGTCTTATATGTATTGAATCATGATAACTGTTTTTCTAGAAGAACATCACCAAATCTAGGTGCACTTCCCAAGACCAACTAGAAGTCATGAAAAAATGCTCACAACATATACTCAATCACATATATAGTACGTTCAGACATTCCATCTATTTGTTGTTGGAAAGATGTACTAAAAAAACCTATGTTCCAAGAACCTTCTGTAAGGCCCACCATAATCATGAATTAAAGAATGATTTATGGTCTGAATCTATTTTCTCTTCCACCCCATGAAGTTGTACTATCTCCAAAATATACAATTATCCACACTAATCCATAATAAATGTCTCTAATATTGGTAATAAAATTGATACCTTCTTCATTCAATCTGCAATCACCCAAAAAGTTTCATTCTTCGAATGAATCATTGGGTGATCCACCTTAATGTCCCTTGTTACGTCATCCCAATTCCATTTTAAAATGGGAAACATCTTTAATAAACAACCAGCTCATTAACTCTCAGTCTTCACCTATTTATATGGGGTTCATTGTTTAACAAACCCTGTTATCTCCTTTTTCATTCTTGTCCACCAAAACTATCATCATGGGTCCAGAAAATTTGGGTCACAGTTCTTTGTACCCACCACATTGAGACACGAAATTCATGCATTAACTTTTCTGGTATACTCATGGGAACAACAACTCGATTCTGGACAAAGATAATCACATCTTCATTTATGCTCCAATATAAAGGTTGCTCCCCACCTTCAAGGCTTTCCCCAAAGGTCAATCAATATAGTTCCTCATACTTCATTTCTATCATCCATCCCCAACTTGTATAATACACTAAAACTAATATGAGATTCATCATCTCCTAACTCTCTTGAAACACCTAATTCATATTTCCAGAAAATTATTAATCTACCTCTCATAAATGGACTCTTGAATAACCTATGACTGATTTTTACTTCTCATAGTGTCATAAACATTGTTTCCATTTCTGGGATTATATTCTACCTCAATGTTGAATGAATTCATATAATCTACCCACCACCTCTACTTTATAATCAAAACATTCTATGAAAATATGTACTATAGGTTCTTCTACTTAGGATAAATAGTAATTTTTTCACCCAATAGATAATTCCTCATATACTTCAATGAAAAAACCAATGAAGCTAACACTATATCATGAATTGGGTAGTTCCCCTCATGGGGCCTCAACTGCCGAGAACCATATTACACAACTCAATCTCTCTATATCAACACATCTCCATGACCTATCCAAGAAGCATCACAATACACCATATACTCCTCACCTGACTCAAGTAGGATCAAGATTTATGAAAATTTCAAGAACATATTAAAAACCTAGAAATAATTCTAACATTCCTTCAACCATTAAAAAATTACCCCATTCTTGGTCATGTCCAAAAGTGGTTCTCCCAATTGGGAAATTTCATTTATTATCCTCTGATAATATGCAACCAACTCCAAAAATATATATATTTCGAACATATTTCTAGGCTTCTCCCAAGATACAACTGACGTAACATTCGTTGAATCAACTGACAAACCATCCACCATGAGGATGTGTTTCAAGAAGTTTTCCTGATAAATGAAAAATTTATAGTCATTTAGCTTGGAGTATAGCTGATTCATTCTTAGTATACTCTTGGTGATGTCAAGATGTTGCAAATGATCCTCATAAGTCTTAGATTACAACATGATTTCATGCAAAAATACAACCACAAACTGATCCAAGTGCACTTGGGAGATTCTTTCCATCATTTTTGTAAACATTTCAGGCGCATTAATTAACCAAAACAAAAATTATAACGAATCGCTAAAGGTAATTCCTTCTTCTAATTGATTATTAGGTATATCAAAATGTCAAACTCTTAGTTGAAGTTACCCAAATCTCAAGTCAACCTTTTTGAAAACTCAAGATCCTGACAACTTCTGAAATAGATTTTCAATACACAAATGAGGATACCAGTTCTTCATAGTCATCCATTTAAACTTCCATTATCCAACACAAAATAATCAAGTTCCACCAGTCTTATTTGCAAAAAAAAACTATGGTGATCCCCAAGGCAGTGTACTCAAACAGATAAATAAATTATCCTACAATACTTCCAAGTGAGCCTTAATCACTTTAACCTCCACCAATTCCATTCTATATAGTGGAATTGAATGTCACTCATCCCCATGAATGATCTCAATTGTAAATCTCATTACTCTATTAGATGGAAAACATGATAAGTATACATGAAAAATTATTCCAAGATGTTTAATACTAGTGTAAAGACATCATGATTGACACCCCCATCATCCAATAACAGACTTGAAACACGGGTTGTGTGCTCTCCTAGTTACTATGTAATTAGTACTGATCAACCTACTTTCATATCCCACTCTCTATGGTTAATTTAATTTTCACCCTTAAGAGATGTAAAATTCACTCTCCAATGGTAAAAATCATTGTAGGTTGGTATTCTACTAATCATTCCATGACCCGAATTATGTTAAAGGCTGAGATGTCTAGGTTATAAAGATCCCACAAAAATAGATACTCCCTAACCTCAAGAGAACACCCATTTCATTAAAAATATGTCTCATAATTGAACTCCAAATGGTGTATCAATCATAATTACCTCACTCACAAACTACAAGACTATGATAGAACAATTAAAAATTATTAAAGATAAAAATTAAATAGAGGATCCAAAATAAAATAAGGAACTAGCTATTGTATAATCTATAAGAATAGTTCCTATAACCTTTGATGGTCCACCCTCTTTATCCACAATAGTAAGTTTCACCCCATGCAACTATCTTTCCACTATTCCCTATAATGAAGTATGATCCCCCAGTAATACACCACTCTTCTAGTATGGGAACGCATTACCATAAGCAACACGCCCACTGCCACTACCAGCACGTTCTATAGAACCCCAAAAACTAGACTGATATGTTGTATAAGATCCTCTTCCCACACTCCGATTCTACCTAACTAGTTCATTATTTATTTTTTTCATGGGATCATGCAAAAAACCTATATATTACCCATCCTAACATAGGGTCAACACTCTATTGATGGTCTGGGGAACTATCTATAGAAGGGTCTTGACCTACCATAATATTGGAAAATCAATCAACAAATTTCATATGTATCTAATACCTTTGATTGTAAACTTTTATTTCCACTTATCTAGAAAAAATTATGATAATTAATTTTCAAACTATTGTAAGAAATATGTACTGATCATTTAGAGGAGACAACATTTATGCCTATGAAAGACTCATTATAAATCCCCTTATATATGAGATCTTGATTCATCATTTATGAAACATTCTCCAGTATTAAGATATTATTCTGGGACTTAATATCACATTTAAGCACATACTAGTATCTCTTTTGAAAATTAGACTCATCTACTTATAACGTTGGAAAAAATCACTAAAATTATGTATGGCCTCCAGTATAGTCCATCACAGACACACTCCCCTAAGTCAACCCCATGAACTCATCTTTTCCATCCTATCTCATTGTGTCTGGATGAAAAATGCTCCAATAACATCTCTATAAATTCCTTCCACTCCATTTTTTCTATCTATCAATCCTAATATTGGATGTACCACAATCGCTCCTCTTGCCAATGTAACATGTATTAAGATAGTTTAACTCTATTTCCATCAAGAGTCCTTATGTGTTCAAGTAGACTATGGCTAGACTCAGTCCATAACTTAACTACATAAGGTCCACCCTCTACGGTAAACATAATAAAGTACTATAACTGAAATTCATGTTTGTGGGAAGATATCCATTTTGAAACAATCCATATGTATATTTCTATAATATTCATGAACAATGAAAAGTTCTCATGAAACATCTCTCATTCTACCTCACCTGGATCTATTGGTGAATTAGGTTCCACCACTAGATGATCATCCTTATCCTTGTTCTTGTAATCCTCTCGACATGAATCTTTATGGAGGAATATATCTATATTTCCAAACACAGGTCTCAGGATAAATAAAAAAGCATTAACACATATAACAAGAGGGTTTTTACATTAATCCTAAAATTTTAATTCCCCCCTTTATATCCAGAAGTTCAAAAACGAAGAACTGTCACTACCCATAACCATCCTATGCCTTTTTCACAGTTAACAAAGGGTGAAAACATTCTCATTATTCAAGTCTCATTATACACTCAATTATTCACATATTTCATCATTTAGAATATTTAACTTTTATATTTGGAAACCATTCATTCAGAAAACATAATCAAAGAAAAACATCCCATGTTGGACAACATACACAAAAACTATTTTCCCTTACATTCCTAATATGATTCTTGTCATAAAACAATATTTTCTTCATCGAATGATGAATTCATGATGAACACTTGTTCCATTCATGGCCATGTTTCATATATCATAAAAGCTCAAAATTAATATTCACAACAAACAACAAGTGTGTTACACAAGGTAAAATAATGTACAATATTAACAAAAAATACCAATAACAATAATCCCACACTTGGTTTTCCCCCATACATGGTTTAGCTATTAAAATTAATGAGCTCAAAAAAAATTCTCAACTAATCCTAGTCTCTAGTTTAACATCCCCAAATATTAAGGATAAAATAAAAGAAATGAAAATTAGGTTATAATACAACGTTGCAACGTCCCGACCTGGGTGCCACACACTAGTGCTCCATGTCGGACCGTCACAAGACCTCATTTTCACCTCCCTATACGTCGAAGGCTGCCAACCAATAGCGCGGGAATAATATCAAAAGTCAGAGGACCATATCCTCTTTATTATATTAATACACATATGGAAAATAAATAATAAATAAATAATAATATAAACATAGAATAAATGAAACCAATATAAACTGATGAATAAAACTAGAAATACAACATCAAAACTAAATTATAGATATTCCATTCTAAACTACGTTCCGATTTTCAAAATGAAACCCCAAATTAAGGACACTGAAAACTCCCAAGAGGAACCCAAACCATGTTTGGTTTCTTCATCTATTCTCCATCCCATACTAGAAATCTAACATATGGAATTTTCACTTATCATTTCCTAGAAACATTAAGTCTATTCTAGTACCGATTAGGAAGCCCAAGTAGGGTGTTAGTATTAATCAATATGCCACAATCAATAATGTCTTAAATAATATCGAGTAAATAATAGAGTATGCAGTTATATAAATAAATAATTATAATTAATAATTATGCACTTACCATATAATCAATTATTCTTTATTTAACCACAAAAACCTATGGGTTCTATAGGACACATGAACATCAATATATAATTTGGCACGTTTCATAGTCTAAACCATATCACATGTCTAAATCCCAATTAATTATAATACAATGGTATTTAATTAGAAACTTGTTTCAATTAAATATTACACCCTATTTGAACAATGTTCCAATTCCATCAATTTGGGTCAATCTAATCATGGATATGACCTCATGTCATTTTGATGTAGTAGACCTTCTTCTACACATGAATATCAATTTATCACTCTGGGATTTTGATTTTGAAGGCCTTATCCTACACAAAAAAATATCAATTTTATAATTATGGATTTTGATGAAGTAGGCTTTATACCACAAAAAAATATCTAATAGTCACATATATCACAATTCAGATATATCATAATTTCACATCAATCATTATTAATCAACAATAATCATCTTAAAATATTTTACCATAAAAATTTAGTTAAAATAATTCACCATTTAATTAATTCAATTCCCAATTCTAATATTTCAAATAATTAATTCAATTAATAATTATCATGATTTCATATTCACAATTTATCAAAAATTTATTTGACAATTAATTATCCAAAATTCAAAATCACAATATCATAACAATTAAATCAACTATTACCTATCCAAAACCCACAATTTCATAATCTCAAAAAATGCCCTTTAATTAATTAAATACATAATTAACAAAATTAAAAATATTGATTTACTATAATTAAGTAAAAAAGTAATTATTCTTTAAATTCGACAATTCTAACATTTAAATAATTAATTCAGAAATTATTTCTTCCTGTTCTCAAATAATTATTTAACTAAATCACCAATTTAATTAATTAAAATAGGAAACCCAATTTCTAGAAAAACCCAAGAAATCTAAAATTACATACATTTAATTGAAATCATTACTATGGGATTGGAATAATATAACACATACCTCTAGATTAACGAAGAACAGTCACCAATATAAATCTTTAATTAGTGTGGAATAATGATGGTGAATGAGATTTGGAACATAAAACATACATCAAGATCACATAATAAAAATCCTATAATTCATGGTATATGTCCAAAATACTAGATCTAGACCTAAGAAAACAAATGTAAATAACAATACTAAAATGATGGGAAATTCGGAAAAATAAAGCAAACCACTTGAGATGAGATCCTCTTACAATAAGGAGTGAAGAACTTCATTAGGGGAATTATATCATGATGAAAAGAGGTTATAATGGCTTGGAATCTTCTTGGGAGGCTTCTAAATCTTGAAAAGATTATAGGGAACAATTTCACAATGATCGATTGTGGATTAATATAGGGGTTATGGTAATTAATAATTAAATTATCGGGGTAATTAAAAACCTAGTCATGGTTTGTTGGGAAGGGGAAAATGGTTTCCCAAATATGATTTCTATAACTCTGTTGCACTTTAAGGGGATTCATGGTTTCTCCTAAGAGGGTTCTTGGTTTAACAAAATCAGTGCAATCCATTCAATCTCACTTTTTCTAGGGTTTCACGGTTTGCTGGTCTAGGGCGCATGATTTTGGAAAACCATGGTGCAACATTGTAATACCCTCTTTCAATCCAAAATTTCACATTTTCTCCCATTCACACCCCTTGGTAAAACCCAATAAAATTATTCTCAAGAAAATTTAAATATTATTCCAAAAAAATCCAGAGAAATCTATATAAAATGTCGGTATATTATAAAAATATTCCTGAATACATATTGTATACTTTAAAAATCATTCAAATAATTTCTAATGTAAAATATAATTTCCCCTTAAAAATCTTGTTTTAAAAAATAAACCCTTTTGAACCAGTTTTTCTTTTAAAATAGATTTGAAAACATATAAATTTAGATTTTAAATCATTAAAATATATTTATTTTAAAATATCAATTTGTAAATTATATTTTACTTTATAAAAATTATTTAAAGCCTTTCACAAGTAAAATATCCCTTTGGATTATAAAATTTCTTTTTAAAAATGAAAACATTTTCTAAAACATTGGTCTTTGAAAATAACATTGAAAACTTATAATGGAATATTTAAAAATAATTTTATATATTTTTTATAGAAAGTTTTTTTAAATAAAATTCAATTTAAATTAGAATAAATTTTCATATAGAACATTTTTAATGAATTTCTATAAATCATTATTTTTTTACAAAAAAAGCTTTTCGACCGATGAGAGAAATAAGATCAGATTTTATTGAAAATACATTCTTAATTATCATAAGTATCAAAGAGTAAAAAATCATAATGTTACTTGAATATGTCCTGAATAAAAATAGGATAAGATAATTAATGATAATTCTTGAGATATGGATCATAATATTTCATCAATGTAAGCAAACTCATAAAAAATCCCAATAAACAATGATATTGTATAAATAATATATTTCCTAATTATTAACATTGATTCAAAATCTATATTATATTACAACATTACATGTAGAATATAAAAACCTGAAAATATTTATATTCTTGATATAAAAATACCAATGGTATGTATATACACCTCATAGTAGAATATTTGTTTATAACATAACATGTGTCTCAAGGAAGGTATATTGAGAAAAAATTATCTTACCACTTTGGTAAAATTTAAACCATATGCCGTTGAAATATAGATCCTCAAATGATTTTCAAATTCCAAAAAAAACGTTATTAGAATACTCATAAATTATATAAATGGGAATTATATACACCGTATGGATGAAATAGGTGGGGAATATATCATGTGTCTCACAAAAGTTAAAAGTGATACGAAAATCCATTACTACTTGACTAGATTTTGAATCATTATATATGTGAATGGATAACATCAATTGAAAAATTTAATATCCGGAAATAATTTAAATTCATTATATTAAATTTCATAGGGTATTATATACACCACAAAAAATAAATGAGTCGTGAATATGGTATAAGTCTCCCCAAAATAAAAGGTAGACTAAAAATTATCTTACATTAACTCCTTAAATCCTTTGTACACATTGAAAACTCTTCTACAATAAATAAAAGATTTTATAAAAATAACACAAAGAAATATTTATATATACCAGATAATATATTATTTTATTATGATTTTATATAACCATATTATTACCAATTCCATGCTAATGTTTTGTTTGGGGTAATAAGCATTTTTTTCACATATGTTTTTTAATTTTTATTTTTTCTGATCTATCTATGATCACGATATCATCCTAAAAATAATTTAATCCGTGATATAAATATCATAAATATTTATTATTTATGTTTTTATAATAATCAATAAAATATTATAATAGTAAATGAAATACGCTATTAATGGAGACGGTAGGTAAAATTTACACATGAACATTGTTTCCATTTTCTTATCATGTTTTGAAAGAATGAAAATTAAATGATATATATATTTATATATTATTTATTGTAGAATTTTAATTTCATATATATCACATACATATATTATACATGTATTTAATATATTCCATGTAAAGTGTGAACAATTTACATCATTTCACGAAGCTGTAGTCCGTCATACACAAGAATGACATTACCGTATTACAAATAAATGAACATAATAACGAGATGTGTTTTATATAAATTAATTAATATTAAATTTATTATATGTATCATATGTATCATATATAAATTATATATCGATCATTATTCCCAACCTTGAAATTTGTTAATGGAAGAATGAAAAACATCAGTTCTTGAGGCAGTAGTCTACCTTAATCATGAACGATGATTGTGTATCATAGTTTAGGGATGTGTGTGATTTTATTGGTTCTATAAATAGTATAAATGTTTTTAGTATATTTATAATACTTATTTTATTATATAATTCTATTATAATAATAATTTACTTGGTGGATGATGAAACAAAAAAATGCACATTGGTAAACGTTAACACTTCTTCGGGTAACTCTATTTGGTTTACATGAAAAGACTTCCTTTGTTGGATTTTTGATAGAAAAAAATTAATCCCTTATGGTTGATGACAGCCCCAAAAATAATCATTAGTTCCCTATAGTGCTTTGAAAAAACAAAATTTATAAAATTTAGACAATCCTAACTCAAATTGTTGTATCTAGAAAGTCCAAGTATCAAACACACAAGGGTGACCCAAATGTTCTAAATTAATTAGGAATTTTCAATTTCAAATGATTGGTTATTTTTGAGAAAAGATAATAAAGGGATATATCATTTCAGGTTTGAATGAATATGGGATGCATGCCAGGTTCAATTATTTTTAGGTTCATGTGATATGGATTTATGAGACAAAGTGTTTATTCAGTTTTCGTGTCGGAATTGGCCGAGAAGGGATCCTTAGTCTTGGTATATCATCATAGTCATATGATTATACTTTTAGAATGGTCATGTACATAGAGAAATCACAGAAATAGGTGACTTGAAACCTTGTTTAAAGATAACTGATAAAGATTTCATAAGGGTCATATGAAAACTAGGATTCTTTGTTGATGCAACAAGAAGATAACTTTCAGAACGTAGAAGTGGTCATGCAATATGAAACGAAATAGATTTGAAATTTAAAAAAAATCTTGCAACAATAAAAAAAGAGAATTAAATATTGAAAATAATCCATATTCACACATACCTTATAGATCACATCACCAGTCACTAAAATAACTACTCACTCATGATGAAATCTATTGTCATGGGTACCTAAATAAGAAAGGTGGCGTCATGGGACACCAGATCATAACTCCTTCATCTGGAGGCCTTCCATTGGTGCTGTTTAGCTTCCTCTTCTTTCTAGTTCTTTGGGATAGAGGTTGGAGATCAAATTTATAGGTTAATCCCATCCAAACCCATTGCTTGTGTAGCATATTTCTTCCCTACGCATTGACATCGCCATGATGTGTACCTAGGCTACACGATGTGTACTTCAGATCTAATTTTCCCTCCGCAATGTTGAATCAATTAAAATCCCATATGTTGGTTAAACTTCCATTACATCATGTAATGACATCATACAATGTGTACATGGTTTACACAATATGTATGCTCATCATGAATTGTTCTGTGTAGTTTGTTTCGCTTGAAATGGTCATGACGTGTACTTGTGTTACAAAAATTATAGTCAATTTTTTTTCGGTTTCAACTTCACTTCTTCTCAAAAATCCATTGTTGCAATGCAAACGAAGAAAAGTGTCAAGAAGGGTAATTCAGTTGATTTTTAGTCCAATTTCATTTTTATTCTCAAATATTCTTCATTTCCTTCCATAAAACACAAAACAAGTAAATGTTTCCCCAACATGAAAAGATTAATCATTTAAATACATAACTCAAAACATTGAAACACATTAAAATATTTACATGAAATATATATATCATTTTTAAAAAGAGAATTTTTGAATATATTTGGATAGGTATTTTCTGATACAATGGGCATGAGAGTTGTTTATAAGTGGGGAGATTTAATTCCCTTTTATAATAGAGGAGGAGGGGAATTATTTTAACTACAAAAAGGCAAATGCTATTAGGAGGTCTCCCATTTATATTTCCCCTTCAATAATGAACCATTTTGAATCATAAACGGGATATGGTCAAAAAATATCCATAAATGGGGTTTAACAAGCTTCTATATCACTTTTCAGTTATGATTAATGTTTGTTCACATAGAAAACGTATTTTTTCCCAATCATCGGGATTAATTTTAACTATTTTCACTAATAATTATGCTGAAGTAATATTTTTTACTTATTAGAAATTAAAAATTATACTAATTATAAGTAGATAATCCTTTTTCCCAATTCCAATCATAGATATTGAGGAATTTAATTTATAAATAATCCTATAAATACAATGAGAAATAATTTTTTTAAATTGAAAATGTTGAAAAGATTAAATAGTTTTATATCGAAATTCAATATAAAAATAATGAAATTAACCCAAATCAAATTAATTGGTCTATAATTTACCTAATATATCATTAAATATAACTCAAAAAATAATTTACCATTAATAATTATTTATATGAAATGCATAATTTCAATTAAAATTCGTTATTTTTAATTATTCATAAACAATTTTAACTTTTAAGAAAATTCAAAAATAATCACCGTTAGATAATTGTGACATTCCTATTTCAAAAAAAATATTTTTTAATTAAAAGTTTTAATTTTTTAAAATTTTGTTTTAAAACTAGTCTATAATTAAATGGTGGAATTTTTTCCTTTTTGAAAATTTCTTCTTTTATGCATTAAATTGGATCATATATTATTTTATGCCCATAAAACTTATTGGGTTAATTTTAAAACATTTAATTGAATATATAACATATAAATTTCATTAATATCATTAAATAATGGGGACTAATTTAATTTATTAATATAAACTTCCTTGATAGGAATAAAAATATGTTTTCATAAAAACACATCATTTATATTCAATTGGTTTTTATTTTCATTTATCATTAATTGTTCAAAAAAATATCTCATTATATAAACATGTTTAAAAAATATTTTCAAAATCATGTAAATATGGTTTATTCCATAAATTGCTACATCCAAAAAATAACTTTAATATTATTTTAATAATAATATTAATAGTATATTATGGTTTTGTAAAACTTGGTGTTGCATCTAATGCAATATATCGATGGAACCCAGCATTGTGTGTAAAATAAGCCAAACAAAAAGTTATGTGTACCACAATATTATATATGTGTTGTGTGTACTTAAAAAATTACTTCTTATTATATAAAATGAATTCCTAACATGGTTTATCAGTAAATGAATTCCATAAATTAATATTAATTTATTCAAAAAAGGGTTCATAAAACCTGGGGTGTTACATTATACCCCCCGTAAAATGAATTTCTCCCATGAAATTTATCATGTTCATCAATTTTTTTATCCTATAAAGTTTTTTTCAATGAAAAACATATTGAAAAAATTATTACTAAGACATCCATTAATATAGGATTGTTTTAAACATAATGGGTACCCAAAGTAAATCATAAGTGGGTTTCCACATATGAGATCTTGTGTGATGATTTGGACATGGAAGAAAATCCTAATTAATAATAGAGAGTGATAAAAATAATTTATCAAACGAAAGTGGGTGATCATGATTTGGTTACTATAAAAAAAAAGATAAATCAAATTAGGCATGAATAGTCCATTATTATCATAAAAAATAATTATTATAGGACTACATTTTATTTCCTGGTCCTTTAACCAAAGTTGTAGTATTTACATAAGGAGATATAATTACTTGATTCCATTCCAATTTATAGTCCCAATCATAACCATTTTTTGTGACTGGACCAATTTCCTATTTTATCTATCACATTAAAAATTGTGGTGAATTTTTAATGATTAAACCATTAATGGATCATAATATACAAAAATGGAATGAAAAGTCATTTCATACATACTTAGTTATAATCGCAACAAAATAGTGAGCATAGGTTATACAATATTCATAAATCCTCATATATAGAGATAATACATTAACCTCTAATAATTCATCCAAATAATATCTTAAACCATTCCACAAATGGTTTACGTTATAAACCTTATAGATGTTATAAAATAAAAATAATTAAAATCATGGTTACCATGTTTCAAAAAATCAGCTTAAAATTTCTCCCGCATATATCATAGATTATCTCTAGTTTATCACAACCCTAACACGGGAATACCTTAATCATGTATTCTCTTGAAACATGGTAATATCAAGAATTACCATAAATCCTTACTAAAAACATGCATCCTTCCATATTCCAATGACTGTTGGATATATTCAATAAGTCCAAAAATGTTTTCAGACTACATCAATGATAACATAAACCACTTTTTCAATAAATATTTTATCACATATGTGGTCATAAATACTCTCCAATATAATTTATCCATATCATAATCTATTTAACCATGATAAACAACATATTCTCATCCTTAGTAACTTGTTATAGATATATTTACACATTCATAAAATATAACCCTTTTATTAAATCACATTTCTAGGTCATCATTACCATTCAACATATTCAATCAGATTATTAATAAAAAACTTATACTATTCAATACTTATATATATATAATAATTTAGATAATACAATATTTTATTTATATTATATAAATAAATTTTTCATCCAAATTCCTTCTAAAATAATTTAATATTCCTTGTTTTCTAATTATAAGACACTTATTTCCATTCACATGTCACCTATAGTCCATTCATCATTATAAATATAATGATTACTTGTATCTCTATGTTAATTATATTCCTAATATTTCCTTATAGGAAATAGATATTCATAATGACAATACAGTCCACATTTAATGAATTAATCAATTTATATAAATTTTAGAGACCAATATTCATATCTATTGTGTTAATTGAACATTTAATTTTATTTTTCAATTTAGTTTCAATTTATCCTTATTTTCCACAATCAAAACACCGTCAATTTCCTATAAGATATTGTATTGGGTGTTTCTTCCCTCATTTTTGAAAAATGGAAACTGAATATTATTACCTCTATGGTATCCATTACCCAAACCCACAGTGTACTCATTCCTTATATTCTTTTTTATGTGTGTGATTTGGTTAAGGATAACATTGTTAATCATGTTTCGTGAAAACTAAATAAGAATAATCACAATTCCCTTATCTACAGTAAATTTCCCATTTGTATTCTCATCTGAAAATAATTCATCACACTCAATATTAATCTAGTTCCTTTTGGTTATTTTCATTGACTATGATTATAAATCATAGTGTGAGCAATACCAGTCATAGTTGGAATTCAAATAATCATGAAAACTCATAGTATTACAAAATCATAAAACCTTCATCATTAAACCAAGAAACCATTATTTTATCTATGTTCATTCGTATACATCATCTATTAAAATCCTTCTTGATGGTTAATAATGATTTTGTTAATTCCCAATGCATATCACGTATGAGTGTCAAACCAGGTTTGAAGTAATATTGTTATTGTGCACCGGTTCCTGATCGATTTTTTCTCAATACATTGTTTTTAGGGTTATTTCGTCTATGTACATCTATTCTCGAACCAGATCCAAATTGTAGTATCCATAATGTGATATAATTTCTTGGAAAACACTCTCTCAATCCTTTAGCAAAATTCCACAACATTTTTCTCAACATTGACTCATACTTAGACTTATATTTAGACAAATACCAAGAAATATCCTCAGAAATATCCCTAGGGATCTCACACATGTTTTATAATTCATCCTTCCAAAGGATGATTAAATCATTCCACTAATACCAACTATAGAGACCCATGCTTACCATATGTGGTTATTATATCATTTTAGATAATATTCAGAACATATAAAAACATATATTCTTAACGATCATAATTTTTTATTTTCTTTTTAAACATAGGACACAATATTATACGAGACGGTGAAATATCTCCAAATCATCCTATAAATATATTCCCTTTATTTCTCATAATTATATCCATTCATCATAACATGGGAAAATTATACATAAAAATGGGTGACCTCAGATGCTCAGTACGGGTAAATAAAAGAGATACATAATCATAACATGATAATAAGGGTATTATAACACGATCATAACATTATAAGATCATACAATGCATGTGAAAGATCATAATCATGAGTCATAGACTAAGGATTGGCGTCTCATAAGACATGAATCTTATGGAAATCATTGAGCATAAGTCATGTGATAATCACATTTACATAAGACATAGATATTCCTAATACACGTCTTCTTATGAGATTGATAACGTGTATATATAGAAATAGGTTTCCCCATTTAGTTAGGGACATAAAATTATGCCCCACATAAACATATGGACATGAAGATGGGGCCATGTATAACATTCTGAATGTGAAATCCGGTTAAAAATAACATTAATGACATGTAAATAGGTACATGAATCACATTATGTACATAAAAATAAGTCCATACATAATAACCAAATAGTCAAGGTTAACACCCAATGCCATCTTAATAGTAATGTATAACTTTCAAGGTTTTCTTAGTGGAGTAATTTTACTCTCCAAATAATCTTTTTAGTCATGTTTCACTACTAAGACAATATTATCAGACAATGTCTCTTATAGAACCAAGGTCACTATTCATTCTTCCCATTTCTTTCTCTTGAGATATAAATTTGTAACCAATTCATTGTCGGGAGATACAGTTCCCACCCATCAAAAAATGAAATCATACATATGTGTGCCACAAGATCATAAACATTACTCAGATCAAAGCCCATTAAATTAAATTTTATAATAAACATTTTATTATGTCATAAAAAATAAAAAATTTGATTGTTTTTATAATATTATGATCATAGAATAACCCATGAAAATAAGTGACATTAAAAATCATATAACCTATAGAAGAGAAAAATATTTTATAAAAATCATTCAATCAAAAGATAAAACATTTAGAGAATGAATGTTAATGGTACGCTTGGTTAATATCCCTAAAAAGGCATGAGTAACATCAATGGATTTCATATTAGATTTAAAATAATTTTGAAATATCATTTAAAATACATATTTTTTAAAATATAATTTCCACTATGAAAATTTATATTAAAACATAAAAAACTAATACATTTTTCTTTGAAAACATATAATAGATGATTTAAAATCATTGGCACAGTTTTCATTGACAATATCATTTGAAAATATATAAATTAGTATTTCAAAATCACCTAAATCATTTCTTGAAAAATAATATAATTTCTATTTCAAAAAACCATTTTAAAATTTTAAACATTTTGAAACAAAATTTCTTAGAAATTAGATTTTTATCATTTATAAAGTAATCATTGAAATCATTGAAATACTTTTCCTTGAAAATATCCCTTGAAAAATTATAATTTTTGATATAAAAATAATTTAAAAAATTTCTTAAAGAAAATATACTTTTTACTTTTAGAATCTATTTATATGACATAAAATGTTTTAAAACCCGTTTTCTTTTAAAATATCCTTGAAAACATATAATGGATTATTGAAAACAATTTAAAATACATTTTTTCACATAAATAATTTAAAAAAAATTATCTTTAAACTGAATTTAAAAATTCAGTTAAGGAGACGTTTAAAACAATTAGAAAACTTGGTTTTTAAATAAAAAATCTTCTAACAAGAGAGATAAATAAGGTAAGATTTTCAAAAAAATACGTTCATAATTTTCTTAAGTACTAACGTAACATCCCATACTGAAAACCAATAAAATTGTGCCTCGAGCCTGTGGGTTACGAGGCCTTAATAGCACCTTCCCATATGCTAGAGGCTATCGACTGGCATCAATAGCCTAGGGTGTAATTGTGGGGAGAAAATGACCTCATATCAGAGTAATAAAATAGTGAAAATAGATCATTATCATAAAATGATGTAAATAAAGAGAGTGAGGAAGTAGAAAATAACTAAAATAGAACATTCTGCAATAATAAATTAATTTTTTATAAAATCCTGAATATCTATGTCATATGAGCAAAACTAGTTTCCCACTAGGCCAACCATACAAATATAGGAATACAAAAAAAAACTGTACTGAAAGTAAATGAATCTACTACTAACTCTGATCTAGACCACATACCTGATCTCTAAATATTTTTGAACTAACCCATCCCAATTAGGTAAATCTACATGATTTTATCTTCTAAATAATGAAACTCTAGGCCTCAACCTTATCCACCATGAAAACTATACTCAACTAGAAAAGTAGACATATGGTCTACATGAAAAATGAGGAGAATGTGCATGGGTGAGAAATAATATCTGTAGGCCACCACAATGAGTAACCTATAAAATATACTACTATAAGTGTATGAAAATGAAACTACTCTCCCTAGCTGAGAAACAACTGAAATGAATAGTAAAACCAACAACAAGACACCATAGTTGAACTATGGGTCTGTGATCCGTGTCAACTAGGATAGTGCCACCATGGAAGTGCATATGTATATATGTATACATATATAATCCCATACCTATTAATAAATACATAAATATGAATATTCATGAGAAAGTGAAAGATATAACATAGAAAATCGATAGTCGATATGTGGGTCTATAATCCCAATTGCCTAGATATCTGGTGAAAAGTAACTGAACTAGTTGTCGTACCACTGAATCTTTGTATCATTATGTTGAGATTTGGTTATGTAATCCCCAATGAAATATACCTCCTTCATCGAATAATAATAATATCTCCGAGAATTCTATGTAAGCAATGTGGGATAATCATCCTACACTTGGGTTCACCCATATTCACATCTAATAAATAAAAATGAGTATTCTAAGGAAGTACATCCATAAATCCTGTATTGGGTTACATAGATCGATTTCATGATGCTCAATCCATGTAATTCCTATCTAATTTTTCAACCCTATGTCCCAGTTTGTAGGCGATCACAACATTCAAAACAAAGATATTACCTAAGGTTGTGAAGCATAGGTGATCTGTAGTGATAACTCATCGATGAGTTTCTCTACTCACCCTTTATGTTTCCACTATTGGATAGCATAATAATCCCTTCATCTAGAACACTGTAATCATTACAGGTAACCAATGTTGTAAGATTCCATAATCAAAACCATGATCATGTAATTGATCAAGGAGATTTTAATCATCCATATCCCTCAAAATATTTTAATCAACTATCAGTATAATCAGATCGAGAATAGTGTAGTCAACCTCACCATATATTAATTGAGTAGAGCATAATCCTCCTCATCACTTGAGGGAGATAATTATAAATGAGTATCACGTCTAGGGTGACATACCCGAATGTCATAGTAGCAGGCTCAATAGCCGAATTCTAGGAAAAACCTTTGGATATCCCAATAATTTAAAAATATAATATACAGGCTCAATAACCAGATCCTCGGAAGTACCTCAAGGTATACTTGTAAGTATTAGAAAAAAACATGGATAAAAATAGGGATCCTAGGAAAGAACATATGGGATTTCCAAAAATAATGATGGATCCCATGAATAATGTCTGGGAATCCAAAATATAATGATAGATGCTTCATATCTGGCTCAACATCCAGCAACCTGGAAAAACCTATACAAATCATCGATGAATATGGAACAAATAAGTGAATGTGTAAGTAAATGGGTGGGGCGGCTAAACACCAAGATATAACCTTGCTATAATATCCCCAAGACCATACAAGTACATAATGGGTTCTAAGGTGTTTCATACTACCATATCTACCCAATCCAAATTTACTAACTCAATGTTAGTTAAACAAAGGAGAACCCAGTGAGTCCCTCATGTCAAACAACTAAAGAAACATCCTACATGGGATCCTTAATGTCTAATCAAAAGAGACGGAATCCTACATGGGACCTTTACATGTAAATATAAAAATAGGAATCTGACAAGGGATCCCTTAAAAGAAATTTGATAGAGGCATCCTTCAAGGATCCTCATATCAATACATATGTAAAGGCATCCTACGGGGGGACCCACAATATCCATATCAGAATGTACAGTCATCCTACATGGAATCCTAGGAAACTTATATAGGTAAAAATATCCTACAAGGGGCTCTCTAAGTCAATATATAATAAAATGCATCCCTATTTGGAACCATTCTTTTTAAAAAAATAGAGGCATCATACAGGGGATCTACATGGATGAAAATTATGCTGAGAAATCCTACAAGGAATCCTCCGAAAAGACTAGTCTCAAAGCCTCTTATATTAGAATGGAACATTTCATAAAGGATACATACTCAATGGAAGGAGAAAAGGTATAATTCACGAGATATAGCTCACGATTCATCTCATATTTGGTCTTACTCAGGGTAATAACTGGATAAAATTAATAGAGGAAGAACCAATCTATTTATTTAAAAGCCCAAAAACCCTAATTAGGAGTCCTCATATCACCCCATAATTTTCACCGTCACAATCTATATGGTCAACTAGTCATAATGGACTTCACATACATACAAATCTAAATCGAGAGCATAAAATAAGAAAGACCATAAAATGGGCACCAAGAAAGAAGTACACGGCTTGTAGAGACCATACATGACGTGTACACTCAAGACCCTACATGGGAATTTACTTCATCAAGTACATGGCTTGTAAACTACCAAGTACCCAACATGTTAGACCAGTACATGGTTTTTACGCTACACTGGTTACCTTCTTGTGTGTCATGGATGGTCTGGACTTGTACATGGCCATGTCGTGTACATTGACATAGCATACGACCCTCACAGGGTCTGTCCATTCACTATACATGTCCATGTACCCCTAAAAGGGATTCCTGGACATGTACTCCACTACACATCCAAGTAAAACTACACATCCTACAATCCATTGTACATGGGGTATACTTATAAATAAATCATATTTCAAAAACTCTAAGAATAGATGGTATGTATCCTTGAACCACATGTTGTGTTGATGGGTTCTCCCTTATAGAAAACCTCAAGAATGCCCCAAAACCGTTATTTCATCCCCAAAAAAAGATATCAAGCCACAAGGGGCCATATGATAGAATATAAGTGGATTTAAACTGAAAAATATGTATATTTCTATGAAAGAAAAAAATAAAAAGTAAAACCATAGGGAATAAACATTTGATGCCATGTGATGGGCGGGCCTATAAATATATATCCCTCCAACACATTGGATAATGTTTTTATCTTTTGAGATACCACGTATTGTTCATGGGTGTTTATCCTAAGAACACTATTTTATGATGTCTTGGTTGTTAGCATTGAATTATTTTATGATGTCATGTTTTTTTTCTCACCAAATTCCAATGATTATTTGATGTTATGATCATATATCATTCTTCTATGTTCATGTTTCCAATTATTTCCTTTATATGTCATCATTCTTTACCCATTGACTCACATCCACTTCTTTACTTCATTCACTGATTTTATTATTCTCTTAGTGGTGTTTATAACTCATTCTATTCTTATGAATGTCCCCATGTTATATCATGTATTTTACGAAGATCAATATCATTTTATGGGAATGTTATGGAGTTTTTAAGTAAAGTTGTTGTATCATAGTTTCATGTAATTTTGATATATACCAAATCCTAAAAAGTCACAATGCCTCTCATTATTTTGGGATTTTATTTTGTTTATATTTAAAAAATAAATCATAGAATAAAATATAATCATGATATAGGTTCACTTATTTGGGCTCAGAGTAAGGTCTCGTTATTTTGGGGGAATGAGACTACAAAAACATTATTAGAAACCATAAGGATAATAATAAACATAAGAAAACATCCATAAATTCTGGAAATGTATAGATCAAGTAGTTTCCAAGTAATAAAATATTTCCTTGGATTCTACAACTGGATATGGATTTGGAACATATGAACCTAGGGGTAATAACCCTGGATCAGATTGTTGGGTATTAACTAATCCTATGCTTGATGAACCAAAAAGGGCCTTGCTAAACATCTATATTAACACTCCTTGGATATATGATTTAAAGAAATTACAATCTCTTTTCTAACTATCATGATGATAAAAAAATACTGTGAAATTTTATTTTGGAAAATTGGCCATTGATTAGTTATATTGATACTTATAAATTCATAGGTTCAAGGATACATGTAATTTATGACTTACCATTTAAATGAACATAGTGTCCCTTTTATATGTTTAATTGTCTAAAAAATAACATCACAAAGTCTATATTGGGTAAACTAAATGTTTATAATAATACTAAAATACTGAATGGAAAGCTTCAAATCCATGGTTCTACATATTATTTCATATCATGCATGTTTAGTAGATATAATGAAATACCACATTAAATCATGGATGTTTAGTTATCATGAAATTAGAAAAGGATAAAATTAAGCATATCAAGACTATAGCTTCTCCCATATCAATGTTTATTTGCTAAATTTTCATATTTCCTTTATGATAGTCCCTTTATCGTAATTCAAAACAATCTTTTGTATGTATTATCAATCCTTATACAAAACTATCATAAATTTCCAAGTTAATGAAATCACCCAATGTGTCCTGAATTCACCTCCAATTCTATGCAACATCAAGTTGGATGATTGATATCCTTTAGAATAATCATGTAAATAATATATATTATTTACTTATGATAAATAACTTCTATCTCAAATGATTGAGAATAAGTAAAATATCGTCCAAAATGAAACTCCAACTATAAAGTAATATGTCGATGTGTTCCATGAGGAATTTACTAGCCTTACACCTACCCTAGATTCTAATTTATCAATAAAACATAAACCCAAATATTTTACAATATCCAAGTCTCCATAAATATTTTCCATTATTGAACTTGAATAGATAAAGAATCAACTACAAGTGAACGTGGATAAAGGGTTTATACATCCATGTACTTTAACATGGGGTGCACTAATCCTTTTCATTAAGAATAATGATGGTTCAATGTTTGTATGGAATTATTATTGTGATCTCAAAAAGATAAAAATAAATAACACGTATCATCAACCATGGAATGATGACATGTTTGATCAGCTACAAGAATCTGATTACATCCATAACATTGATCTGTGATCATGATATTATCATGTAAATGTAAAGAAACATGATTCCCGGATTATTTATTTTCGTACGAGGTACGTGCACTATGATTCTATTGAGATTCCATTTAGACTCTGTAATTCCTCATCGATCAAAATTGGTTTAAATAATAGATTCTTTAATGATTACTTCAACAAATTTTTTATAGTATTTATATATGGTGTTCTTATATACTCCTAAATCAAGGAGGAATATAAAGTGATTTTGAATATTGTACTGAATACCTTGTGAAATGAAAAGTTATATGTAAAGTAAATAAAATTAATTTTATGTATGAAGAATGTAACATTCATGGGTCATGTTATAACAATTAGATGAATATTTTTAGATCCTTTAAGGTTAAAGGAAATTGAAGGATGGCCCAAACAAATATCTATAATGAAAATATCTAGTTTCCCTGTATTGGCTAGGTACTATCATCAAATTGTGATAAAAATATTGTTATTACCAAACTCAATGAACAAGCTAACTCATAAGGGGGTGAATACTAATACATATTGATGAATATGAGGAGAGAATTGAAGAGTTAAAGAATATAATAATCAAAACACATGTTCTAAAATTACCCACCAGTGGAGAAGGATTTTTTTTCTACAACGATGAAACCAAAAAAAATCTTCAGTTGTGTACTCATGGAAAATGAAAAGGTCATAGACTATTCAACCATACAATGAAATATTCATAAGTAGAACACTGTGAACCATGATTTTGAATAGGTTTTAGTAATCATTGAAATGAATGAATAGAGACATTATCTCCATGGGGAGATCTGTGAGATATATATAGATCATACGAGGCTAAAGTATATATTAACACAAACTGAACTCAATAGGAACCAATGAAGGTTGTTATGCATGATCATGGGTTATTACTATTTATTCCATTACCACCCTATGAAGTTGAATAAGATGGTTTTAGCATTGAGTAAAAAGGATCATGAAACCCAATCAATGATAATGATTAAAAGGGAACTAATATTCAAGAACATGCAATGGATGGATATGTAAATCATAAAAAGAACTTCATCTTAACATACTCATATAAGTATTCAACCATCCACTCTTGAGAAGTTATTGGAGGCCAAAATAAATGATAAGGATATATATATTAAGGTAGTGAATATTCTGGATTCTATCTTTTCTAATGATGAAGATGTGATCATTTTAAACATGATATTTATCTGATCAAAACTAGAACACAAGGTGGAACTTCTAGATGATGTTCATAACTCATCCATATCTATTCATCCAATAATCACTATTACATATAGAGTCATAATGGAAAACTTTTTTGGGATAACATAATGATTTATATTATAGATTTAGTATCCTGATGCATGGTATTACAATAGTTGAATGCTAGATGATTGAAGTATATAGGTATAACAAAACAATTATATACCTATATGGAAATTTGAAATCATAACAATAGATTTTACCCAAGTAGAAATATTTCCTCTGATGGTTATACTAATGTTTCAGTGACAGTCAATCACCACACAGAGTCGACAATTTTTTTTGTTATGATGGATGAATTATCACTTAACCATCTCAAAGATATATACATAAGGGAGTTAATAATATTTCACAAAGTTCAATTGTTTATTATATCTGATTGAGATACGAGGTTTACCTAAAGGTTATATATAATCCTTACACAAGTGTTTTACATATAGCTTATTTTTATCACTTATCATTACCATTATATATATGGTCAGTCTAATATAACCATTCAAACTCTAGAGGATATTCTAATATAATTTTCATCGGAATTCCATGAATTTTGGGATTATCAGTCTTCCCTAGTGGAATTTTCATATAACAGTAATTCTAGTATTCAAATGTCCCCTTATGAGGCTCTGTATGTGAAGATGTGTCATATAATAACATGATGAAATGAATTTGGATAGTGGAAGATAAGGGGAGTTGATTTTATCGAATATAACAAAGATAATATTCAAACCATTCATCATCATATGAAATCCTAAAAAAGTTTTTATAAAAACAGAATAAAAAATCCACAATGATACATATTGTTTGGGTATGGAGTAAAATTATTCATTAATGTATCATCATTGAAGTATTTAATGATGTTTTGGAATAAGGGAAGGTTTATTCCTAGATACATCATCCACATTTATATATTTCATTGCATCGGATTTTTGGCCTATAAACTAGCACTCACCCTAACATACCTTAGGAACATGATGTATTTCATATAACCATCTTAATAAAGAACATACTAGATCCCTCACATTTACTAAATCTTGAAGATGTTACTTCAGATAAATATCATTCATATGAGGAAAAAAAGGTGAATATAATAGAACATAGAGAAAAATTTTAATGAAATATTACAACAAAAAAGGTTAAAGAAATGTTTTGGAACTAGAACATTAAACATACAACATGGGAACTAGAAGAGGTAACAAAATAGAGATCCCATTGTATGTTTTATAGTACAAAATTAAATTTAATGGATTAAATTTATGAACCAGAAATGATATAATTACCCAAACTTTTATAAATGAAATTAAATTCTAAATGATGAAATTATTTATTAGCTAATGTTTTTTAAAAAACAAGAACTATATTTTGTTTTATATTTTTAAACTATAAAAAATATTTCCATAATTTGTATAACAAAGATCAAGAATCATAACCACTGTTAATATACTCACTTCTTTAGTGACAATTAAGAATATTACATATAAAGGGTTATGATAAGATCCAATTGACACCTAAGGAAGAATTGATCACATCAACCAGCAGGATAATACCCCCTGAAGACCTTTTATTGGAGATTATAATACAGGTGGAATCATTAGGAATTACCCTAGAACAATCCCAAGACAATATTTTGAAATTAAAATGCAACAAAAATAATTTATAGGAGAAGTTGATGCTCATAGAGATCACCACCCTAACCATGTTCCATGAACAACCCTAAGAAAAGTACTACAATCGACACTATTCCCTTAGGATGTACACTGGATTAATAAGAAATTATGTATCTAGAAACTAGTAGTATCAATTTTCATATTTTATTTTTCATAAAATAATGATGAAATTTATTACTTTTATTTATTACTTTATATATACACGATTATATATTATTTTTGGTAAAATTATTTTTTGATGTAAAGAAACATAAATTGTATTTTTGGGAAATATAAACATATTTTAAATTAAAAATATTTTTTAGTAAAATAAATATGTTTTTAAATAAATTCTATTTTCGTTAAATAGTCTTATTAAATAATATTTATTTAAATATAATTTATAATTCAATTTAATTAAGTCATAAGTAATTTCTAGAAGGTTTGTAATGTTGTTTGTGTTGTAAAAACTATTAATTTTAAATAATTATGGACTTCATTATAATGTGGAAATTCCTATATTTAGATTATTAACTCAATAAAGTAAATATCATTTTTGAAATCAATACATTAAATCTATCCAATGGATAAACTTTCGTAGTTTTCTATGACAGGAAATTTTTTGGGAAAATATTAAATACATTATAAATATACGATATTTATTTGGACATCATAATAGATCAATAGTGATTTAATATATACTATAAAGGGAAACTGAGACCAAAAATAGATTTTCTCATCAATTTAATGTGTTTTTGAACTTATTTTATTAATTCTATAAACCCATCAATAATATACCCAAACATATAGTGTAATTTAAGGTTATAAAAACAATTATTTATGAACCTGACTCACCTCCAAATAATTAATGGTATTATTTTAAAAAATATTGTACATAAACTAATTTAATATTGGAAAAAATCCTTTTTGGTAGAATCCTTTTGGAAAACCATTGGACAATTTGTAATTTTTTATTATTTTATTTGTTAGAGTCCAACACCTATATTTAGAAATCAATAAAGAATTCCCCAATCTTTATATATAAATACCCACAAAACCACTCATTCCTAATTAATAAAAACTCATTGATTATAGATTTAATCTCCTTATCCCACTCTAATTCCCTCCCATGTTGTTACTATGGCCATTAGAATCACCTCCCAATATTTTAGAATCACCCCTCAAGGTAGGGGATTCTCTCATCTTCCTTTTTATTCAATTATTTTATTTGTACAATTATTTTTGATTACTTATTATTCTTATTTCAATGGATTTTTAAACAACCATATTTTCCATATTACTCACAATTAATTTGATACCATTTTTCATAGTCATTAAACTCTTCCATGAACCGTTATGTACACTCATTATACTACCAATATTATCCCTTGGTTTCTCATGGAAAACATATCTGTTGTGAATATCAACCCTCATTTTACATAAAGGTTATTAACCAAGATTTACATATCCTTTGTTTTTATGGAATTTCATGTCTGTAACTCACACTCCTCAATAATGGGATTAAAAAGATGTAATATTGTGTATTTTTTATGAACAATGTGGCACACAAATTATTATAAATAATATGAATATGATGGGTGGGCACATTGTAACGCCCCAACCCCAGTTACCCAGAGTCGGTGCATTATTACGTATCATTGGCATGATCACAAAAGATCAAGTGTTGAATGATCGATCAGTTTAGTAGCCTTTGAAACACTAGATATATTTGTAAGTCTTACATTACATCATAAAGTGAAAACTAAAACAACATTTTGTCTCTATAGACCACACTCATATCCCTTCATACTATCCTTGCAGGTCATTCATAAAATACTTCTTCATATCTTGGGAAAAATAAAACATAGAAAGGGGTGTGCTCAGATGCTCAGTAAGGATAAAAATATAGCAGAAACATTAATAAATAAACATAAATATTTAAGGCAATGTATAACTGAAAAAAAGTCCTTTTAAACTTGAACATCAACATAATATGGAAATGATAAAATGAAATAATTCCATTTACTTATTCACATGTATGCTCTACTAATAGAATAATCACATTCCATATCAATAACCACTTTCATAATAAGGGAATGCATAATGCCAAACTATTATAAACACATAGTCAAGGCCTTGCGCCAAGACTATAAATAATATTTTCTCAAGGTCTTGTTCCAAGACACTAGTTTGTCTTATTAGACCTACCGATGCATCGAGGAGCTATAGTGGGCTCCACCCGTCACTTACTAAGTCCAATGCATTCCTCATATGAAAAGGTTTAAACATAACATAAACATTCGTATTGAAACTAGAAATTGAAATGTCAAAAATTTATCCATAAACCATAAATGGTATAAAAATAATACTTCCACAGTCAAATATATCACAAAACCTTCAATACAATATGTAGGTTTTTTATCATAATAAATCAACTTCAAATAACCTTAAAATCCATCAAAGGATGTTGACATGGGTGAAATCAAAACTATTTCAGAGAAATATCACTTTTGAAATCATTTAAAAGTCAAATAATTATTAAATCAAACCATTATTTATAAATACTCTTATAAGATTTTATGGGAAGCTTTGACGATTTTATAATGGCAGAAAATAGCTGCAACTTCCATATAAGTTTAAAAAAGACATTCTTAGCTTAATTTTGTCGAAAAGGTTAAAAAGGACCTTGTTTGGAAAATGACATAAAGATTCTTTTATAAACATATTATAAAAAGTCAAACAAGGGTATAAATGAATATAACCCATTGTCTACTAAATAGTAATTTTTTTAAATGCATTTTTATGAAACAAGGATGTGGATGATAAAGAGTTCCTAGTAGATACTTATTTAAAAACAACCTTGAATAGTAAATAGATTGTGAAATTAACCCTTACCTTTTACATTTCCTTGGTCAAGGGTAGGTTAAACTCCTTTATAATGGTGAAATAATTGTTATTAAATTATACAAGAATAATATACATTAAGATTATATCATATATGATCTTTTAACATGGCTTTTTAATAATATCATAGTATTATTGTTGTTTCAGGTGTTCACTGATTCGTTTTCCTTTATATGATTTTTTATATAAGACATGTTTGTTATGGATAGGTTGTATATTACTCATATACATAATTATATCAAGTCCTTAAACATTATTTTTAATTATCAAATGAAAATTATTCTTGAATGGATACGATGGGGAATGAATCTCATCGCGTTCGTGGAGACGGTATTCCGTACGTACGCACGAGCGACAATATCATTATTTTGATATTAAAATAATATATAATTAGATGTTATATCATATATAAAGAATAATAATCATGTTATATTTATTATTTACATCAATTACACATAATTATCATATCCATCAAAATAATAATGTTTTGAATAACAATTACACCACGACGTGGAGACGGTAAGTCATACGTACGCACGTATGCTGACATGTCACTCAAAGGATGGATAGAATAGTGAATATGGTTGTACCATATTTATAAAAACATCAAATTATATAGAAGATACTAGAATTATTATTTTAGAATGGAAATAACTAATATTGAAGATGTGGAAGAAGAAAAGAACTTGAAAGAGGGTGGTGAAATCATTACCTCTTCTTTGGGTTCTTCCTTTTGATTTGATCGAAAGGGCTCCGTAGGATGGCTTTCTGATCAAACTATGGCCTCTAGGTTGAAGTGAGGGAATTTGAGATATTATTTGGGCAGGGGATGGCCGATCCAAATGGCTTTGAAGGTGTGAGATATGATAAGGGGTAGTGCCCTTTTGTAAGAGGGGTGAGGGACACCTTAGGAAAAGAGTGAAATATTATTTTATAATAAAATCATTTTTGTTTTCAAATGGCTCCAAAATGATTTTTTTCGTGGATAAGGTGGGGATGGGTCTAAAAAAACTCATCCAATAGGTTTTAGATAGGTTTGGGACACTAAATTGGCCTTATCTTTATGTTTTAACTCTTAATTCATTAGTTTGACATTTACCATGTCTCTTTGTATTTTTATATTATATGGTTAATAAACATACTATATACTTCCAAAATAACCCCAAGTGGTTCGTTAAAGATACACCTATCATTATATAAGCCTTTTGGTAGAGCATTAGATTTTTAGGAATAGAATAACAATTAATAATATAATATTTGTTTTAAAAAATATTTCATGTCAATTTTGACACTATTTGGAAAATTGATTTTTGTGAACATCATAACAGAATTATTACTTCGAAGAAAGTTAATTAAATCAATCCTAAAATGTCATATTAACCTATAAAATTAGTGTAATTTATAAAAAGTCTCCAATTATATTTATTTGGGTATTTATAATATTAATTATTTTAATATTTCATTAAAAAGGTAATTACTGCATCACCATTGTGTCATAAATAAATTAAAGTATTTAATGTCTAAAAATTATAAATAAAATATTATTATATATGAAATATATTTATATTTATAATTAATATTTATAATAGAATTTATCATATGTATTACCCTATATTACAAATGTTTTAGTTATTAAACATTGATTTTTACTCTTTTAACTCTTCTTTAAATTAAATAATAATAAATGTCATAGTCTAATGAAAGTGGACCAAAGAGGTTCATATTTTATTCCTAAGGTTTTTTTTGGTCGAATTATACTTATCCAATATAATTAAGACATGTGTTAGGGTAAAAATAATGTCGTTATTATCTTTAATTACCATATTTACTTTTAACCGTGGTAAATAAAAGTAAAAAGATACTATTCACCTAAAATTATTTTCATCCCATTTAACCACATTTTACATACTCATATCAACCGTGTCTCTTGGATTTTTGAAATTCCACTCATAGAAGTAGTAAAATTATGTTTTGTAAAAATTGGAAAAATCTCCTTGGAGGTGGGTAGAAGAGGGTAAAAAGTTCAATAAAATTTAATATATCTTAAATTAATATAAAATGAATCCAATGAATTACGTTGAACTTATATAGGTATTATGTATCAATTTCGACCTAAAATAAAAATAAATAAAATAAATAATTATTTAAATAAAAATTCAGCTTAGCCAATAACTCAGTGTTTTTCACTATTCATCAAAAATTGAATGTTTTCAGAAAAATACCAAAAAATCACTGTAGGCTATTTTCGATATTCTGAATCCAAAAATGATGTCCATTTTGTAAAATAAAATTTATAAAATTTCAAAAATTGGGTATTAATATTCATAACGGCTAGTTTGATTGGTCATGGTGTGTTAGAACTCGAAGTTATGTGCAACACACTCTATTGTATTATTCAAATAGAAGTGTACCGTCGAAGCTTGTGGTGTTTCATTCTCCCCTCCTTCAAATAATTTCATCCTCGAAATTTCTAGAATATTACTGCATAAAAAGACTCAGGTGGTACTTCATCATAAGTTTCTCGGGTTCCCACATTTAGTAACACGCCGAGATTTTATGAAAAATATTCTTTTTAATTTCATTAATATCTTGTGTTGTAAGCTACACCAAAAGGATCTTTCTCAACATGCATCCTTGACTTTCCTTTCATTGCACACAATCGCGACCTTCCTCGATAGCATGTGTTGTACGCAATACCGGGTTTTACTAAACAACTATATATTATTATAATATTATTATGAACTAGCCGTTATGAATAGTATTAACTAAATTTTGAATCTTATAACATTATTATTCGTCTTACACATTTTCTAGAACATGGTATAAGAACAAAATAAATATTTCGGGTAAAATAAGTATTTTTCAAAAAATGCAGTTTTGCCGCCTTTTGATGGCGCACCCACTTTAAATCTACTTTTTGACATGTTTATCTGTTAAATTTGACAAAATGAAATTCTTCTTTTGAATCAGGATATAAAATTTTACATTAGATAAAGTTTTGATATTTTTCTGATAACTTTCATATTTTAATGAATAGTAAAAACACGCTATATTTTAATTAAAAACAACTTTTTTTCATCGTAATATCTTATGTGGTTAAATTATAATATTGACTGGTTTAAAAGTATAAATTGAATACATTTTTACCATTTAATATAATTATTTCATTAGCATTTATTTTACCTTGAATTCGTAGGTTAAATCAATTCAATCTTTTGCAATGTTTTGAAGAAAAACTCGTTTTCTTTCGACAACGGGATTAATTTTAATTTAATTTCTGCATCTTTTGTGTATTAAATTTGGAAAAATGGATTCCATATTTGGAATCAGTGGGTCCAAATAATGTTAATAAGCTACTTTTTATTTTTTGGCATTGTGAATAGTAACTACGGTAAATTTTACTTACTATAGTTAAAGGTAAATAGAGTAATTAAGGGTAAATATAAGATTATAAAATTACCCTAACACTTGGAAAAATCCTATTGGATGGCTAAAAGTAGACCCATATAACCTAAGGGTCGGATTAGATTCATTTTATGGACTTTTGTCCATGAAAATAATTTAATTATTATTAAAACCAAAGAATGTGACAACATGTCACTTTCTTAAATCTTATAAGTATAATAATTTTAATTTAGTGATAAAATTCATGAAACTTAGAAAATGAATAGTATACAGAATGATAATACAATTATCTACATCATAGGAATTTATTTAGAATTTTTAGGGATTAAATAATTATCATTTATTATGACACAAAGATGATAGAGTAATTGTCTTATTAATGAAATATTGACATAATTGATGTTATAAATGCCCAAATAAATGTAATTTGAGACTTTTTATGACTTAAATTAATTTTATAGGTTAATATGACTTGTTATTGTCGATATAAGTAACTTGGTTCTAACATTTAATTTTGTTATGAATTTCATAAAAATCATGTACCAAATAGTGTCAAAAGTGACATAAATTAGTTTTTAAAACAAATATTATATTATTAATTGTTATTTAATTCCTAAAAATCTAAGGTTCATCCAAATGACTTAGATAAGGATAGATATATTAATAATAAACAACTTGGGGTTCTTTTGGCTTCTTATGGTAAGTTTATTAACCATTTAGTGTAAGAAAATAAAAAGACATGGTAAAAGTTAAATTATTTAACTTAGAGTTAAATCTAATTGATAAGGTTAAAATAATAACCTAAACTTGTCTAAATCCTATTGGATGAGAGGATTGCGACCCATCCCCACTTTAGCTTCGAAATAAGACCATTTGGAACCATTATAAACCGAATTTGACCTTAATATAAAATAATATTTTGAGATTTTCCTAAGATGCCCCTCTCCTCCCTTATAAAAGGGCACCTCCTCCCCCTCTTCCTCACACCACTTCGAGCCTTCAAGCTCGGACAAACCCTGCCCAAATCTCTTCTCCACTTCCCTAGTATCATCCTAGAGGTCCTGGTCTTCTTCAAAGACCATACTTAGTTCTTTAAGTGGAGGTTAAGTGAAGGCACGTCAAAAAGAGGTAATATCCATTACCGATCTTTTTCAATTTCTTTCTTCTTCAACTTCTTCTTATTTAGTTGTTTCATGATAAAGTAATAACATCAGTATTTCTTATATACTGATATGTTATTATAAATATGAAACATCTCTAATTAACCTTCTATCCATCCTACGGAAAAAGGAAATCACCGCGCGTGTGTACGTACGGAATACCGTCTCCATGCCGTGGTGTAATCTATTTTCCGCCACCACCTTAATTGGATGGGTATAATGGTGTAATGAGTAACTATATATGATTATTATAAAGCGATATTGATACTGAAATAGTATACACACACTTCAACACAATTCCACAACCATGGGAACGATATCATCGCTCGTGTGTACGTACGGACTACCGTCTCCACGACGCGATGAGATTCATTATCCATGTTAACCATTCATGAATGATTATAAAGTATATATAATGAATAATAATGAAATACATGACATTTTAAAATCTACTGGATTTATGTGTATATATATGTATGTCATCTACTTAATTCCATTCAACTCAATAAGGAAACGAAAACAGCGTTCATGCGTACGTACCGCCTACCGTCTCCATGAACGGTGTATTTCTTTTCATTTATAGATCCATTATATATATGTATATTCTGAATATATATTATATATAAATCATGTTTTATTTTCTGGAATTAAGTAATCATTCTCTAAGTAATCATATGAATAACTATAAGTTAAAACACGAACGACAAATGAAACGATTTTACCCAAAACGCTTCTTTAACATGGAATTTACAAAAGAACGGGTAATATAAAGTCATAAGTGAAAAATATATGATATCATAACAATGAATATGATTCTGTAATAAGTTAATGACATTATTAAAATCATTATACAGTAGTTTCAGACACTTACGAAGCATATCGGACCTAAGGTAAGGGAAATATCACAATGTCATTTTTATCCGAGATTGTTTATACTTTAGTATTTACTGGGGTGTATTTTATCATCCACATCCATGTTTCCTCAATATATAATATTATTTCCATCCACCTAAAATTGTTTAAATCCAATTTTACCCTTCTTTGAGTTTTTAGTAAAGGATATGAAAGGAATATTTTGTCGTTTTTCGTACGAGGTACTTTTTGACTTTTCCGACAAAAGTACTAAGAATGTTTTTTTTAACTCATACGGCATGAATTGATTTTTAAAAAATTATTTCCAAGAAGATTCCTTTACAAGTTTTCAAGTTTATTTTTAATCAAATTCTTTTAGTTTATAATTGTACGACATGTTAAGAAAGGAAAAGTGTTTTTGAAGCAGAAAGGATATTTTCCTCAAGAATGGAGTTCAAGTGTTTTATCAAAATTATTTTCAATCTAAAATAATAAATGGTTCTAATTTTATCCCTATTATTGCATTGATTTGATTATGTTGTGATGGAATTATATTTTTATGAATTCCTTTATCTTATATGAATTGTTTTATGATGTCACGATGTTTAAGATTCCCATTTTTATTACATGGGTTATGAAATGATGTATGATTTATGATTTTGTGGAACACATAAGAATGGTATCATTATGAGATGGGTGGGACCTATATCTCCCTCCAATGCATTGGGTAAAGATTTTATATCTCATGAGATAGACATGGATGGAACGGTAGGTTATACCGGTTTAGTGAAACAGGACAGAAACGAGGGTGACTCAGTTCAGAAATGGACTTTGTCCACTAAGATAGTCTTGGAAATGAGTCTTGACTAATAATAAATGATTCTTTATGATTATGTGTGTATTCCAGAAAGTTTCATGTTATAATTTATGATTATTGTGATTTCATTTCACTACTATGATTTATCCAATGTTATGAAATTATGCTCTCTTTTGCAGGTTAAGATTTCCAAAATGTTATGTTCTTATGAATGCGATGTGATTGATATTTCTTTTGTTTACCCTTACTGAGCATTTGAGCTCACCCTTTTATGTTTTCTTTTCCCCAGGATATAAAGAACTGTTTTAGGTAAAAAAAGGAAGATCTTTATGGAGATGTTGAAGATCTTTCACCATGATTAGGAGATTATATTCCGAGTTTCCAAAGACACTAAAATATTACTATACTTGTGTGTGTGTTTTTGTTATGTACTAAGTATTCCGCAAAATTAATGTAATGTCCATGTATATCAGGCTTCAGGTCTCTACAGTTGGTATCAGAGGAAAGGTTTAGTCAACCTTTGGAAACTAGGATTCGAGAACTTTAGTGAGATCCCTAGAGATATTTCTAAGGTATGTCTAGGGATGTCCCTAAGGATAAGTATACATATAGGATATAGTCCTAGAACTATGGTAACGATCTTAGAATTTAACCTAAGATGTTAGATATTGAAGTTACTCCCCCTTTATTATTATTTTTTCCTCTGACACTATTCTTTTTGGGTTTTAGAAAATGGCTGGAAACAAGATGATTCACGATAATGGAGGATATTATGGACAATGGAATGATATTTTTCAGGAGAAACCAAATGAAATGGGATTTGGAAGTCCAACCATCATTATTATGTTGAATAAGAAATCTCATAATATGATCAATAAAGTAAAATTTGGTAAGTTTCCTGAATCGGCTAATAAGAGAAAGATGGAGTTTCATGATGATCATAGAGGAAAGAAAGTTCAATTTACCCTATGTAAATCATGTGGGAAGAGGAATCAAGGAGAATGTTTCAAAGGAACTGGAAGATGCTTTGGGCATGGAAAACAAGGACACAAAGCCAGTAAGTGCAAAGGAAAAGGTTCAGTTAACACCAGGGATGAGGATAATGGTATTGCTACGATATCAACAATGGTTAAATGTTTTAAATGTGGAATGTACAGGCATTATGCAAACCAATTCCCTAAGGGAAAGTCTCCTGAAGAGAATCAGTATGGTCATATGGGTAGTATTTATGTTGATGATGATGAAGAGACTACAAATGATATGTGAGATGAAAGAATTGTTGAAGCTCGGTCAATGGTTTAAGAATGTAGTGGAATGATTACATTTTTATCATGTGTAATGTTATATAAGTAATCTCATGGTACTATGGAATAAAGAGACATCTAAGGATTGTTACACTGTTGTCTTTCCTTGAGTTTTGAAAGTGAAAGATTAATGGTACCAGTATCTGTGAAAGGTTATTCATATATTTTTTCAATGTAGATGATATGCGCATAATGAAGGGATAAGGAGAAAATTAAATTTTTGATAGTATTCATGAGCTCATGATTGATATAAGGACTAAGTGATATCATGGTTTGAGTATATAAAATTTTGAGGATTTTGGTATGTGGAAAGTGTTAACTTTTAACTGCATTCATGTTTTCACTAAGGTTCAATGGGTATTCAAGAGAATACATGATTAAGGCCTTTGAATGTTTGGAATGTGACCAACAAAACATATCTTATGATATATGGGGATCAACGATGGATAAGAGTGGACTGCAGTATTATGGATAAGCCTAAATATTGGAATGGATTATGTTGGACATAAGTTAGTATTGTTTAAGGATAGATTTTTTTTCGATATTATTGATGGGATGTTATAGTAATATAGTTTTAGAAAAAGGACAACCTGTAGGACGGGCGACAACCCATCAAGTCGGAAAAGGTCGTAGGAATCGAACCCACAATCGAAGTGCGACTGGACTTTATCGCCTACCACTGGCCTACAGGAAGTCCCTGGTTAGTAGAAACTAGTTTTATTTTATTAAGTGGTATGACATATGAAGTATAAGTTCATTTTAGGAACCATATATGATTAATCTCACTATAGATGGACTTATGGATTTTTTGATAGCTTTTCTAACCTTTTGTTTGAGACAGATGGAATGACCCATCATTCTATGACATGATCTGCTAACACATCACAAATGAAAAATTCAACTTCATTTCTTTAAAAGATGAAGTTGAAATTGCCCAAAGAACGACAAACGGTGAGACAATACCAAAATCACGAAAGTATTTCTTCTAATTCCAATTTCATCAACTTTAGGGAAATGATCTTGAAAAACCAAAAATGCTGTCCTAGTGCTCTTATATCTGATGAATCAGATGGTACCTTAGATCATCAAAAATTTATGGCTTTGTGATTGTTGGCTCTTCCATAGCCATGTTCTCTACCACTCTCCATCAGAACATGATGGTTAGATTTCTCTTCCATATCCATATTTTCACCTATGTGAAAACCCAGTGATTAGTTTATTTGGGTAACTGTTACGTTTCATACTTTTGTTTTTAAAGATTGGTTTTGGTATTCCTTTTTACGATTTGGGTTTCTATTAAAGAAACTTTTGAATAGTAAACCATTTATAATCCCGACGAATTTCGAGGGAGAAATTCATTTTATGGGGGGTAGAATGTAACACCCTAAGATTTTATGAAAAATATTTTTTTTAATTTCATTAATGTCTTGTTTTGTACGCTACTCCAAAAGGATCTTGCTCTACACGCATCCTTGACTTGCCTTGCATTGCACGCAATCACGACCTTCCTCGACAGCGTGTGTTGTACGCAATACCGGGTTTTACTAAACAACTATATATTATTATAATATTATTATGAACTAGCCGTTATGAATAGTATTAACTAAATTTTGAATCTTATAACATTATTATTCGTCTTACACATTTTCTAGAACATGTTATAAGAACAAAATAAGTATTTCGGGTAAAATACGTATTTTTCAAAAAATGCAGTTTTTCCGCCTTTTGATGGAGCACCCACATTAAATCTAGTTTTTGACATGTTTATATGTTCAATTTGACAAAATAAAATTCTTATTTTGAATCAGGATATAAAAATTTACATTAGATAAAGTTTTTATATTTTTCCGATAACTTTCATATTTTAATGAATAGTAAAAACACGCTATATTTTAATTAAAATCAACTTTTTTTCATCGTAATATCTTATGAGGTTAAATTATAATATTCAATGGTTTTAAAGTATAAATAGAATATATTTTTACCATTTAATATAATGGATTTCATTAGCATTGATTTTACCTTGAATTCGTAGGTTAAATCAATTCAATCTTTTGCAATGTTTTAAAGAAAAACCCGTTTTCTTTAGACAACGGGATTAATTTTAATTTAATTTCTGCATATTTTGTGTATTGAATTTGGAAAAATGGATTCCATATTTGGAATCAGTGGTTCCAAATAATGTTAATAAACTACTTTTTATTTTTGGGCATTGTGAATAGTAACAACGGTAAATTTTACTTACTATAGTTAAAGGTAAATCGAGTAATTATGGGTAAATATAAGATTATAAAATTACCCTAACACATGGAAAAATACTATTTTATGGCTAAAGGTAGACCCGTATAACCTAAGGGTCGGATTAGATTCATTTTATGGACTTTTTTCCATGAAAATAATTTAATTATTATTAAAACCAAAGAATGTGACAACATGTCACTTTCTTAAATCTTATAAGTATAATAATTTTAATTTAGTGATAAACTTCATGAAACTTCAAAGATGAATATTCTCAAAAAATCTAATACAATTATCTACATCATAGGAATTTATTTATAATTTTTAGGGATTAAATAATTATCATTTATTATGACACAATGATGATGCAGTAATTGTCTTATCAATGAAATATTGATATAATTGATGTTATAAATGCCCAAATAAATGTAATTTGAGACTTTTTATGACATATTTTAATTTTCTAGGTTAATATGACATTTTATTGTTGATATAAGTAACTTGGTTGGAACTTATCATTCTGTTATGAATTTTATAAAAATCATGTACCAAATAGTGTCAAAATTGACATAAATTAGTTTTTTTTAAAAATATTGTATTATTAATTGTTATTAACTTCCTAAAAATCTAAGTTTCATCCAAATGACATAGATAATGATATATATATTAATAATAAACAACTTGGGGTTCTTTTGGCTTGTTATGGTAAGTTTATTAACCATATAGTGTAAGAAAACAAAAAGACACGGTAAAAGTTAAATTATTTAACTTAGAGTTAAATCTAATTGATAAGGTTAACATAATAACCAAAACTTTTCTAAATCCTATTGGATGAGAGGATTTAGACCCATCCCCACTTTATCTTCGAAATAAGACCCTTTTAACCATTATAAACCAAATTTGACCTTAATATAAAATAATATTTTGAGATTTTCCTAAGGTGCCCCTCTCCTCCCTTATAAAAGGGAACCTCCTCCCCCTCTTCCTCACACCACATTGAGTCTTCAAGCTCGTCCAACCCCTGAAAAAATATCTTCTCCACTTCTATAGTATCATCCTAGAGGTCCTGGTCTTCTACAAAGACCATCCTTAGTTCTTTAAGTGGAGGTTAAGTGAAGGCGTGTCAAAAAGAGGTAATATCCATTACCGATCTTTTTAAATTTCATTCTTCTTCAACTTCTTCTTATTTAGTTGTTTCATGATAAAGTAATAACATAAGTATTTCTTATATACTGACATGTTAACATAAATATGAAACAACTCTAATTAACCTTCTATCCATCCTACGGAAAAAGGAAATCACTGCGCGTGCGTACGTACGGAATACAGTCTCCACGCCGTGGTGTAATCTATTTTCCGCCACCACCTTAATTGGATGGGTATAATGGTGTAATGAGTAAATATATATTATTATTATAAAGTGATATTGATACTTAATTCGTATACATACACTTGAACACAATTCCACGACCATAGGAACGATATCATCGCTCGTGCATACGTACGGACTACCGTCTCCACGACGCGATGAGATTCATTATCCATGTTAACCATTCATGAATGATTATAAAGTATATATAATGAATAATAATGAAATATATGACATGTTAAAATCTACTGGATTTATGTGTATATATATGTTTTTCATCTACTTAATTCCATTCAACTCAATAAGGAAACGAAAACAGCGTTCATGCGTACGTACGACCTACCATCTCCATGAACGGTGTATTTCTTTCCATTTATCGATCCATTATATATATGTATATTCTGAATATATATTATATATAAATCATGTTTTATATTCTGGAATTAAGTAATCATTCTCTAAGTAATCATATGAATAATTACAAGTTAAAACACAAACGAAAAATTAAACGATTTTACCCAAAATGCTTCTTTAACATGGAATTTACAAAAGAACGGGTAATATAAAGTCATAAGTGAACCATATATGATATCATAACAATGAATATGATTCTGTAATAAGTTAATGACATTATTTAAATCATTATACAGGATGTTCAGTCACTTACGAAGCATATCGGACTTAAGGTAAGGGAAATATCACAATCTCATTTTTATCTGAGATTGTTTATACTTTAGTATTTACTGGGGTGTATTTTATCATCCACATCCATGTTTCCACAATATGTAATATTATTTCCATCCACCTAAAATTGTTTAAATCCAATTTTACCCTTCGGTGAGTTTTTAGTAAAGGATATGAAAGGAATCTTTTGTCATTTTTCGTACGAGGTACTTTTTGACTTTTCCAACAAAAGTACGAAGAATGTATTTTTAACTCATACGGCATGAATGGATTTTTAAAACATTATTTCCAAGAAGATTCCTTTAAAAGTATTAATGTTTATTTTTAATCAACTGTTTTTAGTTTATAATTGTACGACATGTTATGAAAGGAAAAGTGTTTTTGAAGCAGAAAGGATATTTTCCTCAAGAATGGAGTTCAAGTGTTTTATCAAAATTATTTTCCATATAATATAATAAAGGGTTCTGTTTTTATCCCTATTATTACATTGATTTGATTATGTTGTGATGGAATTATATTTTTATGAATTCCTTTATCTTATATGAATTGTTTTATGATGTCACGATGTTTAAGATTCCCATTTTTATTATATGGGTTATGAAATGATGTATGATTTACGATTTTGTGGCACACATAAGAATGGTATCATTATGAGATGGGTGGGACCTATATATCCCTCCAATGCATTGGGTAAAAATTTTATATCTCATGAGATAGACATGGCTGGAACGGTAGGTTATACCGGTTCAGTGAAATAGGACTGAAACGAGGGTGACTCGATTCAGAAATGGACTTTGTCCACTAAGATAGTATTGGAAATGAGTCTTGACTAATAATAAATGATTCTTTATGATTATGTGTGTATGCCACAAAGTTTCATGTTATAAGTTATGATTATTGGGATTTCATTTCACTACTATTATTTATCAAATGTTATGAAATTATGCTCTCTTTTGCAGGTTAAGATTTCCAAAATGTTATGTTCTTATGAATACGATGTGATTGATATTTCTTTTGTTTACACCTACTGAGCATTTGAGCTCACCCTTTTATGTTTTATATTCCCCAGGATATAAATAATGGTTTTAGGTAAAAAAAAGGAAGATCTTTATGGATATGTTGAAGATCTTTCACCACGATTAGAAGATTATATTCCGAGTTTCCAAAGACACTAAACTTTTAAGATCCTTGTGTGTGTGTTTTTGTTATGTACTAAGTATTCCGCAAAAGTAATGTAATGTCCATGTATGTCAGGCTTCGGGTCTCTACACATTTCCTATTCCATATTATAATTTCTCCATAGAAAATTTACCAGATGATTCATCCGGTTTCACAACACTTGTTATCAGGTATCAAAAATCTTGACGGGCTCTTCCCAATAAGACATATTGGGTTCCAATTCTAATTCCTCATAGGTGAGTACATGCATTGGTTCAGGCATGTATTTTCTCAATAGTGATACATGGAACACATCATGAACTTTGGAGAGACTTGGAGGCATTGGCAAACGGTAAGCTATGGCCCCAATTCGTTCTAGAATTTCCAATGGTCCGATGTACCTGGGACTCAATTTACCATTATTACCAAAAACGTATAACTCCCTTCCATGGAGATACCTTTAGTAAAACATGATCACCAACTAGAAACTCCAAATCCTTCCTTCGATTATCGGCATAACACTTCTGCCTACTTTGAGTTGTTTTGATGTGGGTTTGGATTACCTTCACCTTTTCCAGCGTTTGCTGCACAAGTTCTAGGCCTAAGAGTTTTCTTTCACCAACATCGTCCCAATAGGTTGTTATGCGACATCTATTTCTGTATAACACATCATATGGTGCCATCTAAATACTTGAATGAAATCTATTATTATATGAAAATTCTACGAGAGGAAAATATTGATCCCACATACCCTGAAAGTCATGTGAGCAGGATCTCAGCTTGTCTTCTAAGGTTTGAATATTTCGTTCTGATTGCCCGTCTGTTTGAGGGTGGTAGGTAGTGCTCAAATGAATTTCAGTATCCATGGATTTATAAAGGCTTTTCCAGAATCTTGATGTAAAACGTGGATCACGATCATAAACAATCGATAGGGGTACTCCATTGAGTCTCACAACTTCATTAATATATAGTCATGCTAGGCGTTCAAGTTTTATATCTTCTCTTATAACTTGAAAATGTACTGACTTGGTAAGATGATCAAAAATGACCCACATTACATCATTCCTTCTTGGAGTCTTTGGCAGTACCATGACAAATTCCATCGTAATATTATCCCATTTCCACTCAGGTATGGGAAGAGGTTGCTCGACTCCTCCAGTCTATTGCCTTCCAACATTCACTTGTTGAAAAACCATACATCTTGACACAAAATCAGCAATCTCCATCTTCATGTTGTCCCACAAAAAATGTTCCTTCAAATCTCTATACATCTTGGTTCTCCCAGGGTGTATAGAGAAATTTGAACAATGAGAATCATCCAATAATTCCCTTTTTAGATCAGGTGTGTCAGGGACACAAATTCTCTTCCCAAATTTTAAAATTTTCATCTTCATACACAATGTCACTCAATCTCCCATCATTTACATCTTTAATCTTATTTTGAAACACTTTATCATTGGTCTGAGAACTCTTTATCCTTTCTAGAAAATATGGTTTGGCAACCATTTGAAAAATTATCAATGTTTCACCTTCCATGATTATTCCCATATCCATCTTAACTAGATCCATGAAAATATGATCCCTTTCAACTCTCATCTTGTTCAAAACTCCAAGATCCTTTCTACTCAATGCATCTTCCACCTTATTTACCTTCCATAGGTGGTAGTGTATAGTGCAATAATAATCCTTGAGTAGTTCAAACCATCTCATTTTCCTCATGTTGGGTTCTTTCTGTTAGAAAATATACTTCAAACTCTTGTGATCGGTATATATCTCAAATTTTTCACCATAGAGATAATGTCTCCATATCATCAAAGAAAATAATCCAGCTGTAAGATCAAGAGCATGAGTAGGATAGTTTTTCTCATGATTTTTTAGCTGTCGTGTTGCATATACAATAACCCTTTCATTCTGCATAAGGACACATCCAATTCCTTTATTTGATGCATCACTATAAATAATAAACCCATCATTCCCCGATGGTAGTGTCAAGATAGGATCATGGACTAATCTTCTCTTCAGTTCTCCAAAAAATTCTTCACACTCTTTTTCCATAAACATTTAACCCCTTTTTGGGTGAGATTGGTTAATGGGTTAGCCAATTTGGAAATATTCTAGATGAAATACCGATAATAACCTGCTAAACCAATAAAACTGCGTACCTCGGTTATACTCATTGGTGTGGGCCATTCTTGGATTTCTTTTGTCTTAGATGGATCAAAAGAGATTCCATCCATAGAGACAATATGGCCTTGAAAAGAAATCTCTTGAATCCAGAATTCACAATTTCTAAACTTCCCATATAATTCATGTCATCTATGAGTCTTTAAAATAATGCGCATGTTATTTTCATGATCTTTGTAGGTTTTGGAGTATATAAAGATATCATCAATAAATACCACTATGAAGTCATCAAGATTTCCTTGAAAAGTCTATTCATTAGATCCATGAAGATAGAGGGTGCATTAGTCAATAAAAAAGGCATTACTATAAACTCGTAATGCTCGTACCTAGTTTGATATGATTCTTTCAGAATGTCTTCCTTCTTCACACACAACTGATGATATCTAGATCGAAGGTCAATCATTGAAAAATATTGATCACCATGAAGTTGGTCGAATAAATCATCATCATGAGGTAGGGGATACTTGTTCTTTATTGTTATAGCATTGATCTCCCTGTAGTCAGTGCACAACCACATAGATCCATCTTTCTTTTTAACAAAAATAACTAGGCCTCCCAATGGAGAAACACTAGGGAAAATAAATCCCTCATTACATAATTCCTCTAGTTGTTTCTTTAGTTCCACTAATTCCACAGTGGCCATTCTATAAGGTGTCTTTGATATGGGCCTTGAACCAGGAATTAGGTTAATAAGAAACCCAGTTTCTCATTCTGGAGGATGTCCAGGTAAATCCTCTGTAAAAACATCAATATATTATTTCACAATAGTTATATCCTCTATTAGAAAACTCCTTTCCTCATCCACAATAATTTCATTCTCTTCCTCCCCAGTAACTGAATTTAGTTGAGCTACTGGGAGTGAATCTAGATAGGAATTAGGTGGTGACGTTTCTGCTCTAAATCTAAGGTACCTCTTATCATCATCAAAATTAGTTACCTCCTTCTTCTTACAATATATTTTCACATCATGGTCTGAAAGCCAATCCATACCAAGGATTATATCAAAATGAATCATGGGTATCACGATGAGATCAGAAGATAAAGAACATTTAAATGATCTAATGGGAACTGATTCACAAAACTTTTTTTCAATAATACATCTTTTAGGAGTTTTGACTGACAACTCCCTTGTTAAATTAAATTGGAAATATCTATTTTTCTTAGAAAAATGGGAAGATATGAAATAATGTGATGATCCAGAATCAAATAAAGTATTGGCTAAACTTGAGGAAACCATTAAGCTTCAACCTCAGCAGTAGTGATAGCATAATCTTGGCCTTGATCCCTTGGCCTCTTCTAAGGTAAGATTCCCTGCTGCTTAGGACATTCATTTTTATAATGTCCCATCTCCCTGCACTTGTAGCATTGAACATCTGTAACTTCTTTTTTCCCCTTGCAATCACGAGCTTGGTGGCCTTTTTCACCACACTTTTAATAGACTCCCATACCCTTCAAAAAAGTACTAGGGTGTTTATTCCCACATTTACTGCAGAATGGATATTACACTTTTCTCTTCATCCCATTATTTCAATTTCCATAGTGATCAACAGATCTATTCTTCTCTTTCTTTGCTTTAAAGTTGTAAGATGTAGAGAATTTCTTTTATGTCTTGATATCACATGAGACAATGTATTCGTACATTGAGAAATATTGTGATACAAATTCTCGATGGAGAAATGGTTTTAACCTATAAAAGAAATGATCAATCATACTTCTCAGGTTACGTATATAATTTCTGCAGGCCTCACTAACCTTGTAAAGTTAGCTTCATACTTTGCGGCATTCTCATCCTCCATTTGACTCAAACTTAGAAATTGCCTTTCCATATCTGCTTGATGGTCATGGGAAAATTATTTTTCTATGAAAATTCCATTAAACTCCCTCCATTCCATACTTGATACTTCATAATCTTCCTTTGTGTTTTGAATCAATGACCACTATTGATCATCATCTCCAGTGAGGCGGTAAACTGCCATGAAAACTTTTTCACTTTCACTACTACCCATGGGGTGGTATATTTTCTCTATGGAATTGATCCATTTCTCAGCTACTAGTGGATTTTTACCCCAATTAAACATTGGTGGTTGTTGCATCATGAAGCGATCTAACATTGATCCTCCATTCTGCGGATCAGGGTGCTCCATATGGGTAAGGTTATTATTCATAACCTGAGTGAGTTGTCCCAGTATAGTGATAATCTGATCGGCACCAGTTGTATCACCAGCTCCACAATAATTATCTTGAGCAGGATAGAAATCCCTACATGGAGTCCGTGCAATGATATTTTTTCCATTCCTTCCACTAGGCTCCATTTCTAAACAATGGAATAAACTATATTAGTTTATGAATCGAAATACATAATTCCATACTTGTAAAACACTTAACATAAATTGAACAATTTATGGATATAATCCATAATAATAAAAATGTTTTCTTTGAGAAAGTATATACTCATAAACCCTTCATAATGTTTTGAAAAGAAAATGAGAATTATCCTAAGCATATCCCCCAGGAGTGTCGTAACCTAGAGTGCAGCAATGCCCGTTGTCGTGCACCAGTTCCCATTCGAGTCTAGCTCAAAGCGGTGTTTTCGAGTTTTACCCCTACGTACATATGTGCCAGAGCCACCTCTACCTTCTCATATCCACATAGGGATGTATTTCTCGGAAAACTCACAAAATCTCTACCATACGATGATTCTAGTAAGTTCTTCTATACTAATCCTCAAAGTCTATCTTAAGTATTTGTTCTCTAATCTTGTTAACCTAAATATAGCTTCCAAGGTTTATTACTAAACTTCCTCTGATACCAACTGTAATGCCTTGACCCTAGTAACCCAGTGTCGGTACATTATTACGTATCATTGGTATGATCACAAACGATCAAGTCTCGAAAGATCAATCAGTTTAGTAGACCTAGAAATACTATATATATTCATAAGTCATACATTACATCATAAAGTAAAAAATACAACAACATTTTGTATCCATAGAACACACTCATATCCCCTCATAATATCCTTGTAGATCATTCTTAAAATACTTCTTCATATCCTGGGATAAATAAAACATAGAAAGGGGTGAGCTCAGATGCTCAGTATGGATAACAATATAGTGGAAACTTTCATAAATAAACATAAAAATCTAAGGCAATGTATAAATAAAACAAAATACTTTTAAACTTGAACTTAAACATAATATAGAAAAGATAAAATGAAATAATTTCATTTACTTATTCACATGTATATTCAACAAATAGAATAATCACATGCAATATCAATAACTACTTTCATAATAAGGGAATGCATAATGCCAGACTATCATAACACCACATAGTCAAGGCCTTGTGCCAAGACTACAAATACGATTTTTTCAAGGCCTTGTGCCGAGACACTAGTTTTTCTCATGAGACCTACTGATGCATCGAGGAGCTGTAGCGGGCACCACCCGTCACTTACTAATTCCAATGCATTCCTCATATGAAAAGATTTAAACATAACATAAACATTCGTATTTAATCTAGCATATGAAATGTCAAAAATTTATCCATAATCCATGAATGGTATAAAAATAACACATCCATAGTCAAACATATCAAAAAACCTTCAATACAATATGGAAGTTTTGTATCATAATAAATGAGCTTCAAATAAGCTTAAAATCCATCAAAGGATGTTGACATGGATGAAATCAAAACTATTTCAGAGAAATATATCCTTTTTGAAATAATTTAAAAGTAAAATAATTATCAAATAAAACCTTTATTTTGAAGATACTCTTATAAGCTTGTAAGGTAAGCTTAGAATATTTTATAACAGCTGAAAATAGCCACAACTGCCGTATAAGTTAAAAAAATACATTCTTACCTTAATTTTGTCGAAAAGGTTAAAAAGGACCTTGTTTGGAAAATGACAGTAGAATTCCTTTATAAACATATTATAAAAATTCAAACAAGGGTATCAATGAATTTATCCCATTTTCTACTAAATAGTAAATATGTTTTGAAATATATTTTTATGAAACATGGATGTGGATGATAAAGAGGTCCTAGTAGATACTTACGTAAAAACAACCTCTAATAATAAAGAGTTTGTTAAATTAACCCATTCCTTGTACATTTCCTTGGTTGAGGGTAGGTTAACCTCCTTTATAATGGTGAAATATTTTTATGAAGTTATACAACAATAGTATAAATTAATATGATATCATATATGATCTTTTAACATTTCATTGTTAATAATATCTTAGTATTATTGTTGTTTGGGGTGTTAAATGATTCATTTTCTTTTATATGCTTTGTTATGTAAGCCGTGTTTTTAATGTATAGGTTTTATCTTATTCATATACAGAATTATATCAAGTCCTTAAACATTATTTTTATTCATCAAATGAAAAGTATTCTTTAATGTATACGATGGGGAATGAATCTCATCGCGTTCATGGAGACGGTATTCCGTACGTACGCACGAGCGACAATATCATTATTTTGATATTACATTAATATATAATTGGATGTTAAATCATATATGCAGAATAATAATCATGTTATATTCATTATTTACATCAATTACACATCATCATCATACCCATACAATAAATAATGTTTTGAATAACAATTACACCACAACGTGGAGACGATAAGTCATACGAACGCATGTATGGTGAAATGTCATTCAAAGGAAGGATAGAATAGTGAATATGGTTGTACGATATTTATAATAACATCACTGTATATAGAAGATACTTGAGTTATTATTTTATAATGGAAATAACAAAGAAAGAATAAGTGGAAGAAGGAAAGAACGTGAAAGAGGTTGGTGAAATCATTACCTCTTCTTCGGGTTATTCCTTTTGATTTGATCGAAAGGGCTCCATAGGTTGTCTTTATGATCAAAATAAGGCCTCTATGTTGAAGTGATGGAAGTGGATAGAGTATTTGGTAAGTTTTAGGCCAAGACAAATGGCTTTGAAGGTGTAAAATTGAGTGAAGGGGGAGTGCCCTTTTATAAGTGGGGTGAGGGGCACCTTAGGAAAAGAGTGAAATATTATTTTATAATAAAATAATTTTCATTTTCAAATGGATACAAACTGATTTTTTTCGTGGATAAGGTGGGGATGGGTCTAAAACAACTCAACTAATAGGTTTTAGACAGGTTTGGGTGACTAAATTAACCATATCTCAAAGTTATAACTCTTAGTTAATTAGTTTGACATTTACCATGTCTCTTTGTATTTTTATATTATATAGTCAATAAACATACTATATACATCCATGAGAACCCCAAGTGGTTCATTAAATATACACCTATCATTATATAAGTCTTTCTGCATAACATTATATTTTTAATAATATAATATCAATTAATAATATAATATTTTTTAAAAAAACAATTTTATGTCAATTTTGACACTATTTGGAAAATTGATTTTTGTGAAAATCATAACAGAATTATTACTTCACAAAATGTTAATTAAATAAATCCCCACATTCCATATTTACCTATAAAATTAGTGTAATTTATTTAAAGTCTCAAATTATATTTATTTGGGTATTTATAATATCAATTACTTTAATATTTCATTAAAAATGTAATTACTGTATCACCATTGTGTCATAAATAAATTAAATTATTTAATGTCTAAAAATTATAAATAAAATATTTTTATGTAGGAAATCATTTTATATTTATAATTAATATCTATAATAGAATTTATCTTATGTATAACCATATATTAAAGATGTTTTAGTTATTAAACTTTGATTTTAACTCTTTTAACACTTATTTGAATTGAATAATAATAAATTTCATAATCTAATACAAGTAGACCAAATAGGTTCATATTTTATTCCTATGGGTTTTCTTGGTCAAATTATACTTATCTAATAGAATTAATACATGTGTTAGGGTAAAAATAATGCCATTTTTACAATTAATTTCCATATTTACTTTTAACCGTGGTAAATAAAAGTAAAAAAGTTACTATTCACCAAAATTTATTTTCATCTCATTGAACCTCATTTTAATTATTGATATCAACTGTGTCTCTTAGATTTTTGAAATTCCACTCACAGAAGCGGTAAAATTATGTTTTGTGAAAATTTGTAATATCTTGTAGGAAGTGGGTAAAAGACAGTAAAAAGTTCAATAAAATTTTATATATCTAAAATTAATATAAAATGACTCGAATGAATTACATTGAAATTATATAGGTATTATGTATCTATTTTGACCTAAAATAAATTTAAATAAAATAAATAATTATTTAAATAAAATGTTGGTTTTAACCAATAACAAAGTGTTTTTCACTATTCATCAAAAATTGAATGTTTTCAGAAAAATACCAAAAATTCACCATAGGCTAATTTCAATATTCCAAATCCGAAATTGAAGTCCATTTTGAAAAATAAAATTTATATGATTTCAAAAAGTGGGTATGACTATTCATAATGGCTATTTTGATTGGTCGTGGTGTGTTAGAACTCGATGTTGCGTACAACACACGTTATTGTATTATTCAAAGAGAAGTGTATCATGGATGGTTGGGGTGTTATACACATAATTATATACCCATCCAAAGAATTGTGTAATGGTTTTATCTCATGAGTAAAATCTATGGTGAGTGTTAATTTTTCCTAAGTACAATATTTTATGGTGTCTCAGTGGCTAGCCATGACTTATACGTCTGATTTTATGTTTTATGTTTTTTTCATTTTGAATATGCTTTGATGTTATCAACATATATTAGGATTCGACATCGATGTTTAATATTATTACATTTTTATGTCCTATGTTTATTCTTATTTACTCAAATTTACATCATTACATCATTCTATGATTTTATTATTCCCTATATGCGCTTTAAATTTCACCCCATTTTTATTTACGTCCCTAGGATATCAAATGAATTTTAGAAGATCAATGGAATTTTAAGGCCATGTTATGGAGTTTATAAACAATTTCATTGAACCCAAATTTCAATCTATTTTGATATATACCTACTCACCTATAAAAAATTGGCCTCATGATCCTTTGGGATTGAATTATTTATATATATACATTATAAAACAAAAAATAATGTGTATAAAAGATATAGGATTCGTAATCAAGGATAAGATGTTCAAACACGAGGAATATTGAGGAAAATTAATCATACTAATTTATTCTCACAAGCTGATCCCATAGATATTGTTGAAAATATGGAGATTCCAGAGTCCATCAGTCCCATTAATGATGAGTTGGATTACATTGGGGAGAGTGATATATGGTAACTTGTATCCAAAATAGAATATAAAACAATTATTAGAATATAGTGGAATTTCTGAAAGATGCTGAATAAAATAGAAGAAGTGATACGAAAAAAAATTGGTTTTTAAATTCTACTCACATATTGAATTCATTGATTTTTATGAGACCCTTTCCAGCATACCACGACTTGAAACCGCCAAGATATTATATACTACTTCTACACGATTATGATATAAGATATTCTAAATGGGTTTAAACTATACTTTTCCTAATGGAGAGCTATATAAGTATAATTTTATTGAGAAACCATGTGCCTTATTTCATGATAAAAAATTCTATTATTTAATATAGAATAATCAATTTTTGGGTTTAATCAATCTTCAAAATATTTTTTATTTGTTTTTAATTACTTGATGAATTTTAATTTTATAAATGAAAGTGTTGAAAATATTATCTAAATAAAATAAAATCAACAGGTTTTCCTCATTGTTACATAATATATTTATGATATCATATTTTTACGGAATTATGTAGAAATTATTGAACCATTTTATTTAGAGATGAAGGAGTTATTTGAAATTTCTATTTTAAGAGAAATAAATATTTTATTGTCTTGAAAATATCTCAGAAGAAATGGTAAATTTTTCAATCAAAAAAGAAGTATGTAAATGACCTCTGGAGGAAATTTTGATCAGAATATACAAAGACCTATTCGACAATAATTTCAGTGGAAATTATTTTTTAAAAATATGGGAAATGAAAGGTGGTCAATCCTTGGAGTTTAGAATGTTGATTGGAATCATACTATATCTCATAGTGTTAAGGACATATTTAGTGTAGGTTGATTCATTTTGTTTCATGTTCTAAAGTGTAACTAAAGTTTCTCATATTGTAGATAGAAATGTAATTTTCAGACATATTAAAGACATGTTTTATTTTGGGTTTAAATATAATAGTATAAGTGGGATTGATCTTTTTGGCTCCTTTGATAAAAATTGGATAGTTTGTGATGATGATAAAAGATCCATATCATCCTGATATTTCTTTTGGGGATAAATATATACAATCTAGAATATATTGTATCTTAATTTAGTGACTCCCAACAATATATAATTTGAATATATATCTTCTACTAATCCATCAACATAGTCCATATAGATGATATAATAGTTTGAATTTTTTTTGGATTGTCTGAATTTTTACGTTCAATTGGGTTTCGATAATAAATACGCTATCAACCTCACATAGAATCTAGTAAAAATTCCAAATATAATAAAATTCATATGAAATAACATATCATCAAAGAGAATTTGGAAATATATGAACTAATGCATGATTATGTTCATATAATATAGAAAATATATTAGATCTTCACGAAACGATTCTCAAAAGAAACATTTTAGAAACTAAGGTTGATTATTTTCATTCAACCACAACCTCATCAAGGATATGGTATGTGATATTAATCCCCTCTCTCACCTTTTATTTGGATATTATTTTCAAAGGGGGGTGATATGAAACATAATTGTATCCAATGAGATATATTTTACATTTAAAGGGAGAGGATAATACCCTGAGATTATATGAGAAGTATTCTTTTAATTTATTTTATGTCTTGTGTAGTATGACACACCAATATTATTTTTCTCTATACACAAAACCATATTAACTTGCAGTATACGCAACCCTATTCTTGGATCGTGTTGCACAAAATTTCAAGATCGTTCGATCGATGTTATTTTACACAATATTGAGTTTATATATATATATATTCAATGTAGAAATCAAATATGGTTGGATTCAATTATACACAACAACAAAGGAATCTTGATCTAAATGAAAGCCTAACTTGGCTTACTTTACACGCAATCGTGGCCTTCAATGATAGGGTGTGTTGTACGCAATACCAAGTTTCACTAAATAATGATATGTTATTAAAATATTATATAAACTAGCCCTTACAGAGAGTAATATCCACTTTTTGAAATTTTATAAATTTTATCTTTCAAAAAGGACTTCATTTTTGGATTTGGAATATCGAAATTAGCCTAGGATGAAATTTTGGTATTTTCCTGAAAACTTTTAATTTTTGATGAATAGTGAAAACACTGAGTTTTTGGTTAAAACCAAATTTTTATTTAAATAATAATTTATTTTATTTAAATTTATTTTAGGTCAAAATATATACATAATAATTATATAAGTTCAATGTAATTCATTGGATTAATTTTATAATAATTTTAGATATATGAAAATTTTATTGAACTTTTCACTGTCTTTTACCAACCTCCTCGGAGCATTTGCAATTGTACAGAAAATATAATTTTACCGCTTCTATGAGTTGAATTTATAAAATCCAATATATATAGTTATTATCAAGGAGTAAAATGTGGTTCAATAATATAAAATAATTTTTGGTGAATAGTAACTTTTTACTTTTATTTACCACAGTTAAAAGTAAATAGGGTAATTAAGTGTAAAAATTATATTATTATTACCCTAACACATGTACTGATTCTATTGGATTAGTGTAATTAGACCAAGAAAAACCATATAAATAATATATTATCATTTAGGTCCACTTGGATTAGATTAGGACATTTATTATTATTCTATTTAAAAAAGAGTTAAAATAGTTAAAATCAAAGTTTAATAAATAAACAATTTTTTAATATAGGGTAATACATAAGATAAATTCGACTATAAATATTCATTAGAAAGATAAAAATATTTCCTTCATAATTTTATTTTATTTATAATTTTTAGATATTAAATAATTTAACTTATTTATGACACAATGATGATGCAGTAATTACCTTATAATGAGATATTAACATAATTGATTTTATAAATACCTAAATAAATGTAATTTGAGACTTTTTATAAATTACACTAATTTTTTAGGATAATATGACATGTTAGTATTGATTCAATTAACTATTTTAGAACTAATCATGATTTTATAATTTTCAAAAAATTCAATTACCAAATAGTGTCAAAATTGACATAAAATAGTTTTTAAAACAAATATTATATTATTAATTGTTATTATATTCCTAAAAAACTATGGTTCGGCCAAATGACATAAATAAGGTTATATATATATTAATAATTAACCCATTGGGATTCGTTTGGCATGTTATACTATGTTTATTAACCATATAGTGTAAGAAAATAAGAAGACACAGTAAAAGATAAATTATATAACTTAGAGTTAAATCTAAATGATAAGGTTAAAATAGTAACCTGAACTTGTCTAAAACGTATTGGTTGAGATTATTTCGACCCCTCCCCACATTAGCTTCGATATAATTCACTTTGGATACATTACAAACCGAATATGACCTTATTATAAAATAATATTTGAAGTTTTTCATAAAGTGCCCCTCTCCTCCATTATAAAAGGGCACCTCCTCCCTCTTCTCTTCACACAATTTTGAGCCTTCAAGCACGGCCAAAACCTGCCCATTTTCCTTCTCAACTTCCCTATAAATATTATAGAGGTTATGGTCTCCTCAAAATACCAACTCTAGTGAATTAAGAGGATGCTTAAAAAAGGTGTGTCGAAGAAGAGGTAATCTCTTCTACCGATTCTTTCAACTATTAATTCTTTTTCAACTTATTCTTCATTAGTTTTTTCATGATAAAGTGTTAACTTAAATATCACTAATATACTGATATTTTATTATAAATATAAAACAACCCCATTTCACCTTCTATCCATCCTACAAAAACAAGATCAATGCGCGTGCGTACGTACGGAATACCATCTCCACGCCATGGTGTAATCTATTTTTCCACGACCACCTTACTTGGATGGGTATAATGGTATAAATAATAACTATATATAGTTATTATAACATCATAATTATTGTGAGATATTATATCATCCGCTCCAATTCCATTCAATAATTATGGGAGCATTGTCATCGCTCGTGCGTACGTACGGATTACCGTCTCCACGACGCGATGAGATTCATTCTTCATGTTAACCATTCAAGATTGATTATAATGTATATATAATAAATAATAATTATATTTATGAAATAATAATTCTACTGTATTTATGTATATATATATATATATGTTTAATCTACTTACATCCATTCAAGTCAATAAGGAAAGGAAAACAACATCCATGCATACGTACAGCCTACCGTCTCCATGAACGGTGTGTTTCATTTCATTTTTATATCTATTATATATTGATATATATATTTATATTATGAATATATATGATATATAAATCTTTTTTTACATTCTGTAAGTAAGTAAATCCTGATATAATTAATAAAAATATCAAGAACAACAAGTTCAAACACATATGATAAATGAAACGATATTACCCAAAACGCTGCTTTAACATGGAATTAGAAAACGAATGGGTAATATAATGTAATAATAAAACCATATATGATATCATAAAAATGAATATGATTCTTTAATAAGTAAATGAAATTATTTAAATCATTATACAAGAGGTTCGGATACGTACGAAGGATATCGTACCTCAGGTAAGGGATAACTTTTCAAATCTCGTTTTTATCTGAGATTGTTTATTCATAAGTATTTACTGGGGTTATTGTTATCCTCCATGCCAATGTTTTATAAAAATGTTTTCATGTATTTTTAAATTCCTTTTTAACAATTTTTAAATTTTACAACATGTTATGAAAGGAATCTTACTTTTGTTTACCATACGAGGAACTTTTTTACTTTTCCGACAAAAGTACGAGGAGAGTGGTTTTTTAACTTATACGGCATGAACGGATTTTTACGGTTTCATAAGGCCTAATTTTCATAATGATTCCTCTACAATTTTTCATGGTTATTTTCTATAAAATCATTTTCTATTAAAATTGTGTGGAATTTTGTGAAAAGAAAATTATTTTAAAGAAGAAAGGATATTTTCCTCAAAATTCATTTCAAGTGTTTTATCAAAACTATTTTCCATCTAAGATAAAATTATTTATCATGATTATGTTTCAAGTATAATGTCTCTATTACATACAAGGTGTGATTTTTCTTATGATTAAATGATACCCATTTGTTTTATATGGATCATGTGACGATTGGATGATGTTTATGAAACCCATTTTATTCTTTGTGTTATGATGAATCTTTTATGTATATTTTGTGGCACAAGTAAGAATGATTTAATTATGAGATGCGTGGGACCTATGATTCCCTACAATGCTTTGGGTAATGATTTATATCTCCTGAGATATATAGGTTCAGAACGGTATGTTAATCCAGTTCAGTGATACAGGACTGGAACAAGGAGTGAACTAGATTCAGAAAGGGACTTTGTCCACTAAGATGGTCTTGGCAGCATTGCCTTGGCTACTATGGAAATCATAATGTGTGCTTAATGGTTTTCCACAATTAAATGCTTTATTCACAAGATATTTAATCATGATTTATGTTCCTTTATGATCTATTACTTACATGCTGCAAAGATTTATTTCACAACTCATGATTTTGATGTTTAAATATTATGTTCACGTTTTGATGTTCAAATGTATATGGTTTGTTTTATTTTCTCCATGCATACCCTTACTGAGCATTTGATCTCACCCTCTGTATGTTTTCTTTTCATCTAGGATATAAAGAAAGGTTTTAGGTAGGAAAAAAAGGGGAAGATATTTATGGGAGATGATGAAGATCTTTCACCAAGATTAGAAGATTATGTTCCATGTTTACAAAGACACTAAACTATTACGGTCCTTGAGTGTTGGTTATTTTTATGTATCAATTATTCCGCAAAAGTAATGTAATTTCCATGTACGTAAAGCTTGGTTCTCTACAGTTGGTATCAGAGGCAAAGAAGGTAGGAATGAATCCAATCCTTGGGAACTCTCCCATGTGAGCGTTGGACGAAGCATAGCTCTCAACCCAAGGGCTTCATGAAGAAATGGCTTCCACTAAGGATGGTGGTGTGTCCCACCTAGGGGGTGTAGCTACCCATGGAGTGCCCTGGCAGGTATCAATTATATTAAATTGGAAGTAATTCTAGACTGCTACAGTTGGTATTAGAGTAAAGTTTTAGTTAACCTATGGAAATTAGGATGCGGAAACTTTAGTGAGATTCCTAGAGATATTTCTAAGGTATATCTAGGTCTGTCTGTAAGGTTAAGTATAAGTATAGTATATAGTCCTAGAATTATGGTAAAAATCTTTAATTAACCCTAAGTTGTTATATATTGAAGGTACTCCCCCTTTATTATGTTTTTTCCCTAGAATTATTTTTGCCTCTCACACTATTCATTTTGGGTTTTAGACGATGGCTAAAACCTGAAGGAACCCTGTGGATCAATGTAATAGACAATGCAATGATTGTCCTCTGGAAAAAACCAATGTTATGGGAGATGGAGTACAGAATCTTATTGTTATACTTACACAAGATATGAATCAATCTAGAATTCCAAATGATCAGAGAAGGGAACAATATTCTAGTAAGTCCTTCATGAGGAAACGTCCACCTTCTTTCAATGGGTCTTCTGATCCACTTGTTGCTGAACAATGGATCAGTACCATTGAAAACATATTTTCCATATGTCGCTGTTTAGAACATGAAAAATTAATTCTGGATATTTACCATTTAGAAGGTCAAGTAGATCAATGGTGGAATCTAATTAAGAATATAAGGCCCTAAGATAAAATTGAATCTATCGAATGGGATGAGTTCAAGAACTTATTTTTCTATATGTACTTCCCTAGTATTATTCAAACAAATATGGAAAAGGATTTTCTTAAGCATAAGAAAAAGGATGATGAATCTGTTGGTATATACAAAGAGAATTTTACAAGTCTTTCAAGGTATGCATATGGATTTATCATCCAACCTAAAAGTAAAGTTGATCGGTTCTTCAGCGGCTTAAAACCAAGTCTTTGAAGGGAATTAGCGATAAGAGACTTCAGTAGCTATGAAGAAATTGTGCGTTGTACTATCGAGGAAGAGATGGAAGTTTGTGTTATATATCCATCTCTTGGTTTTGACAAAAAATGAAAGATGGAGTTCAAGGAAAAATCTCAAAAAAATGGTGAAAAGAAGGTGAATGTTTCTTTATGCTCAAAATGTGGAAAGAAGCATGGCAGAGATTGTCTAAAAGGTACTAGAAAATGTTTCAAGTGTGGAAAAGAAGGTCATCGAGCAGCTGAGTGCCTAACTAATGGGAAAAAGGTTTCTAATGATGTGAATAGAGAAAAGAATACAGAGAACACTCCACCAACACTTCAATGCTTCATGTGCAAAGAAATGGGGCATTATGCTAATCAATGCCTTAATACAAGGGTTAATGATGATCGATGTGAGAAACCTCTTAAGGAAAAGGATTAAGGGAAGTCATATGCGATCACTATTTGTGATGTAGAGGATGAAAATGATGTTGTGTAATTATTAAGTGTTTATGTAATGGGATTTCAAAATAGTATCATGGAATCTCATTTATGGTATCGTGGAATTTTAGAATATCTATGTATTAGTTTAAAAAAAATTTATGGTATCGGTAACCATGAAAAGTGATTGAAATATTTTTGGATAGAAGATGATATGCGCATAATGAAGGGATAAAGAAAAAATGAATTGAGCTCATGACTGATATAAGGACAATGTTATATCATGGTTTGATTATATAGAAATTTTGGGATTTTGGTATGTGGAAGGTGTTAAATTTTGACAGCATTCATGTTTTCACTAAGGTTAAATGGGTGTTCATTTTTCAAGAGAATACATGATTAAGGTATTCACATGTTTGTAATTTGACAAAAAAGATATATCATATGATATATGGGGGATAAATGATGGTATTCACGTGATTTTTATGTGATCTTTCAAGTAATTGTTTTCTTTATACTATGATATTGGACAGATGTATTTTGGATAAGCCTAAAGATTTGAATGGATTATGTTGGACATCAGATATTATTTTTTATGGATAGAACATTTTTTCAATATTATTTCTGGAATGTTATAATAGTGTAGTTTTCGAAAAAGGGATAACCTGCAGGATGGGCGACAACCCATCGCGTCGGAAAAGGTTACAGGAATTGAACCCACAACTGAAGTGCGACAGGACTTTATCGCCTACCATTGGCCTACAAGAAGTCCCTAGTTAGTAGAAACTAGTTTTATTTTATTAAGCGATATGATAGATGAAGTATAAGTCCATTTTTGAAATCATATACGATTAACCTCACCATACATGGACTTATGTATATTTGATAACTTTTTTTAACCTTATGTTTGAGGCAGATGGAATGACCTATCATTATATCGCATGATCTACTAACACTTCATTGAAGACAAATTCATCTTCATTTATTTAAGAGTTGAAGTGGAAATTGTTCAAGGAACAAACAATAGTGAGATTGTACCAAAATCACGTAAGTATATCTTTTAATTCTTCAACATTAGGGAAATGATCTTGAAAACCAAAAATGTTGTCCTAGTTCCCTCATTTCTGATTAATCAGATGGTACCTTAGATCATCACAAATTTACGTCTTTCTGATTTTTGTATTTTTCATAGCCATGTCCTCTATCACTCTCCATCCGAACTTGACGGTTAGATTTCTCTTCTATATCCATATTTCCACTTATGATCTCCTATTTGGAAACCCAGTGATGAGTTAATCTGGGTGACCGTTACATTTCATACTTTACTTTTTAAAATTAAGTTTTAGTATTCCTTTTATGATGTGGGTTTTTAAAAAAGAAACTTTCATGTAGTAAATGATTTATAACCCCGACGAATTTCGAGGGAGAAATTCATTTTAAGGGGGGTAAAATGTAACACCCCGAGATTTTATGAGAAGTATTCTTTTTAATTTATTTGATTTCTTGTGTTGTATGCTACACCAAGATTATCTTGCATTGTACGCAACACCATATTAGCATGCAGTATATGCAACACTGTTCTTGGATCATGTTACACAAAATTTCAAGATCGTTTGATAGAAGTTATTCTACTCAACATTGAGTGTATATATATATATTCAATTTAAAAATAAATATGGTAGGATTCTATTATACACAACAACAAAGGAATCTTGCACTACACACAATCCTGAATCTTCTTGATTTACACGCAATCGCGACCATCCATGATAGCGTGTGTTGTACGCAATACCGAGTTTCATTAAACTACAATATGTTATTAAAATATTATATAAACTAGCTGTTAAAAATAGTAATATCCACTTTTTGAAATTTTATAAATTTTATTTTCCAAAATTGACTTCATTTTTCGATTCAGAATATCGAAATTAGCCTAGGGTGAAATTTTGGTATTTTTCTAAAAACTTTGAATTTTTGATGAATAGTGAAAACACTGAGTTATTGGTTAAAACCGAATTTTTTTAAATAATCATTTATTTTATATAAATTTATTTTAGGTCAAAATATATACATAATACTTATATAAGTTCAATGTAATTTATTGGAATCATTTTATAATAATTTTATATATTTAAAAATTTTATTGAACTTTTCACCGTCTTTTACCCACCTCCTAGGAGCATTTGCAATTATACATAAAACATAATTTTACAGCTTCTGTGATTTAAATTTCTAAAATTCAAGAGACATGGTTAATATCAAGGAGTAAAATCTGGTTCAACAAGATAAAAATATTTTTTGGTGAATAGTAACTTTTTACTTTTATTTACCACGGTTAAAAGTAAATAGGGTAATTAAGTGTATAAATGATATTATTATTACCCTAACACATGTCCTAATTCTATTGGATAAGTGTAATTCGACAAAAAACAACTTTTGAAAAAATAATATTATAATTTAGGTCCACATGGATTAGATTAGGACATTTATTATTATTTTATTTAAAGAAGAGTTAAAATAGTTAAAATCAAAGTTTAATAACTAAACAATTTTTTAATATAGGGTTATACATAAGATAAATTAGACTATAAATATTCATTAGAAGGATAAAAATATTTCCTACATTATTTTATTTTATTTATAATTTTTATACATTAAATAATTTAATTTATTTGTGACACAATGATGATGCAGTAATTACCTTATTAAAGAAATATTAACATAATTGATATTATAAATACTTAAATAAATGTAATTTGAGACTTTTTATAAATTACACTAATTTTTTAGGATAATATGACATGTTCGTATTGATTAAATTAATGTTTTTCTAAATAATCATGATTTTATAATTTTCACAAAAATCAATTACTAAATAGTGTCAAAGTTGCCATAAAATAGTTTTTAAAACAAATATTATATTATTAATTGTTATTCAATTCCTAAAAAACTAAGGATTGGCCAAATGACTTAGATAAGGTTATATATATTAATAATGAACCACATGGGATTTTTTTTGGCTTTTTATACTATGTTTATTAACCATATAGTGTAAGAAAACAAGATAACATGGTAAAAGTTAAATTATTTAACTTAGTTAAATCTAAATGATAAGGTTAAAATAGTAACCTAAAATTTTCTAAAACGTATTGGTTGAAAGGCTACCGACCCCTATCCACTTAAACTTCAAAATAAGTCACTTTGGAGCCATTATAATCCGAATATGACTTTATTATAAAATAATATTTTAAGTTTTTCATAAAGTGCCCCTCTCCACCCTTATAAAAGGGCACGTCCTCCCCCATCTCTTCACACAATTTTCAGCCTTCAAGCTCGGCCAACCCCTACCCATTTTCCTTCTCAACTTTCCTATAAACATTATAGAGGTTCTGGTCTCCTCAAAAGACCAACTCTAGTGAATTATGGGGAAGCTCAAAAGAGGTGTGTTGAAGAGGAGGTAATCTCTTCAACCGATTCTTTCAAGTATTCTTTCATATTCAACTTCTTATTCTTTAGTCGTTTCATTTTAAAGTAATAACATAAGTATCACTAATATAATTATATGTTATTATAAATATGAAACAACCCCATTTCACCTTCTATCCATCCTACGCAAAATCAAATCACCGTGCGTGCATACGTACGGAAATCTGTCTCCACGCAGTGGTGTAATCTATTTTTCCCCCACCACCTTACTTGGATGGGTATAATGGTATAAATAATAACTCTATATAGTTATTATAAAATCATAATGATTCTGATATATTATATCATCCACTCCAATTCCATTCAATAATTATGGGAACGATATCACCGCTCATGTGTACGTATGGATTACCGTCTCCACGACGTGATTTGATTCATTCTCCATGTTAACCATTGAAGAATGATTATAAAGTATATATAATGAAGAATAATGATATTTATGACATAATAATGATAATTTATTTATGTATATATATATATATATGTCATCTACTTACTTCCATTCAAGTCAATAAGGAAAGGGAAACAACGTTCATGCGTACGTACGGCCTACCGTCTCCATGAATGGTGTATTTCATTTCATTTATCTATCTATTATATATAGATATATATATACTGAATATATATGATATATAAATCATGTTTTACATTCTTTATGTAAGTAAATCAGGATATAAGTAATAATAATATCGACAAAAACAAGTCCAAACACGTACGATAAATGAAACGATTTTACCAAAAACACTGCTTTAACATGGAATTGAAAAAAGAACGGGTAATATAAAGTCATAAGTGAACCATATACGATATCATAACAATGAATATGATCTTGTAATAATTAAATGACATTATTTAAATCATTATACAGGAGGTTCGGATACATATGATGCATATTGGACCTAAGGTAAGGGATAACTTATCAAATCTCATTTTTATCCGAGATTGTTTATTCGTAAGTATTTACTGGGGTTATTTTTATCATCATGCCCATGTTTTATAAAAAAAATTCATGTATGTTTAAATTATTTTTTACCAATTTTTGAATTTTACCACATGTTATGAAAGGAATCTTACTTTTGTTTACCACAGGTGGAACTTTTTGACTTTTCCGAAAAAAGTAGGAGGACAATGTTTTTTTATCATAAACGGCATGAACAGATTTTTACGGTTTCATAAGGCCTAATTTTAATTATTTTTCCTCTACAAGTTTTCATGGTTATTTTCAATAAAATCAATTTCTATTAAAATTGTGTGTTATTTTGTGAAAATAAAATGATTTTGAAGAAAAAATGATATTTTCCTCAAGAATTCATTTCAAGTGTTTTATCAAAACTATTTCCCATCTAAGATGACATTATATAGCATGTTTATGTTTCAAGTATAATGTCTCTATTATTTACATGGTGTGATTTTTATTATGATTAAATGATACCAATTTGTATATGGTTTGTTTTATTTTCTCCATGCATACCCTAACTGAGCATTTGAGCTCACCCTTTATATGTTTTCATTTTATCCAGGATATAAAGAAATGTTTTAGGTAAGAAAAAAAAGGGGAAGATCTTTATGGGAGATGTTGAAGATCATTCACCAATATTAGAAAATTAAGTTCCAAGTTTCCAAAGAAACTAACCTATTATGGTCCTTGAGTGTTGGTTCTTTTTATGTATTAATTATTCCAAAAATGTAATGTAATGTCCATGTACGTCAAGCTTGGGTAACTATAGAGAGAATATATTATGGTTGTGTTTTTAAAATGGGTAAGCTATGATTTTTACATGTGTGAACTATTTTAATATTTTGATGAAGTGGACACTTAATATGATACCTTAAATATGGATTTTTTTTATAATGGAGTCTTTTTTATGATTATATCAAAATGGAATAGGTTTTGAAAATTTGTGAATCACTAATTCATGGATAAAATATAATTTTTTTTAACAAGTCTAGTTTCCTACCCCAAGATCAGTCACGTAGTCTTATAATTATTATATAAGTATTTATTTCTTTTGAATTAAATTTTTAGTGATTTATGTTCCATGGTTTATGAAAATATTCAATGGGGGTATTATTGAAACCAAGAGGTGTTGAATTGTGTTCGAAAAAGAAGGATTGTGTGTTGTTTTCTTAAACATTAATCCATAAAATATCTGTCAGTTTGCATCATTCCTTATAATTTTATGGAAAATGTTTTGTTTACGGAGAATATTTATTCAAATGGACTAAGGTGATCTGACATAAGGTGGAATCATATTTTTCAGATTTTCCGCCTAGTTCCATTAGACAAAAATGTTCAATCAAATTTAAATCTGGAGATGCCTTACTGATCGTAAAATTACCAAGATAAGTTTTTATAAAATGATAGTTATTATTCTAGATATTTTTGTAATTCTAAATAATTGGTGGAAGTTATTGTAACTAAGGATTTTAGACATGGGTTTCCTGACCAATTTTACTAGACCGATAAATTTAAGATGAAGTATTGAACTGTGAAACATCGAATCTTCAGAGTAGAAGCTTCCTAGTGAAGGAAATGGATATTGGAATTTTAATGACGTCATAAAATATATTTTTTTGAGAGAATTCATCAATCCAATCCATCATATAGAGTAACATCATGGGAATTGGTCAAAGGATTCCATGTAATCCCAAACAGGTTTCCTAAAAGAGTCTTTGGTTAGCATGTTCTAGACAGAGGCCGCCATATAGAGAAAGATCCTACAGTGTTATAACAAATAGAGGCCACTAGATTAATAATTTCCTATAAATGTATATTAGATAAAGGTATTTATAATAACTTTAAATATAATGATACTAAGTTGTTCATTAAACATTCCAATAATAAAAAATGATGAATCTTGTTTTAATCCACGATATTAGGGGATATTAAGATTATTGAAGCTAAATTATTAGGAAAAACGTTATGATGAAGATTAAATCTTATTTATAAATGTATTTATATTGGTTTACCAAATAAAGTTATAAAAAAATTCCATGTTCAAGCAGGAACATTGAATTTGATGTTTTTTATCCTCCCTTAGTATTCAATGAAATGTTTCCTATATAAAGGCTAAAAAGTGTGCTATGAAAAGGTTGATAGAGTTATTTCTACCATGTGAATTCTTAAGGAAGTGAGGCATGGACTAAAATAATTTAGAGATATCATTTGAAATAATCTGATGTAGTATCATCGAATGATGTGGTACATGATAATGTTAATTATATATTTGAATCAAATGAATTGGTTAAATAATTAAATAGATGAATATGGTATTAGATTGGGGATATCAAAAAGAGGCTACGTGATAATGGGTATTAGATAGAAAGGTCTGATGAAGAAGTCAACACATATGTTCGGTATAATTGTTGTGAAAAAAATTAAATAGTATGAAAAAGAACATAGAAGAATGAAATCTTGAATAAATTCAAAGCTACGTAATGAAAATATATTTAAGTATATTGGTTAATGTTATATTGTTTTTTTGAAAAAAATTATTATATCATATTATTTATAATGAGAAGATGACTTATCAATGGAATATAGTGAGTTGAATGTAATTTATATTCTATATATATTGTAAACCCCCAATGTGTTTTTTTTTCTCGAGTTTGTGTGGTTGTGTATTTGTTCCAACTCATGCAAAAGACTTTTTACTATTATTTAATAGTGAAAAATGTAAAAACCAATGTTCTTCATGGTGTTATTTTTAAATTTTTTTATGAAAAAGTAAATTATTACTAACCGGAGGTGGGTTTTTTTTAAATAATAAAGGATTAAAATGGAGAATAATATTGATTCACTCCTTCCCCTTCTTAGTGATAAAAAAATCATGATTGGCTCTTTCAGCTTAAAAACCCTAAAATTCACTCGAGGCAATGGGCTATGGAAGGTTGGTACATATCTAATTATTCCAAAAATAATGTTTCCATGTATTCTATAAATGACGTGTAAAATTTCTTTAATGATGGTGGTGAATGTTTTTAATACGTAAAATCTTGTCTGGGGGTGTATATTTTTATTGAAAAGAAATATACCATGGTAAGGGGGTATGTGATAATTAATAAGAATCCCTTAATATATAGGTATATCATTCAAATGAAAACTCACCATGATAATATATCTATAAAACAAAAGAAAATTCCACTAATAGAAAGGTTTGTGATACAATTAGTGGGGATATAAGGGCTTTGGTTCTATAAATATGTTGGTTCCTGGTAGAGGATATGACTTACCATATGTGATCTGTGGGGGGTTTGGAGTTTTGATGAGTCTGTTCAAGCCTACCTCCCTACTGGGGGATAGTTCTTTGGAAAAATTGTATATTGGTATGGATAATTACATGTGTTTTGATCATGGATGGAGCTTTCCAAGGACATTGTACTTTATATCATGGAGAGTTTATGCAAGAGTCCATTATCAATGTATACTAGGGTTAAGGAACCTAAGGCCATTGTTATGGTTAAAACGATCATTATGACATTTTCATAAACACTCTTGAGCATGATGGAGTAGGTATGGTCAATTGGGGTTAGGGAACACAATAATTAAGGTGTTTTATTTTTTAATTATTTTTTTGTAGTAATTTATTTATTCAGAGCATATAATATGATCATATCCCAATAATTTTGGTATGTTCAGGACCACATTAGTGGTACCCTTCTGAGTATTTTACTCACACACTTCTCTGGTCGTCATTTCATATGGACACAAAATCATGCTCTCACATGGATGTAGGTATAAGTTAGAATGACACCTGAGTTTTGTGGTTGAGATGGATAGATCAAATTGGGATGGAGATCGAGATGATGTAAGGAGTAAATTAGTATTGGAGACTTTGTATTATATTTCATTGATTATTATATATATGTGATCATAATATTCGGAGATTGGGTATGTATGACTATATTTATTCTTATTAATTTTATATTATTATTGTTTTTATAATTGAAAATCTTGAATGATTATGGATTGTGTATGATACTTGGATATTTTATTTAGGAATTTTCCCTATAATATTGTTGATACAATCTCCCCATGGTACCTCATTATACTCTCAATGGTAGTCGATAGCCTCTAGAATATAAGGAGGTATGTCTGAGGTCACATAACCTAAATTGTCTAAAAACAATTCATAGTGATCTAGGTTGGGATTGTACAAGTCTGATTATTATCATTAATGTTATTGATCATGATAATGGGTAAAGTGTAATTTTAATTGATTTTATATATTATTTTTCTATAATTGTTATCTAATTATTTAAATTTATCTATATTATATAATTACATTGATATGTTGTTTACATATATATATATATATATATATATATATATATATATTATCACACATTTAATTGGAATTAATGTTGTATAAGATTATGAATTCCTAATGATAAAAACTACATGTTTCTACAAAACAGTTTCTCTATATATAATAAATGTTTTATTTTAAAATAAAATTTTCTAATATTTATAAATTTAATTATAATATATATATCTTATATTATTTTTTTGAATACAAAAATTTTGAATCATGAGTTATCTTATATTTATAGTAAAACATAATCACGTACATAAAACTATTAATGAAAGTAAAAGAAAAATATGAAAAATGTAAAAATATAGTGGTATGAGACATAAATGATGTTTTAAAAATGGTTTAGAATGTGTGGTATAGGATTTATCAACCATATCATAAAAAATAGTTCATTATTTCCTAATTTTTAATCCATTTACCCTTTAATATTTTCATTTCATCATTGAGAAATTAATGGGTATTTGCAAAACATTTCATTCCATCGTACGACATATTTAATTTTACTTTACCACCTAACATAGAGGAATTTATAAATGTATTAGATTTATGAAAAATATATTTAGGAAACTAATAATTTTTTATAAAGATATTATCATGAATTCTATATGTAATATTATTAGTATATAGTAATAGTAAATTTAACCACCGAAAATGAACATTCAGGGAACTCTTCATATCAAGATTCCCTTTTGGAAAATTTATGTAATTATATAGATATTAATCTAATGTAATTATAAAATATGTACATGACTAAAATAATAGATATTATTATTCTATTTTAACAAATATTTAACATTAGATTATAAACTAGTGATATTTCATACAAATTAGCTGAACTACCTCAGGTAACCTACTTAATCGAAAAATATTTTAAAAATGAATCTAAAATAATAATAAATATATCATATGAAATTAAATATAAATTAAATTTTTTTAATAAGAACTTTAATAAATATAATTAAATTATTCAGGAATTTAGTTCGATGCACGAAACAAGTCAAGACCCATGTTAAGGGGTTTCCCAACTCAATTTTGAAATATTGTTATATGATGTGTATCGATAAATTATTTCCTTTTGGTTTTTTATATATTAGTAGTGTATTTATTTTAACATACATTTAATGAAATCTTAGGGATTTCAAAAACCATGTCATGTTCAAACATTCATGGGATTTCAGTTCGAAATACAACAACAACGTAAGGGATTTTGTTCACTCAAACCCCCTTTCATTGAGTTATAGTGTGGCATCATGAACAAATTACATTTTGATCGGATTGTTATACCCTATTATTTTATATTGTAATTTATCATTTTTTCTTTTGATGATGAAACTGTTGATTCTGAAATTCCTCTTTGAATGGTTTCATTCCATTGAAAGTATAAAAATGTTATGTATAATTTTCATTCTCTCTAACATTATTTTTTCTAGCATATATATATTTTCCTTTATAGAAATGTTTCTCTCTTATATAATGAAAACCAGTTATGTGTTATCCCATGTGGCCTTCATCATTCCATTTTCATATATTCAAAATTACATTTAATTAACCCTTTTTATGATGAGGGTTTTCAACAAAGGTATTTTAAAATATAAAAACGGTTTTCCCTTCATAATCATATGGTTTATCATTTACTTCATTTTTTAAAAAATCATTATATACTTTTCAAGGATCCATTATTTAAGATAATTTCTGAAAGTATTTTTTTTAAAAAATCACATCATGAGTTTGAAAATTAATTTCCAATTTGATCCCTAACTTCATCTTCTATGAGTATGGTAAAAAAAATTTCTAAAACTATTTTACGGTTTCCCTCACCATACATGAATTATGATTTAGGATTACTCCTTCCATGATTCAAATGTTTTTTACAAATTATATTTACACTTTATTTTCATTACAATAAAAGGTGGAATTCTTATATTTTCTAATAGTAAACATTTTAATTTAAATATGAATTCCTGGTTTTAAAATGGATTTTAATAGATTTTATTTTTATGAATGAATTATAAAACATTTATATGTATTACCAAATAAAGTATTTGAAATATTCTTTCTCCTATAGTTTTTTTGAAATCCTATTTAATTATACTATTTTTAATCTCGTATAATTTTCTCTTAATGTAAAATTTTTAATGGAGTTTGAAATCCTTCTATAAAAGTGGAAATTCTGAATACTTTTCAAGTGATCATTCTAATGATATTATAAATGTATTATTAATCTCTAAAATATCTTTAAATGAATATTTTGTGGATCTAGCGATATGTTATTATGAAACCATCCACATTCTTTCTTTACATGGCTTATTAAATATTCTTGGGTTGTTTTATTGAAAACTTATATATTTTCCATTGTCTAATTATATAATGTTTTAAATATGAACATTTTGATGTTTCCATTGCTGAAACATGTATACATGACAATTATAATGATCAGTGGGGTACTGTATCACCCTAAAATTCATTGTACATGTTTTTATATCTCATGAGATAATTGTATTATGTATTGGAATGATCATGTATAGATTTTTTCATTTAATTTCACACAGATAGTATCTCGAATATCTTTTTTTACATGACTGTTCAAGGAAATGAGTGTGTATAGATTGTTTTCACTTGATTGATAATTTACATGAACATATATATATCTTTTCACATTACTTTTATTTTACATGATCATGTAAATAATTTTTACAATATTGTGTGTGTATATGATCTTTTATATATTTATTTTCATTATGGTGTGTGGAAATGATCATGTATATAATTTTTCACAATATATGGAATGAATATTATTTAATTTTTCATTTTTCAAAATTTAATTATTTACAATATGCATGTAACATTTCTATTTCATATTATAATGAGTATACTATGTGGATCATTTTTATTATAGCGCACTATTATACCATGGTAACAGTTTGATAATTTTAAACTATATGTTCTTATTTAATTCCTTATGGATAAATGCTATTCTTTCTTGTTCTTTTTAACAACATATTTCTCCAACTTTCGTGTTTACAAATATGTCAATTTCATATCCCTTGATGACATGTTGATATTTTTACCCTTAATGCTATTTTAATCCCACCCATTTATTATGATTCCATTCCTATGTTGTTGAAGATTAGTATATCTTACGAGGGGAATAAAAGGTATTCTAGTGTAGTGTGATTATGAATAAATTTTCACAAGTATCGAAAAATATGTTTCTTATGTAGCTAATCTTAAAATACATTTCCAATAATATTATTGAGTGATTATTGGGATAAGAGAAGTTTAACATAAATAAAATACATAAAATATAGTTACGTTTATCTAGGACCATCTTATTTTAAATAAAATATTGGATAAAAGAAATAAATTAACACCGGACCTGAGTGCATGGGTTTGAGGCACCTCACTCCATATCAAACAAACCAAGCACTTGAAAAACTATTTCCCATATTCAGATTAGAATAAAAAATATTTGATTCTTTTTTTCAGTAGGGAGGGAATGAAAATATTTTGAATAATGTCATAAATCCATTTAATCCCCAATACTTTAGTCACTTTACCGATCTAGTCAATCATCTCAATGGGCCTAACATATCAATGTAATAACTTTTCATTCATTCCAATACATCTATGACTAATATTAAAAATCACATTATATAACACATGATCTCTAACCTCAAATACAAAGCACCTCCATCGATGACTAAAGTATTACTTAATCACTGTATAATCTATTATTATATATTTCTAAATCAGTTTACCTATATTTTCCATCTCATACACCAAATTGTTTCCCATAAGTGTCTCATCATAGGTCTCAACAAAATGTAACTGAAAATAACTTTTTCAATCATATAATTCATTAATGGTTCCCAAAAAATTGAAAATTAATAACTATTATTATAAATAAACACAAAAAATATAAGATATTCCTCCAAAGATATCATGAAATCATAAACACATTAATGAATATTATCTACAAAAATATTAATAACACATTTCATTTTTCTATCCATTTCATTGATATTTCAAACAAATTTTAAACAATTTCTTTGTAATATTTTAATTTTATTTATTTAGTTTATAGGTAAATATTTTATTTCTTTTAAATATTATTTATTTTGAAATAAAATTATTTTTAAAACCCCTTTCATATAAATATTACAAAGATATTGAAATAGAAATGTCTCTCATATAGTAAATAAGTTCACTACATTCAGGAACTGATCATCATCCCAAACACCATAATACATTAATAGTGAACTCAAAAACCCAATCACAAAATACTTACATGTATTCTCACATTTTCATGTCATAATTTTTAATGTTTGTAAAAACTTTTATAATCATTGATTCTCCTCCATTTCATTCTAGAAAATGAGAAATAAATTTTCAACATCCATATTTTTTCCTAGATAACAAAATTATTATATTAGGTCATGATATATCTTGATTATCTTGGATTAAATACCCAAATAAAATAGTGAAAATCGTTCAAATTATAAATATAATTATATATAGGAACAAACATCAATCCTGTGAAATATAAGATTGATTCTAGCACAACCAACCATAAATTTTTTGTCGCATCATTTTTGGTTTTTAACATCCTCCTATATTCATCATAAAATAATTTATTATATATAACATAATAGGTCTAAATGGTAATCAAATTGAGAATAAAAACCACACCATTTATTGAATCATCCAAGTACATCTTAAATTATCAAGTAATTCATCTAACATCCACTATCAGTCAATTTCCATTAGTGGTTGAGTTCACTTTTTCCTACTCAAGGATTTTTGTAATATATTTCCATTTATTTATTATTACATAAGTTAAAATATATTTTTTAAAATTTAAGCAATTTTCATGAGTTTTATTTTCATCACACCAAAAAATGATATAATATAAATCGAATAATTATGATATGTATACACTATTAAATATTCATCAAATAGATATTTTCTTCAAGAATGAACGTCAATAAAATTTTTTGTCATGCATATTGCAACTCATTCCAATGGTCTTCAACTACATAGACCCATATTATATAACCTTACCTCATTTCATCATAGAAAATCCAATGTATAATCTTAAATCATTATAATGAACTTCTTAACCATCTCTGTATTTAGGGAGACTATATATTTGAGTTGAAATTAGTGTCTTATTCGATTCCTCAACTACATCATTGAATTTCCCATTTCATTCTAAATTTTATTCCTTATTATTCAATTAATTCATTGTAGATATAAATTTTAAATTTTATAGAACTAAAAATAGGTAAAATTTATAAAAACAAAAAAAAATCCTATTTTCAATACATTATTTGGAAATTCCCATGAAAACATTTCCATATCATTTTTTGGATAAAATATAATTCCTTTATTGAAGATAACATTTCCATGGCTTTACATACATGAGAAAAAAATGAAAATTATAGAATTTTAATACAACTTCTCACATTCAAAATATCTAGAAATCTTTCTCTATTCCTCCCATGACATTACTCTAAAAATGAATATAATTTTATTTCATCCATAACAACCACATCAAAGGAATCTAAATAGTTTTTAAAAAATAATTCATTATTACTTCCATGAAAATTGTAATTGTGTTCGTAAATCTAAAAGAAAAACAAATAACTCATAATATTTATATCTATAATACATATCCATTTTCAAAATAGCCTCATATATTACACTTAACATGTGATACCCAACATGAAGGAAAATTTTTAAAAACCAATAATATCCCTTTAAATTGTTGACCAAAGAATATTTTTCATGAATCCGAAGACATTATTTTATTTACATAAGCATTCAATATAGTGCACACCCAGAGTCAATCTGAAGGAGGCAGCTCACATGAAACCAAATTTCAATTTTCACTATTTATATTTTGACTATTAAAAATAAAAATAAAAATAATATGTGGGTTTTAAATATTCATGAAATATTAATATATATATATATATATTGAGATGTGGGAAAAATGATTGCAGATGGGATGATGTCGGATAGAAAGGAGATCCTCCCAGGAGATTGCCCAAATTGAACCATCATCGCCTCTTTATTAGAGTTAAATTTAGTTAATAATAACACTCCATATTATGTCTGAATATCCTATTCTACCTACAGTTTTGAATATATAGTTAACACAATGATCACCTAGAGACCATAATCCACCACATCGATCAAGGGAAAATATTGTTGAAGAGAAAGTCAAGCCTCCTGTGGCAAGTGGGGACACAAAGGTTCCTTAACCACCATGATACCCCTCTACCTAACTCTAATTAAATAAGAATAAAAAAATATGAAAGATAAATATCTTTGATATAGAACTTGATTAATCCATGAGATCTTCATCGGGTTTGTTACTCGTGATCAAGAGTATTAATGATCACAGTAGAGAAAAACAGGGTTGACTGAGAATGAAAGAGTAGAAAATAAAACAATAAAAGAAGGGGTGTGTGTGGAAGAATACACTAAAATAAAAACCATTCATGAATTAGATTTTATTTAGAATATAAAATATTAAATTACATTTAAAATAAAACAAAATTGAATAGAATAAAACAAAAAAGATAATAAGAAAAGAAATGGGTACAACAGCTTCCCGTCCAAAATCTGTCTCCAAAAAGTTGGATCCTATTTGGAACATAATATCTTAAAATCACTACAAAATAAATTGTTATAGGTTATTGAAAATTTAATTTAATATCACCTTGAAAATTTTCACATTAATTGGATGCATATTTTTAATTTGATGGAATTATTATTGACTATCATTTTTTATTGAAGATTTCAAGAAATCTTCCATGAATTAATTTAATTAAATTTTAATTTTAATGGTTAAATAAATCCATTAAATTAATTGAACAAACGTTCCTATATATCCTCCTTAAATTAGAAGTGTAATAACCTCAATTCGATGTGTTTATATTGAGTTATGATTCAAGTACATAGATGTGGTCCACGCGGACAACCCAGAATGTTTTCCAACATCAAAGATTTGTTTGGGTCTCTAAATGTTTGAATAAACTCTTTTTCCTAAAGAAAATATATGAAGAAAATTGATCATGGAATCCAAAAATAATAATCACTCAAATTGGATTAACATTTTAAATGTTATTCCCAAATCAACCTTGTGATTAAAATCTGTTAAATTTCAACAATTAAGAAATATTGACAATTTTTTCTGAAAACACACTTTAAATCAATAATTGAGGCAAAAAGATCATATTTATAATTTGGTTTGGATTAAATCATTGAAATATATATAAAAATGATTAAAATATTATCTCTATATAATCTCTCACACTTAAATAATGCTTTTCCTCAAGCATAAAATCTCAACATTGAAAACCATAGTGTACCAATGTTACCAATAACTATGTTTCAATGAAATATAATCAAAAAATTAGAAATATAATATAAAAATTTCAAATTCCACATAGAATAGAAATTAATTTTACAATATTTCAATGAAATAATCAATTCATTTATTTTACTTCTCCAATTTGAAAAATGATGGAACTTCTTCTTTCATTCACTCAAGATCCTTGATTCATTATTATCAAACATTTGACGTCATGATTTACCTCACTTTTGATTATTTCATCATATCACTCATGATAAAATTTAAATACAGTTTTTAAAATATAATAAGAACATGATTCTTATCCATATGTTATAATGGAGATAATTTCCCCAATTATTTAATACAAAAGCACATAAAATCAGGAGGACTTGAAATTAATGATCTAATGACTCTAATTCTTAAGGTTTGTAGTATTTCATGAATAAAAATAATGCTCAATGAGGAGTTATATCTCTTACCCACAATTTATGATATCAAAAATAAATTTTTAATAAATTTCTCCCCTAAAAATATAGAAACTCCCACTTTCCTAAACTCAATGTATGGTCATGATAAAAGTAGAACAGAATGAATCATTTCTCCGCCCTCTTAAATTTTATTAAATTTTATATATTTTTTCTTTTTCAATGATCCTTTTTAGTTTTTTAGTTTTCTTTTTAAAATATTATTCATTATAATATACCTCATATCTAAAACCTAACCACATATGATAAAAATCATTGATATAGTAATGTTGATTTTTTGTTTTCCCAAATCATAGCCCGTTTTTTTCATATTTTTTGGTTATTTCCTTTTTATTTTTCTTATTTAATAAGGGAAAAATAGTGTACAATGAATGATTCCATAATATTTTATAATTACAACAACAATAGCCCCTACACATCAACCTTATATTGTAAATCATCTCTTTTACCATGATTCTCTTTACCCCCACACTTCATCTTTAAAATGTCATGAAAACACCAAGAGTATAGTAAGAATGGATAAAAATGTTTTAAATGTGGCTCAACCCTATAATGGTAATTAATAGTCTCCATAAGATAAAGTAGGATTTATGTAAAGATGGTATTTTATGTATAAGGCCTTTTCAAAATATTCTTGAGTAATATTAAATGTGGTTTTGTAAAGTCATATCATTGAGAAATTTAAATTAATGTTCTAGCAGGTGACATGTCAGAAGATCAATCAGGAAATATGATCAGTATAAAAAAAGAAGTACATAGTCTATAAATACTATCAGGAATGGGACATATTATTTGGTACAATCACTCAGGGCATGATTAATAATAAAAAATCATTTCACATAAATTTCAGAAAATGAAAGCATGAAAATTGTTTGGAGAAGTTTATTTTCCTGAAACAATTAATTTGTTCAATTTATGAGTCCTTATTTTAATATTCAGGATTCATTTGAAAATTTTCATTCTCTATCTTACACATTTAATCATATCAACATTGAAATATATCACATGGAATCACATGATTCTTATGAAATGAATGTCTCCTAGATTACTCAAGTAAATCATAATTCAAGTGTGGTCATGAAATTTTCCCTTTAAATTAATTACATTTTTTAAGAAAAAATATATGGAGTTAATAAGTTAATCATTAAAAATGAACTCCCTTTTTCTTTAAGATTAGTCCTTATCCTTCTAGGTATGATGCTTCCTTATTCCATCATTAACCTATAATATAAATCATGTCAATTGATCACAAGGATCATGCCATTAAATCAAAAAAATATGTGATAGAGTGGGATGCATGTTTAACTACTTCCTAGTAATTAAATTGAAATATAAATTATAAGAATGAATTTTAAGATAAATCGTGGTATGATCCCTCATGTAGAACCTAAATTTCTACTTCCTCAAGAGGGTAGTACAAACTTTTATCCAAATATTGATGGTGTTTGGGGATTCTTTGACTTGAACCAACACATGTGGATTTTCCCAACATCCACTTATTTGTTCATGTTGGTGAAAATTCAATTCATAGAGTACACAAGATCTACCCCCTTCTCATTATAGTAATCCATGAATGGTGGGGATGGATGAAGTATTGAACCACGTCCTCCTTCATTGCTACTTGTGAAATGTCTTCTTCAAATAATAGTGGTTGGTCAAGGTATTCTACATCAAAAAAATAATCAAATGGGAAGTCAGATTATAAATCTATTTGAATATAATTAAAAATTTTAGTATCAATATGAAATTAATACCCATAAATGTAAGTATCTTTTGGAATGGTTTCCTTATAAAAATACACTTGGATATCCTTTTAATGATCCTTCAGAACATATTCGAAATGTCTGGGGAGCTGCATGTTTTTCCCAACATGTGAAAGTCCATATTCTTTATCATCCTCTATGAAAAATAAATGTCTGACCAATTATGAAAATTTAAAACAATAGGGAGTGATACTAAAATAATATTTAATGAAACCAGAAAATACTGAGTTTAATTAATTATAATCTCCATGTTTTGCTTCATGTTCAAAAACTTCTCCATTGACAAGATCCTATTGAAAATAGATTTTAGTTGATGGTGTTAGGTTTTCATGATCCTCCATCATTTCTTCAAATTCCACCACATGGGTTGTGTATTCATCTTCCATTTATAGAGTCACATGTAACAGTAGTTTAAATTTTAATTAATAGGGATCGGGAAAATCATGTTTTTCCTTATACTCCTTCTATAATTCATCCAGATCATGTTTATCTCTTATATGTAGCTCAGAAGGAATGTTTTCTTCTTCATGGATCTATTTGATTTTAACATGCTCATATTGGATCTGGTTCCCCAGAAGGTCGGTTTGTGTGTACTCATTATGTGAGGCCTAATCCTAATGTGTTTTTGATGAAAAATCATTCAGAACAACTGCCACATCTTCTTTGATTGCATCATATTTTTTCTTAGGTTCTCGTTGCAGCTCCATCTTTTTCTCCTATATTTTATAGTAATATTATGTTAGAGATTCCACTTTTCTCTCGAGGACCTGTATTTATACTCAAACATATTTAAATTTATTTTTTAAAAATTTACTCTTCTTATTTCACCTGAGACTAGTTAGTGCATGAATAATTATCATAATATGAATACATCATGGAAAAAAGGTTTTTGATTAAATATAGTATTTTGTGTTTTTTTATGAAAAACGATGTGTGAAAATGTTTCTCCTCCCCATAAATGGATCCTAATTGATGTGTGGATATTTATCAGTAATCCTCAGTCAATATTTTATTGACCAAAGATTGCAATGTAGTGAATACCCATAGTCTGTCTCTAAAAGGTAGCTCACATGACACCAAAATTTTGTTGTCGTAGTATATATTTTTACTAATATAAAACTAACTAATGTAATGATGTGGTTTTGAAATATGCATGAAATAATAATTATATGTATATATATATATTATAGTGCAATGTGGTAAAAATTAATGAAGATGGGATGATGTCGGAGAGAAAGGAGATAATCCTTGGAGATTTCCTAGAGTGAACATTCATCATATCATTATTAGTCGAAAATATACTTAATCGTCATATTGTATCATATATGTGACTATCCTCTTCTACCTATGGTTTTGAATATATTGTGTACTCAATGAACACTGAGAGACGACACATAAAACTTTATTATTGAGGGAAAATATTTTAAAAGAGAAAGTCAAACCAGGGGAGGAAATTGGAGACATAAAGGCTCCTTACCCATTATGATCCCCCTCAACCTAACACTAAAACAATAATAAACATAAAACATTTAAGATAAATTACATGGGTATAAAACATGATTTATCCCCTAGTAACTTCCTAAGGTTAGTTATTCAGGATGATGAATATTAAAGATCATAGTGGAGTTGAACGAGATAGAATGAGAAAAGAAATGAATAAAATAAAACAAGAAAAGAAGGTTTTAGTGTTAATGAATATAGTAAAATAAAAAACATTCATGAATTATAATAAATATAAAATAAAAAAAGTTAAATTAAATTTAATATTATAAAATAGTGAAAATAATAAATAAATAATAAAAGAATAAAATTAATTGGCCTAGCAGCTTCCCCTACAGCATTTGTCTCATGAAATTTGGATTCTGTATGGCACATAATAAATTTGAATCACCCCATGGTCCATTTTTATAGGTTTTTTCAAATTGAATTTTATATCGTATCTAAAAAATTCACATCAATTTGTCATGTATTGTGAATGTTATGAAATTATTGTTGGGTGTGACATTTTTTGGCCAACATTCCAGGAATCTTCCTTCAATTTAATTCATTGAATTGACAATTTAAGGGTTTAATAACTATATTAAATTCATCAGATAAATAAGTATATATGTACTTGATGAATTACATATGTAATTAACTCAAATGGAGCTATGTAGCCTAAGTTATGCTTAAATTATAGGGTTGGCCAACACTGTCCTCCAGGAATGTTTTCCAACATTATGGATTCTTTTGAGCCTTTATATTTTTTAATCAGCTTTTGGTTCTAAAGAAACTTTTTATGAAAATAAATCAATGAATCCAAAAAAATAATCAGTAAAATTTTATTAATAAGATAAAAGTTATTCATAAAACACACTTGTGATTAAAATATGGTAAATTTCCATAATTAAGAAACTATCACATTTTTTATCAAAACACACTATAAATCAAAAATTGATGAATTAGGCTCATATTGATAAATATTATTGGATTAAATAATTCAAATAAATATAAAAAATGATGGAAATATTTTCTATATAAACTCCCCCACACTTAAATCGTGTTTTTCCTCAATCATAAAATTTCATCATTGAAAATCAAGGGGCGCTGGTTTTATCAATATTAAAATTTTAATGTAATATTATCAGAAAATTATCAATAGAAATTAAAATTTAAAATTAAACATAATATATCAATTAATTTTCACATTTTTCAAAGAAATAATATATTAATTTATTTAACTTTTCACCTTTGAAAATTGATGAATCTTCTTCTTTCGTTCATTCAAGATCCTCAATTGTTTATTATCAAACATGAAAACTGATGATTTACCTCACTATTGATAATTTTATCTCATCACACATGATACAATTTATGTATAGTTATACTAATATAATGAGAACATTATTAATATCTATAGGGGGTAAATAAACTAATTTCTCAAATTTTTAAAGGCTAAAGAACATAAAATCCTGAGGACTTGTAATTTAGGTTATATTGACTCGAAGTCTTAAGGTTTGAAGGATTTAATGTTTATAAATAAATCACAAGGAAGAGGTCTATCTCCTATTTACAATGCATGATATCAAAAATAACCATGTAATGAAATTATCCCCTTTAATGTAGTAACTCCCACTTCACCATACTCAATTTATGTCCCTGAGCAAATTAAAGTATAATGAATGATTTATTCACCCTCTGAATGTTTTTATTTTTTATACTTTTTTCAAAAATCATTTCAAATTTTGATGTTTTATTTTTCAAAGTTTATTCCTTTTAATAAACCTCACATCCACAACCTTTCTACATATGATAAAAATCATAGGTCTAGTATTGGTGATTTTGGGTTTTCCAAAATCTCAACCCATTTTTATCTTTTTTTTCCTTTTTCATTTTTTTTATTTAAGAGAGGAAAAAATAGAGTCAAGTGAATGATTCCACAAATTTTTATAATTACCATAAGATGAACCCACACACTTCTTATTTACACTGTAAATCATCCCATATACCATTATTCCATTTACCCACATAGCTCAACATTAAAATATCATGCAAATGCCTAGAGTATGGTAGGAATGGATAAAAATTTCTTTAAACATGGATCATCACTATAGTGATTGTTCATTGTATCTATGGTATAAATAATGATTGATGTGATGTTGGTATTTAAAACTATTTTATTTTCAAAAGATGCCTCAATCATATTAAATGTGGTTATGTACAATCATATCTTTGACAAGTTCAAATTCAAGTTGAAGTACATGATAATTCCCATGATCACTCAAGAAATATTCTCAAGATAAAATTTGAAGTACATAGTCTATAAATCCTCTCAGTAATGGGACATGTGATTTGGGAAAATCACTCAAGACATGATTAGTAATAACAAATCAATTCACAAGAATTAAGAAATTCAATGCATGAAAAATGGTTATCGAATTTCATTTACATGAATCAAATAATTCCATCAAATCATGAGTCCTTATTTTAATATCCATGAATCGTTTTTAAATTTTCATTATTTATTTTAATCATTTAATAATATTGACATTTAAATATATAACATGAAATCACATGATTCCTAAGAAACAAATGTCTCCTATATTATTCAAGTAAAGAATAATTCAAGTATGGGAATGCAATTTTCCCTTTAATGTTCAATATTTTTTTTTGGAAAAAGAATTTGTGGAGTTAAAAAGATAATCATCAAAAATTGAACTTTCTTTCTCATGAAGCTTATTCATTCTCATTAACTACCCAAGAATTCCAAATTCCATTCGAAATGTATAAAAGAAAACAACTCAAGTAAGAAAGTGGATCATTTCATTAATGCTAAAAAATATAAGATAGAGTGGGATATTTGCTAAACTACAAAATAAGACTTAAATTTAAATATATATTCCTAAGAATCATTTAAAGATAAATCATATAATAAACCCCCATGTGGGCCTTGAATTTATACTACCTCCACAGGAAGTACCAGCTGTTATCCAAAGATTGATGTGGGTTGGGGCTTCTATGACTTCAACCAACACATGTGGATTTTCACATAATTTACTTATTTTTTTTAGGATAATTCCATGTATATATTACACTATATTTACCCCCTTCACATTTCAGAACATCTTCCATAGAGATGGTAGGATGAAGTATGGAACCTCCTCATCCTTCAGTGATACTTGTGGAAGGTCTTCATCAAATTATAGTGGTTGATCAATGTATTCTACATAAAAATAATAATAAAATGGGATGTGATATTGTAAATATATTTTAATAGAATTAAAATATTAAGTATCAATATAAAATTATTCCAGATCATTGTATGAATCTTTTGGATTTAATTTCTTCGGAAAATCAATATGGATATCTTCATGGACATCCTTCAAAACATATTCAACATTTTAGGGGAGCACCATGTTTCCCTCAAGAGGTCCATTCCTAGTTCCTTCATCATCATCTAAGGCATATAAAGGTTTTACAATATTTATAAATATAAAAACATAAATATTCATACTCAAATAATATTTAATGAAACCAAAAAATATAGTTTTTAATAGTGGATCAACTCCCTGATTTGGTTCTGGATCAATCACTTTTTCCATGATAAGTTCCTCTTGATGATAGATCTTTGTTCATGGAGGTAGGTAGTTGAGATCCTCCATCCTTTCCAAAAATTCCACATCATGGGTGGTTTCTTAATCTACCATAGATAGAGTGAAAATCAACTATACTATCAATTCTACATTATAGTGATCGGGGAGATCATGTATTACCTCATACAAATTCTAGTATTCAACCATATCATGTTGATTTCATAGAATTAGTTCCACAGGAAGGTCTTACCAATCATGGATCTAGTCTAGCTTATCATTTTTATCTTGGATCTGGTTCCCCAGGTGTTCAGGTTGTGTGTACTCCTCATACTGGGCCTCAACATCATTGATTTCCTTTCGAAAAAATCAGTGAAAACAAGTGTCCCTTCTTCCTTCATCACCTCATGTTCTTTCTTATATCCATATTGGGTTTATAACTATTGCTCTTGTGTTTTTCACAAATGTTAAATTATCCATTCCATTCTTCTTTCAAGGACCAGTATTTCTTCTCAATGTTCCTGCATCATTGATTTTTTAATTTCTTCTTCTTATTTCACTTGAGAGTAGTTAGTCCAGGAATAATAATCACAATTTCAATACATCATGAACACGTTTTTTTATTTACTAGTTTTTGTGTTTTATGAAAAAACAGTGTGAGAAAATGTTTTTCCACCCCACCAATGGATCCAAATTGATGTGAGATGATTTCTCATGAATCATTGGCCAATATTTTATTTACCTAATCATGAAATATTGTGCACATGAAAATTGGTCTCAAGGAGGTAGCTAACACTACCCAAAATTTCTATTATCATTATTTATATTATGAATAATATAAAACTAGATAATATGAATATGTGTTTTTGAAATATGCATGAAATGTTAATTTATAAATATATATAATATAATGCAATGTGGGTAAAATGAATTCTTATCTGATGATGTCAGAAAGAAAGGAGATCCTCCCAGGAGAATACCAGAGTGAACATTCATAATATCATTGTTGTAACACCCCAAGCTTCCACGGTACACTTCTCTTTGAATAATACAGTAGCATGTGTTGTATGCAACATTGAGTTCTAACACACACCACAACCAATCAAACTAGACGTTATGAATATTAATACCAACTTTTTAAAATTTTATAAATTTTATCTTTCAAAATGGACTTCATTTTTGGATTTGGAATATCAAAATTAGCCTAGGGTGATATTTTGGTATTTTTCGGAAAATATTCAATTTTTGATGAATAGAGAAAAAAACACTAAGTTATAGTTTAAAACCAAATTTTTAATTAAATAATTATTTATTTTATTTAAATATAATTAAGGTCAAAATAGATATATAATACCTATATATGTTCAATTTAATTCATTGGATTTAGTTTAGAATAATTTTAGTTATATAAAAATTTTATTGATCTTTTCACCGCCTTTTACCCACCTCCTAGGAGAATTTGAAAATTCACATAAAACTTAATTTTATCACTTACATGAGTGGAATTTCAAAAATCCGAGAGACACGGTTAATATCAAGGAGTAAAATGTGCTTTAATAAGATAAAAATAATTTTTAGTGAATATTAACTTTTTACTTTTATTTACCACGGTTAAGAGTAAATAGGGTATTTTAAGGTAAAAATGATATTAATATTACACTAACACATGTCCTAATTCTATTGGAAAAGTTTATCTCAACCAAAAACAACCATAGGAATAAAATAGTATCATTTATTTCCACTTGGATTAGACTAGGACATTTATTATTATTTAATTCAAAGAAGAGTTAAAAGAGATAAAATCAAGGTTTCATTACTAAAACATTTTTAATTTAGGTTTATACATAAGATAAACTCGATTGTAAATATTAATTAGAAATATACAAAGATTTATTAAATAATAGTATTTTATTTATAATTTTTAGACAATAAATAATTTAATTTATTAATGACACAATGGTGATGCAGTAATTACATAATTAATGAAATATTAATATAATTTATATTATAAATATCCAAATAAATGTAATTTGAGAATTTTATGAATTAAACTAATTGTATAGGTTAATATGACATCTTAGTATTTAGTTTGAAATTTTTTTCTAAGTAATCATTCTGTTATGATTTTCACAAAAATCAAATACCAAATAGTGTCAAAATTGACATAAAAGAGTTTTTTAAAACTAATATTATTTTATTAATTTTTATTATATTCCGAAAAATATATGGTTCATCCAGGAGACGTAATAATTTTTTTTGTACCATTAATGGACCACTTGGGGGTCTCTTGGAAGTTTATAGTATGTTTATTGAATATATAATATAAAAATACAAAGAGACATGGTAAGTGTCAAAAAAATTAACAATGAGATAAAACTAAAAGATATGGTTAATAAAGTGATACAAACCTGTCTAAAACCTATTGGTTGAGTGGTTTTAGACCTAAAACCGACTTAAAACTTAAATAATCCACATTGGAGCCATTAGAAACCGAATATGAATTTATTATAAAATAATATTTCTAGCTTTTCCAAAGGTGCCCCTCACCCCTTTTATAAAATGGCACTCTCCTTCTCACTAATTCACACGTTAAAAGCCTTTTGGCTCAAACAAAACCTGCCCAAATACTCTCTCAACTTACCTCACTTAAACCTAGAGGCATTAGTTTGATCATAAATCCAACATAAAGAGCCCTTTTGACCAAATCAAAAGGAAGAACCCGAAGAAAAGGAAATGTTTTCACCACCCTCTTTCAAGTTCCTTTCTTCTTCAACTTCTTCTTTATTTTTATTTCCATTCTAAAATAATAACTCTAGTATCTTCTATATACTATGATGTTATTAAAAATATGGTACAACCATATTCAGTTTTCAATCCATCCTTTGAATGACATGTCCCCATACGTGTGTACGAATAGCTTACCGTCTCCACATCGTGGTGTAATTGTTATTCAATATATTATTATTTGGATGGGTATAATAATGATGTGTAATTCATGTAAATAATAAATATAACATGATGATGATTCTTTATATATGATATACCATCCAATTATATATTATTTTAATATCAAATGAATGATATTTCCGCTCGTGCATACGTACAGACTACCGTCTCCACGAACGCGATTAGATTCATTCACCATCATATACATTCAAGAATAATTCTAATTTGATGATTAAATGTAATGTTTAAGAACATTATATATTTCTGGATATGAATAAGATACAAAATATCCATAACGGACACACCTTATATAACAAAACATATAAAAGAAATCGAGTAAGTTAACACCTGAAACAACGATAGTACTAAATTATTAATAACAAATAATTAATTGAAGATCATATATGATATCATAATTATGTATATGGTTCTTGTATTACTTAATTTCAATGTTTTAACTATTATCCAGGATTTTAACATACCATCGACTAAGGAAAAGTACAAGCTAAGGTTTTATTTAACAATATCTTCATTATCCAAGATTGTTTATACATGATTATCTACTGGGACCTCTTTATCATCCACATCCATGATTCTTAAAAATGTATTTCAAATAATTCATACTATTTTAAAGACTATGGGATAAATTCATTTATACACATGTTGAATTTTTATATGAATTTTATAAAGGAATATTTCTGTCATTTTCCAAACAAGGTCCTTTTTAACCTTTTAGACAGAATTAAGGTAAGAATGTCTTTTTTAACTTATATGGCGGGTGCATCTATTTTCCACCGTTATAAAATCTTATAAGATTCCCTTACAAGCTTATAAGAAAATTTTCAATGTAAATGTTTTATTTTATAATTATGTCACTTTTAAATGATTTCAAAAAAAGAGATATTTCTCTCAAATAGTTTTGATTTCATCTATGTCAATATCCTTTGATGGATTTTAACTTAATTGATGTTGATTTATTGTGATTCAAAACATCCATATTTTATTGACGGTATTGTGATATGTATGACTATGGATGTGTTATTTTTATACCATTCATGTTTTATGGAGAAATTATTGACATTTCATATGATAGTTTTAATGCGAATGTTTATGTTATGTTTAAACCTATTCATATGAGGAATGAATTGGAATTAATATATGATGGACCAAGCCCGCTATAGATCCTTGATGCCTCGGTAGGTCTCATGAGACAAACTAGTTTCTTGGCACAAGGCCTTGACAAAATCATATTTGTAGTCTTGGAACAAGGCCTTGACTATGTGGTTATGAGAGTCTGGCATTATGTATTCCATTATTATGAAAGTGGTTGTTGATATTGCATGTGATTATTTGACTAGTAGAATATCCATGTGAATAATTAAATGGAATTATTTCATTTTATCTTTTCCATATTATGCTGAAGTTCATGTTTAAAAGGCTTTTTTTTAGTTATACATTGCCTTAAATGTTTATTCTTATTTGTGAATGTTTTCGCTAAATTGTTATCCTTACTGAGCATCTGAGCTCATCACTTTAAATGTTTTATTTTTCCCAATATGTGAAGAAATAATTTATGAATGAACTGTAGGGATAGTATGAGGGTATATGAAGACAATATGTTGTTGTAGTAGTTTCCACTTTATGATGTAATGTAAACTTTATTAATGTATCTAGTTATTCCAAGGCTACTAAACTAATCGGTCTTTCGAGACATGATCTTTTGTGATCATGCCAATATTATGTAATAATGCGCCGAATCTGGAAAACTGGGGTCGAGGCATTACAGTTGGTATTAGAGGAAGTTTAGTACAAACCTTGGAAGCTTGATTTAGATAAACTCTGATTATAGCACATAGACCTAACTTGGACATTGAGGATTAGTATATAAGTACTTCCTAGAATTTTGGTATTGTAGTGATTTTTTGAGTTTTCTGAGCAATACATCCCTGTCTAGATACGAGCAGATAGAGGTGGCTCTAGAACAGATGTACCTAGGGGTAAAACCGGAAAACACCGCTTTGAGCTAGACTCGAACAGGAACTGGTGCACGACAACGGGCCTTGCTGCACTCTTGGTTATGACACTCCTGGGGGATATGCTTAGGATAATTCTCAATTTCATTACAAACCATTATAAAGGGTTTATGAGTATACACCTCCTCAAAGAAAACATTTTTATGATTATGGATTATATCCATAAATAGTTCAATTTATGTTAAGTGGAATACAAGTACAGAATTATGTTTTTTGATTCATAAACTGATCTAGTTTATGCCATTGTTTTGAAATGGTGCCTAGTGGAAGAAATGGAAACCATATCAATGCACGCACTCCTTGTAGGGATTTCCCTCCTGCTCAAGATAATTATATTGGAGCTGGTGATGCAACTGGTGCTGATCAGCTAATCACCATACTGGGAAAACTCACTCAGGTTATAAATAATAACCTTACCTGTATGGAGCACCCTAATCTGTAGCATGGAGGATCAATGTTAGATCGTTTAATGAGGAAACAACCAACAAAATTCAAGGTAAGTACAAATCCATTGGTTGCTGAGCAATGGATAAGTTCCCTAGAGAAAATATTTCAGGCTTTGGGGAGTAGTGAAAGGGAAAAAGTTATCATGGAAGTTTACCGCCTCACTGGAGATGCTGATCAATTGTGGTCATTGATTAAAAAAATGAAGGAAATGATGAAGTATAAAATATGGAATGGAGGGAGTTCAAAGATATATTTTTAGAAAAAATACTTTCCCCGTGACAATCGAGCAGATATGGAAAGGAAATTTCTATGTCTAAGACAAAAGGAGGATGAGAACGTCGCAAACTATGAGGCTAACTTTACAAGGTTATAAAGGTATGTTGTAGATTATATACGTAACCCAAGAAGCAAGATTGATCATTTCTTTGATGGGTTAAAACCATTTCTTCGTCGAGCATTATTCTCACAAACCTTCTCATTGTATGATGATAATGTCTCATGTTCTATCAAGACAGAAAAAGAATTCTCTATGTCTTATGACTTTAAAGCAAATTAGGAGAATAAGATATCTTCTTATCACTCTGGGAATGAAAATAAGTGGAATAAGGGAAAAGTTGAATATTCATCCTACGGTAAATGTGGGAAGAAACCCCCCGGTACTTTCTTAAAAGGAATGGGATTCTATTACAAGTGTGGTGAAAAAGGCCACCAATCACGCGATTACAAGGGGAAGAAGGAAGCTACCGATGTCCAATGATACAATTGCAGGGAGATGGGAAATTATTCCAATGAATTTCCTAATCATTCGGGGAACTTACCTCAGAAATGTTCATGGGATCAAGGCCAAGCTTATGATATCACTACTGCTGAGGTAGAAGCTCTCAAAGATGTGTTGGCAGGTAATTTAATGGTTTCCTCAAGTTTAGGAAATGAATTAATTGATTCTGGATCATCACATTGTTTCATATCTTCCCAGTTTGCTAAGAAAATTAGATATTTTCAATTTGATTTAACAAGGAAGTTGTTCGTTAAAACTCCTAAGGGAAGTATCATTGCTACAAAGTTCTGTGGATCTGTTCCCATTACGGAATATAAATGTTCTTTATCTGCTGATCTCATCGTCATACCTATGATTGAGTTTGATATAATCCTCAGTATGGATTGGCTTTCAGACCATGATGTGACGATTTGTTTTAAGAAGAAGGAGGTTACAATATTTTATGATGATGACAAAGAACGCCTTATCTTTAGAGTGGAATCATCACCACCTAATTCTTACCAAGATCCACCCCTAGTAGCTCAACTAAATTAATTTATTGGGGAGGAAGAGAATGAAATGATTGTGGGTAAGTAAAGGAATGTTCAAATAGAGGATGTGCCTATTGTGAAAGAATATGTAGATGTGTTTCCGGAAGATTTACCTGGACATCCTCCAGAATGAGAAATTGAGTTTTCCATTTATTTAATTCCTAGTTCAAGGCCCATATCGAAGACCCCTTATTGAATGGCCGATGTGGAATTAGTGGAACTAAACAAAAAACTATAGGAATTGAGTAATAAGGGATTTATTCACCCTAGTGTTTTCCATGGAGATCCCATATCCTTTTTGTTAAGAATAAAGATAGATCTATGAGGTTATGTATCGACTACAAGGAGATCAATGCTATAACAATAAATAGTAAGTATCCCCTACCTCACATTGATGATTTATTTGACCAAATGCATGGAGCTCAATACTTTTTCAAAGAATGACCATCGATCTGGATATCATCAATTGTGTGTGAAGAAGGAAGACATTCCAAAGACCGCATTTTGAACCAGGTACGGGCATTACGAGTTTACAGTAATGCCTTTTGGATTGACTAATGCTCCCTTTGTATTCATGGATCTAATGAATAGAGTTTTCAAGGAATATCTTGATGATTTTTTATGGTATTTATTTATGATATCTTGGTATACTCCAAAATCTACCAAGATCATGAAAATCACTTCTGCATTATCCTGAAGACCCTGAGAAGACATGAATTATATGGGATGTTTAGGAAGTGTGAATTCTGGCTTCATGAGATTTCTTTTCTTGGCCATATTGTATCTAAAGATGGAATCTATGTTGATCCTTATAAGACCAAGGCTATCCATGAATGGCCTGCACCAACGAGTATAACTGAGGTACACCGTTTTATTGGTTTAGCAGGTTATTATCGATGTTTCATCCAGAATTTTTCTTGGTTGGCTAACCCATTAACAAAGCTCACACGTAAAGGGGTTAAATTTGTTTGAAAAAAAGAGTTTGAAGAATGTTTCTAATAACAAATGAAAGGATTAGTCAATGCTCCTATATTTACACTACCATCAGGGAATGATGGATTCGTCATTTATAATGATGCATCGAACAATGGACTTGGTTGTGTCCTTATACTGAATGATAGGGTTATGAATATGCATCACGACAACTAAAAATTCATGAGAAAAACTATCCTACTCATTATCTTGAGTTAGCTGTCGTAATATTTTTTTGAAGATATGGATACATTTTCTCTATGGTGAATAATGTGAGATTTATACTGATCACAAGAGATTGAAGTATATTTTCCCAAAGAAAGAACTCAACATGAGGCAATGGTGATGGATTGAACTAATAAAGGATTATGATTGAACGATACACTACCACCCAGGGAAGGCAAATAAGGTGGCAGATGCTTTGAGCAGAAAAGATCATGGAGTTTTGAACTAGATGAGAATTGAAAAGGATCCTATTTTCATAGATCTAGTGAATATGGACATGGAAATAACCATGGAAGGTGAAACATCAATGCTTTTTCAAATGGTTTCCAAAACATCTTTACTATAAAGGATTAAGAGTTCTCAGACCGATGATTAAGAGTTTCAAAAGAAGATTAAAGATGTGAATGATGGGAGATTGAGTGAATTTGTGTATGAATATGGAATTTTTACATTTGGGAAGAGACTTTCTGTTCCCAATATACTTGATCTAAAAAGGGAATTGTTGGACGATGCTCATAATTCCAATTTCTCTATACACCCTGAGCACCAAAATGTTTTGATATTTTAAGGAACATTTTTGGTGGGACATCATGAAGAGAGAGATTACTGATTTTGTTTCAAGATGTATTGTTTGTCAACAAGTGAAAGCTGGAAGGAAACAGCCAGGAGGAGTCATGAAACCTCTTCCCATACCTGAGTGAAAATGGGATAATATCACAATGGACTTTGTCATGGGACTACCAATGACTCCTAGAAGGAACGATGCAATATGGGTCATTGTTGATCGTCTTACCAAGTCAGCAAATTTTCATGCTATAAGGGAATATTTACCACTTGAACGGCTAGCAATGATATATATTAATGATGTTTTGGGACTTCATGGAGTACCCCTATCAATTGTTTCTGATCGTGATCCCCGTTTAACTTTAAGATTCTGAAAGAGAATTCAGAAGTCCTTGGATACTGAACTTCGTTTGAGCACTGCCTACCACCCTCAAATAGATGGACAATCATAATAGACTATTCAAAACATAGAAGACATGTTGAGATCATGATCACTTGACATTCAGGGTACGTGGGATCAATATTTACCTCTGGTGAAATTTTCCTATAACAATAGCTTCCTTTCAAGTATTCAGATGGCACCATATGAAGCATTGTATGGAAATAGATATTACACACCAACCTGTTGGGATGATGTTGGTGAAAGAAAACTTGTAGGTCCAAAACTGGTGGAGAAAACGATGGAAAAGGTGAAGGTAATCCAAAACCACATCAAATCATCTCAAAGTAGGAAGAAGAGATATTCCAATAACCGAAGGAAGGATTTGGAATTTTAGGTAGGAGATAATGTTTTGTTGAAGGTATATCCATTTAAGGGAGTTATATGTTTCAGTAAGAAGGGTAAATTGAGTCCCAGGTACATCAGACCTTTTGAAATTCTATAATTAATTGGTGTTAGAGCTTACTGTTCGGCAATGCCGTCAAATCTCTCCAAAGTTCACAATGTCTTCCACATATCACTATTGGGAAAATACATGCCTGAGCCAACGCATGTACTTACTTATGAGGAATTAGAATTGGAACCTGATCTGTCTTATTGAGAAGATCCCATTAGGATTCTTGATACCAGAGAACATGTCCTGAGAAACCGGACGACTCGCCTGGTAAAAGATCTATGGAGAAACCATAAGATGGAAGAGGCAACGTGGGAACCCGATGGACTTATGATGAAGAACCACTCAAGTCATTTCATGCAGTAGTATTCTAGATATTTCGAGGATGAAATTATTTGAAGGAGGGGAGAATGTAACACCTCAAACATCCACGGTACACTTCTCTTTGAATAATACAGTAGCGTGTGTTGTACTCAACTTCAAGTTCTAGCACACACCACAACCAATCAAACTAGCAGTTATGAATAGTAATACCCACTTTTTAAAATTTTATAAATTTTATCTTTCTAAATGGACTTCATTTTTGGATTTGGAATATAGAAATTAGCCTGGGTAGATATTTTGGTATATTTCTGAAAACATTCAATTTTTGATGAATAGTGAAAAAACACTGAGTTATAGTTTCAAACCGAATTTTTATTTAAATAATTATTTATTTTTTTAAAATTTAATTAATTTAAAAATAGATATATAATACCTATATATTTTCAATGTAATTCATTGGATTTAGTTTAGAATAATTTTAGATATATAAAAATTTTATGGAACTTTTCACCGTCTTTTACCCACCTCCTAGGAGAATTTAAAAACTCACATAAAACGTAATTTTAACGATTCTGTGAGTGGAATTTCAAAAATTCGGGAGACACGATTAATATCAAGGAGTAAAATGTGATTCAATATGAAAAAAATAATTTTTTTGAATAGTACGTTTTTACTTTTATTTACCACGGTTAAAAGTAAATAGGGTAATTAAGGGTAAAAATGATATTAATATTACCCTAACAAATGTCCTAATTCTATTTTACAAGTTTATCTCGACCAAAAACAATGTTAGGAATAAAATATTATCATTTAGGTCCACTTGGATTTGATTAGGACATTTATTATTATTTAATTCAACGAAGAGTTAAAAGAGTTAAAATAAAGGTTTAATTACTAAAACATTTTTAATATTGGGTAATACATAAGATAAATTCTATTTTAAATATTAATTAGAAATATAAAAAGATTTCATACATAATGCTATTTTATTTATAATTTTTAGACATTAAATAATTTCATTTATTTTTGACACAATGGTGATCCAGTAATTACCTAAATAATGAAATATTAAAATATTTGATATGATAAATATCCAAATAAATTTAATATAATGATATTTATGAATTTCACTAATTTTATAGGTCAATATGACATGTTATTATTTATTTAATTATGTTTTTTTGACGTAATCATGTTGTTATGATGTTCAAAAAATCAAATACCAAATATTGTCAAAATTGACATAAAAGAGTTTTAAAAACCAATATTATATTATTAATTTATATTCAATTCCTAAAAAATATAAGTATCATCAAAGAGACTTAAATAATGATATATGTATCATTAATGGACCACTTGGGGGTCTCTTGGATGTTTATAGTATGTTTATTGACTATATAATATAACAATACAGAGAGACATGGTAAGTTTCAAACTAATTAACTAAGAGTTAAAACTAGAAGATAAGGTTAATAAAGTGACCCCAACCTATATAAAACCTATTCGCTGAGTGTTTTTCGACCTATACCCACCTTAAACCTTAAATAATCCACTTTTAAGCCATTATAAACCGAATATAAATTTATTATAAAATAATATTTCTAGTTTTTCCAAAGGTGCCCCTCACCCCTCTTATAAAAGGGAACTCCCCCTTCTCACTAATTCACACATTCAAATCCTGTTGGATCGTCCATCCCCTACCCCAATACTCTCTCAACTTCCCTCACTTCAACCAAGATGCCTTAGTTTGATCAGAAAGCCAACATAAGGATCCCTTTTGACCAAATCAAAAGAACGAACTCGAAGAAGAGATAATGTTTTCACCACCATCTTTCAAGTTCCATTATTCTTCAACTTCTTCTTTCTTTGTTATTTCCATTCTAATATAATAAATGCAGTATATTATATATAATTTTATGTTATTATAAATATGGTACAACCATATTCAGTATTCTATCCATCCTTTGAATGACATGTCACCATACGTGCGTACGTACGGCTTACCGTCTCCACGTCGTGGTGTAATTGTTATTCAATATATTATTATTTGTATGGGTATAATAATGATGTGTATTTCATGTAAATAATAAATGTAAAATTATAATAATTATTTATATATGATATACCATCTAATTATAAATTTTTTTAAAATGAAAAGAATGATATTGTCGCTCGTGCTTACGTACGGACTACTGTCTCCACGAACGCGATGAGATTCATTCCCCATCGTATCCATTGAAGAATAATTATAATTTGATGAATAAAATTAATTTTTAAAAACTTTATATCATTCTGTATATGAATAATATAAAACCTATCCATAACAAACACACCTTATGTAACAAAACATATAAAATAAAATGAGTAAGTTAATAGACGAAACGACGATAATACTAAAATATTATTAACAAAGCATTAATAGAAGATCATATATGATATCATAATTATGTATATGGTTCTCGTATAACATAATAAAAAAATTTAAACTATTATACCAGCGGTTAACATACCATCGACTATGGAAAAGTACAAGGTAAGGGTTTATTTCACAATCTCTTCATTATCTGAGGATATTTATACGTGACTATCTACTGGGAACTCTTTATCATCCACATCCATGTTTCTTAAAAATGTATTTCAAATCATTCTTAATATTTTAAATACTATGGGATAAAGTCATTTATACCCTTGTTTACTTTTTATAAGATGTTTATAAAGTAATTTTTCTATCATTTTTCAAACAAGGTCCTCTTTAACCTTTTCGATAGAATTAAGGTCAGAATGACTTTTTTAACTTATACGGTGGGTGAGGCTATTTTCCGCCATTATAAAATCATTGAATCTTCCCTTAATAGTTTATAAGAAAATTTTAAATGTAAATGTTTTATTTTATAATTATGTGAATTTTAAATGATTACCATAAAAGGGATAGTTCTCTCAAATAGTTTTGATTTCATCTATGTCAACATCCTTTGATGTATTTTAAGCTTATTTGAAATTGGTATATTGTGATACAAAACATCCATATTGTATTGAAGGTTTTGTGATATTTTTTACTATGGATGTGTTATTTTTATACCAGTCATGGTTTATGGAGAAAGTATTGACATTTCGTATGCTAGTTTTAAAATGAATGTTTATGTTATGTTCAAACATGTTCATATGAGGAATGCATTGGACATAATATGTGATGGGTGGAGACCGCTATAGCTCCTCGATGTATCGGTAGGTCTTATGAGACACACTAGGGTCTTGGAACAAGGCTGTGACAAAATATTATTTGTATTATTGGCACAAGTACTTAAATATGGGTTATTATAGTCTGCCATTATGCATTCCATCATTATGAAAGTGGTTATTTATATTGCATGTGATTTTTCGACTAGTAGAATATCCATGTGAATAAGTAAATGGAATTATTTCATTTTTTTATTTCCATATTATTTTGATGTTCATGTTTAAAAGGCTTTTGTTTTAGTTATACATTGACTTAAATTTTTATTCTTATTTATGATTGTTTTCGCAATATTGTCATCCTTACTGAGTATATGAGCTCACCCCTTTCAAGGTTTTATTTTTCCCAGGATGTGAAGAAGTAATTTATGAATGACCTACAGGTATATTATGAGGGGATATGAAGACAAGATGTTGTTTTAGTAATTTTTTTTTTTGATGTAATGTAAACTTTATGAATGTATCCCGTTATTCCAAGGATACTAAACTAATCGGTCTTTCAAGAATTGATCTTTTTGCGATCATGACAATATTATGTAATAATGCACCGACTCTGGGTAACTGGGGTCGGGGCACTATAATTGTTAGTTTAAAATTTACATAATAATCACAATCCATAATATGTGTGACTATCCTTTAATACAAATGGTTTTTATATATATTGCACTCAATGAACACCAAGATACAACACATCGACCTCCTTGATCGAGGGAAACAACATTAAAGAGAAATTCAAGACTCCGGTGGAAATTGGAAACAGAGAGGAGCCTTACCCTCTAAGATCCACCTCAACCTATCTCTAAAAAAATATGAAACAAAAAATAGGAATGATAAATAACTCGGGTCCAACACCTGATTGATCCCTCGAGAACTTCCTCGAGTCAGTTACTCATGATCATGACTATTAAAGATCATAATGGAGAAGAACATGGTTGAATTAAAAGAAAGAGAAAAAAATAAAATTATAAAATAAGGGATGTTTATTGAAGAAGACACTAAAATATAAAAAATCCATGAATTATATTTTATTTAAAATTATCAAAATTAAATTTAGATTTAAAATAAAACTAAAGAGAAAAAAAATAAATCAGTGCAGTAGCTTCCCCTCAAAAATATATATCCTAAAAGTTGTCTCATGTTTGGAACATCATATCTTATAATAACACCATTTTCCCTTCTTTAGATTGTTACAAATCAAATTTCATATCATCTCTAAATAGTTAACATTAATTAGACTTGTATTGTGAATGTTATTGAATTATTACTGACTGTTACGTTTTTTGGCATAGATTTCCAAGAATAATACTTCCATTTGTCTCATTTAATTTTTGATTTTAATGGTTGAATAAATTGATGAAATTTTGTGGAGAAATTCCTCAATATGTTCTTGTACTATTATTGGTGGAATAACATCAATTGGAGGTGTATCGCTGGAGTTATGCTTCAGTTACAGAGGTAGGGTCCATGATGTCCACCCGAAATGTTTTCCAACTTACTGGATTTCATTTTTCCTTTATATTTTTGAATAAAATTTGTGTTTGGAAGAAAATATTTAAGAAAACACAGAAACTAATCCAAAAGCAAAATCACTCAAATTGGATTAATAATGTAAAAGTTTTTTTTGGAAAAAAATTATAACTAAAATTTATTAAATTTACGGAATTAAGTAATTTTCACAATGTTTATCAAAACACACTATAAATAAAAAATATACGAAATAATACTTTACTAATGAATTTTTTGGTTTAAATCATTGAAATAAATATAAAAAATGATGAAAATATTGTTCCTATCACATGTTAAATAACTCATTTTTTCTGTATAAGATATCTTTTTCAACTATAAAAATATTCTCTTTTCGATAATCAATTTATAACCTCAATATTTCATCAAGTAACATATAAAATAAAACAATTAATTTTAAATGTAAAACACTATCTTGAATAAAAATATTTCACTCAAGGTAATTCACCAAAACTGCAACTCCCACAACTTTATTGGTTTCATGTGAAGAGATAGTAGTTAAATTTTTTATGATGTTTTTATTCTATATTATATATTCAATCATTCTCCAGTAGATTAATTTATTAATATTATCCATGAATTAAGGAAATTGTGGTCTTAAAAGATTATAACACTTTATAAGTTTTTTAAAAATTAGATCACTACTATTTTAAGAGTGTCACATGCACCATAGGGTGTTAGTGTAATCATTCAATGGGGGATCTGGTGTCCATTCTATGATAATTGATTGAACATTGAAGAAATTTAAACAAAATAAATTTATCATAAAAATGATGAATATGATGTCATAAAGATGAAACTATTTCACAGAAATTTTCCAAAACATTTTCACTCACACATTGTTAAATGTTTTTATCTATTTTCTTAGTTCATACAAAATATTCATTCACAAAAACATATTATACATCATAAATATAATATTAATAATAATAAAAGTGAAAATTGATTTTATATTCAATCCTTCGCATGAGAAAACCTTGATGGCTAAAATATTTCATTATCTATGGGATAAAATTTGGATTTAGATTCATGAAAAATATATTTCATTTTGTATACTATACTAAAATACCTTATTTTTTATGTTTCCAACTTTATTCATACCATTTTTATGGATGCATACATCATATAATAGAATATTTTAAAAATAAACTATTATTTCATAAATTATTTATTCCTTATGAATTATATTATCTCTTTAAAATCATATCATTATCATCAAAATACCATCCCTTATAAAAAAAATTTCCTATCATTTTAAATTCATTATTTGTGGATAATATTTTCTAAACTACCATTCTATCCATTTCATTGATGTAGGACCATACGATCTACTTAAGGGAAATCTTTTCCGTATCTTCTTATTTTTCATATACTACCTCTATTTGGACCACATTCTTCCATGTTTTCAAAATATTATTATTTAGGGAAAACAATTTTTTTATATTTTTTTATAAATTATATTACAAAACTTTATTCAAAATATGTTTTATCATTTTTATAGAATTTTAGAAAAGTGATTTCTTCTAAATGACTTTTTGATCTCCTTTTTATTTACTTGAATGTCTTATTTATGTATACCTTCCAAATAAACGTGTGAATTAAATCTCAGTAGAAACTATTATTTAATTATCCATTCATTCTAGAGAATTATGTGAATTATAATTTGTAAGAAGTTTGTTGATTATTATTCTATATAATGTTACTAATGAAAAATCCAGCTTCCAAAATTCCTTTTATTGGATTCATACTCCCTATTTGTTAACTATAATCATATATTTTACATATACTTCAAAATATGAATTTCATAAATATTGAATATAAATTATTCATTGTAAATTACATGTATCTTCATCTTCTACTGAATTTTTAGTGATTATTTCCTTCCCAAAATTCTCATTAAAAAGGTCATATCATGCTTCCCTTATTTGTTATATTTCTTATATGTGGATCTATATCCACTTGTTCTATGTTCATATTTTCATTGATTACCCTATTCATTGAAAAAAATTATAAACTCTCTGATTCTTATTTTGATACATTATTTTTCAATTAATCATGCTAGGATTATTCCATATGACTTTGATTTATAACACATTTCTTTTTTCCAGAGGTTGTCCTTATTATGGTTAATTTAATTTTTATATTATGAAATCATATTCATATATATGTTATGATTTAATGGGCGGGATCTGAATTATATAACCCTTCATTTCCTTGGACGAATTTTATAAACCATGAGATTTTATATATGATTCATGGGAAATGATTTTATCACACTATGTTCTAATTTTTCCGTAGTGATCCTAGAACACTATGTTATTTTTCAGGGTTAGTAATCCTAGGAAAATATGATATCATTATAGTTAGAGTTGAAATATTTATATGATAAAACATTTTTGTTTTTACAGTCTTTATGTCATGACCTGTCCCCCGAGGCCCATTCCGTGAATTCCCCAAGCCCGCCTTCTATAGGCCAGGGGCTGGCGACTAGCACCAAAGGCGTAATTATATAAAACTGGGAAGGAATTTCCTTTATAACCTGTAAACAAAAACTGTAGATATGAACATGAGTAAACTTTATAACCAAAAAATGATTATAGTAAGTAAAAAGGGGCCAGAATACAAGCCCAACTGGAAAGTACAATAAACTGAAGTACAAATACAACTAAGGAAATTGAAAAACAGATACGGGGTCTTCCATCGGGCTCCTGCCTGAATGGTAGGTACAGATCGCCTCCTCTACACTCCACGTCCATCCTTCTCATCCGTGTACCAACACGCCGTATGGTCCACCTCCGGGCACCGTCCAGACCTGGTACTCTCATCCTCAGTCATCGCTGTCCGTCGTCTCCATCCAACACAACGAGGTGCGGGCATAGCCCGTGCAGGGGTGAGTATAACGATACTCAGTAAGGACCCCGAGACCCTTAAGGTCTCACAAATCCAACAAGGATAGACCACAAAGTATGAAATTAATATATAACTCCACATAGGTATATGACCATACATATACCTATGTTATCAAATAATCTATCTCGATCATGAGGAAAAAACAATGTTACTGAATCAGCTCAAACCAGGATTTATTCTAGTTGTAGTAACATTTCAAACCCTCAGCTGCTGTATAACTCCTCCTCTATCGAGTATAGTGGGCCTTCCATGTCACATAGAGGCACTTCCAACTAACCTTGGACTATTGAGGTACTCCACTTGTTGAGTACTATGGGTGTGCTGCGTCACACAGAGGCGCTCCCCACCGTGGGTCTGCCGCCACAATCAGGCCCTCCCCCACATAGCCTATAGAGGTAACCCTCTTATCAGGTATTGTGGGTCTGTCGCATCACCAACCGCGGTCCTCCACCATGGTTCTTCCACCATAACCAGGCACTCCCCACTGGGCCAGTCGAGTCACTCTGAGTTAATCGGTCAGAAGTCATCAAGTATGATCCAGCTACTAGGTTCCCACACAAACGCTCGCTCATCTCCATAAGATCTTCTCCACAAGCTACTGGTCGATGCTCCAACTTCCAATAAGTCCCATGAAGAAGTATCCCATAGTTCCCCCATGTCATAGGGGTCTTAACATAACTGACGGTACGTCAATCGGATGCCCGGTATGTGAGTTTTTAGCCTTTTAGTTTTAGGGGCCTGGTTGGATACCTGCGCGATCCATCCTGACTGTATCCCATCTCAATCCAAAACATCAGTGGAGTAAACTCAAAGCGACCGTCTCTCTCCAAGATTTCTAGCGCTGCTGACATTTCTACAAATGGACGTCCAGTTCCAAAGATTTGGCTGAAGGAGTGTAAAGGGGTCGTAGTGGGCCCGAATCCAGTCTGGCCCGGCCTAGCCCGTTGGGCGGGCCGCCCCTTTGGGTTCGGCCCCCCTCGCTAGGCCCAGCCCAGTAGGCCATGAGGGGTCTCATAGGGTCGTGAGGGCGCAGACCGGTGGTGAGGGCGCGGACCGGCCGTGGGTCGGCGTGAGGGCGGATCGGACCGGAGGGGGCCGCTTGGGCGACTCAGCCCGAAAGGCACCGCGATGGCGCAGATCAGTTCGGTCGGGGCACCATGAGGGGAACGAGAGGTCGGCTCGTCCATGGCACCGTTAGGGGCGCTAGAGGCCGGCTCGACCGGGGCGCCACGAGGGGCACGGGAGGCTGGGTCGGCAGTGGCACCGCGAGGGGAGCGGGAGGCCGGCTCAGCCAGGGCGTGGTTGCCCAGCTCGACCAGGAAGCTGGGAGGGGTAAGGGTTCGTCTGGGGGCTCATAAAGTCGGCATGGCCAGGAGTCGATTCGTCCGGGAGGTTGGGGTGTCCGGGGATGGTTCGACCGGTGGACGGCACGGCTAGAGCGGCTCGGCCCGGCCCGGGGTGGCTAGGACGGAAGGGCGGAGACCGTGAAGGTGGTTCCGTCGGTGCACCGCGGGGGCGGCGCAGGTCACAGATTCTATGGGTGGCGTGGTCGTTTCCTTCGTCGCCTTCATTTCCATTGTTTTCTTCCTCCGTCTCAATGAACACTTCCAAAGAGAACAACAGAGGGGTTGGTCCATGTTGGTTTGGTCTTCCCCCTCCGCATTTTGGGTGGTATCGTTTGTCTCACAAAACAAAGCACAACAAACCCTCCTATAATGATTAATCCCAAAACCCAAAAAATGGAAACATATGTAGATAAACTAGTTAGAAGTTGATATGCATTCTTTGTTTTAGTAATAATGAATCACAGGAATATAAAATTAATCACAAAAATCCCTTACTTGTTCATTGTTCGTTGACGGAGTAGTGGGGGAGAAGACAGAGTTGTCGTTATTCGTCGTGTCCTCTACACACCTCCAATCCCGAGCTCGTGCATCGCGGCGTTGATGATGAAGAAAAGGGAAGGTAATTCATCGAAGACTTCCCACGTCGGTTGCCTTCGCAAGGTGCTTTTGAGGAAGAAGTCTAAGACGCTCCTCGCTGGCATACTTCATGGAGAAAGTTCTTCGTTCTTCATTAGAGAACTTTTCTCCCAAGAGCTCCTCCTCTCCCAAAATTCCACCCAATATAAAAGGTGTGCCAAAATAATAGATTAAACCATTTATTACATTGTTGGAAAGAATTCAAAAACCCTAATTAATTAAGGTGGGTGGTGTAATAAATTAAAGGAGGGGTTGGAACAAATTAAGGTAGAGGAGGTCAATAGGCTCTCCATAATTAATGAGGGGAGTTGAGAGTTTCTCTCAATTAAATGGTGAGTTTAGTGCCGGGTGGTCCCCACACTTCAACTCTCACATGGGTGGTTAACAAAAAATAAAATAAATTATGTGATTATTTTATTTTATTATTTCCATGAAGAACACAAAAACTAACATCCACCCTCAACCAACTATCGTCGAGGTGAAAGTCTCCTAAAGTGAATAACGGCGATGCGAGTTCAACGGTGCCCTAGGATTTCAATTCTGAGCACCGGTACATAAGTTATAAAAACCTTCTCGTAGGTTTACTGAACTTACTGGAACAAAACTTCCTAAATTTATTCTGGGCACACCGGGCCTCAGAATCATGCTCCGTCAATTTTCGTGGACTCACAAAATTCCCATATATTAAAAACATTACATGGAAATTCTAGGTCCTTACATTATCCCAACCTGAGGTCTCTACGTCACTATAAGACACAACTCAAACTAGGTAAACAAGTGGGGGTACTGATCCCACATCTGAGTCGTTCACTCCAATGTGCTCTTCTGGAGGTTCTCATTCATCCAAAAAACGCGCACCAGAGGTATCGACCTTCCATGAAGGACCCGATCCTATCGATCCTCAATCTCTACTAGAACCTCCGTAAAAGTCACCCCATCGTCGACGTCCAGCTCTCCATGGTTGATGATGTGAGAATGGTCATGCACGTATCACCTAAGCTGGGATACTTGGATAAATTCGTGCACTCGGTGCAACTGATGTGGAAGAGCTAAGTGGTATGCCACCTCGCCAACTATGCTGAGGACCTGGAAATGTATGATGAATCTCAGAGATAACTTTCCTCCTCTGCCAAATCTCTGTAAACCTTGTCGAGGTGAGACCCGTAGAAATACATGGTCTCCATCCTCAAACTTCATAGGTCTCTGTCTTCTGTCAGCATATTAATTCTACCGACTCTGGGTAGTTTTCATCTACTCCTGGATGATCTACACCTTGTCTGTGGTATCCCATACCATCTCGGGTCCCATGAGTGCTGACTCCCCTGGGTTAGTCCAGCACAAGGGTGATCTACAAGATCACCCACACAACGCCTCAACAAGTTCCATCACTATGGTGGAGTGATATCTGTTGTTGTATGAAAACTCCAACAAAGGTAAGTGATCCTCCCAGCTGCAACCGAAGTCGAGGACACAAGCACGAAGCATGTCCTCGAGGGTCTGAATGGTCTTCACAGTATGACCATCCGTCTTAGGATGGAAGGCGGTGATAAAACAAAGCCATGTCCCCAAAATCCTCATGAAACCCCTTCCATAGCCGGGAATTAAATCATGTGTCATTATCAGAGATAATTGTCGAAGATACTCCATGTAACCTCACAATCTCCTATACATAGAGGCATCCCAAGCTCTCTACAGAAACCTACTCTTTGATCGGTAGGAATTGGGAAGACTTTGTGAGTCGGTCATCGATCACCCAAATAGAGTCATATCCCCTAGATGTACGTGGAAGAACCATCACGTTGTCCATGTATATCCTATACATCATCCACTCTGGGGCCTCTAAAGTGTGAACCAAGCCTACTGGTACATGGTGCGCTGCCTTCACTTGTTGACAAGTGAGGCACCGAGAAACCAACTCTACAACAACTTTCTTCATTCCTGACCACCAGTGTTGTCGTCGGAGGTCCTAGTACATCTTCGCCACCACTGTTTTTACCGCTAGAGGGGATGTGTGCAAATCCCTAAACACTTCCTCCTGAAGTGATAGTGGTACCATAGTACATCCTCGGAAGAGGATGAAGTGCTACCCACCTTCATAAAATCCAGCAGGTGCCTGCCCTGTGGATATCGGAGCACCTCATGTCTCGCAGTCAGCATCCACATGTTGTGCCTCCCTAAATCGCTGAAGAAGTGGGGGAGTGATTGTATGTGACTGAAGGAAAAATGCTCCATCTCTATCCATAAATGATATCTGTAAAGCAGCCAGCTGCTATGTCGCCTCACCTAGTAGTTGTATACTATATCTCCTAATGAGTGTGTCTGCAACAACATTCCCCTTACCGGAAGTATAGACTATCTCAATGTCATAATCCTAGAGGAACTCAATCCATCGTCATTGTCTCAGGTTCAGGTCCTTCTGAGACATGATATACCTGAGACTCTTGTGATCAGATTACATGGTAAAACGTTCGCCCATCAGATAGTGTCGCCACATCTTCAAGGCGAAGACAACTTCTACTAACTCCCGGTAATGGGTAGTGTAGTTCTTCTCAAGCTGTCATAGCTGCCGAGAACCATATGAGATCACCGTTCGCTCCTTCATCAGGACACATTTTAGTCCAGTCCATGATGTGTCACAGTAGAATACATACCCTACGTCCTACTCTGGAAGTCTCAATATGGGGTCACTAGTCAGCCTCAGCCACTGCTCCTGAAAGCTCTGCTGACATCTCTCCAACCACACAAAAAGTTTCCCCTTCCACTTCAAGGATGATAGTGGTGCTGCAACTCTGGATAAATCTGGAATGAACCTCTAGTAGTATGTAGGTAAACCCAGGAAACTTTGTACCTCTGTCACACTCTTGGGTGGCTCCCAAGAAAGTACTGCCTCAATCTTCGCTGGATCCACTTCAACTCCATCCTCCAATATTACATGTCCCAGAAAGTGAACCTATCAGATCTAGAACTAGTATTCGAGAGCATACCATAAAGCTGGTGCTCTCGGGGTGTGTCCAATAATACCTACAAATGGTAGGAATGCTCCTCCTCAGTAGTCAAGTATATCAGAATGTCGTCGATGAAGACTATTACGAACCGATCAAGGTACAACTGAAATATCCTATTCATGAGTCCCATGAACAATACTAGAGCGTTGGTTATACCAAATGGAATTACCGTGAACTTGTAATATCCGTACCAACACCTGAAAGACGTCTTCTACACATCCCCATCTCATACTCTGAACTATTGATAGCCTAATCTAAGGCCTATCTTCAAGATCCATCATGGTCCCTTCAGCTGATCAAAGAGGTCATCAATCCTCGGGAGTGGGTACATGTTCATCACGGTCACCTGGTTAAGGTTCCAATAATCAACGCAAAGCCTTAAACTCTTATCCCCCTTCTTGTAGAACAAGATCGGGGCTGCCCAGGGAGAAACACTGGGCCAGATGAATCCCATCCCATCAAAGTCCTCTAGCTGTAGCCTCATCTCACGAAGCTCCATGGAATCTATATGATATGCTGGGGTAGATATTGGTGTTGTACTGGGGTATAGTTCAATGTAAAATTCCACCTCTCTATGAGGATGTTGACCTGTAACATCATTAGGGAAGACATCCGCATACTAGTTCACCACTAGAGGATATCTCAGACTCTCCACATCAATAGCTTCGAGGGTAAGTCTAGACAACTTATGAGTGATCAGCTGCACCCTCCTCTGAGCTAGTCCATCCTACACATCAAGGGCTCCCTTATCACCGGTAAAGGTAAACTCAGTGCCATCCGTGCGGACACAATGCACATTGATGCTAATACAATCAATCTAAGCATGATCATTTGATAACCATTCCATACCCAAGATGACGTCATAAGGCCTCGATGCCACAACAAAGAGATCCCAGCTGAAGCTCTCTCTTCGTAGAGTAAGCTCACACTGTAGGCACCAGTGGGTAATCGTTGAATCTGATCTTATAAGAGTATCTGGCCATAAATATCGAAACAACAACTCCATCAGAATCTCCAAGCACTGAACAATGCTAGTGGAAATAATAGAATGACTGGAACATGTGTCAATAAGTACTAAATCTAAGGTGTAATAGACACATACCATACCTAGAATCATCTCCAGAGCACCATGGTCGTAGGCCTCAGCTTCCTAGAGTTGAGCTCTCCCATGTCCACATGTTTCCTATGGTCAGGGTAGACCACCTCTTGGTGGTGGCGGTAACATCTCGAATCGTCTCCCACCACCATATGCATGAAAAGCTCATCGGAAACATCTGTATGATCCCTGTGGACCACCTCGATCGAACGATTGTCTTTTCCTGGGTGGTCCTTCGACCGTCTATTGATCATCCGTACGACGGGCCAGATAGTCATGAGCCTTGTGACCCTGCCTACCGCATGCATAACACTGGCCACACCAGGAATGTCTCGCTCTGTCTACGGTGCCCTACACAACTAACCCTATGTCATGAGGTGGTCCACCCATAGTTATTGTCCTCTTGGACCTCTGCGACGTCTGTCTAATTCCAGCTGCAAAAGACTCCGCTACATGTCAACTGGTGGTGGACCTCGCTACTGGAGTGTTCTCAGCAAGGAAACACTCCTCCAAGAGGGCTCTCTCTAACACCACCACCTATGTCGGGATACTGAGTGAGATCACCAAACCCCTGAACATCCGTCTATGTCCCTGCTCAATGGTCTGGGTCCGGAATAATGGGTCCCGCACCATATCAGTGGAGTAGCGTGAGAGTTCTGTGAACTTGCTGAGTACTAAGCTAAAATCATGCTTCCCTACTGCGGATGAAGTAGCTCCTATATGTGCAATGCACGAAGAGTCATTGGAAGAAAGTCTCCCCGAAACAGGCTCTCAATGTCTGCCTAGAGAAGCGTCATCTCGTCGTGGACCTGGAGCACCAAGATCCACCATCTTCCCACTGCTTCCTATAGAAGCTTAGCAGCAATAATCACCATGAGGTCTGCTGGTGTCCCTACCAGTTAGAAAACTCTCACTACAGCCTCGAGACAATCCTCTGCGGCCTGTGGGTCCGTCTCTCCCCTGAACCTGGGTGGCCTCTAGCGCTGGAACTCATGCAATGCGCTCAAGAGGCATGCACCGTCTGCTGCTGGGGATGGTGGCATCGGTGTCCCAACGGGTAAAGGTACCACTTGGGCCTCTACTAGAAAATGGCCAGGCACTGAGTCCTCGTCGGTCGGTGGGCTATCTTTGTGAACAACTCTCGGGACTGTAGTCGGCTGTCTACGTGGAGGCATCCTGAAAAGAAACAGGTGCGACACGGTCAAAAGGTTATAACATATGAGCTGACCTGGTTGAGCTGACTTAAAGAAAAATTTTGAAAACACACACATAATCAGTGTTTTTTTGCATGAGTTAGAAGTCAGATATCAGGGTCCTAGTGTATGGATATGTCAGCCACCACACCAACACTGGACTCCATGAACTGAAACCCACAGTTGATACCCTTAAAACTATTACTTCATATAAAATATTAGAGTCGTATGTTCTGTGGTAGAACCAAATCATCTGATACCAATTTGTCATGACCCATCCCCTGGGGCCCATTCTGTGACTACCCCATGACCGCCTTCAATAGGCCAGGTGCAGGAGACTAGCACCAAAGTCTAAATTCCCTAAAAATGGGAAGAAATTTCCTTTATAACCTGTAAACACACACAATAGATACTAACACGAGTAAATTTTATAATAAACAAGTGATTAAAGTAAGTAAAAAGGGGCAAGAATACAAGACCAATTGGAATGTACAAGAAACTGAAGTACAAATACAACTGAGGAAAAGAAAAAATAGCTACTGGGTTGTCCACCGAGTTCCTACCTGACGGAGAGGTACAGATTAGCTCCTTGCCACTCCACTTCCATCTATCTCCTCACTGTACCGACACTCCGTATGTTCCACCTATGGGAACTATCCAGACCTGGTACTCTCAGCCTCAGTCAGTGTTTTCCTTCATCTACATCCAACACAATGTGGTGCAGGCATATCCCATGTAGGGGTGAGTATAATAATACTCAGTAGGGACCCCGAGACCCTCAAGGTCTCACAAATCCAACAATGATAAACCACAAAGTATGAAATCAGAAGATAACCCCACTTAGGTATATGCCCATACATATACCTAGGTTATCATGTAATCCATCTCAATCATGAGGAAAACACAAAAGTTACTGACTCTGTTCAAACCAGGATTTATTCGAGCGGTAGAAACATTTTGAACCCTCATTTGCTGGAGAACTCCTCCTCTATCGAGTACAGTGAGCATTTCGTGTCGCACAGAGGCACTTCCCACTAACCTTGGACTATTGAGGTACTCCTCCTGTCGAGTACTGTGGTTTTGCTTCATCACACAGAGGCACTCCCCACCGTGGCTCTGGTGCCACAACTAGGAACTCCCCCTCATATCCTGCAGAGGCACCCCTCCTGTCAGGTGTTGTGGGTCTGCCACATCTCCAAGCGCACTCCTCCACTGTGGGTCTGCCGCCAAAACTAGGCACTCCTCACTAGGCCAGTCGAGTCATTCCGAGTCAATCAGTCTGCAGTCGTCAAGTCTTAGCCAGGTACTAGGTTCCCTCACAATTGCTCGCTCGCCTCCAGAAGATCCGCTCCACAAGCTACTGGTCTATTCTCCAACTTCCACAAAGTCCCACGAAGAAGTATCTCAATGGTCTCCCATATCATAGAGGTCTCAACGGAACTGACAATGCGTCAATATGTCGCCCGATCTTTGTGTTATATGCCTTTTAGTCTCGGGGGCCCGGTTGGATTCTTGATCGATCCAACCTGACCATATTCCATGTCAATCCAAAACTCCAGTAGAGTATATTCCAAGGCATAGTCTCGCTCCATGATTTATAGCACTTCTGATGGTTAGTCAAATGGACATCTGGTGCCAAAGATATGGTAGAAGGAGCGTAAATGGGTCGTAGTAGGCATGGGTCCGGTCCGACCCGGTTGGACTGACCTAGCCCGACCCAGTCTTGACCGAACCGGTTCGGGTTGACCCATTGGGTATGGCCAGGCCCATTGGGTGAGCCAACCCATTGGGTTCGGCTCGGCCCGCTGGGCCCCGCCCAGCCGGCCGCGGGTCGGCGTGAGGGCAGCACGGCCTGGAGGGCATCACGGTGGAAACTCATCCCGAAGGGCACCGTGAGGGGGAGGGATGGTTCGGTCGAGGAGCCGCAAGGGGCACGGGAGGCCGGCTCGTCTGGGGTTCCGTAAGGGGCCAGGGAGGCCGGTTCGACCAGGGCGTCGCGAGGTGCGTGGGAGTCCACCTCGGTCGGGGCACCATGAGGGGTGTAGGAGGCCGGCTTGACTGAGGATCCATGAGGGGCGTGGGTGGCCGGCTCGGCCAGGAAGCCTTGAGGGGCACAGGTTCGGCCAGGGGCTCGAAAAGTCGGCGTGATCGGGATCCGGTTCCGCCAGAAGTTCGGGGAGGCCGGGGGCAGTTCGGCTGGTGGACGGCACGGCTAGGGAGGCTCAGCCCGGCCCGAGGTAGCTCGACCGGAAGGGCAGAGAACGCAGTGGATGTTCGACTGGTGCGCCGCAAGGGGGGCATAACAAGTTCATCCGACGGCGGGGCGGAACGCCGTAGGGGCGGCATGGGTCGCGGAGTCCACGGGTGGCTCGGTCGTTGCCTTCATTTCCTTCGTTGCTGTTGTCACCTTCCTCCATCTCGATGAACACCGCAAAAGATATTGGTGGAAGGTTTGGGCCATTTTGGTTTAGTCTGCACCCTCCGTGTTTAGGGTGGTAGCATTTGTCTCAGAATAACGATCCACAACAAACCCTCCTGCAATGATTAATCCCAAAACCTGCAAAAGGGAAACATATGCAGATCAACTAGTTAGAATTTGATCTGAGTTTTTTGTTTTAGAAGGAATGAATCACGAGAATATAAAACCAATAAAAAATCCCCAACTTTTTCGTTGTTCATTGGAAAAGTTGTGGGGAAGAAGATGGATTTGTATTCATTCATCGCGTCCGCCACACATCTGCAATCTCGAGCACATGTGTTGCTTCGTTGACGAAGATAAGGAAGGAAGGTTGTTCGTCGAAGACATCTCATATTGGTTGCCTCTATAAGGTGCTTCTGAGGAAGTAGTCGAAGACTCTCCTCACTGGCGTTCTTCGTGGAGAAAGTTCTTCGTTCTTCGTTGGATAGATTTTCTCCCAAGAGCTCCTCCTCTCCACAAATTCCACCCAATATGAAAGGTGTGCCAAAATAATTGATAAAACCATCTATTTTTTTGTTGGAAAGAATTAAAAAAGTCGAATTAATTAAGGTGTGTGGCGTAATAAATTAAGGGAGTTGGTGGAACCATTAAGGGAGGGGATGGCACAAATAAATGTAAATAAGTTCAAGAGTCTCTCCCTCATTAATGAGGGGAGTTGAGAGTTTCTCTCAATTAAATGGGGCGTTTAGTCTCGGGTGGTCCCCACACTTCATCTCCAACATGGGTGGTTACAACAAAATAAAATAAATTAGGAGGTTATTTTATTTTATTTTTTCCATGAAAAAACCAAAAACTAACATCCACCCTCGAACAACTATCGTCGAGGTGAGAGACTCCTTAAGCAAATATCGACACTATGAGTTCAGCGGTGCCCTCAGATTTCAATTCTGAGCACCAGTTCAAAAGTTTTAAAAACACTCTCGTACATTTACTGAACGTACTAGAAAAAAACATCATAAATTGATTCTGGGATCAACGGGCCTCAGAATCACTTTCCGTCAATTTTCGCGGACTCGTAAGACTCCCATATATTTAAAAAAAAATTACATGGAAATTCTGGGACTTTACAGTTCCTATAACTTCCTAAGTTATTTTTTATTATTTACTATTCTACATGATGGTCTTAGGTCATTCCCAATGATCTTATTCTAATCTCAATTATTATCTCATAATCATATAATATGTCTTATGTTTATCATATGTCATTTCGTAATGATATATTCAAGAATATCATTATACTTTTATTTACTTAAATCGTTATATATCCTTTTCATTTTCCCCTTACTAGAAATTTTATCTCACTAACTTGTTTGGTGTATGTCCATAGGTAATCATAGGCGCTAAAGATATTATGTTTTTTTAATAAATGGAATAAGATGCGAGAATATTATAAATAATTATGGAATGATTAGGTTGATGATGTATTCTGTACCAAGTTCCCAAAGATGATAAAAGTTTAATTTTGTGAGTTTATTTTAATCATCATTATGTAAAAAAGTATGTATGTATAGCACAAGAGTTGAATGCTTTTGTATATGTGTGTCTCATACATGAGATAAATAATCAACCGTTATTCCATAATATAGATTCTAGTTTACTAAAAATTCAATAAAAACCTCTATAAAAATTCAATAATTTTGGGAATTGTTGATTATTTACAATATTTTGGAATCCCTTATATTCAAGATCATTATTCTACCATTCCACCTCAATCTATTATCACCACAGACAAGTTGGTATCTTGTACTAATAAGATCCGTATTCATCCGTTGATATATTAGGACATATAAAAACTAAATCAAACAGTATATCTTTTCGAACCAATACTTTATCACCTCTAGTCCCACATTACCTCTTAGTGGTTGTGGAATTATCAACTAAAACTATAACTCCTATTTGACCACCCCAACCTATCATTATTAATTTCTATATTATTTTATTGTTAATTTTTAGGAATATTCTCTGCATTAATGGATCCATATGAGAAATAATTTATGACCCTCACTCTCATACAAATGGAACTCCTCGAAGAAGAAAATTTTATATTATACAAAAATCTAAATAAAAACTAAATACTATCTCATTCTCAAATCATAAATACAATTCCATTTTATACCATTTATTTTTTTATTCCTAATATGTTAACTAACTCATTCCTGGTCACTTTTTTATTGAAATTCCTATGTAGTATTTTTTACTCACTCTCATAGTGGGTGAATCAATGTGGCCTTTATATCGAATTATTTTATCCCTTTAAATTAACCTCTTAATATTTCAACCATTTTTTAAATTTTGAAACATATTTATCTATATATTCTTTCACATAACATAATAACTAAATTTAATGTTTTAAATAAATAACAAGATTAACACATTGAATTATTACAATTTTTTACCCTAATTAGGGAATCTACTCCTTATTGTGATTAGGTCGAGTCTGAGGCACAAATATCCAATATACTAGGAAAATGAATAAAATTATGTTATCTCTATAAATGACAATAGTACCTATTGGTAGGATCATTATCTTTTAACTAGTTTCTTTATATTGTATACTAACAGTTTAAAATTTGTGCTACCAACACACTATGTAATAAGATATTATTTCCTACTATGGATTCTACTGCATCACAATGGTAATAACTTCTTACCTAGTAAAAATTCATAAACTACCAAAGGATAATATTCTATAGTCATGTGATAATCATTTTTATTGTTTCAAGTAACTAAATTTCTAGACATTTTTTAGTATCATGATCACTATTCTTTCTCACTCAACTTAGTCATCCTCTTTATGTGCCTCAACACAAATAATGTAAATCATGAAGTATTGATACTAGACAATTTATCCTCTCCTCCTCCTCTTATTATTTCCTCTCAATATTCTTTAGATTCTATGATATTGTTATATCATAGGAAAGTTCTTCACAACTACTTATCCTCACCTTTTATTCTATAAACCCATTGTTGATAATAGGGTTCAAAATAGTAGTACATATTCATAATTATTCACCTTTCTAATCTTTTCTTTCAATGATACAAATTTTGTTCAGAAATATTATGTATTTGTAATCTCAATCTTCACTCCCTTCATTGGTCATATTTTTTCTACTCCTGTTATGTATTCATGCACTCAAAAACAATAATTATTCATATATTATATTATATTTATTTAATCTTGTCAATATTATTTCTATATTTTGAATCTGGAAACATTCCCTCATATTTCAGTATCATTGATCTTATAAAATTCCATTCAAATGGTTTTCCAAATATAACCTTACTCTAATTTAAATCTGTTTAATATATTCTCACTAACCCTCCAATTTTTTCATTCTAAAATATTTTAAATATTTACCTTTGGAAATCACAAATTTATCACAGAAATATCCTCTCACTTAATTAACTAATAAACATTGATTGAATCAATATATACTATCTAACAAAATCATTCAATTTTATTGTAAGTAGAATATACTACAATCATGTGATTTTGACCTCTTGTAATCTCATGTTTTCTCAAAACGATAATACTTACATAAAATTTTAAATATCTTTTGAATGAAACATAATATATTATATATTAATATAACATAGAATATTTATTAATTTTACACATTGTAATATCATAAATATTACATTAAAGCACTTAAAATATTACATATTATCGGAATTATGTTACAAATATTAGTGAAACATTGCAGTTTTGATATTTTAAACTTATTAATATATTATATATTCCTTAACAGGTATTATGTAGTAGAGTGAGCTTCACAACATAGTCAATTTATAAATTATTCTTACTCTTACAGATGAACTGGGAGTTTCTTTTGTAATAATTTGTGAATTTTTACATAGAAATGTTTTTTTATCCTATATATTATGGATATTATTTATAAACCTATTAACCCATAAGTATTTGTTGGTTGGAGTGGAAAATCAAGAGGGGGGTGAATTGAGTTCCCACATAAAATTTCTGTTAAAAACAATATGATAAAAATCCCCATTTCGAAAACAGCCCAGTTAAATAAGGTAGTAGAGATATAAATATTCAATTGGTAAACATGTTTCAAAAAGGTTTATTAGTCCTTATATGGATTAGTGTAAAACACTTATCTAACTTTTTAAATAGGTTTACAGAAGTAAACACATATTTACACCATCCAAAACTAACTATCATAGTGAATATAAAACAGTTTTCTTTTTCAAAGTTATAAGCAATGGAAAATATAAAAACTATTATTACATTAGAAGGTACACATCAGAGTTAAACAAGATGTTCAGTCTCAAGACGAGACTTAAACCTCTCCACTTGGTGATCACCTTCCCATAAGAAGTTTATATTAACAATAAATGTGATACACATCCTGTATCAGGATTTAAAACAATTTTCAAAAACTGTTAAGGGATCACACCCTCTACCAGTGTTTTTCATGGAAAAAATAGACAGCCATGCCACACACAACCTCTTCCATAGTAACACATGGGAAACAAATTGTTAGTAACGGTTTATGTCAGAATTTTCAGTATCCTTTATTTCAAGCACAGGAGAAAGTGTGTGTAACAGAATAACACACACTTCCCAGAAATATATGTTAAGAAACAAAATAGATATAATTTTATATAGATTGATTTTATAAGGCTATATGTGTTATCAGTTCAACTCTTGAATCCTTGGAGTGAGAAAATTGCAGTTCGAGTCTTTCTCTGGAAGTTGTCTCCAAAATAGTGTGTCAGAACTCCAGGTTCTATCTTCCAGGTAGTGAGGTGTTCATATTTTTGGTTTGAAAGAGATTTGATGAAGTGAAAAAGATAGTCTTGAGTTTTTTCTCCCAAATGATCTTTGTGAAGCTCTTGGGTTCTTAGTGTAAATGCTGGTTGGTTCTCTTTGTTCTTCAGGTCAATCGGGTAATGTCTCTCATGCGTCCTTGGTTTTTCTCTTCCTTGATCTTCTATTTTATATTTGAGGTCTGACAATGGGAATAAGAAAACCATGTGTGGTATTTCTCTTACCTCGTACTGTCTCCAGATATGGTCTATTGATATGTGTACAATTAGAATTAAATAATGTCAGAAGCATTAAATTTTCAAAATATTCCAATTAAAATAATCTTAAGAAATTGAAAATTTATAGATTAGACGATTGAGTATCGGTAGACATTATTGGTAGCTTTAATTAGTATCTTTCATTGGTATCATTCATCGGTATCCTTATTCAGTAGGCTTTATCAGTAACCTTCATTTATAGGCTTCATCGGGAGGCTTCATCGATATCCTTTGAACGGTAGACTTGTAGCGGTGATCTCGCATTGATAACACAGCGGTGAGGTTCCTCAGTGGTAACCTCTGTCAGTAACCTCTAGTGGTAACCACTATCAATAACCTCTAGTGTTAATCTCTATCGGTAACCATCCACAGGTAACCTCGATAGGTATCCATATAGCAGTAAACTCAATTGGTAACCTTCCAGTGGTAACCTCAATCGGTAACCCTTATCAGTGACCTTTTACTTAGAGAAATCTTGCACTGTAAACATAATTGAGCGATCAGTGATAGTAAAAATACATAGTTATTACATGATAGAAACTAAAATATTTTTTGAATCATGATTATCATATAAAATATACATGATTTAGGATTATCAAAATAGGTGAGTCCAACAATATCCCCCTTTTTGATAATCACAAATTATGTTAGTGAATATTGATATTTAAGAATATTGGAATCAGGTTTAAGCAAATTTTCTAATTTCTGTAGAGATATTAGTATACATTTGTTATGTATCAGTAGCTAAAATAACATAAAATTGTACCTTGTTTATGTATCAGAGCATATATTCAAAGACTCCATTCTAAAAACATTCTAAGACTCCAGTCTTATATCTTCTCCCTCATTGTTATTAGAAAAAATAATGAAACACAAAATGGAGAGAAAGATTATTTTTGTATTAATGAAATAATTTTACAATATACAAAAAGATTAAAAATATCCCTATCAACGAAGACAGCCACATTCAATCCACATTAGAAAATTCCAAGAGATATTTTTCTTTGAGATCTGAGGAGGAAGGTTTAGAAGATGGTGGTACAACCCTAGGTATATAAGTGAGTGAGGTAGGTGGAGCTGCTACAGAAGAATCAATAGAATGATAATGAGTAGATCTCTAAGGAATCACAGGAGTCAAACTTATGATGGCCTGTTCAGGAGTCATCAATGGGGAAATACTGGTAGATCTTGATGTAGCTATGGAATATGGTAAGGCTGGAGGAACAATAACAGGAGTGCAGTCCACATTGAGGAAGGGAAAAAAGATATTCCTAAAATCCATAATAATGATCCCCCATATTTCCATAACTGAGATAAAATCATCCTTCTTCTCCATGAAATTTTCCAAAGGAGGAGTCGTCTCTATAAACCTCATTACTTGATCCTTAAAAGCCTAAGTGATATGTTGGATCCTCAGGTTCTCCAACAGGTGACCATCCATTTGATGCTTAGAGTAAACCATTTTATAATAGAAGTCAACCTACTATTTAATGGCCTTATGATCTTGGGAAGCCTCCCTCAATTAATCTTTTACGAGCCTATGAATTTCTCTTGTAGTATAAAAGTCATGATTGATAGAATGAGGATCTAAGGCACTTTCACCAGATAGTTTTTTCAATTCTACTCTAACAACTGATCTGAAAACTTTTAGATCGACAGGAGGATAGGATGTTGAGGAAGTATATGCACACACAGGATCCATGTTAAAAGATATTGTCTCCTTAAAATATTTGTTCAGTTCAATAATTAGCCTCTTGACATTATCATCTTGACCACTCACATGTGTATCCATAGACTTCTTAATGTTCTCGAACACAGTGATCTTCTGATGAACAAAACTATTAAAAAAACATAAGGTCTTTTTCCATTTGAGATCTTGAAGTCATATATGATTCTAAACTCATAATCAACTATTTCAAAGACTAAATAGATTATTACGAAGTTCTAACTTGGTTCTGGAATTCCTTCACTTCATGTAGAAAATTTTAGTGAAAAGTAGATATTATTCTTTCCAAGGAAGATGCTACAAGATCTTGATTGAGAGACACTATTCTCCATATCCCAAAAGGATATCTCATCACGGTGTCTCTTAAAATATTTTTTAATAAATCCAAGTCATAATTCTTCACATAATTTCAAGGTAGAAAAAATACCGGTTGCACAATAGTGGTCTCTGAAACACAATGAACTGGAGGTATTCTGTTAGGTTTACCATCTTTAGAATATTCATAGTCTAAGTCCATAACAATGATTCTAGTATCTTCTGAACAATATTCTATTTCATGAGAAATGAAAACTAGACATGTGGAAATGGGTTCCTCCCCCTCACATGGAGAATCCCCCTGGTCAACTACATTCACCTTCGTTATTCTTCCTTGATCAACTGCATCAATAGGAGAGTACACTGCTATCTCTTCTACAGAATCTTCAACCACATCCATACAAACTCCAAATCCAACCGATTCAACATCAACTACCTCTTCACTTTATCCCACTTTTTTATATCCTATCATAGCACAAAGATTTTTGAATTCTTGTTCACTTTCATCAACAGTTGTCTCAAATTCAACATTTTCATATTCAACTTTAGCCTCCTCCTCTTAGGTTTTTCCAGCAGTAATATCTTTTAAGACATTCTCTTCTTCTTCACTGGTTTCCTCATCATCACTGTCCCTTAGGACAATATTTCTTCTAGGTAATATCTATGGTGGTCTATGCTCACCAAAAGATACAGTATCAATATGGGGGATTGATGGTTGATCAGGATCACTCCTATCATCAACAAGATAATCCTATCTCTCTTTCACAATAGCAACCTCTTCTTCTTCATCTAAGTACACTGGATCCACCTCTTTAGGTTTTAAACCTAGATCTCTTTTATTATTTGGCCTAGTAGGATTGGTAAGAGGATTTAATTCCTCATATATCTTTGACTCACCATTCACTCACTCCCTCTTTCAAGGTTTCCAGTTTATCTTCACAAACATTCAAATCATTTTGATAATACAACAGTTATCCCTTACAATTATTATTTCTTCCTTATTTCCAGCAACTCCTTTCACTTTTAACATCAAGGATATCAAATTGGAATGAAATAACGAAATTTACTTGGAACTGGGATTTGTCATATCCTCTAACTGAACCACCAATAAACTACAGAGATTTATCCTTTGTTCGTTCTTCAACAGGTATAATAAAAATATGTATTGATAGTCCAAATTAGAAAAGTTCCATCTCCTCGGACTCAATAAATATTGAAAAAATTTATAAAGTAACATTTTTCCCATAAATATCTGTATCTATCACCTTCATAGGGATTCCATTCCCTATCAGTTCAGCCAGAGCCTCTTCATAGCAGAAATAGTTACTCATGGGAGGCACAACTCTAGAGTAAAAATCGAAAATGCCTTCATGTGGGACTCTTAAGAATTCATCTCATTCAACAGAATAGAAGCTCACACTTACTCCATTTACCATTGAAATAATTTGGTTCTCATCCTCAAACTATTCAAACTTCAAAAACTCATAAACTTCCTTTACAAGATTTGGGTAATATAGTCCATTGTTATTTGCAAAACATTCTGCCCAATCATGTGCTTCATTTTCCTTTAGCACTAGTGACATTCTTGATAGTATCCATTCTGAACTTAATTCATTTTCTACGATTATTTACCTATTTGAAAAATGAGGATTGATCAGATTCACCATAGCCTTGCTTACACTACTAGAATTGGTTCGAGATTTCATAGGGTTCACAGCATCTCCTTCATCACCAACCATCGGTCTCTTCAGTCCTTCCATTGCAATCAAATATGGTTCGAAGGATTAGGAAAATGTTAGGTTCAATGATTCGAGAGAAAAAGGTTCGGGAGAGGATTGAAGTGGATTGAAATGATTCATGTACATTATTTTCATCATTTAGGGATTGAAAAAAAATAGAGTAAAATAAATAAATAAGATTATAAACATTATGTCCCAGATGTAAGTTAGGTCGAATATCGATAAGGTTCCAACAGTGCAGTCCTAACAGTGAGGTATAATAGTAAGATCCGATGATGAGGTCCAATAGTGAGGTCCAACGGTGAGGTACAACGGTGTGCTCCAATGGTGATGTCCAATAGTGAGGTCCAACGGTGGGGTCCAACGATGAGGTCCTAATGGTGAGGTCCAATGGTGAGGTCTAAATGGTGAGTTCCAATGGTGAGGTGTCTAGGAGTGAGGTGCAACGATGATGTGCCTAATAGTGAGGTGCAACAGTGAGGTGTATAACAGTGATGTTCGATGGTGAGGTCCTAACATAAAAGTTTATGATACATAACTCATTTTTGATATAATTTAACCTCTCAGAATTCAAAGCCTTTGTGAATATGTCAGCCAATTGATGTTCAGTACCAATGAATTCAAGAGTGAAATCACCTATTTGATAATGTTATCTCGAGAAGTGATGTATTACATCAATGTGTTTTGTCCTATAATGAGATACTAGAATTTTAAAGATGTTAATAGCACTTTTTTATCATAGTTTATAGATACATGTTTGAATTGATATCCATAGTCCAGTAAAGTGTGTTTTATCCAACAAATTTGAGCACAACAACTACCAGTATCTATAAATTCATCGTTGATAGTGGATAATGCAACAGAATTATGTTTCTTACAACAACCTGATACTAGTGACTTGCTAAAATGTGATATGTTCCAGAGGTTCACTTTTTATCTAACATGAAACCAGAAAAGTCAACATCTGAATAACATATCCTATCAAATCAGTGTCCTTTTGGATAAAATAGTCTTGAGTTTGTATTATACATGAGATATTTATAAATCCTTTTAACAGAAATTAAATGAGATTCTTTGGTATTGTCTTAAAAACTATCACAAATTCATACACTGAACATTATATCATGTCTTCTAGATGTAAGGCACAACATACTCCCAATCATACCTCTGTAATTTGTTTGATCCACTGGTTTACTAGTTTCATCAGTATCCAACTTACAAGTGATACTCATAGGTGTATCACTACTTTTATTACTATCCTAACCAAAATATATCAAAACACCCTTAGTATATTTACTTTGATTTAATACAATACCATTTTAATTTGAAAAAAATTTAAATTCAAAGAAAAATTTATGGTTCCTCATTAAACTCATTTCAAATTCATCTTGCATCATCTTCGAAAAATATGCACATAAATGATTTTTAGAGGATCCAGAAATAATATCATCCACCTAAATTTTTACTATTAAAAAATCATTGGAAATCCTTTTAATAAAAAGCGCAGGATCAGCTATTCTTTTAGTAAAAACTTTTTAAATAAGAAAATAATTGATTCTATCATAACAATCTCTATGATCTTGTTTTATTACATATAAAGCTTTAGAATTTCTAAAAAAAATATTTGAAAAATTGATATTTTTAAAGGCATGGGTTGTTCAACAAACACATCCTCAACTATATACCCATTTAGAACCACATTTTTGACATCCATTTGATAGAGTTTGAAATTCATATGAGATGCATAAGAATGAAGTATCCTAATGGATTCTAGTCTAGATACAGGTTCAATGTTTTCCTCATTGTATATTCATTCTTCTTGACTATATCCTTGTGAAACTAATCTAACGTTGTTTTTTACAATATTTCTAGACTCATCAAATTTATTTCTAAACACCCACTTATTGCATATGGTCTACATGTCCTTAGTTATTTCTACTCATTTCCAAATGTTGATTCTTCCAAACTTATTTAATTCTTCTTTCATAGATATCACCCAAAATTCATCATTGATCGAATCATTAATATTTTTGGGTTCAAGCTGTGAAAGAAAATCTTGATTTTTCAACTTGGTTTCTCAGAAAATCTCCAGTTTGTGTCCCTCTATTTATATAACCTACTATAACATCTAAAGGATGATTCTTGAGAGTTATAATACCTCTAGAAAGGGTTGGACTACACATCTCGTGATTGTCTATAGGTTCAGATTCAATATGCTCTGATTCTAGAAAATGTCCAGAACTAGTTTTTTCACTAGGGGTTAACTATCATTATCATTAAGGTCCAGAATTGACATATATTCCTCAATATATTCATGTGAGGTTTTAGGCTCATGTGGATCAATCTCATAAAATTTTACATGAATTGATTATTCAACACATTTGGTTCACTTATTGAATACTCTATATGATTTACTAGAGATTGAGTAACCTAAAAAAATTTCTTCGTCACATTTAGAAGCAAAATTATCAAGATTATCGTGAGTGTTAAGGGTAAATACATTGAAACCAAAGACTATAAAGTAATTAAACTTAGATTTTCTATTATTCAATAACTCATAAGGTGCCTTCTTAAGAATGGGAATAATTAAGACTCTATTGATGATGTAATAAGCTGTATTAACAGCTTCATCCCAAAAATAGATAGGCATGATATACTCATTTAGAATAGTTTGGGAAATGTCTTGAAATGTCATATTTCTTCTTTATACTAATCCATTTTGTTGAGGTGTTCTAGGAGCATAGAAATTGTGAGTATAGCCATTTTTTAGAAAAAAATTCAAACTCATGATTTTCAAACTCACATCCATGATCACTTTTCATGGTCATAATTATATGTCCACAAATATTTTCTACAGACTTGAAATATTTAATGAAGTAAGAACAAGATTCACATTTGTGAGATAGAAATTATACACAATTGTATCTAGAAAAATCATCTACAATAACACATACATAGGGCTTCCATTTAATCATTAAAATCATAATGGTCTAAAAAAAACTATGTGAACTAACTCAAGCATTTGAGAAGTTGAAACTTATTTCTTTGGTTTGATAGAAACATTGTGTTGTTTTCACTTTTTCAAGAATTACAAACTTTTTTTAGTGGAAATCCCAATTTAGGTAAGTCTCTAACTAAACCATTATTAGTTGGTTTCCTAAGTGAATGCACATTGCAGTGTCCTAATATCCTATGCCACAACAAATATTCCATATGAAAAGCATTTAAATAAGAAAAAAATTTCATAGCTAAATAGTATAAATAAATATCTCATACATTTTCATTTCTAAGTGTTGTGAAAATTATATCATTTTTAGAATTTAAAAAATTTCATGCATCATTTTCAAACATAACATTAAAGGTGTCATCACCAAATTGAGAGATACTATGTAGGTTGAAATTTATCCCATAAAAATGAAATATTGAAATTAATATAGTATTAGGGTTACCAATTTCACCTAAGCCGATGATCATCCCTTTAGAAACATGACCAAATGTAATATGTCCACCATAAATGTTGATTAGGCTTGAAAAGTATGTATATTATCCTATCAGATGTCTTTAAGATCCACTATACAAATACCATAGTGTTTTACCGGAGATCTTTATACAATTTTCCTAGAATATAGATTAATAATAGGGTAAACTTGGTACCCATATTTTCTTGGGTCTAGAGAGGATAGTATGTATAACATTGGGAACCCATATTTGTCTTATAGGCTTTCTATACTCAATAGATATATTTTGAGACATGAAAATTTTTGTTAATCCCTTTATATTTTTTTAAGATATGGTCTAGATCGTGATCTAGAAATGAATTGTCCAGATTTTAGAACAAATTTGTTCTTAATAACCTTTCTCTGTCCTCATTGATATCCTAAACCAGTTTTGTATTTTAGAGTAATTTGATTCCCTAGAAACTGGGTCAAGGTATCTTTACCCGCAATAAACATCTCAAGATCACTTTTTAATTTGTCATTTGGTAATTTTAGTTCAGTATTTTATTTTAATAGCTATGAATATTTTTATTTTTTAATATCCAAATAAAACTTATAATTTGAAATTTAATCATGTTTTATTTTCAATAATTTATATTTCTCCTTGAGTTAATTATTGGTATCCTCAAGAATTCCACAGTATTCAAATAGTTCAACCTTAGTCATATTTTCATATTTATTTGATTCATTCTCATTCCCATAATTGTAAACATTGTGTATAAGAGAATTGAGTGTTAACTCAGAAGTTTCTATCATGAAAGATAGGTTTACATGATTATTATTTTCAGTATCATAAGTTTCATATCCACTAGATCTATCTTCTGAAGAACTCCAATTAGCTTTCATAGCCTTTTTATATCCCTTGACCTTGTCTTCATATTACTTCTTAAAATTCATATTGGGGAAATCATCCTTCACATGACCTTTTCATTTACACTCATAACAGATTTTCTCATTTGTGTTGTCATTCCATTTTCTATCCTTTTTCCAATGTCCTTTACTATCATACCTTGCTTTATAATTTTACTTTATAAATAACTTCTTCTTTCAGTTGAACTTTTTGAATCTTTTAGAAAGATGATCCATCTCATCATCACTATCAGAGCCTGAATCTTCACTGGTGGAACTATCTACATAAACTTGATCTTTTTCATTTTTCTTTTCTCTTTGAGGCAGCAGTCTTAAATGATACAGATTTCATTCTTGGTAATTCATCTTCTTCTGGATTCGCCTTAATTTCTTGCTCATACACCATTAGTTTTCCTATTAGTTCTTTAACTGGTAGCATGCTTATTTCATAGGATTCTCGGATGAAAATAGAAGATTCTCTCCATATTTCAGGTAGGAATCGAAGAAATATCATAATCTCATCCTCAATGTCTACTGGTTTCCTAAGAAGACTCGTGATATTTACTATTTCATTGAACTTGAGATACATTTCAGTGATAGGTTCATCAGAATTTATTTTAAAATTTTCATATTTAATAGTATAAGTATTTAATTTCATTTCTTTAACAATGGTTTTTCCGGAATGGGAAATAACCAAAGTATCTGAAACGTCATGTGATTTTTTACAGGAAGATATTCTATGTACTTCTTCATCACCTAGATCTCAGTACAATGCATTAATTTGTTTATAGTTATTATTATATGTATCTTTATTTAGCTAAGACCATGTGTCCCTAGTAGTAGAAGGTAATGCATGTTGTTTTTCAATTGTGTCCCAGATTTCAGGACCCATGCTCTCTAGATACATTATCATTTTCAATTTCCATTGAGCATAGTTAGTACCATTAAAGAAAGGTGGCATGTTAGTAGCCGCACCCTCAACATGGTTATACGAACTTAATTAGAATTTATATAACAAAAAATTTAGATATGACAGAAATATTATCAACTTTAGGATACAACTAAAATCACAGTTGAAAAGAATATGAAAAGCTTCAAAAACATTTCTGATGGTAGCAATAAAAACACCCCTCTGATATCAAATGTTGGTCAGAGTGGAAACTCAAGAGGGGGGTGAATTGAGTTCCTACTTAAAATATTTGTTCAATTTTTTTTTAAAAAAATCACCTATTTTAAAAAATCCCATTTAATTAAGGAATTTTAGATATAAATGTTCAATTGGTAAATGAGTTTCTCAATGGATGATTACTCTTCAGTTGAATCAATGTAAAAAAACGTAACTATGTTTTGAAATAGGTTTACTGAATTAAACACATATACACACCAACAAAAACTAACTATCAGAGTGAATATAAAACAATTTTCTGTTTTGAAGTTATAAGAATAAAAAATAGAAAAATGGAGTATTACAATAGAAGGTACACAACAGATTTAAACAAGAGGTTATGTCTCATGATGAGACTTAATCCTCTCTGCTTGGTGATCACCTACCACCAAGCAGTTTATATAAATAATAAAATTGATACACAGCCTGTATCGTGATTTACAATTGTTTTCACAAATTTTAAAGGACTCACACCCTCTACCACTGTTATTTTTTGGAAGACACACAACCAGGACAGACACAGCCTCTTCCATGGTTACACATGGGAAACAAAGTTTGAGTAATGTCTGTTTTGAGGATTTTCAGTATCCTCCAGTTCCAGAAAATGTGAGAGTGTGTGTAACAGATAGACAGAAACTTCTAAAAAATATGTAATAAGAAATAAAATAATGTTAATATTATAATGTTTGAGTTTAGAAGGCTCTATGTGATTTCAGTTCATCTCTTGGATCCTTGGATGGAGAAAATTGCAGTTTGAGTCTTTCTCTGAACGTTGTATCCAAAACAGACAGTCGCTACTCCAGGTTCTAGATTCTAGGTACTGAGGTGTTCTACTTCTTGGTTGGAAAGAGAAATTATGAAGCAAAGAATATGGTCTTGTGTTTTTATTCCAAATTATCATTATGAAGCTCTTGGGTTCTCAGTGATAATTCTAGTAGGTTCTCTTTGTTCTTCAGGTGAGTCCTGTAATGTCCCTCATGCATCCTCCTTTTTTCTCTTCCTCCGTCTTCTATTTTATATTTTAGTTCCTAAAATGGGAATAATAAAACCTTGTGCGGTCTTCCTCATACCTCTTACTATCTCCATATATTGTCTCTTGACATGTCTACAATTAGAATTAATTAATGTCAGAAGCATTAAATTTTCAAAATATGTTCGTTAGAATAATATTAATTATTTGAAAAAGTATGTAGTAGAAGAGTGAGTATCAATAGACATGTAGCGGTATCCTTCCTCTGTAGGTTTCATTAGTAGCATTCATCGGTAGACTTCATTGGAAGGCATCATCAGTATCCTTCATCGGTAGGCATCATTGGTAGCCTTTGAGTGATAGACTCGTAGCGGTGATCTCGCGTTGATAACTCAGCGGCGAGGTTCCTCAGCAGTAACCTCTATTGGTATCCTCTAGCGGTAACCTCTGTCGGTAACCTTGAATGGTAACCTCGAGCGGTAACCCCTGTCGGTAACCTTCCAAGGGTAACCTCAATTGGTAACCATCCAGTGGTAACCTCAATCAATAACCTTCCAGCGGTAACCTAAATCAGTAACCCCTATTAGTGACCTTCTACTTAGATAAATTTTCACTGTAAACTTAATCGGGAGATATGTTATATTAAAACTAAATAGTTATTACATGATAGAAACTAAAAATATAAATAAAACATGATTATCATATAAAGGAAACATTATTTTTTATTATCAAAATAGGTGAGTCCAATAGTGTTGAAAAAAGGTTTTTCTTTTTTCTGGTATCACTAATCCATCAAACAATATCGTTGAATATCCTAAGAACATATTACATATCACGGTTCATCCATATTTTTTCCCAAATTTTGGTATAAGGTATAATGAATATATTACATTTGCTCTAAACATTTATTATGTATCATAGTGTGGTTTGGGGCTCTTTCAAAATTATAATGAGAAACCCTTAAGTATAAAATTTAAAATATTAAAGATTATCTAAATATCTTAAGCATCAATGTAAGGATTTTCCAAATGTTGAATTTCCTATATGGTTTTGGAAGTATCTTACACCCACATCAAAATATATTATGTATTATAGGAAACTGATTTCATTTTAAAAAATTAAACTTATTATTAAAATATTTTCTATCATCTTCATAATATTACGTATCTCATTTTGAACTCTTGGGGACATTACTAATTATTTAGCTTCATCTCAGACCACATCATTCAAATCCTACTTAGAAAAATTGATGTATTATATTAAATATATTAAGAATACTATTGTGAAATATCATGATATTTTAATATTCTTCATCTCCATCTTGATGTGCTTCTTACATATCATACATTCTTAAGGGTTCTATAATGACACCAATTCATCTCAAAAAAACATAAATGACTTTGGGAATTGTTAAAATTTTATAAAACCTCTTCAGAAAAATTACCAAATCCTTTTCCATCATATGTTTACACCATTTTTTTTCTATGAACCCCACTTCCATAACACTTCTAGCTACGAACACAAATTTCTATAGCCATTTTTCAAGCGATACTCTTACTTTATTACAATAGCCTTTATTCTTGAAAATCTAATAATTAATTCCCATTCTGCAAACATGACATTGTACATATTTAATCATACCTACTAAATATTATCAGTTTGAAAATCTTGAAACTCAACATATTTCATTTAGTAGACGGTTCTCTCTTCATCCAATAGAACAGTCCATTGATTCACATGAATGACCACTTATTCAATATTTACATGTGTATAATACATCCCAAAACAAAAAAAATAACATCTCAAATTGTGTGCTTTTCTATGGATCTATTCCAAATCCTCTTTTATTGTATTTTCTTCATTAATTAAGGGGTTATTCATCATCACTCAAAACATATCTGCAGTCATCATACATATCAACAATAAATATATTAATCAATCATCATTTTGATATTAAATCTAACCCTTTGGATTTTTTTTCTATAAAATAAAATATATATATATATATTAACCTATTTTTATCGTTCTTATTAATAATAAATTAAATGTTAAAATCTAATGATAATTCCTAATCTTCTCTTGTTTTTCCATAATATTAATTTTCATATTCCACCCATTATTATCCCTTTATTAAAGCTACATGATAATTATCAAGAGAGAATGGTGGAAACACATTTCAATTTCAAATGATACATAAACAAATAAACATCATGTCTACCAATGATAACTCAATGTAGAAAAAAGGGTGATTAATTTATGTAATGATGTTTTATATTAAATTGTTCAGTACACGATAGTATCTTAGAAATATCATTCAAATGGTTTATAAAATAAATTAATTAATGAAACAACTTCAAATTCACTCAAATTGAAAAACACATCATAAAACATAAATTTTAATAACATTAAATCTTATTAAAACTAAATTTATTTTGACACACAATCCCTCTTTATAATTTGATTTATATTAACAATAAGAATGGATGTGAAAGGTGTGGTGGTTATAGATCGACTTCATCACTATCTATATTTCCTTATTTTTCATGTGATAAAACAGTATATATTCTTATTAATATTTTAAATTCCCCACAAGAAGATACACCCCAACATTTTTCATTATTACTGGCCTTCATAAAAGTAAAATCCACGAATATCCTCCTGATATAACTTGATTTTTTGTGAAGAGGGATCATGATACAAATCAATGAATCCCATAATGGATAGATTCTCATATTTGACCCTTATAATATTATTCAAACATTAATCTCATTATATAAATCACCTTCAATTACCAATAGGAGAACATTAATATAGTATATATCATAAGAATTTTGATACTTTGTTACTTCATAATGTGAGAAGGAAGGTTTAAATTTAATTCTCAATCTAGAAACCCTTTTCTTTTAAACATACAATTTATAAGAACTCTTTTTTATTACTCCACATTTAATTTTAAATACCTGAAAATATTTAGGGATCATAGTATTCCTAATAACATTAACTTTTTTCTTATGTATAATTTTATTTTTCACGTTGTCTACCATGGAAAATTCCTTCTTTTATGTATGCTTCATCTTGTTTTCAATTCCAAATAGTTGTTCCAAAAGTCTCATGTATTCCATAGAAATATGATCCATTATATTCCTGATTGGAGACCCCTTTTCAGAAAAAACAATATTAGAATATTGAGTCTATAATGTTTTTATTATATTTTTCATCATCTACTTTCCATCGAATAAGTAGTGCATTACCTTAACAGTGAATCAAAGTATTTTACTCGTTAAAGGACAACTATGTATTGTCTTATCTCTAACTCTTGTAATCTCAAAATTGTAAAAATTTATAATCATTGTGTAGGACTTTAAAATTATTACATATCATATTAAACATATTATATATCATATTATCTCTCATATATTCCTATTTTTAAACATTATGATATCTTACTTATTATTTGAAATTTATTAAATTATTATACATCATAAGAAAGATATTATGTATCTTGATACATCTCATTACATTGATTATTTTTTACTCTTTATTAACTATTTTCGTGAGGGATATTAACTATTATAGTGATAAATACAACACTATCCATTTATTATTTCTCGCAACTCTTAAACTTAAAAAAGATCTTCCTTACATTAAATCATATTTTTTTACATTTAATGTACTTCTATATGCACTGCATCAAGGATAACATTCACACTTTTACTAACCTTTATTTATTGACTTAAGGTAATTTCTATTACTTCATTTTAATGATAATAAAAAAATTATTATACACATATAGTAGAATATATTACATATCATATTTTATCCTTTCATTTAACATATTTCTGTGTCAGGTTAAGAAAATATATTATGTCTTTCGAAAAAATGTATTATAAGTCATGGAGAGGATTGAAACATTTTTAAAAATTCATAATGCCACACTTATGTATCAGCTTCAAAATATTACACATGCTCCAAAAAAATAGTATTAATGTAATGTTTTTTTATTTTACTCATTTCCATTTGTATTTGTAAAATATAAAATTTATCCCTACACATTTCTTAAATATCATTAAAAGAGTCATTAAATAAATGATATTATACTTTTGTTAAGAATTTTATGTATCATCTTTAAATTATTACATATCATAGTGTGAAAATTTAGGGATATTTCTAATTATTCATACTTAAATCATATATATTCATACATGTCCTCCTAAGAAAAATTTACATAACATTTTAAATATATTATATTTCATAGTATGAATTATCAATGAAATATCTAATTTTTTATCATTTAATTAGACTGATTTTTTAAAATAAACCATTATTAGGGATTCTCCAATAACAATGATTAATGTCAATAAAAACATAAATGACTACTAATTTTTCAATCCTTCTCAAACTTCATCAATATAATTCCTAAATCATCTTGTAGAATATGTGTCATCTATTTGAGTATTTTAGGAAAATTCAATGCCTCAATACATCCATATTCAATCTCATATTTCTCAATACATTATTCAATTTATAGTCTTCATTTATTTTAATATACGTTATGATTAGTAAACCAAGGATGGATTCCCAATCTTCTAAATATAGTCTGTGCCTATTTAATAATAGATACTCATGTTTTTCACTTTCCAATTAATTAAAATAAACATGTATCACATAGTATAAAATTCTATTTTTATCCAATGAACCATGACATTGACTCTCATATCAGACTAGTTTTATAATTATCAGATATTTAGGCTCCTTTCCATAACATCAAGAAGCATTTGAAGTACACTCCTTACCTATATTCCTCTTCAAAACATGATTTTCAATGATTATATTCATTAATCAGGGGGGATCTTCAACATAGATAAACACATATTTATAGACAACATATGTATTGATAACAAATAATTTCATCACACTCCATTGGGATATTCAGTTCTAATAAAAAAAATAAGCATCATAATACCCTATTCATAATCACTTTGGAAAAATAAAAAATGGGTTCTATTTTGAGATCAGTCTTATTGGTTTCTCTATATATGATTCACTAGGATGGTATTGATCTATATAATCCATTTTTTATTTCTAAAGGTGGGTGCAGTTTCCCTACCGAGTTGATGATAACATAACCATGATCAGAATGAGTGGATTTTATGTCATACCTTCTTTGTAAAGAGTTCATTTCGTAGTATAAACTCCCTGGATTATATAATACAAACTCATGAATCAATTTATATATTCCATATTTATATAGATACTAGTTAATTAATTAAATTTATTAATTTATAGGGTGAACACCTTTTGTTGGAGAGGATGAGTCTGTCAGGCATTATGGATATTTGAATTTTTCTTTATCTACCTTCTTTATGTTAGGACATTAGGAAATATTATACTATTCACATATTTAAACAATTTGGGTATATATTTAAATCCATATATTAATGTATTTATTTCTTCCTTAAAATGGTTCATGATGGAGTCTTATTCTCACCACATAAGGTATTGTATTGTCATTAAACAAGGAATCCAATTCTCATCACAAATGGAATCCCAGTATCATCAACTAGGGGTCACTAGTCTCTTCACCTAAAGATCCCAATGGTCTTCACTTGTGTAATTATGTAATCATCACATGAGGGATCCTATACATGTCAAACAAGGTGACCTAGGATCATCACACGATAGTCATACTACTCATCACAAGAGGAAGGATGTGTTTCTAATGAATTAGTAATGGGTAATATGATGAAAATAACATAGGGAATCATGCAATCATCATATAAGTAAATGTTATTCTCATGCTCATCATATGGGAGAAAGTGAACCACATATATTCATAATAAATGGTTGGACATAGATTTATGTACAATGGGTAAAAATCCACTTAATCTCATCATGTTACTGTGGTAATGGTTTAACATCTAGTGGAGATGTTGATCCTCTTACCCTCACAATATAATGATGGAGATGGATTATATTACACTGGTAGAACACATTATTTAAAGAACTCATGGGACTATTCCTATTAAAATATTCATATAAGGGAAATGATAGTTTAATTTATAGTGGGGACACTCTAGAAATGTAATGTCCTGTGTTTTTAACCGGGATAAAATATGAATGTTTTTTAATTTGGATTAAGTTTATCAACAGGTTGTTTGTTTTAAACCGAGCATTGGAATTTTATTCCAAGTGTTGGAACACCTAAATATGTCATTTTTGTACTTATGTAATTACCCTACGCCCAACCTTGAGTTAGAAGTGGTGGCATATCTTTTGTCATTACCACCATGGTTTAGTTCGATGCATAATGTGTTCCATGTATCTCAGTCGAAAAAGTATCAGCCTAATCCTGACCATGTGATCAGATGAGATCACGTTGACCGAGAGTCAGAAACTTAGTTGATACATATCCTAGTACGGATTGTCGATAGGAATATAATATCTTGCGTGGAAGTATGGTCAGATTTAGCATGAGTCTTGGGAACGTGCAAAGGAAGTAAATGAGCGATGGTTAGAACTCTTCCATTTGGGTGAGGGTTTTCTACTTCCCGAGGACGGAAAGTACAAATGGTGGGAAGAATTTAGTACCCCTTATTTGAGGTATGTAGCCTTTTTTATTCTTGTTTATTTTTTTTGTTCTTGAGATGAGTTTGGAAGAGGTTGGAAGAGTTTTAAGGGGTTTGAATATGTTTGGAGGCTTTTCTTAGGGAGCACAGTTTGGCCACAGTTATGGGAATCGTTCGGATTATCCAGGAAACCATGCAGGGGAGAGAGTAGGATTCACATGGCCTAGACAAGGCTTTCCAAACTATGCGAGGCAACCGTGCTGACCCCTCCTCTCAAGATAGTAGCATGCACATGGTTACGACACGATTTTCTAAACCATGCAGACTAACTGTGTGGACATTTAAAAATATGGTTTTAAACCCCGAGTTCACTCGGGCTTTCCTCATTTCACTCCAAGATTCCTCCCACCTGAGCCTCACTTGGGATTTTCTATTCTGAATGGTTGGGAGGGCTCTCCCACTCATTTTAGAAGTTATTCAAAGGGTTTTCGTGGTGTTTTGAAGGTGGTTTCTCCCGAGTAATTCTATCCTCGTGGTTCTTTCTTGTTTACTCTTGATCTACATCTCCCTCTCTCACAGTTTTCTATATGTACACTCGTTGTGTGTATATCTAGGGTTTTGGATTCCTTGGATGTTAATTTTAAGGCTTGTGAATGTTTGGGAAGGGGATTTAAAGAGGTTTTGGTGCTACATTTTCCAAATTTGATGTGTGGTTTCTTGTGGGTCGTTTTCGCCAGAACCCTAAAGGTAGGTGTCTTTACATTCATCTCCTCTTGATTGAATTGATTTTATTAGATTGAAATTGGTTTATGGTTTGTGAAATGAATGGAAAAATATTCTTTTGTGATTATTTATGGTTTTTTCGAAATTGCGTGATCTTCGTGAATAGTTGGGAAAATGTGGTTTAGTTTCATAAATTTAAAATGATGATTTTAAATTATGTATTTTTTGGATTTGATAAATAGTTGATCGAAAAGATTTTTTCAATAGAAATGGTTTCCAATAATAATATAGTTTTATTGAAATGGTTTGGAATTGAAATGGTTTGGCATTTAAATGGTTTTGATGGAAATGGTTTTCAATAAAAAGGGTGTTTTTATTGAGAGGGTTGTTTTAGCATGAGTGTTGGGAATATGTTCTACGTGTTCAGGTTGTAAATATGGGGCCTGGTTGATGTATGACCTTGTGTTTTGTGCCAAAGGTTTAATGGCACATGGGAATTCATTTTTCATCCATTAAATTAAGATTATGAATTGACTGTTCAATTCGACTGTTGGCCAAGGGTACCTTATTATGAATGTTGGATTTCCATTCATTAAGTTGTCTTAGATGGAGTTGTTTTATATTATGGGATGTTGTGTGATGTGGTTTCTAAATATATGGGCTTTTCTCATAATGTTTTGTGATGATTATGACGTGCATGTAAATTGTTAATGTCCGGGACGAGTCACTATTTGAGTGGACAGGTTCATAATTGTTAACGGATTTGGTTAATTAAATGTTGAGTTAATTATTTATTTGTCTTTCTAAGAATAATTAATTGTTAATTAATAATTTACTATTGAGATGTTGAGTGGATAATTAATTGTTGACTTATTTGATGGGTGATTTATGTCCCCAATTATTTGTTGAATTAATTAACAGGCTAATTTAATTAATTTATGAATTAATGAATGGATAGTATTGGGGTGTCAGATATGATGTCCTACACCAATGATAAGTATGTAAGTATGATTTATAAACAGGTTGTGATACAAGGAGTGAAACTCCAAATACTCTTGGGGTGATAGACATGATGTTCTACTCCAATGATAAATATATACGTATGATTGATTAATGGGTTTTGAAATAAGGACTGAAGCTCCAAATACTCATGGGGTGGTAGACATTTCATTCTACTCATAGATTGCAAGAAAATATTCTTTTGTGGGTTAGGGACTGATTCTCTAAATACCCATGGGTTGTGAGACAAGGACTGATGCTCCAAATACTCACGAGGGTTCTAGACATGATGTTTTACACCAATGATAAATATATGTATGATTGATAAATGGGTTGTGAGACAAGGACTGACGCTCCAAATACTCACAAGGGTTCTAGACATGATGTTTTACACCAATGGTAAATATATGTATGATTGATGAACGGGTTGTGAGATAAGGATGGATGATCCAAATACTCATGAGGGTGCTATACATGACGTTCTACACCCATTAGTTGACATTGGACTACGAGTCAGTTTGGTCTTACATAAAATGAATTAATGGTTAATGAAAGCTGTTGTGACATAATGATTTGTGAATTGATAATGAGAAAGGGTTCAGAATTATTAAGGAATTGGGTGAATCACTATTAGTGAACGGACATAGGAGAGAATCACTATTTTAGTGGATGGGATCTGACATAGTATATTAATGATTAAATTGAATATCTAGTGATGCATTTTCCATGCCAAAGCACGTGCTTGGATTTGGTATTTACTTTGATGACTTAGATGGTCTTTAGAGACATCTGTTATTAGTGTTTTATATGGGGGATTTCGAGCGTAGGCCGAATCTGAAGACTTTATTAATTTAATATGATTTGAATAATTGATTAATGAAAAATGATTATGTAATGATTGTTGAGAATGCCTGAAAAAGGAATAATGTAGGTTCAAACACCAACCGAGGGCTGAAGAAGGTACTTAGGTATATAGTTACATTGTAATGCTCACATTATTTATGAATGAATTCTTATGTTTTAAATTATTTATTAAATGTCTGGATTTGGGGTAGACATAGTTGGTACTGACCTATTGAGATTTTTTTCTCACACCCTACTCAGGCCGCCATTGCACTGGGGTACCCGAGTAGATTCTATTTGGTTGCATGATTCTGATATTGCATTTACATCGGAGATAGGAGCAGAGGACCGAGCGGAATATCGGGATGCTCGAGGAGACCACCTTCAGGGCTTTGAGTCATTATTTATTTATTTATATATTGGAATGTAATGTATGTAGTTTTGGTCACTATATTATATTTTTGTATCATTCTCATGTCAATCATGCATCTTCTGTATACCGGGAGTTGGCCACTTTTATAAAATGAGTATTATTTTTCTTCTGTTGTTTTTAATTTATGACTTACTACTTCTACTATTTTTTGTTATTTACACTGATATAACAATGTTCAACTCTGATAATAGGGTATAGTCGCCCCAATGACTATCCTTAGACCCTCACTACTAGTCAGCAGCCTCTAGAGTATGGGGAGATTGGCTTGAGGTCATGTGGCGACTGGTTTGGCCACCAGTTTAATGGTGATCCGGGTCGGGGAATTACAAGAAATCTTTGTGTTTTATATGGTAGGTACATGTTTTGTCATCTCTTAAAATATCTATTAAAATTATGGTTATTTTATTATCTATATCAAACATCAATGAGGAATTATATGTATCTGATTAATTTGGGAATCGAAATTCTATTCATTCAAGGTGCATAGTTTAAGGTCAAGCGATAGGACCATTTTATGAAATATGTGGTAAGGACACTTGTATCCTGAAAGGGATGAAATCAAGTGGTTGAGTGGGTATTATGAATTGGTGATACCGAGCATGTTCCCTAGAGTAATAGGAACAGAATCTTCCAATCCCGTGTATAGAGTAAATGGATTATTAATGAAATCCCACATTATAAATTGTGATAAATAAAATTTCCATGAATAACACATGAATCAAAAAGATGTAGATCCCTTATTCCCAAAATATTCACAGAATATTCTTTGTAAATGGATGGAATTAAATGGTTTCTATAGTCTGGGTTAAATGTAATATTGGATTTTCATAATATAGTGACTTGTGTGAGATTTTCCCTTTTGTTTCAAGCTTTCCCTTCACTAAAGGGAGTTTATTGAGAACATATAAAGAAAAATACAATACATTAACCGATTTGTGTAAGGTATTTTGCGTAACATTCCCTCATGAAAGTATTCATATAGGGTATTATTTGTTTTACAAAGTGAATAAGTTGTTTTATATAAGAAAATAGATTCAATACCTCAAAAATCCCATGATCCACAGTTCAAACTATGAACAGGTTATTGGAAGGGTATTAACAGGACAATAAATCATGGAAATCTTGGCCATGTGATATTCATGTTCCTGGACACAACTTTTTACTTGTATGTTGCATTCAGTTGCAGACTGAAAAACTAGAGTTTCACAAATATATATCCATTGATACAAGAATTATTCTCTCTTACATCATTATTATCAGGTCATTTATGGAATTTTTTTTTCAATTCAATATAATACCACAAGGAATAGTGATTAGTGGGGAATATAATAATATAATTATCAGAGAAACTCTAAATTTCAAAAAAATTATCTTTCTGGTCCATGCAATTCAAGTCACCCCTCTGCTGATAAATATTGGAGGGGACCATGAGAGTTCATGGAAATCAAATAGTACTCTATCTTTATAAAACTCAAGACATTCATGAAATACCTTAGATAGAAGTCCTAGGTTCTCATACAACTCAAGATTTATGAAACGGTTTTTTAAGTAAACAAATGCATAATGAAGACATAAAAAATCATTATATTATGGCCATGTGAAGAAATTTTGGAGGATGGATGGTGTCAAAACTAGACATATTACATTATTCAACACCAAAAAATATTGTTTTCCATGATGTTAAAGCTATTACAACATGGAGGTGAGAGATTGAAAATAACCTTATGATTGGGGAAAGGAATCAGATTGAACCTCGGTTCATGGTGCTAATAGACACACTGATCCATGTGTAAAGGGATTTCCCACTATGTAGCTATCTATCATTCCTCTGATAAAACTTTAGTAGCCAAAGAAACAAGATTTTTATGCCACATAGATAGTTTTTTAGTTCAATGTAAATGGTTTGGTGGAACATAGATCATGTTTGCCACCTGGTGAGTGATTCAAATAAAATTATGACCTTCACACTCTAGAATCCATAATGTATAATCTTTAGGTAGATTAGAACTACGAAATTGTATTTTATAAAATAAAAAAATATCATCTTGGATAATATTATGAATATCCACCAAGGACAGATGAATGAGTAGTACATATACATGAGAGAAAACTTCACTAATGAGTGGTAATTGGTATACTAGGTCTCTCATACATGGAATGTGTTTGGCGATATCTTTTGTATAATTTTTTTATATGTTTCATTGTAGACCTTAATGTCCCATGTCTACCAGCACCCATATTTGATACCTGATCTACTAATCTAATGGTCTCTAGATAAAAACACATTTAACCTCTACCAATACAATGTTAGAATTAGTTTCTATGATCTCCACATGATCAGGTCATTTTCCATCTATGGGGGGATGTGTGATGTATTATTTACATCCAATAATGGCTAGGAAAACTACAAAAAAAATTGAATACTCAGGAAAAAACTGATTGGGGTATTGTGGGATGTATAGTTTAAATATTTGTATATTCATCAAAATATCCCCTTAATGATGTGTTTCATGAACTACCTCGATATGGATTGAGGTCAAATGTGTAGTAGTCCAAAACAACACCTTCAATAAAAACATATGAAAACATGGATCATATTGGGTACATATGTAATAGTAAATGGATGTAGAATGGAGCATCAACATAAAGAACTGAGCTGTAGAGTTGAGGTTTGTATCATTTCTATAAGCCTTCATTAGAATATGAATTCTTGAAATTAATGATTCTCTAATGGGGGTCCTTTCAGAATCATTCATTATAGTGACACTATTAGTAAGTATACATGTAGGAAATATTGATGCACATATGTTGGTGAGGCTATATGACATGTTGAGTCACGACATCTAGAGGGATGTTCCCATGTACCATTGTGGTGATTTCTAGTTCCTATATGGGTGGGTCACTATGAACTTCATGGGCATGATTCAATCCCCTAGATTCCATATTTTTTCTTTCAACACTCATTATTGTCAAGAAATGGCCCGTACAAATTCAGAGCACCAAACTGATCACCATGATTGGATCTCAGTATGAGTTAATATTAAAAAGCTCCCCACTCCCATTGAGAAAATCAAGGAAAATAGAAAATCTATCATCATCTATATTTCATAAATCATGGCCTCAATATGTGGGGTGTTGGTTAGATTCATCAATGGATATATCATTTTTGAACCACACACCCTATATCTATTTTCATTTAAATTTTACTACCCCAAGAAGCACACACTATAGGTTTATACCAAACTCTATTTGTAGAGACCCCATGATTCTTTATATACTCTAGTGTATTCTCCCTATGGATGGTACTGGTGATATAATCACCATACATGTAGTCTTTGTTCTAATTATGTTAGTCTAAGAATGTTCTAGAAGTTGGGAAGCATCATTTTTCTGTGAGAGAGAATGAAAATCAGGGTTCTAGCAATATAAACTCAATATATCCTTGTGGATATAAATATAAAGAATCACTAATGAGTTTCAAACACACCAACCAAGGATAAAAAGAAAGAAAATGGACAAGAATAGCTTAGACACTATAGGGATTATTCTATCATACATTGTTCATATCAATGGTTCATACAAATATTAGATGACGTCAATGTTGGATAGTTTTTTTAGATTTATTTTAATCCAAAAACCATGAATGAGGTATATGTGTGGCATATTATTACTCATTGAGGACACATTATGATCCATGAATCAACATATTTTATGAACATATAGCTCAAACTATATGTTTTTACTTTGTTTAAGGTCATGTAATTCAGACCATGGGTGGTACTAGAGTTTATGGTCATATAAATTTGACAAAATATTACAATTGTCTGTGGTTGGGTAGATTTTACCAAAGGTAGAGATAGTTTATCTAGATGATTCGAAGAAAACCCAACATGAATTGAAACCCAAATTCTAGTGTAGAGTATATCACGGAGAGGTGCAACTTATTTTAGGTCCTGATTCATACACTAAATTTATGTCCTGAGGAAGTACATATATATAAATGGAGTGAAAATATAAATCCAATATTAATTGGTTATCCAATTCCAATAGATTATGTCTCAAAACAAAATTTAAAAGTTCATCTTGCTCGGACCAGATGAGTTTCTATCTATGTAAGGCATTAGGGACCAATAAACTTAAATTTTAAATTAGGTAGAAATGTTAAAGTGATAATAGTTTTAAGTCATGAAGATATGAATTAATGGGGGCATGTGGAAATATATATTGTGAAAAGGGGAAAATGGAAACATGATGTTGATTGGGATACCACATGCCAATATATAAATAGTCAATCATTATTTTACACTGTATATGGTAATGATTCATGGACCATGGTTCCTAGTTTAAGATTCTGGAACTCAAACCATCCCCTTGGAGAGAAGGGAAATCACAGTGTCTAGTAGGAAAACATAACCTAGTGGGGAACCGAATTCCATGATGAGATGGGTCTTTGGGGGATTTACAGTTGGGACTATGATATATTATATAGACATCAATACATATTCCAAGAATCAAAAATAATTCAAGTTCTAATTCTCATGTTGGTATGCTCTCTGTATAGATATAAATCATGTACAAGAGTGCAATATAGAAATGTACGAATTCTCTGGAGATAGGAGAGAATAAAATCATAATTTGAATTGGGACATTCCTTATCAATGGAAAAGAAAAAATAAAAATATTTATTTATATCTAGATAATATGTTATAGATTTCTAGATCAGGGAATCATCAATGAATTGGATGAAACAAGGGGTTTAGACATGTAAAAAAGGGCATCTCACATTCTAGGAAGTACCACGATTGATGTTTGTGTTTAAGTGGATATAAGAAACCAATACATCACTATGTATCTCATTTAATGGGAATCAATAAACATCTATTTATTGAGAGGTGATGTGGTATTTTACCAACACCATAGGGGGTTTCCTATCAGGTGAGGAATAAAACGTCATGTAGTTTTTGGTCGTGTGATAGAGATAGTACAATTCAATTTAACACCATGGGAAAAGGATAATGATCATGTAGTTTAAAGTCACACGGTAATGATGACATGACATGCAGTTTAATATCATGATTCTATGGTTGAGGGGGAATCCAGACCTTTGGTATTAATGTGTTTTAATCATAGTTGTGAAATGATCAACCAAAACCACTAATCTCATGTGAGTCAATCACAATGTGAGAGAAAAAGTCAAATAGAAGATTACTCACTTCACATGAGAGAATTTAACAAGTATCACTGGTTCAAGGTGAAAATGCTATTTCGACTGATGATAGAACCCATAAAAATGGGGGAAAATTTTTTGTGATTTCATTGAACATATTCATCCCCGCATCATGTAAAAAATTACGAGAGGGTAAATGCATGGGTGTTAATACTCAACTTTGAAAAGGGTATTGAGGGAAGGGTAAATTAATAATTTTAGGATATAAATCAGAAAGGTGTCGAAATATGGTCTAATAATGTCCATCAATAAAATATGATGTGAGGATATATCTACCATATCATCAAGAGTTTGGGTGATTATTTCTAATTGAGCATAGTTAATATTTTTAGATAGGTACTCATGGTATTAATACAAATAATTTTTCCTCTGAGACACTTACACTTGATGGGTGGTGGGCTGATATTGGAAATTATGGAATCATTACAAGGTAATTTTTTTAAATAAATGGTTGATCGGGTGATCCAAACTCTAGAGACACAAATTATAGAGCTTATGGAAAAGTAAAGTACTCAATGGGAGCTATTAACACATTTGGGATACATTGTATTTCATTTGGAATATCAATGGGGTACTCCAGACCTAGTGGACGGTCAAACCCATGAGAGACACCAGAAGGGATCCATAATTCCTTGGGGGGAACCGAGTTGTTCCCCAATGATATAAAATTTATAAGCATATGGATTTAAAAAGGATATTAGACACTCTACATAGATAATGTTTGGGAAAAACCTGGTGTGGATTTAGTTCCTAATTATAATATTTACTACCTATGATGAGAAAATACTAGTTTATATTTATAGAATATAAACAATATAGGTTACATAAGGTATTATACATATAAATATTAAGGTTAAACTTGATATAAATTTGGGAGAATGATGTTAATATAGACGACCCCCAATATAAGTTCACATAGATTATGATCATGATTCTTAGACCATGCTAGAGCTACAATTTTAATTTACTAAAACATTAAAAATATCCATTTTAGTCTGGAACCGTCATGATTCCAGAGGGAAAGGAAACATGAATGAGTGAGACAAAGAACCATTACTGTATAGAGTAATGACTTCTGATTGGGATCACGATAAGATATTTGATATCATTATTTATCTCTTGGAACAACAATTACCAAAAAAATAATTTTTTGGAGAAACAGTCTTTTCCACATATTTTTATCATGTAGTGAAGATGTAAAATAATGGTGTGGGTGATCTAGTGAGAACATAAAAACCAAAAAATAATTGGGATTTATAAAATTCTCATAATTGGGAGAAAAATTTGAATGATCATAGATTCTTTGGATGGTTCTATATTAGTGGTCCAGAAATCACATTGTATCTCGTGCTGTTGGAATCATGTTATACATTGTTCTGAGAATGTAGTGTCGTGGTTAAACAACACCAGAGTAAAAGGTGGGAATTATCTTAGGTGAGGATTATAGAACAAATATATATTTTATGATTCATATAGAAATATATAAGTTACATATTGTGTGTTCATACATATGGGATATAATACATGATATTTAAATTCACGTGGAGTAGACTATATTCTACACAGTTAAATCTATATATCTGGGACTTATGTTTATATAGTTTAGAGACTTATGTCAAGAACACATTCAATACAGTATAGAGTCACATAGAATATATGTGGGGTTTAATGTAGATTAAATTCATGTAGTGAGGATGAGATTCATCATGGTTTAAATTCAACCTAAAAGTACATATTTTAAATCATTTATGTTTAAATAGGGTACTTTTGGAGGAAACTATCATTGGTGGTAGGCATGATGTGTTCCTCATCCCTAATGATTAGAACATACATGTATTTTGAGTAAAACATACTAACAGTGAATGATCCTTCCCATTTTGAAATAAAATTTAGTGCTTTTTCATCTCAGTGTGATTGGAATTAATAATCACAACACTAAATCACCTTGGAACAATGAGAAAAATAGATCCTTTTTTGTTTAATACTCTTTCCACTTGATTCTAATGGACCTTGGTGTTTATTAGATCATATATAATGTTTTAATTAAAGTTTTATTTCTAAGACAGATAGACTTGAAACATTTTATCAAGTGTCAAATTGTCATAGATGAATGATTGGATTGATGGTATTTAGGAAGTAATGGGCATCCAAACTTTTATGCCATATAACAGTAAATAGGGAGTCTCGTGGGTGGAGGATCGAGTCATCTTTCGATATTCCCACTGGGAATTAGAGATATATTTGATATATTTATTCTTTTTAAAATCCAAAATCTTATTGATAAATTTATAGATAACCTTCACTAATGAATCGATGTTTATATTTAGTGATTCAAAATAGTGGTATGTATGGTAGGAAAATATTTTATACATGTATTACATGTTCTTCAATAGAAATCTTAGAATTTGGTACCATTATTTTTTAGAGTGGTGTGATAGATACCGAACCAATTAATGATGTTGTATTACAAAAACACAATCACTGACTTGGTTTTGACCTCCATAAGTGGAATGGATTCATCCCACTTCAATAAGAAATTAATGGACATAAATGTGAACTTGAACTATCATGTTGTCTCTAGTAGGAAGAAACCCATGTTTTTTATTCCCCATACAATAAAGGACGTTGATTTCTTGGTGGTATAGCTTGGGAATGGAGGTTGATGTTTTTGGTTGGAATGAACCAAGAATACATGACACTTTTTAGTGAATTCCATGTTTATCTGAACCATGGTGGGTTATATATTGTTGAATCATTGAATATAGTTTGACAACATTAATCTTGTATTCATATTTCAATGCGTCCTAGTTTGAATTTTGTTTAATGAATTTAGGAACTTCATTTTATGGATAAATTAGAGATGGATTCCATCAATGTTTAAATTTTATGGTACTCTCTATGAGATGGAATTGTAATAATGGATGCATTTTGTTTCATACTAGTGAATTTTTTCCCACTTATATCAACATGTGGGTGTGTCCCATATTAAAGGATGTATATTGAGGAATTTATATGATCACTTTTTTTACCATGGGATATTTTTTGGCCTCTTCTATGAAGTAATAAATATGAGTTAATTCACCTCTTGGCCCCCTTCCTCAAGAGTTGTTTGGGAGATCACTTTCTAATGTCCCATTTAGATTCCCATGTCATCAAAGTCCTAATCAATAAGTGATGTGGAATAATGTACCACATCATATTCTGATTTTTTTCATAATGTTGGTTATAAGGATATTTTGGCTCAGAGGGAAATTTTTTCATAAACTCCTATGTGTTCTAGAGTAAGTGGACAAGCTCCTATTTCCTAATTGTTTTGACACCAATGGATTTCAAAATGAATATATCAGAATCTCCCTTCTTGTGCAACTGAGGAACCTGGATCATGAGGGACAATTCAAGGTTGATGATGAGATCATGGTATTTATCATCATTGTTGGTTCACCCTTTACAAAGGAGGAATAACTATAGAATAATGGTAATTAAAGGTGTGAAAAGAAATTTTATATATCTTTACCAATTGATATTTGGGTCATTCATCCTTCTCCAATTTAGTATTTAGTAGCCACGGTCAATGTGAATCATTAAATGTAGAATTTATACTCTGATAGAGTAAATATAATCTTATGAGACTTCTTTATCTGGGGAAAACTCTTCATTGGTTAGGATCATGAAAAGAAAATCATTCAAAACTTATCCCTTGAAAACCATCTAGGGGATAAACCTGATGTTGAATTACTGAAGTATTACTACCCATCATGCCAATTGTTCAGTAAGCCTAGGATGGTTGATGACATAATTCAGTGAGTTAAAATAAGGTATTAGTTGGAACTCATCACACTATATATAATGATGTATAGTTTTTACTTCAAGGATGAGAGTAAGGCAGTTCCTATCAATGGTAGAATTTCTTGCCTCAATATCTAGAATAATACAAATGAATTTATACGAAACATTATTTTTACCATTTTTATTCGACTACAATATGAGGTCATTGAGGGTCCACTATAGTGTTGTCATATAATGGACCAAAATTTTCCCCTCGATAAACTCTATTACATCATGGGATGTAGTAAAGACTCCATCAAATGAAATATTGAAAAATTTAAAAGACTCAAAACCCTCAAGAATTAATTGAAGTGGAATTTCAAAGATAGTTTTGGTTGTCTTAAAGTAGATATCGAGGCAGTTATATCAGACAATGAAGATGAGGAATTGCTCATAGGTGACTCTGAATTAACACTTTATGGTGTTCATATTTATATTATGGGCATGGATCATGTTGAACACCTTCTGATGATTATAAATATATTCACAGAATTGGTAGTATTTTACCATCAAGTCATCCACATTACACTCCAATATGGATTTTATGAGGTGATTGAAGATATTATCCACAAACTATTAGTATTTTTCTCCAATGTTCTTCATGATTAATATAATTCTAGGTATAATTATGTTCCCTGTGAAAGCATGTATAGTGACCACTTTAACCTCGGTGGAAATGGAAACTTTATTGTATCTAGAGTATAAATACATGAATTAAAAGGATTTATTATTTGTGTTTTCATCAACCAGATACTCTATAGTCTACATGGAGAATTAATTCTTCAATCAGTCACTATTAATAACCCCAAATTAAGTACAATCTTTGATATGTATGTTCTTCTTCCTAGATGGTATGATATTAGTCAGCTATTTGGGGATCTAAACCTCCCTGAATAATTTTTCAATGGTCAAATTATCAAATTTATCTTCAAAATGGAACCATGGGAGGGATTCATTCATATAGGATACTAAAAATATCCATATTGGCCAAGAGTAAGGAAGGGAATGTGGATAGTGACCAAGGAATCAAACCATATAATCTTCTTACAGTTTCAAAAAAACATTCCATGTTCTCAATTTAGGAATGTAATGAATTGTTCTTAATCATTGACATCCATGATAATACATATCATTATTAGCCTTTGATATTCCTGAATTTCTAGATTCACCTATATCGGATCATCAATAGTAGTGGAAACTTCTTCGTCAAAGGAAAGAGGGGATTCCCCAAAGTCATTTTCATCGAATGTGTGAGGACTATAGGGAGTAGAAAGCTCCCCTATTATTGGTGGATATGATGAAGCCTATCTTCTTATATGGGGGGAAGATTATTTAGAATCAGATCTGAGATATTTGGATTCCACATATACAATAATGATTGAGAGAATATATCCCATCCTATGTTGTCATAAATCATTCAATGTATCCACTATGTAGAAACCCTATGTTTTGATAAATCACCAACTGGTCATCCCTATTATCTGGTAAATGAAAATCATCTATGGATTGATAGGTATACGGTGAAATGATTAACATGAATCCAGATACTACTTCCCTAACATCATATGAACATGTACATAATATAATTAGTATTCTTTCTAAGATTAATATTTTATATTAATCATGGTGAAGTAGTTCCTATGGTTCTAGGTTTTTTATTCTGAATAATGGATAATCATTTAACAATTTCTCATTTTGTAATCCAATATATATACTGACTTGGGTGTCATGTCATTGAGACTCTTGACATGTTCATCACTATCAACTAGATGTTACTTCTCATCCCCTGTATAATACATGTTATCAAGGTATAGACTTTCAAATGATTTTAAGGTTGTGGTCTTATTATAGATCACCCCCACACGACTATATTGAGAGAGCAATTAAGGCATCGTTCATACAAAAAAAGGGTGTCCATTAATAGTTGGATCCAAGGAACCCACATTAGGATAAGAATGTACTCTCCTAAGATACAACCATGAATTTAGTTTTTGAATTAAAATAAATGAATTGGGAATTTAATTTTCCATTGTTGAGTGTAAATTATTCACTCTTGTTGTATCCCATAATCATCATGTCAGATGGTGATAAATTGGTCTCTTTGTATCCCATCATATAGAGTCTCTGGGTTGGGATGAGATTGATTCCATGGTATATTTATTCTATGAAATTATTGGTGTTGATACGATTTTATTTCCTAATATATATATATGTGGAATATTTAACCATTTCATATTGTTCCCTCATCTTCACCAGAAAAGGAAAAGAAACTGGATAAGTCCTCATGGTTTCCTTAATTTTCATGGTAGAATTCAGTGGAAACCACTTAAATTAAAAACGCTAGTGGACACCTCAAGTATTCAATGAGGGCCTCAAAAAGAGTCACTTATAAATAGTTAAATTTATCGATTGATATCTAGCTTTCGATTTCAGATAGGTTCTTGAGATCCATATATTTTAATGCTAGGAAAATTCTTTTCACTCTATAGATCGTTCACTTAGTAGAATTATGGAGGTATTATTTGGATGAGGTGGTGGTGCCTACTTAGAACACAGCTAATTAAATTGATGAATGGAAGGTTATGGTTCAGAATTTGATGGTTTTTTAAGCCTAATAGTCCACCAATCAAATGATCTATAGGGATAAACTATAAAATGTTTTTGTGGAAAAATTTTCCATCCAATCTATATGTGATTCTTATCTTATTTACTTCTTTTCAGAAAAACATTTTTGGTGATATTACCCATAGTATATATAAGGGGATTTTTATCTTTATCTTGCGATCATTAATGATTGTTTGTTAAAGTGGAGAGGTTTTCTTCACAGATGGGATGAATACAACTGTACACCAACTTAATGACATTGAAGGAGGAATAATAATTTTCTTTATAGTGTAGTCCTATAGTGTCATATGATACATTATAATCCTCCCATCATTTGAGGGATTATGAGAGTAAAGGCTATTTTTGGAATTGGAAGGGACAAAGTTTCGTACATTTAGCACCCCCAATAATTTAATATGTATTCTCCATTAAATAAATCTAATATGTAAAATAACTTGTGATACAATCAAAACTAAACTAAATTGAATAGTAATTTATAAATATGAAAGGTAAACATTATCACATTCTTAATATAAAATTAAAAAAATAAATAAATTACCAATCATTGGTTATTAAAATTAAATAATGTTGACAACACATAAATTTTAAAATGGTCAATTTATATAAAATCATTTTTTCTTTATATTTTGAATTATCTTTTTAAACATAATTTTATGAATTTTATTATTAATTTTTTTAAATTAACTTTTTTTTTGAAATCAAAATATCATAAATAAATTAGGGTGATTTTTTGGGATTTTTTTGAAATTCTTTATTTAGGGGTGATCTTTAAAAAATAATGTATTTACAAATACTATCATTTTTATGAAATCATAAGGATATTTGAATGAATTAAATGATTATGAAACCTTTTTAATAGACCAAATCTGTTTTAAGTGTTAAAATTAAACATTTATAAATTTTATTTTTAATTTAGAATCCTATTTTTGAAATTTTAAATGCTTGGTGGGGAGTTATTCTAATTAAAGAACTATTTTTTATCATATATTTCAATTATGTAGTTACAGGGATACATTCCATTTTGGATGGGTGTTATAGTCATATAGAATTAATTTTTTATTAATAAAAGAATTAATTTATGGAGGATCAATTCTATATGTTATTTTATTGAAAAAACAATTTTATTTTTAAAAGGAATTTTTTCAAAAAACAAATTTATATTGCCTTTGTAAAACATATATTAAAATTCATTTTAAAAAAACTACTGAAATTGAAACTTTTAAAATATATTTCTTTTATATAATAATTATATTAGTTTTATTTAATACGTTTCATTTATTTTATATTTATAAACTTTCGTTACCATAGTAAAATTTAGTCACCACATTAAAGGTTGAAAGGGTTAAAGAAGAGGTTAAATTAAGGGATGGGGATTCAAAATATAAATAAGATATATCTAAGTGTGATACTATGAGTATATTCAAACCATAATTTTCCATTACTAAAAAAAATAAATTGGTACCACTTTCCATTGAAAATTACATTATATTATTTTATGGTTAACAATATATTAAAATTTGAATCTCCAATCAATTATAAAATGACCTCTCCTCTTTTCACTTATCCACACAATTTTAGCACTTTATCTCAAATTATATATACCCAAATCACATCCCAACATCCTTATCCATGGTGTAGAAATTATTTTCTCCCCAAAAGTCAGACATAAGTGGGATTAATGAGAAATCCAATGGTGGATATCCAAGGAAGTGGTAATCCAGTTAACTAAGTTCTATTATGTTTTATTCATGTTAGACCTCGTATAAATATTCTATAACATTATTAACAAAATAGAATCATATTAATTAGTTTAATTAAATTGTTATATGTTTAGTTAACATCGATAATCTCTCTCCATTCCTTCTATTAGAAAATTAAAATGTCAATCGAGCATAGATGTGGGCTATCACCTCCACGAACAATGTATTTTGTTTTTCATCAACAACTCATACAGATGGGGATAAAATATTATTTAATGAATAACTTAAATAATTATGGTTCAAAAAAAATATATCATGAATTTTAATTTCATTCCCTCTTTGGGAAAAATGATAACTTAGGTTGTATGTATGTGGAGACAAGCACCTACACAAACAACATATTTCATTTTTCAATAACCTCATAACATGAATGGTTATAAAAAGTATTTAATGGAATAATAATATATTTATAACATTATTTTTGTTATTTAATTTTGATAGGCATATTTTTATTCAGTAATATAATCACTTCTTTTTATGTAATTTAAATTTATAAAAATTATCTCTGTATGCATTCCGTAAGAATCATCCTCATAAGTTCTGTGAAGTTACTATGAAATAAGAATATTTCAAAATTATATTATAAAATGTCGTAAAAATTTTTTAGATGAGGAAAAAACGAATATAAATGGAGAAAACCCGCACTCTAGGATTTGGTTCAAAATTAATTAACTTTACATATTCATGTATGATACCATATATGATGACCCAATTTTTTCTAATCAAAACATAAAATATCAAAAACATATTTTTCATTGCATAAATACACATAAAACATTTTCTTTTGAGTTTTATATAATTAGTAAAAATTCAAACATAAACAACACCCTTTACATTAAATGTGAATTTATCCCATTTAACCATCCTATAATCACAATATTTCATTAACAACGACCTTCTCAAATACCATACAGATTCAATTTTTTCAACCTCATCCTTTATAACCTAGTGAAGAGAAAGCATTTTAAGGGTGAGATGAAATTATAGTATGGGTAAAATAAGCTTTTTACAATTTATTAACATGATTTAGAATAATATGAGTACAAGTGTAAGATGAAATAATTAATGTGAATGAGTATAAAAAAATAACATTCCATACCTATCAATACCAAGATCATAAAATTTGAAAACATAGAATTGGGAAGAGTCATACGAATAAATAATATGGATCCATGTGATATCAATCTTGACCATGATAAACACTATATCCCATAAAAATAAATTAATACTCTTTTGGTAACATGGAGCATCATATTCATAAATCCTTTTAAAAACTATTTTAATTGGAATGACAATATCTATGAATTACAATATAACAATTACCTAATTATTTGGAGTGTTATCTATTCACACACAATAATTATGATAGTAAGTGAATACTCCTCGCTATCTATTCCACCCCTTGTTAAGATGTTATGGGCATACCCAAGCAATATAGTCCACCCCATGTTATGATATAATGGGCTTATCTAGTTTAATCTCACCCACCCCATGTTAAGCTGTGATAGACATACCTGAAATAATCTAGTCCACCCCATTTTAAATATGTAATGTCAATGAAATATGACATGAAAAAAATACATAAAATTTTCATTGTAAAACTCATAGAAAAAACATTACTCTTTTATAACCAGATCTACCCATTGAAAATAAATTTGATTCATTTCAATCTCATTAAAACATCATTAACCCCTGAAAAAGATATGGGTTCCATAGAATTTACATAGAAACATGGTTAACCCATGGGAAACAAATGGGTTCCATTGTAATCTCTTCGAAACATGGTTTGGACGATCTCAATAACAATATCTTTAAAAATGGACCAATCATGGGAAATAAAAGGTTTCCCAAATAGTCTCTTTGTATCATGGTTAACTATGGGAAAATAAATGGGTTTTATAACGGTCTCATCGAAATATGGATAACCTCTGGAAATGAAATTAGATCTATAAAAATCTCTTTAAAAAATTATTAATTAATCGATTGGAAGAATGTTGATTTTATCATTTAAAAATATACCCATTATAACATAAGTAAGAATAATGTTTTTGACATTTATTAATTTAAATAACATTAAAATAACATTAAAAACACTTTTTAGTAAAATACCCTCTTCACTTTTAAAATCCATATTTAAAATATAAAACATAATGGAAATAATTTTATATGAAAATTAAAATCAATGATTATAAAGGATGATTTTAAAAATATTGTACAATATTTATTGAGGATATTATCCTTTCATATTTGAAAAATAGATTCTATTTAATTTTTTAATTATTTTTTAGAAAATGTAGTTTTAAATGAAAAATATTTTCTGACCAAATGTTTATTTTAAATAAAAATGTTTTTTTTGAAATGTTGTGTACATAAAGAGAGAAAAATTAATAGAATACATGTATTTTCATGACATAAATATATGTGAATAAAATTATTTATAATTATTCATATGTAGATTAAAATATTTCAACATTGGATATTTAATCATAAGAAATCCCAATAATCGATGAGATTTTAATATCGAACTCTTGATGCTTTGGTGATATTGAATTATAATCCCAGTGAAGGGATTACATTAAATAAAACAAAAAATAACATGAGAATAAATAAATTTACAATATCATATGTCAAATAGGATGTATATATACCTCATAAAATAATATGGTTGAATAACACGACATAAGTCTCAAAGAAGCCAAATTGTGATAAAAACATTTCTGCTTTGGTAGTTTTGAAACCACACACCACATGAAAGAGAGATACTAAAATAGAAATATAAATCCACATATATATATATATATATAATAGAATCATATAACACATTCACAGAAATTATATATACCAAAAACCAAAAAATATGTTGTGAATATAGAATATATATTGAATAAATAAATGTGGGATGGAAAAATCCCATTCCTCGAGTCTGACTTGTCACATGTATCATTATCTTCTGGAATAATAATATTATGTTCATTTTTAAAATTATTCAACCAATTTTTTGATTTTATTATTAATAATATTTCACATATTAAAATATTATATTATATTACATAATCAATTATTTTAACATAGAATGTTTTGACCATATTCACCTTTTGTGTCGAAAACGACTTTGGTATGTCTTCTATGATCTATGGGATTATAATTTAAAAATATCCATAATAATAATCCCTAAATAATTATCATATTAATACATAAATTATTATTTTAATATCAATAATTAAATATGGTTATTAAAAATGAACTATCTTTGTGATCATTGAGATTATAGGTCGTAAATTCAAATGAGTAACATTTCCATTTTTATAATGATCATTATGAGAATAAGGTAAGTAAAATTTATCTATATAAAATTATAATTATATAATAAATACAAAAATATTTAACTACATATATTTATAAGTATCATTCATATGATATGGTGATGAAAAAATAATAATCACATATCTTCGACGAGGTGATAATCAAAATGTCCACAAATGAAGTCGTCACATTATCAGTTTCTGAAATGGTAATAAATAACACGGTATATTATATTTTAAGAATTATAATTATGTAACTAATATAATAATTATTTCTTTTATATCATATAAAATAATTATTTTTACCCTTATTACATTTCATGTAACATGTTATTGAAAAACGTTTCATATTGTTTCGTGACCCTGTAGTCTTCCGTACACACGAGTGATGTTATCGTATCTCATACAATATAACTATAAAAAGGGTGTATATGATATAATGAATAAATTAGTATAATTATTTTATAATAATAAATAATAACATATATAAACATTATTTCCATCATTATTCACAACTGTGAGAGGTGGTATGGAAAATGAACGACAACATTTCGCGAGGTGGTTGTCTGCCGTACACACGAATGATGATTTCATGACCCATTTGATGGAATTGTATGTAGTAGGTCATAAAATTAAGACAAAAACATCTTAGTATATATATGATATAAATGTTATTAAATATTAATTTTATAAGAATAATTTAATTGGTTTTGAAAATAAATAAATCAAAAATGTATGTTAATGAATGTTACCCCTTCTTCAAGTAACCCCTTTAGGTTTTCACCAAAAGACTTTTTTGATTGGATATATTATAAAATTAATGGTTATAGAATGTGGTTATGGGATTGTTAAGTGTTTTGTGAAGGTATTGTTTAATAAAGATGGATTTAGAGGTTTGAGGATATGATGGGAGTGGGAGGCCTTTTTAAGTGTGGTGAGTGGAAGACATATAAATTTTGAAAGAGGGAATTTCACCCACATTCATTATACAACATGTTGAACCAATAATGAAGAAAAACAATATTATAAAAGTTATAAGTTCTATATATTTTTGTAAAATGGGTTCTTTATTATTTTCTTGCTAATTTGTTTCCTTATGTTTAATGTTTAGACTCTCGGTATACTCATTTTTACATTAATCATTGTAATTAATTTTAATTCTTTTCAATAATAATATTTCTAAAACATTAATATGACCATATTAAAAAAAATATAGATTATTGTTTTTACTATTATGGATTCCATTTTAAAAATTCAATTTACCTAAGTGGATGACTTTAACATAATATTAATCTTGAAAACATGGTAATTCAGTGGGATTTTAGAAGAGTGTTGTTTTTGAAAAAAGATAATATATTAACTCTTTGAATAATAATAATAAATTTGTGAAAATAAATTAATTTTTAATGATATATAATCTATATATTCCATATACAACATTCCCTATTGGGGATTATTTTAATAAATTAAAATTATATACATTATGCATTTTAAAACATTTTTTACAAAACAATGTTTAAACACATACACAAAAACCCATACTAAAAGCCAATATAAATTTGATTCAATGTAATTAAAAAAATTAAATAAAAATTATTTTACATGAAAAATAAATTCAAATTCATTGGGACTTTAAATTAGTTAATTTGTTGAAATAAAAGTAATATTTAATTAAAATAGTTTTTTTCACTATTTAATGAAAATCAGTATTTTTTTTAAAATCCAATAATTTCATCCAATGTAAAAGTTGATATTCTTCCCCAAAAAATGAATTTAAATTTTTCAATTGAATATTATAAACTTTCAATAAAAATTGAAAATAATTTCACCATAAAAGGCCAACAAAAATATTTTTTAAATATAATTTCAATCTTAAAATTGGATTTATTTTTATATCATTTATAGATAACACATATGGTGAATGATAAAAATTAGATTTAATATATAATATATATTTCTTTAATATAATCCAACAAGTTTCATTAGTTTGAATTATTCTTATAAAATAAAATTGTGTGTATTAAATATATTTTCATAAATATATTTCCTTTTATTTTCAAGAGGGTTTTATTTTCATTTCTAATTAATTAGACCCCAAAAAAATAATTATATATATATATATTCATAAAAATACATTTATATTGAAGAAACTTAAAATTACTTCTATCATAATATAGACTCTATTTTGTGTCCATGTTACAATATAGAATTTAATTTTTTTCCTTTAAAAACTAGAGGTGTTACAATGACCACTGTTCAAGGTCCAAAACCACTTAATTGAAACATGTATAGAAACAAAATTGTTAGGAAAAAAATATTGATTTTAAAAATAATTGGTACTATTTGGGTAATAATAAATTATAAATGAACAGTATCTACTAATATAAATATAAATATGATTCTAATATATATTTATAATAAATATTTATTTATTATATATGGTTGTTAGATTATGTATGAATAAGAAGAAATTTAAGGTTACAGTTTCTCATTTCAAACATCCTTAAATAAGTCATATTTTGAATTGCACACATATGTACATTATATAGGGTATACTTTACCTATTTGAAATATTATATCATGATATTTTTTTATTCATCTGCATTAAAGTACCTTTTAAATATCCCTATATTAATACGTTTCTAATAAGGTGTTATAATATACAATAGGGGTCATGGTCCCAAGATAAATATCATGATACATGTTTCATATTTTACACCATGAATTATTTAATGTGGTGTAAATAATTCCACATTAATATATTTGGACATAATATTATACGTAACTAATTGGATTTATAAAAACATATCATGTTCTAACTTTTGTTGAATTTTGATTCAAAAGTGACTAATTTATAAGGTTTTATTTTATTTTCTTAATTTAATTTGGATTATTTATGTTAAAATTTTAATTTGGGTAAAGTTTCTATTTTCAATCTCATAAAACCCATCTATTTTATTCCAATATATTTATTTCTTTATTTTTTGGTTTTTTTGTTTTTCCTCTCTTTGGTACTCAAAACTACTTAGAAAATGTTTATAAGAGATCCTGGCCTTATTGAACATTTTTTTCAGAAACAATTAACATATTTTTATATATTAATTATTTTCATCAACATTTTTTTAAATACATCAACTTTTTCATAAGTAAATTTTAATTTATCTTTTAATTTCTATTGAAAATTTTAAAAGGATTATTTTAATATTTTTCAAGAAATTCAATTTTGAATTTCCATAAACAATTTTGATAGTAGACTCACTGTAAATTTTTTCATATAAATGGATTTTCTTTATATAATGGCCATTATTCATTACATATATTCCTTAAAATGTTTTTATTGTTTTTCAATGAATCTTTTTCCCATAGTTTTGTGATGTTATAAAAATAAAATGACATAATTTTTTAAAATCATTAAACAGGGATTTCATTCAAATTATGTATATTTTTACCTTTCAATCCATGGGTTTTTACAAAAATATAGATTATTTTAAATATTATATTATTTTAAATAATTTTACATAAAATATATTACATTTTTTCTTTATATCTCATGAAAAGATCACTGTGTGTGATTTATAAAATTATTTCTGAAATGATGTTTCAAAAGTTTGAAGAAAATTATTTTATATTTTCACTTACATTTTAATATTTACATCTAAAAGATCAACCTTTTATAAAGTAATTTTTGAAAAATAAAACTATAATTTTCTAATGAATTAAAAAATTGTATGATTGAATCTTTGTTATCAGCTGATAAAATTCTTGAATATTCCATCCGTGATAACATATTAAAATATCATAAAACCATTTTTCTTTTCATGGATTTATAATATATGTTAATATCCTTTAATTAAATTATTATTCAATGAGGATATCATCTAACTATTTTTTCCACCATATTTCTTGGGATGTATTATTGTTATGGTTTAAGGAAAATTTACTAAAACTCATTTATTTTCCATATGTTAATTAAGATATCAAGGAATGATAAATTTTATTATGTTATTGATGTATACATATGTATGTTTTATTATTATGTGTAAGGGAGGTCTATTATTTTCCTCAAGTGGATTTTTTAATTCATTATATCTCATGATATCAGGAGGTTACATAGGTGTTTATCTCAAGACCTTGGGTACACGAGAATTCTCCTAATCCAAAAAGGTACATATGTGGTTAACGAAAACCTAATATACTTTGGAAAGGTGGTTATTATGTCCCATTATAGGAGACATTTCCTGCTAATTAGCCTTGAAATGTTTTATTATTCATACTATTGTGCCTATGTCGCACTCTTATGCAATATTCTAATGCAATTTTTATGATCTTATGGATCATGGTTGATGAAATTATTATGACTCGTTTCTTTTTTTATGCCAAATAATTATTCCTTGACACAAGGTTTGTGATCCATTATTTTTTGGGTGTGAATATTGTATTTTATAACCCTAAACATTGATTGTGTTCTCATACCCATATTATTATATTATTCTCAATTATGATATTTGATTGAAAATGCCAATTTTAACCCTTACTAGGAGTTTGAGCTCACCATTATTATATTTATGTCTCCCTAGGTTATGAATAAAGTCATTTTGTACGATAAGTTTTGATTTATTAATTTTATGAAAAAATTTATGGGTGATGTTGCAGTATTTATGTGAAATAATAAATTCTGTGAATATTGGGAAAAATATAATTTGGATGATAATGATACGGGCTATTTTAGTCAAACTTTTATCCTAAATATCTCAAAATATATACCATAAAGTTCATAGGTATGTACGTTATTCAATTTTGGTTATTAGTATTGTAATTATGAATGTTTAAATTTGGGATACATAAGTTGGAATCAAAGCTAGTATGTAATGTGTGTGTTTTATCATTGGATCTAGGACTACAGTTATGGGGTGTATCAATCCATTCAATATCACTAGTAATTCCTTTAATATTTATAGTGTTATGAATATGATAGTTTAATTATAGTGTGAGATCTAGGCAAGGATGTTGATGGATAATTTAGTCATGCAGAGATGATCCCACGAACCTAAGAAATGGTTCTTTGATAAATACTATCGTTGAACTTATGTGCTCTATAGTACATGAATCACTTCTATTCTCTAAAATATTTATCATTTTCATAGGTGTTATAGATACATGTGACATGAATATAAGGATCAACTAACTCCACAATGTTGTGATCTGCCATGACATCGAGCCAGTCCTTAGTGAAAAAATCATCTTTGATGGTTTTTCTATTGAACATGTGGTTGGGGAAATAGTGGGTACAGTTCTTCAGCTCAACCACTTCTGAGGTCTTGATTTCCAGAAGATAGATAATGTTCTATTCTGTTGGAAATATGAAGATTGTATATAAATTATAATCCTGAAAATTTTATAAAATCATCTATTAGTCCAAAAAATCTTTTATATACCTATCCTAGTAAGGGGAACTAATTATGTATCTCAACATGAGTCTATGGATGATAAGGATGGATCTATGGGGTCTCCTGAATAAAATTTATATGGGGGAAATAATTTTCATAATATCATTTTTTTTCACTCCAAATATTTCATATGGGTGTGGGAGGTGATGGGAGAGATATCTTATTGGTCTATATCATGGACTCTACATGGTGATGGGATATCTTTTGAAAATCGTATAATATTCATGGGTACATCAAGAAGATAAGGGTAAGGACCCAATCTTCCCAAGCATTATCCACACATAACCTCAATAGTTATTCCTACAGATGTTAGATGTCGAGGTAGTGTGTTAGAACATTACACCAAGTAATGATGTTTTAAATACATTTGATATCCCACTCTCAACAATGAGTTAGGTCAATGGTAGTCAACCTTTGTAAGGTGGAGCTACACTAGTAGAGGAATTCCAAATGAAATCCTCCAAACTAGTGTTTTATCATGGTGTAAAAAATTATAATATACAAATTCGGGTCCTTCCATGTCATAGAAAAATCAATTTTTTGGGACGTACCTTTCTACTTGGGGGTACCCAACATCATCTTACAATGGGAGTAAAATTAGGAAATGTTCTACTGTGGGTCTCACATTCAATTAAAGGTAGTGAATCTTGAGTTACAAAAAATTGTTAATGGGGAGGACTGTTCTGTTGATTCTAGATACAACATCATTTTATGTTATATTGAAGCTCAATGTGTCTCCATAGTTTCCATATAAGTAGAAGATGAACTAATCATCTCATCATCGTGGGTTTCCTTACATGTTTTTCTCATTCTATGGTTAGATAACTTGTGAAGTATAGCATTCAAGGACTAGCTATGATAATTAACATTGATCCTCAAGAAATGTAGCTATGAGGAATATTGTAATAGGTCCCGGGTGAGAGAATCCTCCTACCATGGTTCTAGATTATTTTCCATGGGTTATTTTCTGTTGAGGATATATGGGTATTGTGACAAGGTTATCATGGATATCCTTGTGATTAAGACAATATACTTATAATATTTTAACATTATGATATATATATAAACCTCAACATTCTATCGTAGGGAATCAATTAGGAAATCCTCAATGGTTACCTAAGTATATTTTTGTATGTCGAATCTATCAACAACATTAGTACCCTTATTATTCCTATGGAGGACTTTAGATAGTGTATGGTCATCTATACTTTCAAGAACCATGTAATATCAATGTTGATGGGTGTGTAAACATACTAGAGGGTTCACATGTCCATTTTGGTCCACTAAGGGGAAATACACATATCTAACCTGATTTATAGTGTTTCACTCTTAATATTCTAAGGGACCAATTCTGAATAAAATTACAATATATGTAGTCAATGGTGGAGAGTTTCTAACATCATTGATCTAATAGCCTTTGAGAATTTATTTCCATTGAATAAGTGTAATGAATTTTAGGGTGGATTAATTCCAATATCATCTAAAATTTATATGATGGGATGAATAGATATAAATATTTTGTAATACTATAATAATACTTGTGTATGCATATAGTATTTTCAGATGGTATCAGTATGAACTAGAATTTTTTTCCATTGTGAGGGCATGAGTCTAAACATTCAGTACTACTAGTCAAGGTCTTAAAGATCATAAGAGATTATGGGATATGTGAAATGGTGTATTTTAATGTGATTAAAAAATTCCCAAATGTTCTTTTGAAGTAATTTCTTCTTATTTTTAATGATCTGATATGATATAGATATGTTCATGGTCTGATGTGGCCATAGATCGACTAGAAATTGGTCCAATGATATGGACTCCCATGGGATCATGTATTCCTCTTCTTCTGGATCAGGATGAAATTTCATCATCGAATCATTTAGTCGGTGGTAAGTAATATTGTGGATACATTAAGACAACATTTGTTGTAGATCCTTGAGTTAGGGTGATATAATTAGAGACACCCTTAACCTAGACGTGAAATTTTCCTATAGAATTGGATCATAATTTCGAAACATTCCCATATAAGTTGGGGGATTTTCATCCTTGTGTTGTGGGGCCCTCTTGGGTACCTTGGAATTAATTAATAATGATCATCATATATGATTTATAAAATAGATCCAAATATCAATCGTTATTCTAGTGTATTGATGGAGAGAAATGAAATTAATGTTGTAACGATTAGCTTCATAGTCATTCCCTTAAAGGAATACAGTATATCTCCATAGATAGGTATTTGTAGAGGGACCTCGTGAATATACACACTTTAGCCTATAAGATGAAAATTCGCAATAACTAGGTGCTTAGCCTCATGTGTCATAGATATGGAGTCATAAAAATATCTTTTGGATCCTCTATAATCTTGAATTTTTAAATATTAGGGGTGGTCTGGAATTGGTTCCCCCATTTGTTATGCTAAAATTGATGTTTCCTGAGTTTGATCTGGTTTTTGTATTGTGGTTATCTTCCGTGGGTATTGTTTTTGATGTCATAGGGAGGTCCTCCATGGTTTCTGGATTCATGGGCAGGATTACTGCAGTGTATGGAATTCTCTTAACCTTTTAAAGGATATATAGCATCACACACAATATCATAATGCATAGGACATTGATGTTGGGGGTTGATAGCACTAGTGGCAGGGAGAGTTAACCTAGAATACTTGCTGATAAGATGTATTATTGATCCTTGGATGTGAGTAATGACTCCTCGTACAATGTAAAAGATATTAGGATATGTGATGAATGATACAGTTGTGTATCCTCATAGAGCATGAGTGGAATCCCACCCCTATTTTGATCATCAAGCATCCTAGATTGGAATAGTAATAGATAGATTAGTCTGGACCTGTTTGAATATGGGCTCAAAAACCATATTTTTATGTGATTTCAGGTGGTGGGAGCCTTCTTAAGTGACTCCCGTGTGATATAATGTACTAGAACACATTGGATATCCCCTATCATTACATTATATGGGAAGGGTATGTCATTGCACTACTCAGAATGACTCATGATGATGTTTTTTATAGTAAAATGAGTTTTTCCCCATAAAAGACCACTATTTTTTGGGAATCGATTATCGAACCACGGTTTTCAAGTACCTATGAACTATCTTTTTTGGTTAATATGGAGCCCTCACATTTTTAGTAGTGAATGATGAAAATAAAGAACCCCCATTATATGATATTTATTGAGGAAAGGGGGAAAGGGGACAAGATAGTCATGATAGATGTGGCATTCCCACCTAGGTGTACATGAGTATGACATTAATGTGAGTTATCAGGTTGTTTCAATCATCTTGGGAGATTTTACTACCCTTATTCCTATTTTTTAGTGGCTGGATGACCCCTATTGGAATATGATGTGGAAAGAATTCTATAATTATTTGACATTAATAGTGCATTCATGTATGATGATGGAGATTTCCAATAGTCCTGAAAATTCTCATAGCATCACTATTTTAAAGAAAATGGATTCATGTGGGGTTCACCATTATATTTTTCGATTATTTACACCAAAAAATCATCTTCATATTCAGTAAGATCACCAAGATATAAAGTCTTGTATTCCCACATTCTAAATGTAGTTGTCTTTTAACTATTAGAATGATGGTGATGGATCCTTTACCAAAATGGGAGTATGGGAAGTCATTGATACCATCGATGTAGATAGTTTCCATGAACCATACTCTATTATATTTAGAGAATTATCATGATTCATTTTCCTAATTCAATCTTTTTGTTGGAATAAGTCAGTTACATTAGTTAATTCCATTCTAAGGTGAACTCCTATAGTTATAAAGGACGGATTTTAAAGCTATTGGGAATCTTTATATTAAATTATCTACCTACCTCATGGGAAGTTCCATATATTCCACATCACAAAAGTAAAAAGGATTTACATATAATTTAAATCAAATAATAATTTTTTCTAAACTTCTTTAATTTGGGTCATGAGTTAACATTATACTTATCTCATAATGAATATTTTTGGTTGTCACCAAAAAATACTTTGTTAATCTGATAAATATTCCAATTATTTTAACCTATGGATCTCATGTATCATCACCTAATTATCCCCATTTTCATCACCTATGGTATAATATGATCATCACATAAGGAATCATAGGAACATTAAAAAAGTTTCTAAATTCTAGTCACCAAAGCCTCCTAATGTTCAACATTAGAGGAATGATGGGGTTTTTTTGAATCAATAAGAGGGTTACTAATTCTCATTACATTGGTAATGTTTTTCTCATCATATTCAGAAATTATCCACTCATTTTCATCACAAAATAGTGGTTGTTCATCATATTTTTTTCTTGCATTGTCAGCATAGTTTAACATCCATTCGTGATGAAACCTCTTATACTTTTGATGTAATGGTGGTAATTTTTTGGAATTTAGAAGGGAAATTGATCTGATTACACCCATAAAGTAAGGGTGGGAATAGTATAGAGTCTAATGGGGACACTCACAATTTAAATTACTCAAGGAAAATATTCCTATTACAATCATCAAATAAAGAATTGAGAATATAAAGTCAATTGAGGATGCTCTAGAGGACTTGGTGTTGTAAAATGTTGGTATGGGTTTTACTATATCTGAAAACAGATATGGGACGGTGATTTTGTTTTTTGTAAGGATTAAAAATAAAATAACATTCATATATGTCTTTTTTGTGTAAGAATCAAAACCCATTCTATTTGAGATACACAATTTCAGGTCATGTGACAAATTTTATTTAAGTAGTTTAATGTCATGTGGTAAGGATGTGTGTTTCATGAAACAACCAACATTGTTACTTGCACGAGGCATTGGTATTTTTTAAAAGGATTGTTACTCCCGATAGATATTTTTGAGAGATAATATCATTCATGAAATTGTACATTTGTGGGTTTGAATAAGGTAATTATCATAACAGTATCTCCAATAAAAATAAATGCAGAGTTGGATTGGTTGCATGAATCACATATTTTTTTTCTTTAGAAGATATATTTGGCTTCCATGAAAATTTAAAATCCATTATTTCAACACAAAATCATTGAGTTGAGGGGTAATTATAGGCATTTAGCTCATGGAAATGGATAAAACAAGGAATTATTTCATGTGAAATCTACTCCAAAATTATGTGAAACCTTTTATTATGGACATTTACTACTGGGGTTGTGTCAAAATTTTCCCTTTTCTCCAAAACCACCTCCCATGTCCATATTTCCTCCTATAACCTTCAGGGTTCTCTTTTTCAAGTAAAAAAGATTCATTGGAAATGAATTTTCATGTAAGAAAAAAAAATATTTAAAAAACCATGTTCATTTAATGTAATCATTAAAATTAATATCATGATTCATTCACTCTTATATTCATTCAATCATTTTGTTTCTATGTTACCTAAATAAAAATCTTATGTGGTCATCAACAACCTCTATTTTTTACCCAGTATTCTCAATAAAATAAAATTATTTATACTAAGGATAAATATTTATTTTTATGGGTTTAAATTTAGATCCAACCATGATATTCTTCATTTCTATCTGTATTCCCAAGACACAACTCAAAAATCCTACTCTAATACAATTATTTAACACCCCAACATGGAACCCAAAACCAAATTCTCAAGTGGTGATAACACATCTCCTCAAGAATTCTAACATAATTAATAATGTATAATAACTATTATGGATGGATAATAAAGAATCATTTGGGACTTATTTAACCTCAGAACACAAACTAAAATGGTGCATGTGAATGTAAAATAACATAAAATAATACTAAGTTTTGAAAATTCATAGTTAATATATATATATATATATATTAAAAAATCACAATTCATGAAAAATAAATATGTTCTCACTAAAAATAAATAATATAACTCAAACTGTATGCCCTAAAGTCCTAATTTATGCCTCATATCTAAAATTCAGATCTACAGCTCACCACATTTGAAAATGGAAGTCATCCTTTTTCCTACATCATGATTAATCATGACTACATATCTACTAAGGTTCACAACTAATGGGTGAGTATAAACCCTCTAGGATCTCATTGATGACTCTAATATGCTTATATGTATGATAAATATAAATAATTTAATTTAAAATGATATATAATAAATGATAATTATATTATATAAAAAATGGATATATCAAATATTTTTCAAAACATGTTATCAAATCCAAGAAAAAAATATTTATTTTATAATTTTAAATTTTTTCAAAACAAATGTCAACACTGTGATATCATAAAAAATCATAAAATATGTTTTCTTCCCAAAAAATAATTTCTAAAGAAAATCAATATTTCCCAAAATTAGAATGAAAACACCCTACTTCCAGAAAATCAATGGAAACTCATGTATTCCCTTACATAAATGGAAACTCATCATTTCCCTAACACCAATACCTATTAATATATATCATATAATTATCAAAACAAATAAATACTATCTATATAACCATATTGATCCATCATTCACCAAGATTGAATAAAATATATCTTGACCTTATAAGTGCATGAACCAAATTTGCACAAGTTCACACAACCCAAAATATTCCATATTTCCATGAAAAGGACAGGGGTATCACCTTACAAACCTAGTCATATCAACTATTTATGATTGTAATGTAAACAATATATGACTTCATCTTACCATAGATAAATTGTAGAGGATTAAAAGCAGATCTCATTGAATTTCATCTAACCCACAAACAAATATGTCCAATAAATTCCATACAAAACATAGAGAAATAGTATCACTAAAATACATTCCCATTCTATTGGCATTTATTAAAAAACCTATTTACCATAAAAATTAGGTTTTTCATCAAAATTAACATCATCAAGTGGATGAATAACACAAGAATCCAATATATGATAATAATATCAATATCATATGAAAATTACTATTTACAATTTAAAATTTTTAATGAATGTAAACCACGACATTTGTAGGAAGAAAACACATGTTGAAATCCACTTTTTATTAAAAAAATTATAATTTCATAGAAATAATGAAATTATAGTTAATTATTAAAAATAATCAATTAAAATCATATATATTTTTCTAATACCATATATGTTATCAAATTAAAGTGCTCAATTGTGTTATTCATGAATGTTTACAAATCCATGGTCTATGATTTCACTAATATGATAAATCCTAATATCATTATGATGATGAATAATGATTCATAATTCATACCCATAGATATAAATACTAAACATCACCAAGTGGATTGATATTATTTTTTATGGATAGCATTTTAAGAACCAAAGTCTCTACCACATGGAAATCAATCTAGAAGCCCTAATGTCGATTCTTAATTCATCACAAATATTTTTTATGGATGATCTCTAAAGACTATTAGTAATTATAAAACGGTTAGTGTCAATGATGTTGATCGTTGTGTTAATCTGTATATTTTTCATCACATACTCTACATGGGGATTTCCTTCTCAAAAAATATGGTAAATCTTCTTTCTTCCGAATTTTCTTATGTGCTTATTGGGAAATTTATCATGCATAAACCATATTTTTTCTTTTAAGGAAATATCTCAGTGTTATTGGGTTTTATGGATTTCATATTGATTTTATAAACTCTTCTAATTTTATTCCTCAATTATCATATGAAATTTAGTATTTTGGACTTTGGTTGAGGAGATCATGGTTTTTGGTGGTTTTATGATGAATGTTATGGAATTAATACCAAATTTTCATCTTAAGATTGAATATCATATCATCCATATTTTTTGGTTTCCATTGATTACATCATCATATATTTAAGAAAGTTTCCTTATTTCATACTTACATCCTCATTGCATATCCATTAAATTTGGATTTTTGAATATGAAAAATATCAAGACTTTAGTTATATTGGGTTTGTTCAAATATTAATTCCATAAAACCACTTCCACCAAAATTTGGACTCCAAATGGATACTCTATACAAATTTTAGAGGTAATTTATGAAATCTTTCTTACTTATTATAGAAATTGTCTTAAAAATTGGAAAACATCTTGTTACTATGGGAGAATAGTATGCCCACCACTTTATAAACTTACCTGGGATTAGAAGTGAATGTATATGTTTGACGTCGAAGAATGACTAATTGAAAATTAAATTTTTTTTATTCAACACTTTTAAGGAAATAGTGGGAAACAATGACATCATCCAAAAAAGTACATAGTAGAAGCATTGATGGAAAAATTAAGCCTACCAGAATTAATCTCACAAAACAATTTCCAGGAGATTTTGTTTAACTGGATGTCTGATTCCTCCCTTAAAAAATCTTCAAAATGAAAGGTCAACATGTATTAAGACTGGATATACTTTTAAGTACTAATAATTCTATTGTTGAATCCCCTAACAAGGATTAAGGTTTTCCTATCAATCAAATTATATTTCTCCTCATTAAAGTACACCCTTAAAGACCTCCCCGTCATTCTAAATTCTTAATCCCTAGTATCATTGTGAAATCAAGTATATCCAGCCATTTATTCTTCTGAGCTCATGAGAAATTCTATAGATTTCAAAACAACCTCACTTGATTTTGTTTGCTGGTAGGAATTATTTTTGTTCACCTTCGTAGCATTCGATATCATTGATGAGCGTGTCTCCATTCCGGGAGGAAAATATGAGTAACTATTACACTCTTTATGGATACCCATTCTGACCCGACTTCTCCCCGAGCATGGAGATATTTCTCCTAGAACCTCCTCCTAAACTTATCCAAAATGAGATTTACTCTCATCCTCAATCTCTTTAATCATATAAAAAATGAAAACTATTCAAAGCGATTTCCCAAATCTACTAATTCCACCTCTATACTATGTCGTGTCCTATTTCATTTCCCGGAGCACACCACCTCCGCAAATGATGGTGCTAACGAATTCTTGGGAAATCCCTCAAATACATTTTCATCCCTTTCACAAGCAGGATCATATCTTCCCATCTCAGGATGGGTTGAATGTATATTACTTGCAGGTCGTTCCCACTCTGAATTCATTGTGTACCATTGCATCCCCAAGTGAGAGACATTACCAGCATCACTACAAACACCCATTCCCAATTCATTTTCATGAGTCACTACCACTAGAAGATTTAGACCATATTGATCACCTATTATCCTTCTGAAAACACTCTTGAATTTCGGTTCTGGAGGTATAGGATTAGATAGCTTCGACCTTACCTTGGTAGTATCACTTGAAATAGAAATTCCATCAATTTGAGTGATCAAAATAGAACATGTTCCACCCCTCTTCACAGAAGTATCATTGCAGTCATCCTTCAATGCCAATTCAGAGCCATCAATCTGAGCGAGCTCACAACCAACAATAGAACCAATAAACATCACACCCAAGGAGATACCTCGAGTAGCATGCGCCTCACATGGAACAAGGTCAGTCCGAGAAGTAGTCACTTCAACTCCCTCCCACGTTATACCCCTGCATGCCTTCTCTCCATGTCCCAATTTATTACACACAGAATAGAAATCATTTCAATTTTAAAATTTAACTAATTTATTACACCTAAAATATCCAGAAACAAATTTCCATAAAAAATTAATATGTGGCTTCGACAACTCGACCTCAACACATATCCTAGGTGAAATTCGGTTATATATGTCTCAAGTTTAGCTATCAAAGAACCAATAACGTTCTATGGTATTCCTTAGCATAGATAGAATTTGAATTATTCAAAAAGGGAAGGAAAAGTTTAGGAAACCTTACCCAAATAGCCATGGTAGAAGAATCCCACATCATATGGAAGTCATAATACAATCAGAATAGGGGAAACGAGATGTCTTATAGGAGGGAGGGGAACTCAAAAAAGACTAAAATAATATCCTATTCCAAAGAAAAACCGATCATGATTCTTTTAGAATCAAGATTTCTGACTATCACGTGATCTTAAAGGCCCCATGAATCAAGGAAGAATCAGTCGAAAACATCAACCGATGGATGATGTAGCTTGAAACGGTCAATCAATGTCATATGCAGCAAGGAATATGGTTCGATGAACTCTTGATCTGATATTGAAAATTGTGGGGCTCTATTGAAGATGTGTGGAACCTTTGGGCTATAAACTATCCAAGGGAAGGATGAGAGATAGTCGGGAATAGAGAAAGGGTTAAAATACGGTCTACCTCATTCAAATTATGTGAAAGGGACCTCCCCTACCCAGGGGAGTTTCCATGTAAAGGGCATCGATAGGTTGGGCATGGCCGACCAAGCCGAGCTTTGACTCTCTCTTTTCACAGACTGCATATTGCACTTCTCAAACCTGGAAGAATGCACTATAAAGCTTAGGAAATTTATGGTCCCATCTGGATCTTCTAGAATGAATGACTCAACTTCACTGTAGAAATAATATTTTGAAAATAATGTTGAATATTAGACTCATAAAATATTCAACGATGATAGTAGTTATTGGATTGAGATTCATAATTTCTTATCAGGTGTTGTTGATACTTTCCATAGTCCTTTGAGTTCCCACAATTTTGTTTCCAACAAATAGGTGAGGGATCAAGATGTTCCCAATTATTTTTATAAATCATCATCAGATTTACATTATAGTACACACAATTATGAAGAATATTTCTTCCATTCAAGATTATATAAACATATGAATGTAGTTGTGGATTCTGATGTGTATATTATCCATCTTCCCAATAATACAAGGAACATAATGATTATTCTAATTTGGAGAAAACCATTGTTTCTGGATCCTCATGATTACATACTGATGTGGGTCAAGGGATAATAAATTATAATTCATTCATGGAACCAATCCCAATTTATGATGAAGATAATTTGGAAGATATAAATAAGCCAAATAAACTTGATATAGCTGTCATAGTGGGACTTGAATGAAAAACAAACAAGTTTACAATATAATGGGTATTACTCTCTATGTGTTGAAATGGTATTATAAAGAATATTAATTGCTAAATTTTTTCAATGGGTTTTGAAGTTATACCCAATGAATATAGCTAAAAATTGAAATTTTTCCCACATAAAAAACATTCAATATAATGAAATTAAGTTATAAATTAATTATATAATATAGTAACAGTGTTAATAAATGATATGATTAATATTTTTTTTGGAGTTCCATTAAATTTATGGAGATTTAATAATATATAACTATCACATGCAAGTACCAGGAAAGTGCTGAATATGAATTTAGTGAATCGTGTGTAAAATCTACAATTTATAAATGTTCCAATTAATATATTAGATTTATGTGCTGTAAGAAACTATAATTATTGAATTATGTTCAATATAGATTTAAATTTTATAAGGAGAATATGATAAAGAATTTATGGTTACTATATATACTTGGAACAAAAATAGACCTTAAGAAAATAGTTTTACATTTAAGAAATAGTAAAAGATACCTTGGTTCAAAACTTCATGTAAAAATTTTGAATTTAGTAAAAACATGGGACTATATACATTAATTATTTATATAAGAGAATAAAATTATTTATGTATAAAAGAATTTGATACTTAATTGTTAATGTAATGTAGAAAATGAAATGATTTATATCCATGTTCATACAGTGAAAATATTTGTAGTTATTCATTTGAGTCAAATTATTTGGGAAATATAGTTTGATGGTTGAAAAGGTGTTGGAAAAAATATCTCTCAAATATGTTTTAGGGAATTGGGGTTTATTGTTTTTGTTGAAAAATACGTTTGACAATGTGATAGTGTGTTTGTTACTAATATATTTTTCATTAAGGTGGTGATGTTTCCCATTGTTTATTAAATATTTGGGCATTAATTTTTGGAGTTATTTTCTAAAAAATTAATGAGTTCCACATAACACATACATTGGTACAAAAAACTACATAGCATGTATAGGAATTCATAGAGTGTTTCTAGAAAATTTTGGATTTACTGTGTGAGATACCATATGAAAACTGTATAGAATTTACATTTAGTTGGGAATAAAATTCCAATTATGGACGCTTAGAAAAGCATGTAGATCATAAAGAAATGTTTACAAAGGTTAATTTTTATTTGTGACAGAATGATGGTGACTTTAAATCAATCATGATGGAAACTATTCATTAGAAAAAGATAGGGATTTTAAGTCCACCAAAAATAAATTTATGATATCTTCAAACCAGAGAGAGGTTTTAATACTTGGTATGCGCTTTTTGTGAATGAATTAAATTACATTCATGAGTAGTGGGATATAGCATTCATTTCAAGGAACCTAGGGAATTAAAAAAGGTTGAAAATAAGTATTTGATAAAAATTTTATTAATTTTAAAAACATTGAATCTGAAATGACCATTTCCATTATTTTTTATGGATAAAATACAATTAAATTTAATTATGAATTAAAAAATGAATGAAACCATAAAGGGTAGATTGTTTATTTGAAAATTCCAATATGATTTCCCCACAATCTGTATGTTTATCCCAATGGTTGAAGAAAATACATTCTCTAGATATTACAAAAAATTTCTATAGATATTGGGTCCCTGTTCATCAATTTTAAGGTCCTAGAATTTGAAATTAATGTGATTTATGAAGTCCCTTAGATTTTATAAGGAACATTTTATCAAATTTCAAGAGGTAATTGGTCATGATGTATTCATCCATTGGTTTCTCCCTCTAAAACTGGAGAGGAATACAAGGGGGGAGGGAGTGATAAAAATTTATTCAAGAGGATCACCTAAACATTTTTGGGGTAAAATCAAATTTATTCTAAAGGTTATGCTTCCATTAATTATTATTTCGTCCCAATGGAAACATAACATTTTGAATGAAAAAAACACACTTATGATCTTGGTAACTAGTCATTATCATTGTGAAAAATTTATCAATATCCTATGTCATTATTCACATGTCCTGTGACGATATAATAAATTCTGTTTGGCTAATAAACGCCCTAATAATTCAATGTACCTTGAATGTGTTATGTTCTATTGAAAATAATATTTTCCCATATTCACTTCTATCATTAATTAACTTGTGAATAAATAGTTAAATAAATTAGATATTAATTATTTTAAATATTAATATTAAAATTGAATAATTCTATATAAAATAATTCCCATTAAAAGGATCATCATCCACCACACATGTGGCCCACTTCATCCTAATCTCATGTTATTCTAAATAGGTGGAACTTGTTGATACTCTTAGTTAATGAACCCCTAAGACCTTATCTTGATATCATTGAGTGTAACTCATAGAGAAGCAGTGGATTCTAGAAACCCATTATGGACCTTGAGGAGGTAAATAATTTCATGGCTATGATGACCTTTAATGAACATACATATTCTAATATAACCTCTTTGTCATGTGATATCTCATAAATTGGGATGAACACTCTATATCATCATCCATTCAGGAATTATTTATTCATTTACCTTACCGGATGGACATACCATGAATCATCATGGACATGGATTTAATAAAGTTAATAAAATCTTGTCTAGATAATAATGAGTTTTATCTTCGTCTTGTATGTGAAAAGTCATGTCTTCATCATTCAACCAATTCCATACTAGCAATGAAACACCGAACATAGGCTACCTCAACTGAACTTCAATTAAATGGTTATCATCATGAATCAAATTATACAATAAAATAGTACACATTGATAATGATCTCAATTCAGGAGAATAATAAAAATTATCATATATTGGAACAACCATTGATAATCAAAAATTGTGGTATTCCTTTGGGTGGTTCAGACCTCATGATCTACTTTAATCGAGATCACTAAGTTTGAACTTCATGATAAGAAATATCAATTATTATTATCGACGTATACCTAATAGTAAAATATCATATTTTTCTTGAAAGTATAATGTATTTGTTTCCATTGAAAAATGATTAATATTAATATCGTATCATCTCCAGCTTCTCATTATATCCTAGGATATACTATTAGTTGTTGACATAAGATTTAATGTAAGGAAATTAACATAAAGATAATGGGTTAAGAATTATTAACACTATATGTTAAGATAACCACATCTATATATATATATATCAAACCGTATACATGATATCGTAATCAATATACGCATATGGTTTATACCTAGGGAACCCACTCTCACAACACTCTATCTTTCACTAGATCCAACTACTAACAATTCTCATCTTTCATGTTCATACATGATAATTATATTTTATTTGAGATATAGATTTAGTTAGGGGTTAGCCTTGATATGATATGTAGAAACTATAAAAACAATTATATCACTTCTCATAGTAAAATCATTTATGAAATGAATCATCTAAAGTATATTCATTGTCCTATAATAGTACATGGGATCCTTGGAAGGAACCACTTATGTAGTATTGTAACTATATAGTATATTAGGATATTAAATATAAGTCACAACTTCCATCTTGTAAATGAGTTTTTGTATCCAAGATACTTCTTTAGCTACATTAGAATATCTTATATAATGAAATTACACTATAGAATCATAGGCCACAAACTTCTTCATACTTCTCCATCCCACTCACTACCATTCAAGAAAAATACATAGACTGGTAGATATTTCAGATCATCGTGATCTTTCTAGTAGATAGCATCAGTTTATCATATTTTTATTAACTCATCTTCTCCTACATACACCATTAATAAGTCCTTGATACATCTTATATACTTTAGGATTGATTTATATCTTCCAAATTTATCTCTCATATATTATCATAATATCTACTCACCAATTAATGAATTAAATGCAACATGAAACCTAATATATAACTTGAAATACATGATAGAATACACTATTCAAGAATATGAGTTTCTACTCATCCTTTAAATAGACTCTTGAATATATGGTCATGTTTTTCGGAAATATTAATATCGTGTCAAATTCGAAGTAATCCAATCTTGGATTGTTCCATATTATTCCGTTTTGAGTATAACGTAAATATATGTACATTGAAATAGCCTAAGAAAACTCTCATATATTTCCTGAAAAATATTGATCCCAATAATATATGTTTCTTCACCCATGCCTTTCAATGAGATAAATTCATTTAACCAAGTATTAACTGACTAAAATATACACGCATGTTTTCCCCTTATCAAAATTTATGAAAATATAATACTAGAAATACTATGGTATTTATACAAACCATCTTATAGACACATGACTTCATTTAATTATTAAAAAAATCACATATGGTGTCATCAAAATGAACAATTAAAGATCATGATGCCTACTTCAATCAATCTACAAATATCTATAACTTTATTACTTTATCATTATTCAAGGGAGTTGTAAACCCTTTAGGTTGTGTCATATAGACATCTACAACAAACAACCCATTTAGAAAAGATGTTTTTTCATCCATTTTAATAATTTCATATTCTTAAAAGGATGGTATTTCAAGTAATATTCTCATTGATTTCAACAATACTAATTTTAAGAAGGTTTCTTCAGAGTAAATTCATTAATAGTTCCTAAATAAATTAATATCAAATCATGATTTATATGAAACTAATTTATGAACAATGTATAGTTTTTTTATTTAACATCAACATACACATAATGGGTTTCATATTGACTAGAGGTTCTCCCAAAATATAATTTTTATTTTTTTACATGGTATATATTTCAAAAATAATAGCTTATTTTATATGAGAAGCCTCATTTCGGTCAACTATTTCCTTAGAGGTTATAGGTTCATTATCATAAATGAGTAACGTGTCACTTGGATCTATTTATAAAAAACCCATACCTCTTTATTTCTAAAATCCCCCTTTTAAACCTATTTAGATTTTATGTCTTGGTAACATCTCCATATCCCACTATATTTGGTAGATATTGATCCTATAAAAAAATCTTGTTCATATGGAGCATCAAACTCAGAAAATATAATCACACTCCCACTATTTTAAATTGAAATGTGTTCAATTTCTATAAATATTTCATTTCTTGGTCTCATAAAAATATTTATCCAAAGGTTTATATAAGTAATATATTTTAGTTTACTTAATTTTAACCTATAAAGAAGCACTTCATGCTTTGAAATTCTATATTTTATTTAGTAATTGTCTTAAAAAATACCTGATATCCTCAAACATGAATATGAGATAGAGTGGGTTTCATTGCATACCATAACTGCAACATAAACAATCATAATAACTTAGTTGGTACTTAGATCTGTGTATAAGTAATCGTCTACAAATGATATCGCAAAAAATATATTGATAGAGTTTCAAGATTCATCACTGATCTTACCATGTCAATCATGGAATGATCCATTCAATTAGACCGTTCCACTGATGTGAATAAGGAAATTTGATTTTGGATATTATTTCATAATCCTTTATGTAATCATATAATTCATTGTTCAAATATTCTCCACCACGGTCGAAGTAGAGTTGATAGTATTTTTACAAAGATGGTACTCTTATTCATTTTGTTATTCCTTAAACAAAAAAATGAAATATGAATTACACCTCATTAAATAGATATATCCATACCTACAAAATTCACTATTATATGATATAATGTACTAAAATATAACCATATTCTCCAATGAAAATGGACCATATATATTATTATGAATCAATTATAGTGGTTTTGTAGCCCTGTCTCCTTTCCCAATGAATGGTTCTTTATTTATTTTACCTTGATTTTTTTGTCATACATAAAATGGTTTTCACTCAATACATTCTTGATATCCTTATTGATGTAATTTATTTAAAATACTTCTATTTACACATCCTATCCTACAGTTTCGTTGGTTGGTTAGTATATAATTCATTCTCGAGGGTTTTTTCATTGATTTCCAAAACATTGTTTTCATGTTTATGTATATACGGTCTTCTATAAACATGTATCATACCATAGAATATGTAATCCACATAAAAGAGACACAAATTATTACCAAACATGAAATGAAAACACATAGTTTCTACGATTGATACTGAGATTATGTTTCTAGTAATTAATGGTATGTAAGAACTATTATTTAATAAATGAACCAACCCACATTCCAAGGGGATATGACAATAATCAACATCAAATGTTCCCAGTCATACACTATCAACTACTCTGAGATCCACCTCACCCTTTGAAAATATCCATAATCAAATTCGTCCCTATATTTGAATAAAAATGGTTAATACACTTATCATACCCAATACCCAACTTTTAGATATATATAGATTTCATTCAATGAAAATTCTACATGAAGTAGAATCGTCACCTTGCTTTCTCCTCCAAACTAAGAAATTATTATTCTATTGGCCTTTATATCCATTGGATAAGTAAACTAACTCCTAATCATTTATTTACCTCCTTATCCTTGGTTTTTTAGGGGAAATGCGTTGGTTCCTTTTACTTTGACATGGCCATTGACAGCATAGCATTTCCTTTACTTATTTTTATCATCATAATGATAAAGGATATGGAATATTTTATATCCATATAATATTGGAGAACTAAATCCAATAGATCTTGGAGTGTATTTTTCATTTTTTTCATTATTTAATTAACAATGAATGTCATGAATCGTATATGTAAAGATGAAATGATGAGATTTTTCATAATTTCTTGGTTTAAATTCAACACAACATATTCTAGTCTCTCAATATACTAAATCATCTTTAGTTCATGAGTAACTTGTATACTCTATTCTACTGGAATCTACCTACATTGTGCACTAGATATCTCATAACATTATTTTTAGGCTCTTATTTTCATGATCTTAGAGAAGTGAAAACAATTTATTGGAATCATCATCTACATGAATTTTTTAGAGCTCACAAAATATAGAGGACAACATGATACATTAGACATATAGGAAATCATCCACATGATTCTAAAATTTTTCATTATTCCCCTTTCTTTCTCCCATAGGGGGACCAAAATGAAGATGGGATACCCATATATATAGCTTCCTTTCTTAGAATAATTGTTTTCAAAATTTATTATACCACTCTTGAGAGTTACAATCAGTTAGGATATTCTTTTAATCTTGTATTGATAAAAGTGAAACTAAATTGGTGGAGGTTTCCATTTTATCTATAATAAGTAAAATTAGTAGAATAGTATTTTATCTCAATAAACACATAATATTTTTATTTTTATTATATTTCAAATTCCTTATATTAATTTATTAAATCTGTGTTTCCCTCTACTTCTAAATTCAGAATAATATATTGCATGAATATTTGAGTTGAACTAATCCTTTGAAATTTCTCTCTGTAGTCCATGTTATCGGTATTCCACTATCCAATGATTTTCAAGGTAATCATTTCTCTATCTAGTCGCATTGATTCCAAGCTCCTTGATCTATTTAGTGGAGTCTCATTTCATAAAAATAATATCATTTCCAACTCAATGACTTGACTCAAGTATTACACCGAGCTAGTTATGGAATCCTTGTTTAGTTAATTCATCTCACCGCTTTCATTAGAAAAAACTATTATTATGATACACCCTCATCTATAGCTGATGAGAACCTAAAATATAAAGATTAATTCAAATTAAATTGAAGGAAGTATTCTTGAATTAATATATCAATGAAATATTTTAGTTTATTTGAATGAATCAAATCCATATCTATTTAGTAGTTTATCATTATATGATCACATGTATATAAAACCATGAAAAAATAAAAAAATTCACTATATGTTTATACATTTTTATATTTGAATTATTATGAATTATTAAAATATGTGATCGTGTAAAAAATAAAACAATAATAAAGAGTGAAAACAATATAAATAAATAAATATATAAGGATGTGATCATGAGATGTTAACTATGGGTTAATCCATTGACTGATGAATATATTAACTAAAACCTAGGTATTTAATTAATTAAATACTTGAATTGTATTTAACACCCATAAACTCCCATACAATTCACTTATTTAGTTCTAAACCATCTCTTAACTCAAACAATGTCACTTCAAATGCCTCAAATATTTACATAGTATACTAAAATGTAGTTAATGGAAATGTGGGATGTGAAACTAAATTTTATCACTTAAATATGGTCATGTGGTCCCTTATACAATAAATTTTACAATAATTATATTGAGATCATAATAAAAAATTATTATTAAATTTTAAAAACTGAAATAAAAAATTTATTAAAATAAAATAAATCAAAACATGAATGGGTTGGTATCTTCTTATGATCATTCAACAAGAAATTAATTTGAATAAATAAAATTTTAATCATTAATGTTCCACTCAAGATTAATTTTAATGATTTATAATCAAATTAATCTAATTTAATTAAATTATCAATATTTCAGAAGAAGGTTTAAAATTTTCATCAATCATCAAACAGAAATATCTCAGCTATACCGAATTTTATTAATACTTTTTAGAGTTCATTGGAACCATATTGAAACCCAAATTTGAAATAATTTCATATTTAATAACCAAAAATTAAAATAATTCATCTTTAATAATTTCATGTTCCCTCTGATACCAATTAAATGAAAATGGGAATTTAATGAAGCATGAAAAAAAGATATTTAAAAATTATTGGTTAGGGTTCAACTTAAAAAGATATAATATATACTAAATATTTATCATATTCTTCAGGGATTATATGTAATTAAATTCAAGAAAAAATAAAACACAAATTAAATTGAAAAGGGTACCATGGTTTATTGAAATTGCCAATATGATTTTCTCACAATCGGTGTTCCATAGCTTAATGGTTCCAAAAGAGACATCCCATTGATTGTATACACACTTACTAAAACTCTCAAGTCCTCTTTATTTTATCCATATGTTCTAGCACGGGAAATTGTAGTGCTTTATGATGTCTCTTTGATCACTTGAAGAACTAGTGATAGATTCCCAATAGAAAATCGGTTCAGAATTCTTCTTCGTTCTGTTTCACTCTATAAAACATGAGAGAGTGGGGAGTGAACTAAATTCATGAATTATGATCAGATTATTTTTTTTCTAAAACATATATTTATACTAATGTTTATATATCCATAAATTTTATTTTAGACACTAAGGATACATAACGTTAAAAAACACAAAAAAACACATTTATAATCTACTTAACTCGTTATAAGAATCATAAATATTTTATTAATATATTGTGATATTATTAATGTGTCATATGATAAAATGTGAACCATTTACTATACTTATAGGCTCCCATAATAATATATTGAACCTTAAACATGTTATCTTCTCACAAAAAATTATATTTTCTTGTATTCCCTTTAATAGTTATATAACATGTGAAGACCTAGTGAAATAAATTCCATTTATATTATTCTAAAAATGAAATATTTAACTAAATTATCTTAATTATGATTATTCAGACACTGACATTCACCAGTTCCCACATGTGGGGTCCACTTCAGCTTAATCTCCTATCTATTCAAATAGATATAACATGTAGGTACACTTAATATGAGACCCTTTAGTCCCTTATCTCGATATTAGTGAGTGTAACTCATAAACTATGAGTTCATATAGTGACCCACCAAGGCCCCAGAGACTGAAAAATATTTTTTATTTTATTATCAAATCCCTTTAAGGTAATAGTGAGATCCACCAAATCCAGCAGACTTATGACAACCCTGCTTTTTATTACAACTTAAACATGCTTTATTACATAAAACTTCACTTGATACAACAAAGAAGATCGAGAGGTTTAGTGTCTTTGGGGCTTAGGAAAAAACTTTAAACTTGAAATACAACATCCTTATTGAAAACTTCCTTTACATGACCACTACATTCCTTCGTACTTAGCATTGCATGGGATAACCTGAGGACATGCATAAGAAAAGGGTGAGCTATAAAGCCCAGTAAGGGAGTACAATGAATAACATGAGGAGTACAATACATGTTAGGCAATAGTCATATCAATAGGGCATAAGAGAGACATGAACATAAAGGCATGACAAAGCATGATAATCATAACATGGAAATGTGGCAACAACACTTAACATTGAATTAGCATGAGCCAAGGCTCATTGCACATGGAGCATGAGTAAACCCTCATTGCACTTGAAGCACGAGTAAACCCTCGTTGCACTTGAATTAGCATGAGTCAACACTCATTGCACATGACGTATCATGATACTATACTTTACCCAATGCATTGGAGCGCTATCAGGGCGCACCCTTCTTAAACATTTCATTTCATGCATAAGTGTGCCACATGGATCATAAAACATGGATTCATAAAACATAATCATTTATTCCACGATAAAGGAATGTGGAATTCATACATGAAACTTTACAATCAATAAGTAAATGTGCATAAAGGTGAATACCCTTGATGGAGAAATGGGCATGGTATTCACTACACAATGATATTGGCTTAGAAAATCGGTGTGATTTCGGCTGCGTAACGGCGTGACATAAGAATTCATAAAAAAGGCTGATGAGAGAGAAAGGGGTTCCTCATCATATTTACATGTAATGGACAGTAATAAGGTCATATAGATACATGTCCCAACAATTGAAAAGGAATTTAGATTCATGATACAAAAGTATTGCTTGAATATAAAAGAGGAGAAAAAGGTTCCTTTCGGAATTTCGGCATAGTAACGGGTGTACATGGGAGGCATTTAATGAGAGAGAAAGGGGTCTCCCATCATTCAAACAATAAGAGGGCAGTATGGGAGAGGTGAGAAACCATACCCCAACATTCATAAATGGAATTAAAAGGGCAATACAACTTAAAGAAAATTGACAAAAATGAGAAAGGAAGAAAAACCCTTACCTGGAAGTGTGCTTCCAAAGCCTAGAGAGAGGCTTCTTAGGAGCTTGGGGCACCTTGGGAGGATTCTAGAGAGAGTAGGGCAGAGGTTGGAGGAACTTCAAGGGCTTTGAGTGAGGAGGAAGTGGGAGCTTGGGTGGGTTTATATAGGAAAGGTGAGAGAATTCTTTATTATTTAGGTTTGGGACCCCTTATATTAAAATAATCCAAACCACAAACCATCCCATGGTATTAGCCCATGGTTTCTGGAAAAGGAAAGAGGAAAACAATATTTTTCAAGTCCAAGGTCCGAACTTATTAAAAAATTAGGGTTGCTTATGTGGAGGTGAGTCACACTCCCATGGAAATTAATTTAAAAAGGCAAAGTGTTGAATAAGTCTTGAGGGCTCCATTAATGCTTTGAAAAGTGAGTCAAACAAACCCAAAAACTCATTATTTTAATGATAAAACATATATTGGCCGAACCTAAGGATTATGGTATTTTATTACATCACCATTGGGTCATTATGATGTCATAAAACACATTATATATTTAAATGGTATTTAATTTTTACCCAAAAATTGGACTGTCTCAGAAAATTATGAAAAATTCACCGTTGGATAATTTCGACGTCTTGATTCCAAAAATAATATTTATTTTATTTAAATAATTTTCTAAATATGTGAATTTTCACTTTTAAAATAAAAACCGACATTTATAAAAAAATTCACGGGTTTTGACAGAAATGGCTTTCAAACCTTAATAAACATTTTAATCGCATTCATAAAATTATAATATCATTTATAATTGATGACAATTAATTTAATATTAATAATAATATTTTATTAAAATATTATTTAATTCAAAAATCCTTTAATTTAATAAAATATAATTCTTAATTAAATAATAACTAAAAACACCATTTGTACTTTAAAAACTAATTACAAAGTATCAAAAATGACTAGAAATTATATTCATTATTATATATAAAAAAAATAATGTACATGAACATGGTTCTACTTATTTGTTACATAACCCCTTAAAATAGCCGCATAAGACCTAAGGGTAAGGTGTGCGATGGTGACAGACTCTTGGGGTTGCTCGGATAACATCGCTCGAGTGGTAATCTCTATCAACTTCCATTTTTCCCGTAGACGATCACGTTCGAGCTTGACTTGATGAAGCTCAGCTTGGGCTTGGTCAAGGGCAAAGCCCAAAGACGCCACCTCCTTTCCGAGCTCCGACAAATGGGCTTCGTAAGGGGCAATTCTACTGGATGAGGCCATCGCTTCCTTTGTCTGAGTAGAAAATTGGTTCGTTAAAGCCTTAGATTTAAACTACCCAGATGATCACTGTTCAACGGCTATAAAAGTAACGGTCACAAATCTTAACGTAAAACTTAAAGAAGTTGACATCTTATAAAAACATAAAGAATCATTTAACTGGATCAAGAGGGATTTTCCATTGATGAAAATTTGGGTCGTTACAACATTCCCCCCTTAAGAAATTTCGCCCTCGAAATTTTCCTTTTCCCACACTAAAACAAATGTGGGTAACTTAGCTTCATCATATCCTCCGACTCCCAAGTTGCTTCTTCAAACTTGTGGTTTCTCCACAACACCTTGACGAGGGGCATTGTCTTATTTCGTAGAACTTTTTCTCTACGATCTAAGATCTTCACTGGTTGCTCCTCATAAGAAAGATCGTCTTCTAATTGTACCACCTCGGAAGAGAGTACATGTGAAGGGTCTGGTATGTACTTCCTTAAGAGGGATACATGGAAGACATCAGGCACCTTGGCCATAGTAGTTGGAAGTGCTAGTCGATAGGCCACAGCCCCAACACGATCAAGAATCTCGAAGGGGCCGATGTACCTTGGACTTAACTTCCCTTTCTTTCCAAACCTCATGACCTTCTTCCACGGAGATATGCGTAAAAACACCATGTCTCCGACTTTAAACTCAGGGTCTCGTCGACGATTATCTGCATAACTCTTTTGTCGACTTTGGGCTGCCTTGATATGCTGCTGAATGGTTTTCACCTTCTCCACCATTTCTTCGACCATTTCTGGTCCAAGCAGCTTACGTTCACCGACCTCATCCCAACATGCCGGTGTTCTACACCTTTTCCCATACAGGGCTTCATATGGTGCCATTTGGATGCTCGAGTGGAAACTATTATTATAAGAGAACTCAACTAGAGGAAGATGTTGATCCCATCCTCCTTTAAAGTCCATTGAGCATGCTCTCAACATATCCTCAAGTGTTTGGATAGTCCGCTCGGATTGGCCATCAGTTTGAGGATGATAGGCCGTACTGAAGTTCAGTTCAGTATTCAGAGCATGTTGAAGAATCTTCCAAAACTTAGAGGTAAATCTTGGATCTCGGTCCGACACAATAGATAGTGGTACTCCATGCAACCGTACCACTTCCCTGATATATATCCGTGCCAGTTGATCCAAAGAGAAATCCTCTCGAATAGCAATGAAGTGTGCAGTCTTTGTAAGACGATCCACAATAACCCAGATTGCATTGTTGCTTTTGGATGTCCTTGGAAGTCCAGTGACGATGTCCATGGTGATGTTCTCCCATTTCCATTCTGGTATGGGCAATGGTTACATCATCCCCTTAGACTTCTGCCTCTCTGCCTTCACTTGCTGACACACCAGGCACTTTGATGTATATTCAGCGATCTCCTTCTTCATATTATCCCACCAAAAGTTTTCTCGGAGATCTCGATACATCTTTGTGCTCCCTGGGTGAATAGAGAAATTTGAACTATGTGCATCATCCAAAAGTTCCTTCTTCATCTCCGAACTTGATGGGACACATAGTCTTTTCCCAAACCACACAATTCATTCTTCATTAACATTAAACTCTGAGGATTTTCGCTTTTTGATAGCTTCCACTTTTTCTTGGATTCTCGCATCATCCTTTTGAGCATCCTTTAACCTTTCCAAAAGAGATGGTTGAGCAATAATTTGTGAAAGGATTGATGATGTTCCCTTATTTATGATTCCCACGTCCATCTTTATCAAGTCTAAGAAGATTGGATCCTTATCAATTCTCATCATTGATAGAATTGCTGGATCCTTTCTACTTAGGGAATCTGCCACCTTGTTCGCCTTCCCAGGGTGGTAATGTATTGAACAGTCATAATCCTTGATGAGCTCTATCCATCTTCTCTGGTGCATATTAATCTCTTTCTGTGTGAATATATATTTAAGACTTTTGTGGTCAGTATATATCTCACATTTCTCTCCATAGAGATAATGCCGCCAGATTTTCAAGGCAAAGATCACCGCCGCCAACTCCAGATCATGCGTTGGATAGTTTCGCTCATGGATTTTCAACTGCCTTGAGGCATAGGATATCACTTAATCATTCTGCATCAGCACACATCCTAAGCCCTTCTTCGAAGCATCACTGAATACCACAAAAAGCTCCCCACTTGTGGGTAAAGTGAGCACAGGTGCAGTGATAAGCCTCCTTTTCAACTCCTTGAAGCTTTCTTCACATTCATCACTCCAAGCAAACTTTACTCCCTTTCGAGTTAGCTTGGTAAGAGGGTTGGACAATCGTGAGAAGTTTCTCACAAATCGTCGATAATATCCAGCTAACCCCAAGAAGCTACGGATATCAGTTACCGATGTTGGCCTCGGCCATCCCTCAATTGCATCTGTTTTGGAGGGGTCCACAGATATCCCATTTCTTGTGATGATATGGCCCAAGAATGAGACCTCCTTCAACCAGAACTCACACTTGCTGTACTTCGCATAGATCTTCTCCTTGCGCAAAGTCTCCAGTACAGTTCTTAAATGCTCCTCATGGTCCTCCTTGGTTTTGGAGTATATTAGAATATCATCTATAAAGACTACCACAAATTTATCTAGGTAATCTCTAAAGACTCTATTCATCAAGTCCATGAATATTTCTGGAGCATTGGTGAGTCCAAAAGGCATTACTATGAATTCATAGTGCCCGTACCTTGTACGAAAAGCAGTCTTGGGGATATCTTCCTTCTTCACCCTTACTTGATAATATCCCGACCGCAAGTCGACCTTGGAGAAGTATTGTGCTCCACACAGCTGATCAAACAAGTCATCGATTCTTGGGAGAGGATACTTGTTCTTTATCGTGATTTTGTTAAGTTCACGATAATCGATGCAAAGCCGCATTGACCCATCCTTCTTCTTGACGAAGAGGACTGGTGCACCCCATGGTGATGCACTTGGGCGTATAAACCCTTTATCCAGATTCTCCTGTAGTTGTTTCTTCAGTTCTTCAAGCTCAACCACAGCCATTCTATATGGAGTCTTGGATATTGGTAGCGCCCCAGGTATAAGTTCAATTGAGAACTCAACATCTCTTCTTGGAGGAAGACCAGGAAGTTCCTCGGGAAATACTTCAGCGAATTCCCTCACAATAGGCATTTCTTCAAGGGTGGTTTCTTCCTTGGACTCAATCATCTGAGCCAGATATGCGTGCTCATAAGGCAGTAATATCCATGCTTGAGATGATGGAGCTAAAGGAGATTCATCTTCCTCCTGACACTTGTAAAGAATCGGGGGTCGATTCTCCATATAGAGTGTGATTTCCCTCTCCCGACAATTTATGTTGGCTCTATATAAGGAAAGCCAATCAATGCCAAGAATTGCATCAAATTCCACCAAAGGGAGTATGACGAGGTTCGCCGGGAAATTCAATCCACAGATTATAACAGGGGAGGACTTATACTCATGGGATGCAATGATTGCCCCATTTGCCGTACTCACCGACATCTTTACTTCCATGATTTGTGGTGGTGCAGGGATTATTCTACTAAACTTTTGAGATATAAAAGAATGTGTAGAACCTGAATCAAAAAGTACGTTCGCTATTCTTGAATGAATAACTAGCGTACCTGTCACCACTTCGTTGTCGGGGTTCACTTCGGCAGAAGTGATGGCAAAAGCTCTTCCTTGCTGTCTTGGAGGTTGTTGATTTCCTCCGATAACCCTTGGATTAGGGCACTGATTCGCAAAATGACCTGGTTCTTTGCATTTGAAGCATTGAACAACGCGTTGAGGTTCGAACGGAGCGTTCCTCCCCTCCGTCGCAGCCGCGGGTCCTTCTTGCTGACAGTTAACAGCTAGGTGCCCTTCTCTTCCACACTTGAAGCATTTTCTTGTCCCCCTAAGGCAATTTCCAGGGTGCTTTTTTCCACACTTTTGGCAAGTGGGGTGCTGGAATTTCTTAGCGCCGTTGGATTTATCTATCGGACCACCAGCATTGAAGTCCACCTTCCGCTTCTTGTCCCCATGATACCCCTGTGATTCTCCGATCTCCATTTCAACCTTGAAGGCACATCGGACAATTTCCTCATAGCTGTCGAAGTCACGGATCGCTAAAGCTTTCCGCAAGCTAGGCTTCAACCCACCAAAGAAGCGGTCAACCTTGCATTCGGGGGTAACGACAAAGCCGGAAGCGTATCGTGCAAGCCTTGTGAAGTTTGCCTCGTACGCTCCCACAGATTCTTCATCTTTCTGCTTGAGGGAAAGGAAGTCCCTTTCCATCTTAAGACGGAGGGTTCGTGGAAAATATTTATCGAAAAACATCTTCCGGAATACCTTCCATTCCAAAGCCTCGATCTCCTCCTCAGGCTTCGTATTTTTGATCAATGTCCACCATTGATCGGCTTCACCCTCCATACGATAAGCCGCCAGGAGAACCTTCTCTTTTTCAGAGCATTTGAGGATGGAGAATATCTTCTCAATGGAGTTGATCCATTGTTCAGCGATCGTGGGATCAGATGATCCACTAAAAGTAGGAGGCCTTTGTCTCATGAAGCTTTCAATAGCGACTTGTTCTTTCTTAGGGGGGGTTGAACGTTCCTCTTGACCAGTGTTTCTATTCAAAACTTGAGTTAGCTGAGAGAGAAGCGTGACAAAGTTCGCGATTCCCGTTCCCATCGGATTGGGCATCTCATTAGTACAATCATCACACTGATCTTCACAACGGTTGTTAGCCCGAGTTCTCCTATTACCGGCCATTGGCTGGAATAAAAGGAAAGTTAGGGGTAACACATAAAGGGTAATCCAAAGACAAAAGTTGATGACTTATAAATAAACTTTAATCTCTTTAACTCATGAGTCTATAGGATTCAATCCAGGCTTTTCATGATCTTCCTTCTAACATATATTCTTAGGGGCATTTTTCCCTTAATAAGGGTTCATACTAAGATTGTGAATTTATCAAAACATATCCCCCCGGAGTGTCGTAACCAAGAGTGCAGCAAGGCCCGTTGTCGTGCACCAGTTCCCGTTCGAGTCTAGCTCAAAGCGGTGTTTTCGGGTTTTACCCCTAGGATACATCTGTGCCAGAGCCCCCTCTACCTGCTCGTATCCAGACAGGGATGTATTTGTTTGATAAACCACTTACTTAGTATTTACCAAAACTTAGGGATGTTTTTATTATGCTTAGTCTTGTATCTAAGGCTTTACTAGGGTTTCCTAATCCCAAAAATAACTAAACCTATCCTCTGATACCAACTATGACAACCCTGCTTTTTATTACAACTTAAACATGCTTTATTACATAAAACTTCACTTGATACAACAAAGAAGATCGAGAGGTTTAGTGTCTTTGGGGCTTAGGAAAAAACTTTAAACTTGAAATACAACATCCTTATTGAAAACTTCCTTTACATGACCACTACATTCCTTCGTACTTAGCATTGCATGGGATAACCTGAGGACATGCATAAGAAAAGGGTGAGCTATAAAGCCCAGTAAGGGAGTACACAATGAATAACATGAGGAGTACAATACATGTTAGGCAATAGTCATATCAATAGAGCATAAGAGATACATGAACATAAAGGCATGACAAAGCATGATAATCATAACATGGAAATGTGGCAACAACACTTAAACATTGAATTAGCATGAGCCAAGGCTCATTGCACATGGAGCATGAGTAAACCCTCATTGCACTTGAAGCACGAGTAAACCCTAGTTGCACTTGAATTAGCATGATTCAACACTCATTGCACATGATGTATCATGATACTATACTTTACCCAATGCATTGGAGCGCTATCAGGGCGCACCCTTCTTAAACATTTCATTTCATGCATAAGTGTGCCACATGGATCATAAAACATGGATTCATAAAACATAATCATTTATTCCACGATAAAGGAATGTGGAATTCATACATGAAACTTTACAATCAATAAGTAAATGTGCATAAAGGTGAATACCCTTGATGGAGAAATGGGCATGGTATTCACTACACAATGATATTGGCTTAGAAAATCGGTGTGATTTCGGCAGCGTAACGGCGTGACATAAGAATTCATAAAAAAGGCTGATGAGAGAGAAAGGGGTTCCTCATCATATTTAAATGTAATGGACAGTAAGAAGGTCATATAGATACATGTCCCAACAATTGAAAAGGAATTTAGATTCATGATACAAAAGTATTGCTTGAATATAAAAGAGGAGAAAAAGGTTCCTTTCGGAATTTCGGCATAGTAACGGGTGTACATGGGAGGCATTTAATGAGAGAGAAAGGGGTCTCCCATCATTCAAACAATAAGAGGGCAGTATGGGAGAGGTGCGAAACCATACCCCAACATTCATAAATGGAATTAAAAGGGCAATACAACTTAAAGAAAATTGACAAAAATGAGAAAGGAAGAAAAACCCTTACCTGGAAGTGTGCTTCCAAAGCCTAGAGAGAGGCTTCTTAGGAGCTTGGGGAACCTTGGGAGGATTCTAGAGAGAGTAGGGCAGAGGTTGGACGAACTTCAAGGGCTTTGAGTGAGGAGGAAGTGGGAGCTTGGGTGGGTTTATATAGGAAAGGTGAGAGAATTCTTTATTATTTAGGTTTGGGACCCCTTATATTAAAATAATCCAAACCACAAACCATCCCATGGTATTAGCCCATGGTTTCTGGAAAAGGAAAGAGGAAAACAATATTTTTCAAGTCCAAGGTCCGAACTTATTAAAAAATTAGGGTTGCTTATGTGGAGGTGAGTCACACTCCCATGGAAATTAATTTAAAAAGGCAAAGTGTTGAATAAGTCTTGAGGGCTCCATTAATGCTTTGAAAAGTGAGACAAACAAACCCAAAACCTCATTATTTTAATGATAAAACATATATTGGCCGAACCTAAGGATTATGGTATTTTATTACATCACCATTGGGTCATTATGATGTCATAAAACACATTATATATTTAAATGGTATTTAATTTTTACCCAAAAATTGGACTGTCTCAGAAAATTATGAAAAATTCACCGTTGGATAATTTCGACGTCCTGATTCCAAAAATAATATTTATTTTATTTAAATAATTTTCTAAATATGTGAATTTTCACTTTTAAAATAAAAACCGACATTTATAAAAAAATTCACGGGTTTTGACAGAAATGGATTTCAAACCTTAATAAACATTTTAATCGCATTCATAAAATTATAATATCATTTATAATTGATGACAATTAATTTAATATTAATAATAATATTTTATTAAAATATTATTTAATTCAAAAATCCTTTAATTTAATAAAATATAATTCTTAATTAAATAATAACTAAAAACACCATTTGTACTTTAAAAACTAATTACAAAGTATCAAAAATGACTAGAAATTATATTCATTATTATATATAAAAAAAATAATGTACATGAACATGGTTCTACTTATTTGTTACATAACCCCTTAAAATAGCCGCATAAGACCTAAGGGTAAGGTGTGCGATGGTGACAGACTCTTGGGGTTGCTCGGATAACATCGCTCGAGTGGTAATCTCTATCAACTTCCATTTTTCCCGTAGACGATCACGTTCGAGCTTGACTTGATGAAGCTCAGCTTGGGCTTGGTCAAGGGCAAAGCCCAAAGACGCCACCTCCTTTCCGAGCTCCGACAAATGGTCTTCGTAAGGGGCAATTCTACTGGATGAGAACATCGCTTCCTTTGTCTGAGTAGAAAATTGGTTCGTTAAAGCCTTATATTTAAACTACCCAGATGATCACTGTTCAACGGCTATAAAAGTAACGGTCACAAATCTTAACGTAAAACTTAAAGAAGTTGACATCTTATAAAAACATAAAGAATCATTTAACTGGATCAAGAGGGATTTTCCATTAATGAAAATTTGGGTCGTTACAACATTCCCCCCTTAAGAAATTTCGCCCTCGAAATTTTCCTTTTCCCACACTAAAACAAATGTGGGTAACTTAACTTCATCATATCCTCCGACTCCCAAGTTGCTTCTTCAAACTTGTGGTTTCTCCACAACACCTTGACGAGGGGCATTGTCTTATTTCGTAGAACTTTTTCTCTACGATCTAAGATCTTCACTGGTTGCTCCTCATAAGAAAGATCGTCTTCTAATTGTACCACCTCGGAAGAGAGTACATGTGAAGGGTCTGGTATGTACTTCCTTAAGAGGGATACATGGAAGACATCACGCACCTTGGCCATAGTAGGTGGAAGTGCTAGTCGATAGGCCACAGCCCCAACACGATCAAGAATCTCGAAGGGGCCGATGTACCTTGGACTTAACTTCCCTTTCTTTCCAAACCTCATGACCTTCTTCCACGGAGATATGCGTAAAAACACCATGTCTCCGACTTTAAACTCAAGGTCTCGTCGAAGATTATCTGCATAACTCTTCTGTCGACTTTGGGCTGCCTTGATATGCTGCTGAATGGTTTTCACCTTCTCCACCATTTCTTCGACCATTTCTGGTCCAAGCAGCTTACGTTCACCGACCTCATCCCAACATGCCGGTGTTCTACACCTTTTCCCATACAGGGATTCATATGGTGCCATTTGGATGCTCGAGTGGAAACTATTATTATAAGAGAACTCAACTAGAGGAAGATGTTGATCCCATCCTCCTTTAAAGTCCATTGAGCACGCTCTCAACATATCCTCAAGTGTTTGGATAGTCCGCTCGGATTGGCCATCAGTTTGAGGATGATAGGCCGTACTGAAGTTCAGTTCAGTATTCAGAGCATGTTGAAGACTCTTCCAAAACTTAGAGGTAAATCTTAGATCTCGGTCCGACACAATAGATAGTGGTACTCCATGCAACCGTACCACTTCCCTGATATATATCTGTGCCAGTTGATCCAAAGAGAAATCCTCTCGAATAGCAATGAAGTGTGCAGTCTTTGTAAGACGATCCACAATAACCCAGATTGCATTGTTGCTTTTGGATGTCCTTGGAAGTCCAGTGACGAAGTCCATGGTGATGTTCTCCCATTTTCATTCTGGTATGGGCAATGGTTGCATCATCCCCTTAGACTTCTGCCTCTCTGCCTTCACTTGCTAACACACCAGGCACTTTGATGTATATTCAGCGATCTCCTTCTTCATATTATCCCACCAAAAGTTTTCTCGGAGATCTCGATACATCTTTGTGCTCCCTGGGTGAATAGAGAAATTTGAACTATGTGCATCATCCAAAAGTTCCTTCTTCAGCTCCGAACTTGATGGGACACATAGTCTTTTCCCAAACCACACAATTCCTTCTTCATTAACATTAAACTCTGAGGATTTTCCCTTTTGGATAGCTTCCACTTTTTCTTGGATTCTCGCATCATCCTTTTGAGCATCCTTTAACCTTTCCAAAAGAGATGGTTGAGCAATCATTTGTGAAAGGATTGATGATGTTCCCTTCTTTATGATTCCCACGTCCATCTTTATCAAGTCTAAGAAGATTGGATCCTTCTCAATTCTCATCATTGATAGAATTGCTGGATCCTTTCTACTTAGGGCATCTGCCACCTTGTTCTCCTTCCCAGGGTGGTAATGTATTGAACAGTCATAATCCTTGATGAGCTCTATCCATCTTATCTGGCTCATATTAAGCTCTTTCTGTGTGAATATATATTTAAGACTTTTGTGGTCAGTATATATCTCACATTTCTCTCTATAGAGATAATGCCGCCAGATTTTCAAGGCAAAGATCACCGCCGCCAACTCCAGATCATGCGTTGGATAGTTTCGCTCATGGATTTTCAACTGCCTTGAGGCATAGGATATCACTTAATCATTCTGCATCAGCACACATCCTAAGCCCTTCTTCGAAGCATCACTGAATACCACAAAAAGCTCCCCACTTGTGGGTAAAGTGAGCACAGGTGCAGTGATAAGCCTCCTTTTCAACTCCTTGAAGCTTTCTTCACATTCATCACTCCAAGCAAACTTTACTCCCTTTCGAGTTAGCTTGGTAAGAGGGTTGGACAATCGTGAGAAGTTTCTCACAAATCGTCGATAATATCCAGCTAACCCCAAGAAGCTACGGATATCAGTTACCGATGTTGGCCTCGGCCATCCCTCAATTGCATCTGTTTTGGAGGGGTCCACAGATATCCCATTTCTTGTGATGATATGGCCCAAGAATGAGACCTCCTTCAACCAGAACTCACACTTGTTGTACTTCGCATAGATCTTCTCCTTGCGCAAAGTCTCCAGTACAGTTCTTAAATGCTCCTCATGGTCCTCCTTGGTTTTGGAGTATATTAGAATATCATCTATAAAGACTACCACAAATTTATCTAGGTAATCTCTAAAGACTCTATTCATCAAGTCCATGAATATTTCTGGAGCATTGGTGAGTCCAAAAGGCATTACTATGAATTCATAGTGCCCGTACCTTGTACGAAAAGCAGTCTTGGGGATATCTTCCTTCTTCACCCTTACTTGATAATATCCCGACCGCAAGTCGACCTTGGAGAAGTATTGTGCTCCACGCAGCTGATCAAACAAGTCATCGATTCTTGGGAGAGGATACTTGTTCTTTATCGTGATTTTGTTAAGTTCACGATAATCGATGCAAAGCCGCATTGACCCATCCTTCTTCTTGACGAAGAGGACTGGTGCACCCCATGGTGATGCACTTGGGCGTATAAACCCTTTATCCAGATTCTCCTGTAGTTGTTTCTTCAGTTCTTCAAGCTCAACCAAAGCCATTCTATATGGAGTCTTGGATATTGGTAGCGCCCCAGGTATAAGTTCAATTGAGAACTCAACATCTCTTCTTGGAGGAAGACCAGGAAGTTCCTCGGGAAATACTTCAGCGAATTCCCTCACAATAGGCATTTCTTCAAGGGTGGTTTCTTCCTTGGACTCAATCATCTGAGCCAGATATGCGTGCTCATAAGGAAGTAATATCCATGCTTGAGATGATGGAGCTAAAGGAGATTCATCTTCCTCCTGACACTTGTAAAGAATCGGGGGTCGATTCTCCATATAGAGTGTGATTTCCCTCTCCCGACAATTTATGTTGGCTCTATATAAGGAAAGCCAATCAATGCCAAGAATTGCATCAAATTCCACCAAAGGGAGTATGACGAGGTTCGCCGGGAAATTCAATCCACAGATTATAACAGGGGAGGACTTATACTCATGGGATGCAATGATTTCCCCATTTTCCGTACTCACCGACATCTTTACTTCCATGATTTGTGGTGGTGAAGGGATTATTCTACTAAACTTTTGAGATATAAAAGAATGCGTAGAACCTGAATCAAAAAGTACGTTCGCTATTCTTGAATGAATAACTAGCGTACCTGTCACCACTTCGTTGTCGGGGTTCACTTCAGCAGAAGTGATGGCAAAAGCTCTTCCTTGCTGTCTTGGAGGTTGTTGATTGCCTCCGATAACCCTTGGATTAGGGCACTGATTCGCAAAATGACCTGGTTCTTTGCATTTGAAGCATTGAACAACGCGTTGAGGTTCGAACGGAGCGTTCCTCCCCTCCGTCGCAGCCGCGGGTCCTTCTTGCTGACAGTTAACAGCTAGGTGCCCTTCTCTTCCACACTTGAAGCATTTTCTTTTCCCCCTAAGGCAATTTCCAGGGTGCTTTTTTCCACACTTTTGGCAAGTGGGGTGCTGGAATTGCTTAGCGCCGTTGGATTTATCCATCGGACCACCAGCATTGAAGTCCACCTTCCGCTTCTTGTCCCCATGATACCCCTGTGATTCTCCGATCTCCATTTCAACCTTGAGGGCACATCGGACAATTTCCTCATAGCTGTCGAAGTCACGGATCGCTAAAGCTTTCCGCAAGCTAGGCTTCAGCCCACCAAAGAAGCGGTCAACCTTGCATTCGGGGGTAACGACAAAGCCGGAAGCGTATCGTGCAAGCCTTGTGAAGTTTGCCTCGTACGCTCCCACAGATTCTTCATCTTTCTGCTTGAGGGAAAGGAAGTCCCTTTCCATCTTAAGACGGAGGGTGCGTGGAAAATATTTATCGAAAAACATCTTCCGGAATACCTTCCATTCCAAAGCCTCGATCTCCTCCTCAGGCTTCGTATTTTTGATCAATGTCCACCATTGATCGGCTTCACCCTCCATACGATAAGCCGCCAGGAGAACCTTCTCTTTTTCAGAGCATTGGAGGATGGAGAATATCTTCTCAATGGAGTTGATCCATTGTTCAGCGATCGTGGGATCAGATGATCCACTAAAAGTAGGAGGCCTTTGTCTCATGAAGCTTTCAATAGCGACTTGTTCTTTCTTAGGGGGGGTTGAACGTTCCTCTTGACCAGTGTTTCTATTCAAAACTTGAGTTAGCTGAGAGAGAAGCGTGACAAAGTTCGCGATTCCCGCTCCCATCGGATTGGGCATCTCATTAGTACAATCATCACACTGATCTTCCCAACGGTTGTTAGCCCGAGTTCTCCTATTACCGGCCATTGGCTGGAATAAAAGGAAAGTTAGGGGTAACACATAAAGGGTAATCCAAAGACAAAAGTTGATGACTTATAAATAAACTTTAATCTCTTTAACTCATGAGTCTATAGGATTCAATCCAGGCTTTTCATGATCTTCCTTCTAACATATATTCTTAGGGGCATTTTTCCCTTAATAAGGGTTCATACTAAGATTGTGAATTTATCAAAACATATCCCCCGGGAGTGTCGTAACCAAGAGTGCAGCAAGGCCCGTTGTCGTGCACCAGTTCCCGTTCGAGTCTAGCTCAAAGCGGTGTCTTCGGGTTTTACCCCTAGGATACATCTGTGCCAGAGCCGCCTCTACCTGCTCGTATCCAGACAGGGATGTATTTGTTTGATATACCACTTACTTAGTATTTACCAAAACTTAGGGATGTTTTTATTATGCTTAGTCTTGTATCTAAGGCTTTACTAGGGTTTCCTAATCCCAAAAATAACTAAACCTATCCTCTGATACCAACTATGACAACCCTGCTTTTTATTACAACTTAAACATGCTTTATTACATAAAACTTCACTTGATACAACAAAGAAGATCGAGAGGTTTAGTGTCTTTGGGGCTTAGGAAAAAACTTTAAACTTGAAATACAACATCCTTATTGAAAACTTCCTTTACATGACCACTACATTCCTTCGTACTTAGCATTGCATGGGATAACCTGAGGACATGCATAAGAAAAGGGTGAGCTATAAAGCCCAGTAAGGGAGTACACAATGAATAACATGAGGAGTAAAATACATGTTAGGCAATAGTCATATCAATAGAGCATAAGAGAGACATGAACATAAAGGCATGACAAAGCATGATAATCATAACATGGAAATGTGGCAACAACACTTAACATTGAATTAGCATGAGCCAAGGCTCATTGCACATGGAGCATGAGTAAACCCTCATTGCACTTGAAGCACGAGTAAACCCTCGTTGCACTTGAATTAGCATGAGTCAACACTCATTGCACATGATGTATCATGATACTATACTTTACCCAATGCATTGGAGCGCTATCAGGGCGCACCCTTCTTAAACATTTCATTTCATGCATAAGTGTGCCACATGGATCATAAAACATGGATTCATAAAACATAATCATTTATTCCACGATAAAGGAATGTGGAATTCATACATGAAACTTTACAATCAATAAGTAAATGTGCATAAAGGTGAATACCCTTGATGGAGAAATGGGCATGGTATTCACTACACAATGATATTGGCTTAGAAAATCGGTGTGATTTCGGCAGCGTAACGGCGTGACATAAGAATTCATAAAAAATGCTGATGAGAGAGAAAGGGGTTCCTCATCATATTTACATGTAATGGACAGTAAGAAGGTCATATAGATACATGTCCCAACAATTGAAAAGGAATTTGAGATTCATGATACAAAAGTATTGCTTGAATATAAAAGAGGAGAAAAAGGTTCCTTTCGGAATTTCGGCATAGTAACGGGTGTACATGGGAGGCATTTAATGAGAGAGAAAGGGGTCTCCCATCATTCAAACAATAAGAGTGCAGTATGGGAGAGGTGCGAAACCATACCCCAACATTCATAAATGGAATTAAAAGGGCAATACAACTTAAAGAAAATTGACAAAAATGAGAAAGGAAGAAAAACCCTTACCTGGAAGTGTGCTTCCAAAGCCTAGAGAGAGGCTTCTTAGGAGCTTGGGGCACCTTGGGAGGATTCTAGAGAGAGTAGGGAAGAGGTTGGACGAACTTCAAGGGCTTTGAGTGAGGAGGAAGTGGGAGCTTGGGTGGGTTTATATAGGAAAGGTGAGAGAATTCTTTATTATTTAGGTTTGGGACCCCTTATATTAAAATAATCCAAACCACAAACCATCCCATGGTATTAGCCCATGGTTTCTGGAAAAGGAAAGAGGAAAACAATATTTTTCAAGTCCAAGGTCCGAACTTATTAAAAAATTAGGGTTGCTTATGTGGAGGTGAGTCACACTCCCATGGAAATTAATTTAAAAAGGCAAAGTGTTGAATAAGTCTTGAGGGCTCCATTAATGCTTTGAAAAGTGAGTCAAACAAACCCAAAACCTCATTATTTTAATGATAAAACATATATTGGCCGAACCTAAGGATTATGGTATTTTATTACATCACCATTGGGTCATTATGATGTCATAAAACACATTATATATTTAAATGGTATTTAATTTTTACCCAAAAATTGGACTGTCTCAGAAAATTATGAAAAATTCACCGTTGGATAATTTCGACGTCCTGATTCCAAAAATAATATTTATTTTATTTAAATAATTTTCTAAATATGTGAATTTTCACTTTTAAAATAAAAACCGACATTTATAAAAAAATTCACGGGTTTTGACAGAAATGGCTTTCAAACCTTAATAAACATTTTAATCGCATTCATAAAATTATAATATCATTTATAATTGATGACAATTAATTTAATATTAATAATAATATTTTATTAAAATATTATTTAATTCAAAAATCCTTTAATTTAATAAAATATAATTCTTAATTAAATAATAACTAAAAACACCATTTGTACTTTAAAAACTAATTACAAAGTATCAAAAATGACTAGAAATTATATTCATTATTATATATAAAAAAAATAATGTACATGAACATGGTTCTACTTATTTGTTACATAACCCCTTAAAATAGCCGCATAAGACCTAAGGGTAAGGTGTGCGATGGTGACAGACTCTTGGGGTTGCTCGGATAACATCGCTCGAGTGGTAATCTCTATCAACTTCCATTTTTCCCGTAGACGATCACGTTCGAGCTTGACTTGATGAAGCTCGGCTTGGGCTTGGTCAAGGGAAAAGCCCAAAGACGCCACCTCCTTTCCGAGCTCCGACAAATGGTCTTCGTAAGGGGCAATTCTACTGGATGAGGCCATCGCTTCCTTTGTCTGAGTAGAAAATTGGTTCGTTAAAGCCTTATATTTAAACTACCCAGATGATCACTGTTCAACGGCTATAAAAGTAACGGTCACAAATCTTAACGTAAAACTTAAAGAAGTTGACATCTTATAAAAACATAAAGAATCATTTAACTGGATCAAGAGGGATTTTCCATTAATGAAAATTTGGGTCGTTACAAGACTAACCAAAATAACTAGTATAGATAACCCCCCAAGCTGAATACAGGTTCTTCCTCTATCCAGTAACTACATCATGTTAAGGACCCTCAGCAAATAATATCCACTTGGAAAACAGTCTGGTGCATAGATGCACAGGCACAGAAATGATGGCCAAGCCATACCCTCTCAATATTCCACCCCACGATTCATTTATAAGTGATGGCCTCATGCTCTGAACCCCATCTAAAGTAGAACCAGATAAGATACTGCAAGAGGAACACCCAAACTTCACATCAAGACACACAAAACACTAATCCACAAGAGAATTCCCTCTGAACCCATGAGACATCCTACCCAAACGACAACACCAATTTAACTCGAGACATCAAATAGTAATTTAATAATTCCCAAAGATGGTTCCCTAAACAACATCCATTAGATAATAGTTATGTGAATTTTGAGAGCCACCATTATCATATTTTCAAAATCTAAGGCAATATTGTTCCAAGACTGGGTGTACTCCTCAATTCTAATCAGCCCTCTATTTAATCCCTCGACAAGAATAAGGTCTTTTTTGTCAATCAAAGCATATTTTTCCTCATTAAGTGTCTCTCTTAAGGGAATCCCCTTCATTTTAGCAGCCTCCTCCTAAGATGCATTAAATAGCAAGACCAGTTCGACCACTTTTTCCTTAGGGAATAAACAAGGGTCCAAACCTCTATTCTCTTGATCCCCTAGTCTTTTAAGGTTTACATCCTCAATGATATCCTTTTTGGAGATTTCCGTCCTGGCCGAACTAGGTTCCAAGGGGGAGGTAGTGAGGAAAAGTCCTCCTCCCCTTTCTTATCCTATTGCTTCAATATATCCACGGACTTTTGTTTTCACAAGTCAAATGATTGTTCTCTTCTCTACTATTCTCATTCATGAATCCTCTAACTACATCATATGGAAAATGTTTGGATCTCAAACCAGCCTCTGCAGGTCCTTAAAATCTATTTCTCAAAAGGAGTAATGCTCAACCCCTCAATTGAAGTCCCCATGATTTTCAGCACTATTTTGAGGTTCCACCTCCAAATCCAGCCCATAACTCGCCTTCATCAAGCCACTATGACCTGATCTAGCCACCTCTTCTTCAACGGTCACCTCAAATACCTCTGTCTGCACTATGAATGTTTTACTCCAAATACTTATGTGCTCCTCATGAGTCGTAGCATGCTGAAACAAGTCTTCCTCCCACACACTATCCCTGTGAAGTAGAGTGTTAAAAGAGGATGTCTTGGCCAGATCTTGACTCATCATATTAAACACACTAGACATTGTAGTATGGTCATAAATCACCAAGAACTTCATCACAGGTGAATATGATCGAGGTGTCCGACTAGTTTCAGTCTCAATTGACCCATCACAAACCCTTAGAGGAATGGGGGTCGACTTCAACGTTTTCGATCATCCATCCTAGGTGTCCTGTTCTCACCGGCCTTGGGATGTGCCTCAGCCTCTCTTCCAATGCCATATCTCTTCTTCAAAACATTCATCTGAGCACTCCTATGACAATACTCATTCGAATTTCTTATCCTCTTGCATTCAGAGAAAAAATCTTCCGTTGTTTCATAAACCACACATTGTCTGCATCAGTACTCCTCACCCACCATGATCCACACATATTCGAACGACACCTTCTACACATCCATTTTATCACAATTGTGCGTATTCATGGGATGAAAAAGGTCAGATGTGAGGCTTTCCGAACACATGTATATTCCTATCATATTCCCTATCATATGAAGAATACAGGGATTTTTGAATGGTAGAGGTTGGTTGGGAAGACATACCCAGGTCTCCCTTAAGGGGTGATCACGTATCATATGAAAATAAAAGGACTACCGAAGAAGATAAAATATGAAACTGTTGAATTTGGGTGGAACGCTAGACCATTCATTGATGAGATCATCCTTTGTGGAAAAACGGACCATAATATGTCGATTATCTAGAGGCCACACCATCGCCCTATCGTGCATACCCCAATAGTCGATGATGTGCCTGTTGAATGAGTCTACCGAGGCTCGATGCCGATAAAACCTTGCAACCAGAGTTAGCTTTATAAGATCCAATGATTCCAACATTTTAAACATCGATAATGAAATATTAGGTCAACCATAAATCAATTTTGATACTTTTATGCCAAGCAAGATTTGTGGAAAAGGGAGAACGAGAACGGGGTTTGAGAAGGGGATGAAATACGAGGAATTACTTATGATGGATAGAAAATGTACCTCCCCCATCAGTGGGGGAGGGACCGGCGCATTAGCCGCCACCATCACGAATAAGAGGCATCGTGTTGGGTTCCTCCTGAGAACTCCCCTAGCTTTCTCAAGTCCCCTAAGGATATAAGGAATTTCATACTGACAAAAAACTCTTACAAACAAAAGTAATGTAACGTAATCTCCTAGTATCATGATATCTCGTAATGTATGTTGTATACTCTATGTCATCATAAGTCCACTCTTTTTGTACTCATTGACCTTAATATATTGACATACCTTCAATCACTATATTCATCGATTTAATAAGGGTATTAGAATTTGGGTCAACTAGGCCCGAGATATGTCATCCTATTTGATGTGACAACTATTCTCTTGATCACTCAACTAATTTCATTCCACTAATTACACAACCAATCCCATATATATCATCACATATTCAATTCCATGGTATTTTTAGTTCTTCATAGTTTATAAAAATTGTACACATTGATTGTGATCTCATGTTAACAAAAAAACACACATGCTTATAGATCTGAACAACCTATGACAACCAAAACATGTGGTGTTCCTACTGGATAGATAGCTCTCATAATCTCCATTACTCTATATCACCAAGTGTGAAATTCATTATAAGAATACGTAATTATTATGATCCCCAAGCACATGATAGTCAAAAATAATATGAGTCAAACTATTATGATTTATGTAGAGAATATACCAAATGATTAATATTATTATCCTATTATCTCAAGGTTCTTCATATATTATGGTAACTACTATATCCTATTGATGTTACATGTAATCATATGAGATAACCATGAAAATATTTTTTACATATGTATTAAATCAATATTATTAAGAGAAAAAAAATCTATATGTGTTGTACTATATACATGTAATGGTAATAAAAGTACATATTGGAGTTGGGTATAGTTCATCAAGTATCATAAAAAATATGACAATATAACAAATCAATAATCACTAGATTAGAGAAATGGAAATTACCAAGAAAATATCATCACTAGAGAGAATTTTTTTAAGAGTGAAATTAGTTCATTATGTGTAAGTCACAAAACAGGATTGTTCAGAAATTGAATGTCATGAAGTAAAGGTAGTTCACAATGAACTCATAATATGTGGTGCATAGGATATTCATGATCCACTCATACTACATTTTCAACATGAAATTCATGAATGGAAAAAGGTAGTTCAATATGGAATAATAATAGTTTGGGATTTGTTTTTCAGAAATCTAATAGTACATGGAAAAGTGGATTTCACTTCCTATGTGAAAAAGGATCATCATGGCACACTCACATATGTGTGAATAAATTATAAGGATATTTATATCAATGAATGAATCTCCTAGAGGAACAATTTTTTTCTTCAATAGAGAGACCGATGTTAGTTCAATGTATAATTGGTTGTAATTTAGTGAGATGATGATCCTACTCCAAACATTATAACAGTAGATCACATTAGAGGAATTTATTCGTTGGCATTTTACCTTATTATTCTTCTTAGACTATCCCAGTAAATGGTGACCCCTGTAAAATCAGTGTGTCATATAAATTTTTTCATTTTATTTTATATATTCTTTCAGTAATGAGAGAGAATATGGTTGGGTTAAAAAGGGTGAATCCCTCTTAGTTGAGGTTATACTAGCTATCAAAAAGAAAGGGATTATAACATTCACGTGAGAAAACTTCTAGCTGTGGAAGAATATGATATAGCACAACTTCTAATCATTAGTATTGGATATGTATATAATTATTACGTATGGTATCTAGGTTACAATAGATAGGGAGGCCTTATCAAATATTGAAAAAAGTGAATTTGATTATGCTTCCATAGGAATCAATGTATCAATGTGAGAACTATCCCAAAATGTATATATGAATTTAATTTCATGTGAACACACACATTTAAAATAGGAGAAGCTATTGAAAACCTATGAAGGTGATTCAAAATTTTCATAAGCTAAGTAGAATGTTTTATAGAACATGAATAAGAGTCTGAGGATGCACCATAGTGAGTCTATTGATACATTCTTTGATTTATGGAATGAGATTATGGAGGAAATTCATGGTCTTATAGAAAGCCTCAATGATGTGAAGATCTCCAAAGGCATGCCGATAATATTTCCACCTCGATTAAATCCAAAGGTCTCTTTTCTTGGGAACAATGACCTAAAGGTTATAAAATTGGATAGTTTTCACAATACCCTTACCACATTTGAAATTTTAAATAATAACAATAAGGCTATGTAAAGGGGATATCTGAGGATGTCGCATTTGAGGTCCTAAAAAACATTTCTTCGGATAATATCCCATAATAATAAGAAGTTGATGACATCATTTCATTCATTTCAACAATTCTACCAAGTTTAATGGGGGATTTTAAAGAAAAACATCCAATAAAATTTAATATATATCGACTTTTTCATAAAATTATAGGAATGTGTTCCAATAACATCTAAAATGATGATTAAGATGATGAAATTACCAAAATTATGTCTTCGCCCAATGTGAAATGTAGGAGATTCACTTAGAATAAATTCTTCAAAATAATAACCTATATTAACATGAATAAAAAAATTAGAATAAGGTGAGGTAGAATAAATATAATACAATAAATACCATATTGAAATTAATGTAGTGTTTTTTGTGGGAAATTCCAAGATAAGGGAAGGGAGTGATGGTAATGAAGGAGAAGTGGATGGAATATTTGTTCTCTATCTTGAATTAAAATATTATCCTAAATAGATTCATATTTTTAGAGAAAAAATAATGAAATAAAATAGTGTGTTTCATGATTCAAAACAATATATAGATAAATATTAATAATATATTTCATGGATGAAAGAAAAACTTTTAAAACTCACAAAAATAAATCCAGAAAACTATGAGAAGGTTCTTGATTAAAAGATGGAAGTTAAAAAATGTCATTGGTTTTTCGAAGCATTGAAAACAAACATATTATATTGGATCAAATGTATAAAATAGTTTGAGGTGGATGTTGTTGGTATTTGAAGAAAAATAAATGATTAAGATGGGATTTTGAATCCTCATACTAAAATAGATCCACCTGGACTAGGGAGGAATTACATAGAGGGGTAAATTGGTGGTTCTAAATCTTCTATGTTTTTTTGTGAAAAACTCTCATCCTCAGTTAATATGAATCATGGTATCTATTCAAAAGAAACAAACTCAAGAAGGGATCTACATATTTACTTGTTCCACCTCTCACAATGACATGACATGTCATTGCCATGATCTGAATTTCATCATGATCATGTGTCCCACTAGTTTCAACATGTAGGTACAATGAATGGGATATACTATTGAAATTAGATTACATAAATTCTCAACACTATTTTAGTTCATACCACACTAAAATAAAAATATTTAATTTTCTTTCAATAGGAATAAAGATTTACAAGCATGGCCTCAAATTTTTGATGCAATGCTTCTCTTTTTCATTATCAGCCTATAGAAATATATGAATTATCACATTACTCTATTCTAATGATGAACACAAAATACTTATTTTACTTCTATTCCTCCTACACATTTCTTATACTCATAGTTTTATCTCTACTAAATCTTTTCTGATTGTTATCTTATGCATACAATAATTTTTTAAAAAAAATATAAATTGAATTTTAATTTTAATTTCATATTCAAACCACTAAATTCTTCTTCCAAATAATCCTTAGGTTATTTTCCTTCACCAGTTCCAATTAATATAATTTAAAATAAATTATTATTGTGGAATAGAATTGCCAAAAAATCATCATATGAATTCAGGTCATCACATCTCATCGTAACTTACCAAAAACCAATTCTACGGTATAGTTATGGGAATTATTGTGTAGAATGTTGGTTTTTAACTATTTTCTAAAAAACTACACTCAATGTTACAATATGGTAATGTTGTTATAGCATGGTGGTCATGAAGTATCCACCAACACTGAAATATATCCAACTCCTCTCTATGGTGTTCATTTTTCATAGTGGCATGGTAATCTCACTATGATGAGGCATTTCATTACGGTTTCATGGAAAATGAGTGGCATTATGTAGGTCAACATAATTATAGAACCACATAAATCTAGAAAAATTATCTTTGTATCAAGGTCTGCAAACATCAACATAGTCCTTTAATCATTCTACTTATAACATCATTGATAATGATCTATGATAAGGAGGTCATGATATATTCAAAACCACCGAATTCTAACCCTATCTCTTCTATGGAGTGGACCTTCACTATGGCATGGAGGTACTGGATTTTTATTATTGATAAAAATTAACACCACCTTTATTGTGGTATAGTCATTCACTGAAACATGGTGGTCTTTTTTTGACTCGTACCTATAACATGGAAAATTTTCTATGATGTAATTGGATTTCTCTAGGCATGTTCCGTAGTGTAAAACTAAACTCTGCTGCATTAAATCCTGATACTTCTCAAAATCTACTTGTATCATTAATTTAATTCAATATACATATATTTATATGATATCAAAAATACAACCTTCATGATTGTCATAGAATATTTTATATTTATTGGAAAAAAATACAATATAATTCATAAAATACACTTCCCCAAATATTAACATTCAATAAATAAAACAACCATCGATGCACTACTTGAGCTTTGAAATATCTCCCTTTTGATTTGTTTTGGAACTAAGGAACACATTTCTCTATTAAATTGTGTAAATTTTCAATCCATCACTATATTATAATTCTAATCCTACAATATTGAACTCGATGTATGAAATAAGAGCATTGAATAAAAAAGACCATGTTATATATAAGATAATAATCTATATGAAAAATTCATAATAATGAACTTCATAGCATTAAAACTAAAAATCATAATTACATCGATAATTCAATAAAACCTAATTTATTTCTACAATAATTTATAATAAACTATTAAATTAGTTCATATATTTTGAAATCATGGCTTTCCCATGTTAAAAAAACTAACTAAAAATATTCTTCTATCAATGTTACAAGATATAAATGGATACTCCACCTACATTGTATACGTCCCCATTGAAAAAATAGAAAGATAAATATAAAGGATAGATTTATGCAATAATGTTTTCTCCCTATTTGACAACATCATCCAAAGGTAAGATGATAGAGGGGATAAATACATGATAGCTTAGACTGATAATGATTTAGGATGAATACATAAAATCTACATAAAATTATGGAATTATTTATTGGGTAGTGGATTTATGAAACTTTACTATTTTAAAATAACATTATTCTTAATATCATATACAACATACAATGATGAGCTTTAACAAACCATGAAATATTATTATTTAATTATGATCATTATAACCAAATCATAAATTGATGAGGGTCAATATTGTAAACTACTTTATGAAATATATTTTAATGTTATAATAAATATAAATATATTGATAAATGCTTAAAAATCACTTAGCTTTTAATAATAATATTGTATTCCACAAAAAATAATTTTCCTTCAAAAAGGATTTTTATTATTTCATAAGAGAAAATATTATAATTTATTTATTTATCTTTTAGAAATGTAATATTATAAAATGAAAATAATTTTTTCAATCATCTTATAAAAATAATTTTTTTCGGAAATTTTGGGATTTTTCTGAAATGTTTGATTTTTCAATGAAAAATGAAATTTACCAGTTTTTAGAAAAATTCACATCATTTCCTTATATAATTTAATTTTAAAGCATGATTATATTCTTTATTTTTTTATTAAAGGTAAATATGAATTAATTATTTTATAATATTCTAATAAATTTCCTTTTAATCATTAATTTTCATTATTTTGGAAAAAGTATATTTTTATGCATAAAAATGCGATTTATGAAAACACTTTTGAAGTGAATAATGTATATTATTTGAGCCGAAATTCACGCCTTGGAAGAAAATATGAAAAAACCACCAAGATGATGCCAAAAAGGATTCTTTTTAGAGATACTTCGTGCATCCCTCCACCACTACGGTCGCCGTATAATAGATGCCTTCTCTGCACCCGCCGCAAGGAAAAGTAACGGAAAAATCCATAGATACGATGAAATTGACGAAATGGGAATGCCTCTATGTGATCCACGGAGGGAATTATATAAAAATATTCAGTTATGAGAAATATGACATAGTCTACCTTTGGTTTTGGAGAGTTAATTACTTCGCAGCGTGTCCTCCGCCCTTCACACCTGCCTGACGCCTATAAATACTTGGCTCCCCCATTCCAAAAGGACCAACACCCTAACCTTAGACCTTCCCATCTCTCAAAACATGAAACACCCATTTCTCTATGAACCATTGAAAAAATGAATCATCTGAGGTACTTGAACATTGTTAAATCCCTTACCATTACTCAAATTTACCCCCTCTTCATGAAGATATACCCTTCACTGAGCCAACGGGCTATCGCAATGGAAGGAGAACCCTTTGGGTGATAAATAATTTTGAAATAATACAATTTTCACAATGAACCCTCCAAAAACATGTTTACTCCATGATTAAGCTAGGTCATAATGCTCTATGAGCCCCTGCACTCTACGAGCCCTTATGCTCTGTGAGCCCATGTGCACTGTAAGACCTATGTTCTATAAAGCCCTGAGATTTGTGAATCCATGTGCTTTTCTAGTAATTGTTCTCTGCAACCCCTACTTTCTTTACAAATCCCCTCTCCAAGAGGCCTCTCACATCAAACTCCCTTCTTCCATGTGGCACATCACGCTTGTAAGAAGTGATTTCAAAGTCCCTTGGGTGTTGATTTATGTTGTGTTACATTTCCTAATGCTTCTTCAAAAAGGCAAGTTAATGGATGTTTCTTCTTCACATAGCCATGGTGACATGATACCCTCAATTGATCTCTCCACAACCCCATCTCCATATGACATTACTAGTGCCTTCCTTTAACCAAGGGTTAAAATTCCCCAGTTATCTAAGTCTTATGGGTGAAGAGTGAATCCTCGCCGTCTGAGCTACAGGAAGTTAAAATAACAAGCACCAGCATCCCTGACACATGACGTTAATCATTTTTCACTGTATAAGCCACAAGTCCAGAGAGTAACATGAACGGGATAGGCACCGGGTAATTTTCAATACCCTCTCCCTCTAAGCTTTGTCTCCATGTGCACCTCAGGAAGTATCTTTGTATGCCTTGGAGCCCTCAATTGGGATGTTTCTAGTACAATGTCCATATCATCCTCATACATATGGACACCCCCATTTCTCATCATGCCGCTTCCTAGAGTATGTCCCAGTTTTCATCCCCAGGGCATCTTCCATGAGTCAGCACCATCCATCATTTCCCCACCTTAGTGGCACCTGGGCTATTTCCATATGTTAGACGCATTCACCATCATTCATGGAAAATATTTTTTCCCACGATCATCAGTCTTTTCTACCTCTTGTATCTGACATAGAGCATGACTCATGTGGTTTTAGAGTAAGCATTAACCATGACATCCCATTTGGGGAACCATTCTGTGTATTCCCCATTTACTATCCTTCCGAACAATGTGGATGTTGATCCATTCCCTTTCAAACATGGTACATATGAAGCCTCTATGAGGTTCAATCCCATCACCCATTGGTCCTAACCACTTCACTATGGTTCACCTTCATCTGGTGTGACAATAAACTGTATGCCCCTTTTCTTAATGCATGACATTAAACTGTATGCTTACGAACAATGTCAATTTTTATCCCTGTCTCCAAGACAGGGTATGTAGGCAGCCTCCCTGAGGTTCAACCTCAAACACTGGTAAACGTTGGTGTCCCAATTTTTTGTACCCACATACATGGTCTACCCTTTAGCAGTGTCATTCAATTTCATGGGATACTAATCATATTTTATCCCCACACTCAATCCATACTCCTCCATCCAAGAGTATCCCTCTTGAGATGGGCCACTAACCACGTGTAAGTCCCAGTATTTCTTCGGGTCGTTATCCTTTGTGTACACCCCAATACAATGACCCCTTCCTGAACTACTCGAAATTTGATTCCGTCTACATGGATACATAAGAATCATACTAGGTGTTCAAGACCACCATCAATGTCCCATCCGGGTCTCTTCATCAAACCTTTGTGTTCGGGAATATCATTCCATAACATATTTGTTCCAGTCCCTTTAGGTCCCCATCCATGCATCCATTCTCATGAGCCGCCTCCTCAGGTGACTCATCGCCCCATCATATAACAACGTGGACATTGATTCCTTGCCATGGGGATATGTTGGAATTATCTTTCAGATTCGTGACCAGCACTATCACCTTCGTACCTATCCTCAGTTCCATCCCATTTCATTCCATCCTTTGACACTCCATCCATATCCATCCTGATTCCACCTAGGCTTCCACATCCGAGTTAAATCATTCCATCCATTTGGGTAGCTAACCATGTGTATTCCCCAATCATGTCATTTCTCTTTTATAGCACCTTAGATACTAACCAACCATAATACCTAGCATTTCATCGGGTTTTTTCCATTGTGTACACTCCAATAACTTGATTCACCCTCTCGAACTATGTGGGTTTTGATCCCTGCCTTCTATACAAGGTACGTAGGAGGCCTCCATGAGGTTCAATCCAATCCATTGGTAAACCTTAGTGTCCCATTTTTTGGTACCCAATCATCCTCTGATCTTCCCTTTGCGGTATCCAGATCAGCTTTCACAGTGTGATATCATCCCTCTATGGAATACATCACCTCGGATCTGTCCTCGTTGAGCATCATGATCCATCCATCTAGTAAACCTCCCAGGTGATCCCTCCTACAAATGTACCCATTTGATGCAATCCCATCAATGTTCTGATCAGTCTAATACATATCTTCTTGACATTAAAATCACGGAATACCCCTTGTTAAACAAGGGAAGCTGAGGAAACCCATGGAGACATTACTATGGCATACAATTCCATGAAATCAATGTGGGATGCCTCATGCATCTGCACCCTTGAAAATCCCTATCAAAAGGGGAGGAAATCCATATGTACTAGTGTTTTAGTGCCTAGACATGCCAGCAATGCCCAACGAGATTACTCCCTTGACCGAAGGTTCCTAACATGATTTGACCCCATGGAATGTCCTGACAGAAGTAGTGTAATTAGTCGGTGTCCCCAAATATATGGAACTAGGAAGAGTTTCACGAGCAATGTCTTAATATTTAAGGGAGACCTAGACAATGAACCAAATTTTGAGGAGGAATCCTCAGAAGGGGGAACTGACAAACCATTATTCTGTTTTAATAAAGTAGAAAACATCCCTAAATAAGTGATGTATTCCACTCTCCAATAGAAATCATGATTATGGGGAAACAATTTTACATCCTCGATAGACGCATGTGTGCCCCGGGGAAAGTGTAGAAAACAGAAATGGTGAACCCAACGTGAATCTATTCTCCCCAGTATCTATATTAGTGTCACTCGAAACATCAGTATATAATCATGTCACTAGATCCCTCTATCAAGTGCCAAATCCCTCCATATAAATAGTGGGCCTGGCGTGAAACTCAATAGTATTTGGAGAAGATGATTGTTCAGGATCATGGTCTGCGACATTGTCAGTGTGGATCTTTCTACACATCCATGGAAGATTGAATGAATAGGTGTAGTAGGCATAGATTTTATATTATATGTATTGATGCTTGATTTTCCTGAATCGATAGACCCACATTACAGCTACAGTAAATAGATCACCTACCACTTGAGGATTTAGGGGTAGGGGAAATGCAAACACGATAGTCTCACATGGCTCCGTCTCTTTTGCATCAACATCCATGGCCACAACTTCTGAGAAATCACACCCTTTCTCACCATTTGATTTTTTTGAATGGAGGGTGACCAGTACTATGGTCCATCTATACAAACATGAAGGGATTATCCCGATAAGGGACATGACACATCACGACCTAGAGGCCTTTGGGCCCCGTTATCACAGCCACATCGAAGGGCCACACAGGGAGCCGCTGCTCCACACTATGACCTTTAAAAGCTTTGTGAGCATATATCTGGAGCACTATTATGATTACCTACCTTATTCAGATGAAATAAGCGATGTCTGAGTCTGCTCGACTAGGAATTCAGCCATGGATCCACCAAAGAGGGATCATACCCAGCCGTGTCAGTATCGCTTTCTAGTTCCATAGACCGAGGAGCAGGTGGTCCACACCCCTACACAACCAACCCTAGTTCGCTGAATCGGCATCAATGTCTAGTGAAAGATCAAGAAGATGCCTCTCAGGGGGAATCATATTCCAGGACTCCTATGGCTCGAGCCAATACTGGAATGTACTATTTCCCCATGTTGTTCTCCTAGAGCAGTGGATCTTCCCTATCCCAGAACTAGGATTCTTCCACGTATGGTCCGAAATGAGGCACCAGCCACCTACCAAGTAGGTTGAGTTAAACTCCATGGTCACTAGTGTAGGTAGTAGATATCACGGGCTGATTTAGGAAGATTACGCCCAGTATGGAGGTCCCCACATACCATCTTCATACATAGTGTAATTCCTACCTACTCTCGCATTCGTCATAGAGGTGCTCCCCATGCCATAATAATCAACACTAGTGGATCCCCCCCCCCACTTCAGTGACACTCATAATTAGGGTCCTCCCCATTCCCATGGTCATAGGTATGATAATTTCCCTTTCCTACCTGTTTATCAATGTGAGGATCCTAATTTCCCTATCACCTACAAGAAAGGGGTTCCTACCAGCATTATCACCGGCTCTAGAGGAGGCCCTCCCTACTACATCAATGGTCATCATGAAGGTCTTTCCCACATCCAATATGGTAATGGAAAAAGACCAGCTCGTACCATATCTACCAGATTAGGTTGACACAAAGTTCCTCCCTATGCTATGGATGACCACCATGGAGGCCCTCCCCATTTTCTTTCCAACTATAGTGGAGGTCCTCCCTGCTATAACAACCCCAATCACAAAGCTCTTCCCCTTGTTCCATTGGAAATTTTCCCAACTGCTCCACGCACCAAGGTTTGTCCATGTGGAGGTCCTACCCTCTCTAGAACTTACCCGAGCAGAGGTCCTCCCCATGTCAAAGATCTACCCTACCCATAAGAACATTCCCTAGGAATGAGGGAGGGTTGTCTCCACTAGAGGAAGAATCTTGAGATGCCTCAAACCGCAATCAAACTCGTTTTCTTTTATGACTCTGAAGCAGAGTGAGACTCGATGATGTAAACTTTACCATGATACCATATGTCAGGTGTTGGGGATTGAAAAATTAATATTAGCCTCATTCTTCCCAAATGTGTCATGCACCAGATCCATGTATCCCTCTGAATATACATACAAGAGAATGGTTATTTGGCCCCTTTCTAGGGCCTCATCGTCCAATCCAATTTATCATCAACAGGATCATTATCTACTTCCAAAAAATACCAATGAGAGTTGTTTGGGGGACCAAGACTGGATGAGAAACAGTGTTTCCCACCACCAAAGACCGCAAACCCTACATGGGAAGTAGGGGTCATTATTCCATCTTACAAAGATGGGGTGGTGAAATCATTGAATTCATCGGAATACATACCAAGATGTGGTGGCTTGTAAGCTCGTGTGTTTTACTCTCCACTAGCTATTCTATCATCACAATGGTCTTCTTCAGTTCCAATACAAGTCCCAAAACCACCCCCAATCAAGGACCATATTTTGAGACTGAGCTGAGATGTTTGTGGGCCACTCTCATAGTGGACCATTTCCCGAAGATGTTTTGGCCGAATTCTACCACAAACATCAACATTCTAGAGTCCCTTACCCAGGATGAGGTTCTATACCTCCATAAAACCTAAGGTTTTATAGATTTTCACCTCTATTGTCAATGGTTAGCTTACCCAAAGATCCGCGATCACTATGAATACATTGTCTAGCAATGTCACCTGGTCAAGTTGGTTGCACTTTCTGTTGCTTAGAACCCGGTGTCGCCTAGTTATTGTATGGACCGAGTGGGCATCGAAAGCCCCAAACAAGTGGATTTTTTAATATTTCATGGATGGTTGATATAAAGTTGTTGACGTCGGTATAGAGTTTCCTGGTCAAAGATGAGGATCATGTGTGAAGAGTTTTAAATACCAAAATAAGCCGTAAAAAATCTTGTTTAAATTTGAAGTTGCGCATGATGTATTCTCAACATTGGAGATCATTGAACAAATAATACACAGTTAAATTACTCTAGATCATTATCTCATGCTTCAAGGAATATACAGGAGCACTATTCATTGTAATCTGAGTATTATCGCAGAATTCTGATGATGCCTTCAATGCGCCAATAATGACTACATCGTTCTTCTTGTGATGCATGAGATAGATCTCAATTCGAGTTCCTTAGATCTAGGAAATATCTCTCTAGAACACAAGAGAGAGTAGAATAGAGGTAATTCCCATGAATAGTTCTTTGTGAAAGCCACTCACCCTCTATTTATAGTGTGTTATGTGCTTACCTGGAAATGCCATCCTAGCCCCGATTAATCAATTCACTATTGATGACATATTACGACTACAAAATTGATTTATAAATTTTATTATAATTTTATCATAATGTATTATATATATTAAATTATAATAATTGATCCCAATACTTGAATCATCATTCCCATAAATATTAATTGAATTTTGACTATTTTTAATAATCGTCAATTATTATTTTTCATGAATTTACTTGAAACTTGTAATTAAATTTAATAAATAAAATCAATGTTCATTATTATAAACATGAATAATATGAATTTATTTATTTCATTAGTGATCATATTTCTAAGACAGATCTTGGACCCCTGTGGTGGGGCCCACCATGTCAAAAATCCTATTAAACTGAATAGGGATGATTCTTGAATATGCTATTTTTGTGACCCTCTAGGATCTTATCTCGATAGCAGTGAATAGTATTCCCATACCAAGAGCGGGATCTGGAAACCCATCATAGCCCTTGAAGAGATAAGGATTTGTCAAAGAAGTGACAACCAACCTACGAAAATGCACTGTGTAATATAATCTCTTTATCTGTAATATCTCATAAATCATGACGCACTCACGTGTCATCACCCTTTTCTGTCTTTATTTTTTTTATCTAACATGGCGGATTTACCCAAGATAGCCATGGACATGGTCTTATAAAGGTAATTCCATCCTTATCAACATGGCTTGAGATATATTTCTTCAATAACCCTAAAGTTAAAAATCCTTTCTTGACCATTAAACCAATGTCATGCCACCAATGACGCACCCAACACAATCTACCTCACCACGACTTCATTGTCAGGGTTTTTGTCTTGAATCAATGTACACAATGAAATGACATAAATTGGTAATGATATCAAGACCAGAGACCATTATACATGATCCTAGAAAGGAACATCCAGTGAGACTCAAAACATGTGGTTTTCCTATTGTTGGGCCAGTCCTCGTGATCTCACTACTAGAGATCACAAAGTACAAAAATAATGGGAAGAGGTCTCAATTCTTATGACCCCCAGTACCTGATAGTCAATCATCTACTCTGTCAAATCAGTAATATGTATCTAGACCAAAGAACATATATTTAAGATTAATGTCATAGTATCTATAGGATATCATTATAACCTGGGATCTGCTATAACCTTTCGATACGACAATTACTCATTGGAAATTACCATTTCAATAGTGGAATCAAAAATTTCAACACTATAATGGTAAGAAAACATCATGTATAAATAACTATATACACGATATGGTAATCAAAAGCAATGAATAGTTGGGTCTATGACACACACTATATCAACAGCTATCAGTAGGCCCTATAACAAAAATGCATATAGATCTTTACTATGCTCTGAAAAGTTATCATAGAGGATTCCCCACATGTACAGATCCATGGATGGGGCCAGTCTGTTGCGCTACACTTCACTCAAATCATGCACCAGCCTTGTTCACTTAGTGATATCAATCATATGCCTTTCGCAATCATCATTGTGAACATTATTTTTCCTGAGATATACCTAGAAGGGGGAACATTCACAAGTCCTGAAGAAGAGGAACAACCCATTGGGGTAGTATAACACCCGAAAGATCTTGAAAGAATCCTTACATGCCAACAAACAACTTTACTTGGCCTTTTGGAACCTTCCTGACTCATTGCCTCTCAGTTGAGACCCCGACAATGGAAAACAGAAAATTGGGATCGCTAATCCCTCTGACCCATCTGGATCAGTGAAAAAGAAGGAAGATGACCCTGAAAAGGCGGTGTTCTATCTATAACATGATCAATATAAAAATATGGTTGAAGAGATCAATGACGATTATGCTATAGAAAATAATCCAAATTATGGAAATCCTCAATTTGGAAAACAGGGGTAGGGGAAAGTACAACCTCCTCCCAGTGAGTGTCTATTGGGTAACCTCAACCACCCTGCCCATATAGACATGGTATAGGATAGTTTTTACTATAATAGGGAATGATATGTATCACCCAATCCACCTGAATTACATGAAATCCTTCCTCATTACCCAGATCTATTTTTGTTGGCTGCTCCACAAGTCCCACGGGCTAATCTATTGGTTGTTCCCCCAGCTCCTTGGTTAATTCTTCCAATTGACCCATAGGTTGTTGGGCCCACTTACCATGTTGAAGAAAACTCCAACACATTGGTGGTCAGGGACCCTCATCAAGATCAGAATCCTCATCCAAATTATCTTTTTGAAGTAATTATTTCTCGCCTAAAATCTATAGAAACTCGACTGGTTGAAATCTCGCATGATGGAAATCCATATCCAGCATGGGTGGATGATATGCCAGCACCCTCGGGTTTTATAAATCATTCCTTCTCCCCCTTTAATGGGATAACTGATCAACTTTAGCATCTGGCCCACATTATTTTAAGGTGTGGACCTATCCTGGGATGTCTATTATAGTAGGACGCCACCATGCTCTAGTTTTTCCTATAGACACTCAAAGGGACAACATTTTTCCGGTACAATTGGTTACCCATTGGGTCAATATCTGGTTGGGAAGATATTAAAAGGAAATTTATAAACCTGTTCAATTCCGCGACCCGGAAGAGAAGTATTGCTGACCAATTCAATTGAATGAATAGGCCTAAAGAGGGCATTGTAGACATTGTATTCAGGTGGATGGGCCTCACATATTCCTTTGATATGCAGCTGACCCAGGAACAGTTGTTAATGACGTGTGTGGGGAATACAAAGATCGAACTTGTCCTTTGTATCACCACTCAAAAATTTCTGGGTTGGTTTCTGTATTTCTCCAAAAAATATCAATGATTAGAAGATTCCTTGCAGCAAGCCATGTAAGCATGTCCATCGCCTCCTATAGCTCCTTTAAGAAGAGTATCCAAGGCCAAGAGAATCACAGTTGAACAAATAGAGGCCCCTAGGAAATTGGATTTTTCACCAGCAGATCTACCTCCATATATCCATAGAGACCCACCACCTTAGGCATAACCTCCATCACAGTAACGCCTGCCTCCAAATAAGTAGGATCCCTTGCGTAACGCACCACCACCACCTAGGAAAGATAATCTGGTTCCACCTCCTCGATAGGATCTGCCAGCCCCTTGTTAGGGCCACGATCCCAGATCTCCTTCCTCATATTGGTGGAATCAGACCTACACATTTAACAAGGTTCAGGATCCCAGTTATTTCTGAAATGCGTTGACTATGGAATCTTGTAGTTGAGATAGTTTAAGAGGCCCTTAGAGGGGGATCACATTGATCTACCTAATTACTTCTCATATCACTGGTTCCTTGGGAACACCCTCAATTAGTGCTTTTTTATAGAGACTGGATTCAAGACTAGGTCAATGACAACATAGTCAGGTTTGGTTCTACCCCGGAACAGGTGGTATGTGTGTTTATAAAGCCTCATAGAAACTATGATGGTGAATGGTAGTTCGTTTCTAACTATGGGTCACAAAAATACGACGAATAGATGGGTTATAAGGCATTCATTCATTCTCATTGTATTATCTATGTACGTTTGAATCATCCAAAGCCTTCAGAATTAATTATGATACCTTCTATTACTACCTCTGCATCAACATCTCATTCTCTAATCTCTTAGGTGATCAAACATTGCCGATGAAGGGGAAGACAATTCCATTATCATGGGCCAAAATAATTCCCATACACTCAATGACTTCATTCCCCCACATAGGGGTATTACTCCTAGAATCCTCCCAACAATAGAGGATACTTCATGTGATGACCATGGGTACCTTTCGGTCAATACCATCAAGTGGGTAAACCCATACATGGTTCCTAATGAAGAAGAACACCAGGCGGACCCTCCGAACATCCCCTTTCGATGACAGTGTCGATGGAGAGGTAGGTATGTGAATTGAAAGAAATTAATTAGTCAGTGATTCAAGCGAAGCCATGCATTCAACCAAGACGAGACAGCAGGCCAAATTCAAATCTCAGCAAATGCAGCTTTCTCATCTCGTTTCATGAAATCCACCTCCACCAATGTTTGTACTACTCGATCAGAAAAAGACACAAAAACCATGATTTGATCATCCACATTATGTTATGGATAGACCTCAGTCATCTTGCTCCCAGATGGTATTCAATATACGTGGTTTATCTAGGTATAAGTGGGACATTCCATGTACCATCTAGAATCTGTTGGTTCAACTGTAAGAGCATATCATACCACCTTCCGCAAAGTGACATCCTGTCAGCAAATGTGTACTCCTGGCATGGAAATATGATTTCCTTATAAATATTTATATCATTCCTTCGAGTCTCTCTATTCTCTTGGATCTTCTCTTATCAGTAGATATGCGTGAATCAATTATAGAAGTTTTAAGAATCCCATTCTAGTTTGAGACAGAAGTAGCAGCAACACAAGCCTTCCATGCTGAGACAGTCGAGCATGCATAATGTTAGGACATCATGTCTTTCTTTGGGAAGATTAAGGTTCTCCTATATTGGGGGAAATCCTACCACAATACATTACTCTCCGGTTCAATGGCATGGAGGTTCATCATTGTCTTTTTGGCATGGGATTTTCGATCAATCTTATCCCAACCCAGACACTAAACAAAATGGGGATGTCTTAAATAAATTATAGTCCCTATGACCTGAATATTAAAGCTTATGTCAAGATGGAGCAGATACCAGTTTTAAAGATACACCTAATGAAATAGTTCTTTGGCCTAGTTTCTAGCACCAAGTTCATTGTTGTCTCACAAAACACTTCTTACAACGCATTTATGAGTAGACTGTGGCTCCACTTTCCTGTGGTAGTCCATTTCTCATATCAGAAATTACTTATATAATCCATTAATGGTAGAGTAGGAATTCTCCAAGGTGATGTATCTCATGTTGTCTCTTGAAAATCCCTCTACCTATATGTTGACAATTACAAGAGGATGGACATACAGATTCAGGATAATGAGGTTGAACACGCTATGGCTAAGAATGACCCATGGAGAGACCTGGTTGATGTCTACATTTTCCTGATTGACTGATTGGAGGCCACAACCCTAGACTTGGGGGAATGATTTTTTTATCTCTAGAATGAGGTGGAATCTTGGTCCCAGGTCTAAGGAGCTTCATGAAATCACCTCGTATTCCTTCAAAAATCAGGCTAAGTTACTCCCAAAGCCCCTTACCCCTATAAGGTATCGATATCTCAGCCCAATAGAAAATACAATATGTCATACTTTATTGTTTTTTCGGGATGGGATAAACCAACTCAAGCTAACATGCCCCTATGGATTTGATATTATCAAATGTATCCCCTTGGGATGAAGTACAAATGGGATCAGTTTGAAATCTTTCATCACCATGGTTTCAGTAGTGTAGGTTTTCCACGTTGAGGTTTCCATTGCTACTCAGGCTTGCACCAGTGCCACGTTAGGATCATCCAATTCATAAGATTTTATTCATAAAAGTTATTCTCTCATTGTGGATGAAGAAGAGTATTTGAAATCCACCCCTCACGCATTTGAAGAGGTAATATCCACTACGGTCTATGAATTGGTACAGGTGAACCTCGGTCTCAATACAGATTTGAAACCAACATTGATCTGTACCACTATGCCCGCAGAAGAGAAACAATGATACGTGGATTTTCTAAACTAGAATTAAGATGTATTTTCCTAGAGTTATGATGAGATTATAGGGATAGATCCCCAGGTCTCCATCCACCATATTGATCTCCCAGAAAATACTCAAAGGTTTAAATAACTTCCCAGAAAGATGCACCCTTCTCGCAGTGTCATGGTCAAGGTTGATGTTGATAAGCTCATTAAGGAGTACTTCTTCAAGGAGGTACAGTACCCCATATGGTTATAAATATTTGTACCCATCAAGAAGAGGAAATGATAGATCAGAGTCTTCATCGACTTCTGGGATCTCAGTTGTCACAGGCCTAAGGATGATTTTCCCCTTCCTATGACAGAACTATTGATTGACACCAACACTGGGTTCCAAGCTCTCTCCTTTATGGATGGATATTCTGTATATAATCAAATATGATTTTCCACCAAGGATAAAGAGTCTACCTCCATTAGGGAACATCATTGTAATTTTTGTTACCAGGTAATGCCCTTTGGTCTGATGAATGCAAGTGTCACCTATCAGTATTCCATGCACTGCATATTCATGAAAAACCGTGGGACATTGGTGGAATAATATGTGGAAAGTTTGGTGGTTATATCTTGCCAATGACAAGACCATCTCATAGATTATGAGAAAGTGTTTGTCTTCCTCTGTTCTTATCACTTGTAGATTAACCCCCTGAAGTGTGCCTTTTGGGTAACCTTCAGAACGTTTCTCAGCATTGTTGTTAGTTACATAGACATTGTCGTCGATCTGAAAAATTACAAGTCCATTAATCCGATGTCACATCCAAGAAATATTTAGGACCTCTGAGGCATTCAAGGACACTCAGCATACACATGCTGATTCATCAAAAATATGGCTGGAATGTTTACGAACATTTCTCGGCTCATGAATAAAGTTGTAGATTATCAATGGGATGAGAAGTTTCAGACTTCATTTTAGGAAATCAAGAAGAACATACTACAAATTTGGACTCTGATGTCTCCCAATTCTAGAAAGATTTTGGTCCTCTATGTGACCAATCGATAATGATCCCTGGGTTCCCTTCATTCCCAAAAGAACAATGAAGGAATAGATAATAGTTTATACTATATCAGTTACATGCCATTTGATATAGAGACTAGATATTTCTCTAACGAGAAGAGAATCCATGAACTAGTATACGTAGGGAATAAATTGTGACATTACTTACATCACCATGAGATACAGCTGGTGTCCTGAGTGGATTTTGCAGAAGTACATTCTGAACTGCCCCATGTTGATAGGCTATCTAGCTCGGTGGGCAGTGATCCTTCAACAGTTCAACATCATGTTTTTTCTCCAAAAGGCCATCATGGGACTAGCATTTGAAGGAATTATTACCACCCACCCATCCCCCGTAGAGCATTCTTTTGATATTGACTTCCCAGATGATCCAATCATGACAGTGGATCAAGACATTCACCGTGGGAAAATTAACTTTGATGGTACTTCCCAAATCCCTGTTGATAGAAGACTCAATGATCCGAGACTAAACAGAGTAGGCATGGGAGTCATCTTTATCACGCTTACACAAGTTGTCCTTCCTTATTTATTGGTGTGTCATAATGTTGTACCAAAAATTTGGTATAGTATGAGGCTCTCATCATTGGGCTTGAACTATCCCTCGAGATTTATGTTCCCCATTTTCATGGGAAAGATGACTCTGATCTGGTCAACATGTAGATCAATGATGACTACATTGTCAGGAAGCCTGAGATTGTAACTCAGTTTGAGTGTACTCACCAGGTTATGGCCCAATTCCCTTCTAATCCAGAATTTACTCATGTCCCTCGATCACAAAACAGTCAAAACAATGCCCTGGATATCCTTGTCGCGTCTCTTATATAGCCTGATGAGGATGATTTGATTATCCACATAGTGCATCAAAGATTCATTAATCCCTTCACTCCAAATGATGATAGTAGTACACAGGTAAACCGCCTTACTGCCAATGCCTCCACATCAGGACCTCTAGATCCCCCTGCCACAACATTATAGGAGACCCATGACTGGATTAATCCCTCAATCGAGTATCTCTGGCAAGGTAATCTCTCGACAAACCAAGACGAATGCAAGCGATTATATCAGTGTGTAGTGCAGTTCACCCTCCAGAGTGGTCACAATCTTGATAATATTCTCTACCAACATAGGTTTGATGGTATTCTCTTATTTTTCATTCAAAGGTAAAATATTTCATAGGTTATGATGAAATTTAATTCTGGTTCCTGTGGGGGTCATCAGGGAGGGCTGGAACTCTCACATCATTTCAGAAGATTGGGATATTTTTGGCCCACCATGATATGTGACTATATCGAGTTTTTCAATAGGATCCATGTGTTCTATATCCATGTTAGCTTTGTGGGGTTTTCACAAGAGGCCCTCGATACTACCATGTACTCTAGGCCCTTTGTGGTCTAGGGACTCGATATAGGGGGACTGTACCCACCATCAACAACTAGCCAACACTGAATCATTCTAACCAATATGGATTTTATTTCAATGTGGGTAGTGGAAATTCCAATCAAGGGAGTCAAGACTCTTTCCATCATCACGTTTGTGAGCTCTAATATCATCCTTCGATTCAGAGTCCCTCACAAAATTCTTGGTGACAACGACACTAACTTCCAGGTAGCTGATCTGAAGAAACTGTATGGAAACTACAATTTCCTTTCAAATCATACCTCTCTCTATCATGTACAATAAAATGGTAATATCAAGGGGTTCAAAAACCCCTCTATACCATATTTTAGAATATGGTTTGTCCTAATAATATGAGTTGGCTTGAAAAACTCCCTAATTCACTCTAGGCTTACCAGACGATAACACGTAATTCCACCCAATTTACTCAATATTCCTTGGTGAACGGAATAGAGGTAGTCATTCCCATCTAGATTCAGTTACCCTCACTTCACATGTCCATATACGATTAGCAGGAACCAGAAAAATTTTCTTATTTCTGTGTGGTTAAACTGGTAGCACATGAAAAAAACAATATTTGTGCCTTTCATAATCTGGAGAGGCATCTGAATATGATTTAAAGGGATTTAAATAAGAAAATTTTCCTCCGCTCTTTCTTAAAAGGTGATGTGGTATTGTCCCTGAGAATAATATTGATTCCCAGCAGGAAGCCAACGAATATGGAGTCGAAATGGTATGGACCTTATGTCATTCACATGGTTTACCCCATTAGTTCATTCTCTCTGGTCACTGTGGATGGAGAGAATATTACTCATCCCACTAATGGAAAATTCCTCAAGCAGTACTTCACGTATGAGAATCCTTATCCAGACGAACATTAAACTAATGATCCTCATCCTGTAATATGTTAAACTATAAATGGTCCAATATTTATGACCCTAATCTAAGATCACTTTCATCCCACATGAAGATAAACTTCAAGTATTGCATACACCTCATGGTCCAATATCCACAACCTTAAAATAATATCTACCTCATCCTTACCATAAGATGTTAAACTACTTGGGTACCACCAGCTTCACACATCTCATTATTTGGGTATCCATCATCTTTGAATTCCAAAAGGACCACTTTAATGGCCTGGTCTCACGCTGCCATAGCTCACCTACCATTTTGGGTCATCGTCCTAGAGGATGATGAATGATAGTTTAAAAAAAGTCCCACATTGTGATTATGGTAAGAAGTTTATGATTAATTGTTTGTTCCAATTTTAGGTCACACGAGATGGATATTTTGTTGTGAACATGGTCATCAGTAATCCTCAATTATTTTTTCCGTCCCCATGGTCTCCAAAATGAATGGCGTAGTGATTCACCTTTTTCTCCCCTTCTATCCAACGTACATGAAATTAAATTTTCCATCTATGGTCCATGTTCTATGACCATAAAATAATATCTTCTACATCCTTGTCACACAATGTTAAGATGTAAAACATATTAGAACTACTTATGGATTGATTACTAGCCTTATGGGATATGTGGAGACACATGGGACCTCTCATCAGTGGCCCAACCTCATGCCCCTTGACCATTCTGACCTAATGTCCCAAGTTATCTCGTAGGATTTTGTTGTGTGGTATGGACTCTTTGTCCTCGTTCATGTTGTTCTACTTTTTCCATTCCACACACATCCCCTTAAGACAATCCTTCATTCCATGTCCTTACTATATGACGTTAAACTACATGGAGTTTTTTGAACTATGTATGGCTTGATTACGATCATTATGGGATACGTAGGAACACCCATAAATTTCACCTTCGTGTCCAGCCCAACAAATCTCTTCACCCCTTAGGTTTAGTTCTCTTTGGTCATTGCATATGGTGTGGTGTGGAATTATTTAGTCCCCATTCATATAGGGTTTACAATGGTTGTATCATGTACTCCTACTCCAGAATGCCATTCATTCCATGTCCTTATCTCATGACATTAAACTACACAGCATTTTTATAACTATGTTTGAATTACTTCCAAGCCTTATGGGATACCTACAAATGCCTGGAAAATTCATCCCCAGGTCTAGCCTCGGTTTTTATAAACCTTATCTTCCATTTCACCCCATGACCAAAGTTCTCCCAGGGGTATGTGGAATGGTGTGTACTTTTGTCCTCATTCTTATTGGGTTTCCAATAACCCTGACTAATACATCTATCGAGAGCTCTCCATCCTTTTTCTACATCATTTTTTCATGATATTAAACTGCATGTAATTTCAAGAAATGTGAATGGATTGATTCCCATCCTTATGGGATACATAGGAATGCCAAAACATTTCATCATCAGGTCCTTCCCAAGTTCCCATGATCTTTTCTGTCCTCTTATCCAGAGGTCCCCCCTTTGGATGGTGCGCAGTGTGGTGTGTAATTTGGTCCCCATTCACTTCAGGTATGCAATTCCCTTTCCCTTTCAAACTTCATTCTTTTATATGTGTCTGAACCATATAACCCTAAACTATGATGCCTCATCTCACATGACATTACATTGTTATGTCTCTATCACATGATGTTTAATCTCATGGGATGGTCCGGTCATATGACCTTAAACTGTGACATTATCGTCCTGGCCATAGGATTGAAAACAGAACCGCATTGTGGTGTCCTCTCTTGAGGAGACACCATGTTTGGAATCGGTTATCCACCATTTTGTTTTCCAAGGACTATACATGGAATGATTCCTACAGCAATTCCCGGATTCTCAGCCTTGGGTTTGTTACTAAAAAAACACACCCACACTAATGATCAATCATGATCCATTAAATGTCACTTCATTCGGTGCATGGGCCAGACCATTATTACTGTATTTCCCCTGGAATTGGTATCCTACAACCCCAAAATCAAGTATAATGTTTTTCTTGTTTCCCATCCTCTTGAGATATGTTGGAATGAATGGACATTTTATCTTTGGGTTTAGCCACAGGTACTTCTGATCCCGACTTCATTCTGACCCCTTAGCCTGAACCCTGTTGGATGCATATGGCATGGGGTGGACATATTTGGTCCTCATTCACATCATGTTTTATAATATACATGTAATGTACTTCCCTGTGGGGATCTCCCTTCCATGTTCCCTCACATCTTTACCCCATGACGTTAAACTACATTGCATTCAATAATTATATCTGGCTTGATTCCCATCCTCATAGGACATGTAGGAATGCATGGGTATTTAATTTTTGGGTCCATCCTTATGTTCCTAAACCCGTATTTACACCTACTTTTATGGACTTCATGACCTCTATTACGCCTCAACAATGTTCTTAGATGCATTTTGGCTTAAGACTTAGATTTTTGGATTCTGTATTGACAGAATTTAATTTTTTTTCCATGCTTCACGTATCCCTTTATTTGGGTTTCCTTAATGTTTCAAATCTGAAATGACACACAAATAGTATAGGTGCCAAGCCTTATGTATTTCCTAACTCTTTGTGCCAATGTCCTAGAGGATTTTCAATGAAATTATGAGATTGGTTCTTTGTTTCGAATATGATCAATAGACGGCCCTAGGATCCTATTACCCATTTTAGGTCACACGATATAGATGTTGTGTTGAGAAAATGGTCAATAGTTATCCTCAATCGTTATTACACACCCATTATTCCTGAAATATTGGTCCCGTGATTCATATCCCTTTCCACTCTATCATGTTCAAGTGAAATTTCAACATCCTTTGTGTTATATCAGTGTGCACCTTTTCACATTAAGAGGACAAATCAGTGTCATGGGGTCATCTTCAACTCCACATTTTCTCCCCCTACTGATTATTCCATGTGTTCAAAAGGTATTCTCAACCCTTGTTTCCCACACCGATCGTATCCCATGTTGGCTTAGGGATATGGGTCAAGTTTGTGACTACATAGAAGTACCACACATTTTTTGATCTAAAATCTATGACCTTAAACTAGGAGGTCACATCATAAACTAGACGCCCAATTCCAGGAATTGTGACTGTAAATTGTGTGTGTCCTCTTGGAAATTTCTGAGGTGGTGTGGAATTCTTTATCATCATTCACAATGGGATTGCGTTGTTGCACCGCGTTACATATTTCTACATTTGAAGTCTCACCTTATGGTCTGATCTCTATGACTATAAACTAACACCCCTTATGTACTTATCATTAGATTCTAAACTAATCCTTATGAACCTCAGCTATGTAATGATAAATTATAAATCCATACGATGTCTTCCCTCGAGAAGACACTCCACCTTTTGGTATTGGCCTCCTTCCATACCACCTATAAGAATTCTGTGTGGCTTGATTCCCATTCTTTTGGGATATGTAGTGACACCAAGAATTTTGTTTGAGGTCTATGCTCATCACCATGAACCTTAATATTCAATTTCATCATGAGTTTCCTCAGAAGTATGTTGTATGTTATGGACATATATCCTCTTTCATGTCAAGTTTGGAATAGCCACACAACATACCTCTCTCGAGAGATGTCCATTTTTTCTATCTTTACCGCATGACAATAAACTATACGGGCATGCCCCATGCACATGAAATTAAATGGGAACCTTACAGTCTGAGCTCTACGACCATATACTAAGATTATTACCTTCTATGTTCACATGACTTTAAACTACATAAAAATTACAATATTCCTCTTTAAAAGTGGATATATTTTATTTTGGTGTTGGTTGCCTACTGTACCACCTCCTAGAACTATGTGTAGCTTAATCCTCATCCTTATGGGATACGTAGTGACACTATACATTTTTTTTGAGGTCCAGCCACATCACCATAATCGTTTTTTCCTCCTCTTGGCCTAGGTTCTCCTAGAATCACGTGGTGTGGCATGGAATTATTTAATCCACATTTATGTCGAGTTTATAAAAACCACATCATGTAGTTCCTTTGATATTACCACTCCTTGCATTATTCCTGCATGATGCTTAAAATTCATTGGTAATGTTCTTTCATCACAAATTCATTGATTTTGATTTTCATTGTCTTTCACATTATAAGGGACCCCCTAATGGTATGTATTTTAGGCCATAGTGCTCTCCTACCATTCTAGGCCAACACCCCGAATGATTTCGAACAACAATTTAATGTAAATCATATGTCTCAAATATGGTCAGCGGATTAACCTTGTCTATTTTTTCCCATTCTAGGATAATGAAAAATGGGTATTGTGTTTCAAACATGGTTAATAGTAATCCTTTAGAATCACACCACTCCCATTTCATCCAAAATATCAGATTATGTGAATCACATGTTTAATTCCCATTTCTGTTTTACAGATCCTTGACACCTATCGTGTTGTAACTCCATGAATTCGCGCACATCGAGTAAGAATGTTGGATCATCTAGTATTTTACCCATCCGACATTTGTTTTTCACCTTTTCATTCTCTCATTAAAAGTGGAAGGCCTGATAATGCTCCTTGATTCTACATTGAGCATGGCTCACGTAGGTTTAGGATTTTTCTAGGGTAATATCCATGTACCTGATGGTGTGACACATTTATCCTACCATATGACCTTAAAATTTGACATTATCACCCTCACCACATGATGTTAAAATATTTGTAATACTAATAACTAAATAATTCTTGATTTCATCCCTTAGAGGATGTATAGAGACATTCAGGAATCTAATCCCTGAGCCCATCCACTAAATGGTAAAATCCCCCTCTTGGCCCTATCATCCATGACATCCCATTTAGGAATGTGTGATGTGGTTTATACCTCTTTGGTACCTATTCATGTCAGGTTATGAACCACACCACACATTTTCATCTTGGATTACCCATGTCCTCAATGCATGACATTAAATTGTGACCCTTCCCTGAATAAGTTCAGGAAGCCCCATGAAAATTGTGGGATGTGTTAGCTTCCTTTCCAGAGAGGATTTCCCCTACCATCATCGGTCTTTGGCCATGTTGTGCTCAAAAACTAAGATTGTATTGATCATCATCCTTATGGGATACGTAGAGACTCCTTGGAATTTCACCTCAAGTCCATCCCTATGATTGTTAATTTTCTTGTTCCTTTAACTCTAATCATGCTCTGAACTCCATGATCATAATCTAGGGGATCCTAGTACATGTAACATGACTTTAAACTGTCGAGCAAGGTCCTTGTAGTACGACCTCAATCTATTTGAAACTTCATGATCATACAATGTTAAATAATTCATGCATCTTCCTCACTGAATGATGATGAACTTGGTGATTATCATCGTAATTTACATGATGTAAAAATATAGAACATCTTTGGTCCTCGCTAAAGTTGTTCATTCTAGAAGTAGGCATGATCTCGATTAGGATAGATATGCTCACCCATTGTACTTTTGGCATAGTGGTGTAATTTCAATATTGTTGGACTTTATCAAAATATCCCATCCTTCCATCCCCACTCATTGCATGCTCTCTATTTAGGATTCAAATTCCCTTTCACATATGAAAGAACCCCCTAATGGTTAGGATTCTCGGCCTTAAGGCCCACTTAACGCCTTGTCCCAATGTTCTGAAGGAGATTGGATGACACATTGATTTTGGCCTTGTGTCTTTGAATGTGGTTAGTGGTTAGACCTCATTTATTTTTTCCCATAATATGCTAATGAATTGGGGATGCTGTGTTTTGTGTTTGTTCAACAACTATCCCCCTTCATCATTCCATCCTCACTGTGTTCCGAATATTGTGTATCATAATTCACATTCTTCATTCCCATTTTTTCGGATTTACTCCAACACCCATACAATTATCCCACTCATGCGCTAGAGCATGTTGAGGGAGTGTTTTTTGGTTGTTTTGAGAATTATATTATCTAACCATGGCCCTCAGAGTGGTCATTCAGACCCAGATGTCTTGTGATTGATTGGATCTCTCATATGCAAGGGGAATAATTATCTGGTCATCCCTTGTTTCTCACATTGGGCATGACACACGTGAGCTTAGTGATTGATCGTGGGATATTTCAATGATATGATTTATATGAAGTAATAAATACTGATATGAAGACCCATGCATGAAACCAAAATAAACAAGAATGTTTGAATTTATGTTTGTGTGTGTGCAAATTACAGCCCCCATGGATTAACCCCTCCGATAGACTAGTTGACCTCTATAATAGAGCATCCCAGCTCCACCACCCTCTGGCTTGTGACATCCAAGATTTGTTGTTCCTTGTTAAGCTCCCGATCCACTACAATAGCATTGGGGTTTAGATAATCAGCCATCAACCTCACCTGATCCTCATCTTATAAGATAATATCCATATATTGGGATGCTCTCCTCATCTATTCTTCAGTCTCTACCAAGTGTTCCTTCAATTGTGTTATGATTCCCAATTGTGTGTTGAGTAAAGAAGAATGTTTTTTTCATGGACCCTCAAGAATTGGATCTCTTACTCTGCCTCCTGAAGTTTCATGATATTGACATACTTCTTCCATTTCTAGCAGACACTAAGGTTTCAGTTATGTTCCTGTATTTTCTCTTCTGTGTAATCTTGAATGAGTATATGAGGGCATTAGGAATCCACTCCTCCATAACATTTATTGCACACTTAGGAACAAATTATCCCCATATTTTTTATCCACTATGCTTGTGGGGTCTCTTTAACGAATCTCTTGACCAGTTTCCAAGACAGGCGATGGATAACCGTCATATCCTCTTCATCGGAAGATGTTTCATCCTGGACCTATAGTTCTGTAGGTCTATAAGTAGGTAATGACTTTAGAAATTCGTCAGTAGGGTCTTCTTCCCATTTCATGTTGGGTAGGTTGTGTTCCATGTCATCGGGTTGATCCTCAACACCATATTCCACCTTGGAAATCTCAGGTTCCATCCTACCAGTGGTCCTATATGTAATCATTATCTGTGTGGTCTGGTTTACATAGGCGTCCACATCCACAAGAATAAACATTCCCTTGGGAAAACAAGTTTTGGGAGCCTCATCCATCATTTCCAGTGCGGCCCACACCATTTGAACAATTTATCGTACAAGAATACAAAAATTTTAGTTTGCTAGGTTTGACATACGACAACTATGGATTCTGCAAAGAAGAGGAATTATAGAGGTAAAACAATGAGCCTCATTCTCAAATTAAGGTTGTCATAATTCTAGGAAGTGGACCCCCATATAAGGTCAAGTTCTCTGAAGACTCTAGAAGAACCACCTTGGGTGTCTCGTCCCATCTGGACTCCACAATAACCATTTTCCCAGATTTAGATTCCAATGCTACGTCTACTATCGTGTAGGAATGTGTTTTCCATACAAGGCCCCCATATACCAGACAAGTTACATATAAAGAAAAATATTTGGGTAGCCTATAATTTTTCTACAGTGGAACGTTTTAGAGTTTACTTCAAGGGATTAGAAAATCTCTTCCAACTCCATGGTGGAAACCACACTTTCCTCAAAGGGTCTCCCTCTGCCAGCTTCGTCCCTTGGGAGGACTCTTCTGATTTTGTGAGTAAGGGAAAGAACATCCTCAATTTAGCAACTTGAAACTATAGTGGGACTGTTTCATTGATAAACCCCTTCACTTGGTCCGTCATTAGACACATAGTGCCACTGGAATATATATAGTCTCCCAGTTCACCAATATATTTCTACCCTTCCGCCTAGACACCAATAAGCCAGCCTTGCCACGACCGATCTCAAATAGATCCATCCCAAGGTGGTTGATGTGATCCCACCTCTCCAAGGAATTTTGAAATTCCCTATTGACCTCCCAGGTATCCCCAGCCTTTGTAAACTTAGCATCTAGAGGAATTTATATATGGTGGAGCTTCTTCCTGAGAGCCTGGGTGGGTATCCTATGAAACCATTAAACTGACCTTCCCCCCTCTTGACTCCACTCTACTGGGGCTGCCGGGTCCACTTCTACAACATTCCCTCCACTTGGTGTGGCCTTGGAATCAATGGCCCTACTTAGCCACACCACTGCAATGTGCATCGTCTCGGATACATCAACAAGTTCTTTCCATTTTCTAACCTCGACTTCGAGGTGGTGGAGGCACCCAATATTTGATGTGGATAGTATTCCTCTTCAACAACTCCCCCAGGTAGGCCAACTCCCATATCTTTTCATATTCCCTAACCAGCATAGAAGTAGAAGTATGCAAAGGTAGCTCATTCTTCATCTCTCCATCCTCCTGTGTAAACATGATCCCCATATTCCTCATCATACATGGGTGATTCTCCTGGTTTACCCCCAGGTAGACTTTCTGGGTTAGTCTCTTCATGCATCATAATTTCCGTGCGAAGCGGTTTGGGTTACACGGCTCAGAGATGGGCTCACGGTCCATGTACGCCCCAAAAACTTCACCCTGGAAGGCCAATGGGTAGGACTGATACTCCTCAGATACCTTCTCATCATCGATGAATACTTCTATGTATAGCGGGAAGAGATGGAAATTGAATTCATCTGCATTCCAAACATTATTCAATATAATAATTCGAGTCATCAAGGATAGAAATATCACCACTATATTTAGAATAGCTTCTCATAAATCTAACCCAGTAAGAGAAATGGATTTTAGATATTTCTAGGTGAAAATTTGTGTCACTATCCAGCCATAGAGAAAGTGGAGAAGTCACCATTCCCACAATGGCCTTTTCCCTTTTCTGATATTCCACAACACCTTGTATAGATTGGCCATCACTAGGATCCCGAGATTGACAAATTCCCACATTGCCAACATGGACTCCATAACAAATGTTCTTGGTTGCATGCCTATGTTTGTATCCCAGACTGGCAACATCAATCCATAGATAATTGCTGAAATGAACCCATTTAGCCAAATAATCGGTTGCTGCTTGGTGTTGACACTATATCCCCAAAGATTACATTTTTATCCTCCAAGATATGCTAATATGAATTATCTTTACTGCACTGACCTTCCACTTTGGGAGAAGTAGGACGCCTTATTGGTAGCATCTTGGGATCCTCCTCCCCTTCAATGGTGTGCTTCAGTGGGAAATTTATGAAATGTTCAAACCACCACATAAAGTGGACATCCATCACTGATTTTTTAGCCTCACCCAGCTCAAAGACCATCAACACTATTTTATGCCACAAAATATTCTCGGGATACTCCCATGCATTTTTTGTATGGAGGAGTTCATCATATATCTTTCCTAGAATTGGGATCCCAAAATTATGGTGGGGGTCCCAGAGGCTAATGCCAACTTCCCCCATGGTGAAGGTGGAATGTCTTGGTCATCGATGACCGCCTACTCAACAACTCTGATATAATTCTCTTCAGTTAGTAAATGTGGAATTCGGAAGCCGGCGCTTCTTTATACAAGCCTACATGCTTCATATCTGCCCCAAACTTTTCACATTATGCACAGTCCCAGTAGGACCCGGCCCAATCATCTATGAAATATCCACCATAGCGTAGATCCCACCATTCAGTACTCCCCTTCTCCGGGATTCCCATAGCCTCCTTCATAGTATTATGGTATTGTGGGAGAGATGCCTCGGTCTACAACACTTTCCCTTCGATGTTGTTGGTGTGATTGTATATACAATCAACATTAATGAGTGTGTGATCCTCCCATGTGTGGACAATAACATCCATGAACCACAGGTGTTGGCATGACGTGCTCCTGAACCAATAATCTCATTCATCCCTACATGCCTCATGGATAATAACATCATCCCTCTAACCGAATTAATAAAAGGACCATATTTTTTAGTGTGGATATTTCTTATGGATATCCGACATCAACTCTGTTAGGGATTCGTGATCTGAGTGGCTTCACACACACTCTCAAATATCTATATTTTTCTCCATTTCTTCCCTCTGAGTAGCATCCTCAAGGACCCCATGACCAGCTTCTTGTTTGACCATTCTACCCCAAAACATTATTTTTTTCTTTTCTAGTTCAAAGATCACAATAACCGATCTCGGACACAAATCACATTCGCATAACTCAGTCACAATGTCTCCTTAAAGTGATCGTTCACAAATATGACTCATAAAGAGTGCGGTCTCAAAGAATAAGTGCTCAATAGGCAGCATAGAGCATCCAAGGATTGCAGTGCAGCATATTCCTTGAGTAGCAATGTGAATCACCATTCTATGAGATATGTTTTTAAAAGTGTGACCACGGTGCTTGTGGAGTGTCAGAATCTGAGAGCTCAGTCACGAGGATGTGAAGTAAGGTGAGGACAAGAATGGGTTGTCACCCTCTATTTATAGGCGATGACCCGTGAGATTCATAGTATTTCAAGCCATGGAGAGAATTGTGGAGAAGTCTATGTAATTATCAACTAACACTTTTCACACCCTCATTAAAATTATGGTTCATGATCTGCCTAAATTTTTTAAATTTTACCTCATAATCTGACTATATTATTCTCCTCGGCCCCCATTATTAGGGGGAATTTTTTGTTTCAAAAATCATCACCTTATAAAAAATAAGTAATAACTACCATGAAAATTACAAAAAGGCTTCCTCACAGAGCAGATTCAGAAATCCTTCTAGTGCCTCTGTCACCACAAAGATGATGCCTTTACTACACTTGCCACAATGAATAGTGACAGTCCACTCCGTGTCTATGATGAAATTTATCAAATGTGGAGGTCTATGCGAGCGCGTGGGGGGGGAACCGAAGACTCTGTGGTTATGATAAACATAATGGAGTTTTCCACTGGTGGTGAAGCATTAATTACATTGTGGTGCATCCTCCACCCATCGTACCTGACAACCGTCTATAAATACACAGCTCCACCACTCCAAAAGGACCAACACCTTGACCATTCACCTTCCAAGATCTCAAAACATGATGTACCCTTTTCTATGTCAACCGTCGGAAAAATGAATCATTTGAGGTACTTGAGCATTGAAAAATTTGTTTCTTATTACTCAAATTTACCCCCTCTTCATGGAGGTATGCCCTTTGTGGAGCCTATGGGGAATCTCAGTGGAAGGGGACCCCTTTGGGTACTAAGGAAATTTATAAGTACCATATATTCACAAATCACCCTTAAAATACACGTGTCATCCATAATTAAGCAAGGTCACAATGCTTTGCGAGCCCCTATGCTCTATAAGACCTTATTCTCAGTGATCCCCTCTACTCTGGGAGCCCTTCAGATCTGTGATCCCTGTGCTCTGTGAAGCCAGGACCACTGCAAGGCCATGTGTTATGTGATCCCTTGTGCTCTGCGAGCCCTTGTGCTCTGTGAGCCCTTGTGCTATGCGACCCCGTCTTACAATGTGAATCCCCTATCCACGCGTCCTCTTTCATCGTGAATCCTTTTCCATGAGGCCCTTAGGGATTGTATGAAGTGATTTCAAAGTCTCTTGGGTGGTGATTTATGTTTTTTTTCTTCATTAACATGCTTCTTTGGATAGGCAGACAAATGGATGTTACTTTTTCACATAGCCACGCTGATGTGATCCCCTTAATAGATCACTCCACAACCTCGTCTCCATACAGACTTGCTGGTGCCTTCCCTTCACCAAGGGTTAAAGTGAACCAGTTATGTAAGTCCTAAGGATGAGGAGTGAATCCTCATCATCTGAGCTGCAGTATGTTAAACTACCAAGCACCAGCATCCCTGACACATGCCATTAAACTATGATCACTACATAAGCGACAAGTCTATAGAGGACTGTGAAGGGGATGTTAACCAGTGCCTTCTAACTCACCACTCCCTAAGAGATTTGTCACCTTGTGAACCTCATGAAATCTCTAAATAATCCATGACACCCTCTTATGGGATGATTCAGATATGATGGCCATACACAGCTCAAATTCCTGGACACCCTTCCTTCTCATCAGGCCTCCCCCTTGGAGTAAGTCCCAATTTTCCTCACCCGGGACGATTCCATGTGTAATACTCATCCATCATTTCCCCACCATCGTTGTACCTGGGCTGCTTCCATGTGTATTCCATATTAACCAGCCTTCTTGCTGCACCATTGTGCCACAATAATCTTGTCTTTGTTGCCTCCTCACACTGATCATGACTCATGTGGGCCTAGAGTAAGAATTTACCATGACATACTCTTTGGGACTTATTTTTGTGTAAGACTCATTCCCCAACCTTCCAAACTATGTGGACTATGGTCCTTGACCTTTTCAAGAAAGGTATGTAGGAATCCTAGTGAAGGATCATTCCCATCACCCATTGTTCCCTACAACTTCACGTCGGTTCACCCTCATCCCGCATGACATCAAAATATATACCCGTTTTCATCCTACATTAAAAACTACATGATTATGAAATACATTGGTTTTTACCCCTATCTTCTAGGTACAGTACATAGGAATCCTCCCTGAGGTTCAACCCCAAACACTTGTAAACATTGGAATCCACTTTTTGGGACCTACAACCTTAGTCCCCCCATAGTGGTGTGAGACTAGTTACTAGGAATCTAATAATGTGTAAGCCCTACACTCAATCAATACTCTTACAACCAAGAGTGTCCTTGTTATGAAAAGCCACAAACCATGCATAATCCCCATCATATCTTTAGGTCACTGTCCTTTGAGTACACATTAATACTATGTCCCATCCTGAAATATGTGGACATTGATTCCCAACTACATGGATACATAGTAAGCCTCCCTATGATTCAGGACCACCATCCATGTCCTATCCAAGTCTCTCCATCATGCCTTTGTGTTTAGTACGATCATGACTTAACCTGTTGGTTCTAGTCCCTATGGGTACCCATCCACACATCCATTCTCACGATCTACCTCCTTAGGTGACTCATTGAACACTCTATGAACATTGTGGACTTTTACTCCTTTCGAAGTGGAAACGTAGGAAACCACTTCGAGGTTCAATCCCAACACCATAACCTTCACAACGGTCCTCGGTTCCATCCCCACTCATTCCATCCTTCAAAACTACATCCATATCCATCCTGATTCCTCCTAGGACACCACATCATAGTGAAATCAGTCCATCCATTCATGAAGCTAACCATGTGTAAGACCCATTCATCTCATTTTTCCTTTTTAGAACCTAGGCCGCTAACCACGTGTAAGCCTTGGCATGTCTTCGAGTTTTTTACCATTGTATACACCTCGATCCCTTGACTTAACCTCTCTAAAATCATGGGTTTTTATCCCTATCTTCCATACATGGTATATAAGAGGCCTCCACAAGGTTCAATCCCATCCAATAGTAAACCTTGGTGTCCCCTTTGTTGGGACCCAATCATCCCCTGATCCACCCTTAAAGGGGTCCAAGTCAACTTTAACGGTGTGATATCTTCCCTATATGGAATACACCACCTCAGATTTGTCCTCATTGGGCATCTTGATCCACCCATCTAGTAAACCTCCCATGTGCTCCCTCCTAGGAATGTACCCATCTTATCCACTCCCATTAGTGTTCTGATTAGTCTGATCAATCTCAGCTGGACGTTAAAATCATGACATACCCTATGTTAAACATTGGAAGCTGAGGAAAACCATGGAGACACACCTATTCAATACAATTCCCCACACTCAATGTGAGATTCCTTGGGCTTTTGTGCCCTCGAGAAGACCTATCATAAGGGGAAGAAATCTTAATGTACTAGTGTTTCCATGCCTAGACACACCAGTGATGCCCAACATGACTACCCCCCTGAAAGAATGTTTCTACCCTAATTTGACCCCATGGAATCTCCTGATAGAAGCAGTGTAATTAACCAGCAGCCACAATGTTATGGAATTGGGAATAGTTTCATGAACAAAATCTTAATCTATAAGGCAGACCTAAACATGGAAACTAATTTGTAGGAGGAATCCATAGAAGGAGGTACCAACATCCCATTATCCCATTTAAATAAAGGTTCAAACATCCTTTAATACGTGATGGATGTTTTCTATCTTTGGAATGAGGGAATGTAGGGAAATAGCTGAGTGTCCTTGACAGACAGTTGTGCAGCTCGAAGAATGTGTCAGAAATATATATCCAATTAAGTTTATTAAAATACACACAATTAAGGAAATATATAAATTAAATTAACAATTTATAGATGTTTTTTATTAATTTAAATTCATAAAATGATGATTTATAGTCATAGAGGTATTATAAAATCAGTTATTTCTCGAAAAAGGAATTTCATCAAAAAATGTTTTTCAACACTTTTGGGGTTTAATTTTAAATTGAATTATTCCACTTTGGTGATTAAAATATGAATAAATTTATTCCATATTTTAAATCATAATAATTTATCGTAATAAATATTTTCAATTTTTTCATAATTAGTAGGAAAAACTATAAAAACTAATAACCATGGTGGAAAAATAAAATTGCAAAATTGAGTTACATTAGAACTAAATGGACCATCACATTTATTAAATTTTTTGAATTTTGGAGGTGTTATCCAACCCTATAGCACCTAAAATACATTATTTATTAATATTTGATGTGCTTGGTCTGATAGTGACTTCCCATAAATGAATAGTTTTTGGTATTTACAAAAATACCACCCCCTCTCAACTATAAAAGAAAACCTTAATTCGTATTCTTTATACACATGAAAATATTTTTTTCATCCAAAACAAACCCATATACCTTCATTACTTCATTCCCCATATTTTATTGTCCATTGATTTATAAAAAAATCTTATCTAGAATGGATTTAGGTACACTCATAATGAAGTGGTCCGAAGAAGATGTATAGTTCTTAACTGAGCATCTGTGAATTATTTTTTCTTACACAACCAATAAATATTACTCAATCATTTCAAAATTATAAAATAATTTTCTTCAATATAATAGGACATTTTTATATTAATTTCATGACCTTCATCAATTTCATCTTATACTAAATAAGAAATGAAGATATTATTCGTGTGTATAACAGACTACCACCCTTTGAACTGATGTAATTTATTGTCCATCATCATTTGTAAAGGTATTAATGATAATTTATTTAATGTTTATAAATGATACTAATGACATACTAATAAAATTTTAAAATAAATATTTCATATACCTTCATACCGTACCATCCATTTATAAATGATAACGTTTTTTATGTGTAATGTGGACCACCCCATCGCGAAGTGATGTGATTCATTTTTTTATTAAAATATAACATGGATGTTATATATAAATTTATTTAAATAAGTAATATTATATTAATGATATAATTATCAATATATAAATTTAAAATAACACTTACCTTGTTTCAATCATGATCATGGAAAAATGTAAACATTAATCATGTATATGTACGGTCTACCATCTCCTTGATCGTAATGCATATCATTTTCATGACCATAATTAAGGTATGGTTATTAAAATGTAATTGAGGTTTAAAAATTATAATTATTCCATGACTATTATTTTGGAGAAGATGGGTCAATGACCCCCTTTCCCATATTCAACCTACCAATGTTATTTGGGACACATGAACCGGGTAACATCAAAACATCTTACATGAACATAATTGATTAAATTTGTGTATATAACATGGAAAACATAAAATAATGGAATTTTAAACTATAATATTTTTCATAATAATGTGTATAATTAAAATAAGATTAATATTTAGGAAGATAAAGTATGTACATGATGAGTCAAACATGAGCTAAGTTATTTTATAATTCATTTTATTTCATTGGGATAAATTACTTATTCATTGACATTGACATGCAAAGATTATGTGTGTAATAACCATTTCTTATTTTATTATTTACTTACACTTGTTTTATATGGGAATTTTTTTAACACACATAGTAACGTAATTTATTAATTCTCACATCAATGTCATGATCTTTATAATAGATTCAATCTCAATTTCCTTTCAGTGAGGCTTATATTAATTTTATGCACAACTTTCATTTATATGGTCTATATACATCGCCTTTTATATGTTATGTCGTGAATACTTCATAAAATATGGGACATTAAATTATAGTTAATTTTACATCATCGAAGTGGATTTGATTCAAAATTTACAAAATTGGTAAAGGATTTATATTACTATCTCGTTCCTTTTCAAGATTTATTACGTTCCAGGTTCCCTTGGGGGGAAATATAGAAATTTTTTCTTGATGAAACACCTTTTTCTATTCTGGTCATCTATGTGGTTTGAATTTTTTGTATCCATTTCCCCCATTATTAAATAATGAAACATCATTAAAATAGTTTATTAGTAAGATGGACCTTGTGTGTTAATATATATCATGAATCTGCCTCTTACAAGTCTATAGTTACATTAAAATACCTTAAATAATATTTATATTATTAAACATTTATTTATTAAATAAATGTTTACCCATGTTTAAATTTTCAATATACTGTTCAAATGTTATATTTCTGTCATTTTCTGAACATGGTACCTTTTAAATTTATATAATGTGTTTAATATTTTGAAAATACTACATTTTGATGAAGTGATATCAAAGTGAAAATGGTACATCTCTCAAGAAATATTCCATTAATATTTTAAATACATGTTCATCTTTAAATAAAACCTCTAAAATTTTTTATTTCTTGAAAATTAATATATATATTTCTCTCACATATATATCTAGCTTTTTATGCCTTACTATGATGGCGTAATACTTTACTTATTTTCATATTCAACATTTCTTCATTATAAAATTTCAATTGATTATGATATGATACAAGATTGTGAAACCCATTTTCATTACATGGATATTTATTATGTTTGTGTCTTATGATTGACTTTTGTTTCATGGAACACATAATCATTATCTTTTTATATTGGTTTCACCAATCTGGTTATCCAATTCATTGGGTAAAACATTATCCTCGTCGAAAGTCATGTTTGTGATTAGTGAGTAAACATAATTTATTATTGGTATTTTTACACCATGTGATATTGTCTAGGAATCTATACTTGAGTCATGTTTGTTTTTTCATGTTATATATTACATCCAAATTTTATATTATATCATGATCTTATGATATCATGTTATTTATTGTATTCTCTCATGTAATTAATTTTTAGCCTTCTCTATTATGACATAATGTTATACCTTTGACTCACAAGTTATTCTTACTCATCATGTTTATTACCATACAAGGTTTTTTAATCTCACCTATTTTATATATATATTCCATATTTTATCCCTTGTAGTTTCAGGATATCAAAAGGATTTTGGATCTTATTATAGAAAATAAAATATGGAAATATTTTTAGTAACACTTTGATTTTTTATGATCCTAGTATTCTAAATACACTATGCCACATTATCATTTGGTTTTAATTAATGGGTGTTTATGTTAAAAATAATTTAATTATAAGTATAAAAGGATGGTGTTTATATAAATAGTATTAGAGAGAGGTCTAGTTATTTTAGGAGATTAGGATTATAATACTTAGTGAGAAACCAACAGGAAATTATTAGGATAATAGAACGAATTGGAAACTATCCTATAATTTTGGTTTGGTTTAGAGAGAGTGGTTTCAAATCAATTACATATCTATATAGTTATAAAACGTGGATATGGTTCCGTCCTAATTGTATCTTGGGGTAATAACCCTAAAAATAAAACCACATTATTGACTCGATTTTCTCTTCATGCAAGAAAACGGTCCATGCTACACATCTGGTTTTACACTATTGGGTGATATGTCTTTTGAAATTCAAAATATATTTACAATACATTATGAGGGAGTCAATAAATGGAGAGGTTTGAGAAAATAATATGAATATTCACCAATGATAACCTAGACTAAATTATAGAGACTCATAATTCATTATATACTTATCATTTATAAGTTAATACCTCTAAGATTATAGGTTTCTATTTTTTAGGTTAATTCATTATCATATTATTTATTTTACTATTTATATATATTGATGGTAAATATGATAAATCATTCAAATAACCAATGTGATGGTAAATGTAATAATTTCCCTAACGATATGTGTAATCTAAGATAAGGGTGAAGTCTCCAGGAATTTCAAGTGTTAAATATGAAAAATAAAACAAGATTAAATTTCTTACATTTCAAAAATGTGGGAAGAGTCACTATGGAAAATTTCATATTAAAGGAACTATAAGGTTCATTATGTGTGGATAAATATGGATCAATGTAGTTAATTACTGAAGAAAAATGACGACTCTACTTAAAAATATGTATAGAAATAATGTTTAACCAAAGTCACCATTAAATGTTAAATTTTGTAGATGTGGGGAACATGGTTATTATTCATTTAAATACCTTAATTCAAGGATTAATATAAAAGGATATATGATATGAAAATAAATGAATGGTAATGATTGATGTTTTTAGGTGTTGTAATTATAGAATCTTGTTTTTTATGTATTTTTTCAATGGTATACTAGTTAAAATAATCATGAACCTTCTAAGGATTTTTATGTTGTAGCTTTTATATAAGGATTTTCAAGAATATTTTTAATGGTACTAATGAACTAGAAATGTGAATTAATGGCAACGTTATATTTTATGGAAAAATATGATTTATTAAAGTATAATTTATGATATTTTATTGATGTTGTGGAAAATATTGTAAATAAAAAATATTTTATTTTTTGGAATTGAAAGGGTAGGATGGAAAATCATTGAAGTTATGAAAATGTATTTGATAAATAATGTTTTATTAAATATGATCATAATATTCTTGAGAATATTAAAGGATAAAGGAGAATTATGAATATTACTATAACATTTGTTTTTCAATAGTTTTAGAAAAAGGACAAACCACAAGCTATGAGAAATCAAATCGCATTTACTAAGTTCATGGGGAATGAACCCACAACTGATTGGTGATAAAGGTGAAGTGCCTACCAGTGGTCGATGATATTTACTAGTTATTAAGTAATTGATCTTATTTAAATGATTTTATGGAAAAATATTAAGTTCATTTTTGGAATCATATATTAAGATCAAATATTTTTTAATTTTTAGGATTCTCAGTTGAGTCATGATATTAAGAAATTTTTCATCAAGTTCATGTATATGTAACCCTTGGGTATAACATGTGATTTAATATGACTTTTTTTAAATAAAACCTTAAATTTTATTATTTTTGATTTTATTTAGGATATAGGGTTATTTTTTTATGGAATGATTTGAGTTGAACTTTGTCTTTCATGATTAATAAATGTTTTTATAAATATGGGATATTATCTTACCTTATGGTAACCATTTCAATTTTGGTTAATATTTTAATATTGTAAGAATAGACATTTATCCTTTTTTTGATTATTTCATCTATTATATGTAAATTTTAGTGCTTCATGCATAACAATATCATCTTAAATACTCATCATTTTGAGGAAAATATGAGAATGAGGTGGAAATTGTTAAAGGATTAATTTAATATTTTTATTTACATATATTTCTATATGTTTTTTTTTTCTAGATGGAAAAATAATTACTCAACTCTATGAAATGGATCTTGAATTGAAAATTATTGTCCTAGTACAATAATTTTATTTTAACTAATGGTCTTTTCCTTTATCTTAGGTTTTTTGTCTTTAAAGTTATTATGATCATTCTCAGTATTGAGATCAATGTTCTCTCTCACTATATAGAAATCCTTGTCTATTAGTTTTCTCCTTCATGTCTATGTGTTCACATCCCATTAATGTTCTACTATTTGGGAACATAATGTAATGACCAAATGTTTAATCAATAAAAATTCCCTTCTAACAATTATGTCATATGGTATAATAACTTGAAATAAAAAAATTGAACTATTAGGTACTATGTGATCGTTGTACATAATATTTTCAGTTCTATGATTTGAATTTTGAAAATATAACATACATTGTTGTGATCTGTAAGTTGTTTGGTTTCTGATAAGACAAATGTAATTTTTACTGAATAGTAACTTACCCTTATGATTAGTAATGTTATCCTTATGAATATTAATATGACCCTTATTAATATTAAGTCATCCACGTGAATAAGTAACTTTTCTACTGGATGTATAAATAAAATTTATCCATCTTAAAGGTGACAATATGACAAAATTATATCATGTGTTGGTTTTTTTTTGCGATCCATGTATATTTAATTAAACTTTTATGATTAATTTCATAATATGAAATAAAATTTATTTGAATAAAATTTATTAATAAATAATTATTTATATGACTTTTGATTATATGATAATTTTAAGAGACCATAGTTAATTTTTCAAAGTGTTAGAATAGTAGCTTTAATTTTAAAATATGTATTTTTCAAGTAAAATATGATTTAAATCAAAAATTAAATTTCACATATTTAGAAAATTATTTTAACAAAATGGAGTTCATTTTTCAATTATACCCATTGAAAAATGTTTGGGTTAAATTTTTGGGATTTTTCTGAAATACATGAGTTTTTGGTTAATAGTAAAATATGGTAATTTGCTGTATATATAAAATATTTTTTAAATACACTATTTATGGATTCATTCGTGATGTAAGAACCTTAGGTTTTAACTAACATGAACATATTAATGGTTTTGTAACAAGAATCAATACTATTTCTTTTCATGAGAAAAATAAGAAAAAAATTAATAAAATATTGAGAAAACCCTCCTCTCCCCCACTATAAAAACCACCATCACCCCCTCTTCTCTTCACTCAGGTAAATCTTGGTTCCTAGTCCAAATTCTACAAAAAATAACTCTCTAATCCCCTATCCCATTTCAATCAGCCCTTGGTCTCTTCATAAGACCAAATCCTCTCCCCTCAAGAGGTTCTGTAGGAAGACATATTTAGGAGGTAAATTCTTCTTTTCATTCTTTTATTTTCTTTCAACATCCATTCCTTTCTTTTTATTTCCTCACCTCCTTTCATAAAAATGTTATGATAACTCTATTACCTTACATGTTATATTTTTTTTGTGTTTATGGAATATTTTATCATAGTCTCACTTTTTCCATCCCTTTATACTCAAAATCAAAACACTCTCCGAGATGTGTTAATTTATCACATTCAAGGACGATGGGTTTTCAATTTCTATTACCATCATAAATTGTAGTCAGGAAAAAAAAATTCTCATAGAACAAGACGATAGTATATTTATTTTGTCTATTTTAAGGTTTTGGATTCTTTTATACACATGATAGTAATATATAAAGAAATATGTGTTTGATGTGATCGAAAATTTCCAATTAATCAAAAATGATTATCATTAATGTTTTATATAATGATTCATCTTCACACAAAATGACAGACTGAACATCATAATATTTTAGTATAATATATGTTCAATAATAAGATATAAATCCAATTTTTTAAATCCATTCTCATCTTACATGTTTATCCTTACATGTATATAAGTAAACCAATCATGAAAACCAGTGAAACGAACATTGAAATTGAACCTATTAACCCATCAAAAAGGACAGGAATGAACTTAATATGGATATAATAAATCAATTACATAAATAAGAGGTTATGGAAATTTTAATTAATAAATTTAATTTTTTTTATCATGTATATTAAGATCATGTGACGAACACCATCATACAAAATGTAAGGGATTCTACCAGAACATCCATTATTCCATTGGGTTTCTCAATCATTCTTTTTACCCCAATAAAGTTTTATTGTCTTTTTATGTACAGATTATAAATTATTTTAATATGATAAAAACTCATGCATCAAGATCCAATCATCACTCTCTTCTGGCGATATACATGTTTTTAAATTATTCCCTCCTCAGTACTTCCAGATAAGCAAACCCATTTTAAGAGAAATTTTTGAATTCTTACCCATTTTCATGTACGCCGTATAATTTTTTTAAGCCAAGATTATTTTTAAAAGGGTGATATTTTTTTATGAAAACATATTTGGTTGTTTTTTTTTAAAATTATTATTCCTTTTTCCATTTTAAATTCTATTTTTTATTTTCCTTTAAACCATGCTAAATTGATTTAATGCTAATGTTTCTTAAACACTCTTTCTACATGTTTTCACTTTAGTTTAACGTTACATCAAATGATATATTCTTATTCTCCCATATTAATGTCCATGTATGTTTTTATTCATCTCATTCATGGACACTTGTATGATACACCCATTAATTATGATTTATGATATGATTATGATACCCATTTCATTCCATGGGAACCCTTATGTTTATGTATGATTGATTATGTACGGTTATTTTTATGGAACAAAAATTCATGAAAATGATAATATGGGTGAACAAAGATAGAACTCCATAGCATTTGGTAATTTTTAGTCTCATGAGACGTTATGTGAAATGGTCTGGGCAGTTATCCTTGAGTCGTGCTATCATGAGAAATGGTCTTGGTGGTTAACCTTGAATTGTTATCCTCTATGTTCAAGGAGCCTTGACATGTGTTAACTTCATGTTTTATGTTGTTTCAACATTACTAGGATTCCATGCTTATATGATCCCATTTTTTATATGTTAGGATTACATATGTATGATGACTTTTTATATCATTATGTCATGCCTTCTAACCCATGTGCTAAATCATTATTCTTTATTTTATTCTCTTACTGGGATTTTTAGCTCATCCCATTGTAAATGTTATCCCCAAGTTATCCAATGCATATGTAAGAGAAAAATAGATGTTTGGAAATCTTTATGAAATCTACAAAATGAAATTTTATATTTTCTTCCATGTTTTATGTAATATGTTCCAAGTCTTCCAAGACACTACACCTCATGATCCTTGGATTCTAATATGATTCTTTATTATACTTGAAATCATATAATGACATGTGTAAAAGGATAGGTTCACTATAGTTTTTATTAGAGGATGGCCAGGTATTGTTTTGAGATTAGGAGTTGAGAAATTTAGTAAGAACCTTAAGGATGATACTAAGAATAAGAAAATAGCCTTGAATTTTTGTAAGTATAGAGAAAGTGGGGTTTCTATAAAATAAATCTTTATCTAGATAAGTAAAAGTGGATGTGGATCTTGTATAGATGTATCCTGGGGTAAAACGTGAAAACCCCTCCTTGGGATTGACTCGAATGGGAATGGGTGCATGACAATAGGACTTACTCTACTCCGAGTTTGACACTTTTGGGGGATATGCTTTGGTAAATTCATAATATTACTACAAAACATTATTAATGGAATAAAAAATAGCCCCTAATAATATAATTTATGAAATATATCGAGGATAACCTATATTTAGACCTACAAAATCAATAGATATGATATATATCTACTATATATGTTTATCCTTTTATGTTAAACATTTCATTTATGCATTTTAGCAATGTAATCAACCCCCTATTTGTGAGTTCCTTTTAATAGTTAATGGTGGGAAATATAAGAACATGTTCCAACAAACAATGTTATAGGGAATGTGAATATTTCACTAATGATATTTCAAATATGATGAGAATGGGTGCTCAAAACATTGTGACAGTACTTGCTTAGCTAGCTCATGTTATGAATAAAAACATGAATCATGTGTAACTCCCTCCTCTTCCAAGGAAAGAGAATGATTCTGTTGAATCCTTCATGAGGTAAAGTCCTCACATGTTTAGTGTATCATCTTATCCCCTCCATTCTGAACAGTGGATTAACTCTTTTTAAAAGATATTCTATGTCCTCCAATGCTTAGAAGAACAGAAATTTTTTATGGTGGTCTATCATTTTGATGGGTAAGCTGATCAGTGGTGAACACTGATCAATAATATGATGTCCCAAGAGGAAATTGATTCCATGGATTGGGAGTAATTCAACAAAATGTTTTTCAATAAATATTTTCTCTGAACCCTCTGTCTCAAGATATAAATAGAGTTATTTAGTCTCAAGAAGAAGCAAGATGTGTCCCTCGAGGCATATGATTAAAGGTTTACATGTCTTGCAAGAAACACCTTCTACTTTTTTAGGAACACTGAAAGCATGGCCGATTGATTCTTTGTTGTACTAATGTCGAGCCTATGAAAAGTGTTGGTGATTCATGACATTGATAGTTATTAAGAGATTGTTTTTTGTTCCCTTAGGGTTGAAATATAGATCTCTACCTCTAAGAGTTCTCATGAGTGTGGTGACATAAAGATGAGGATAGAGTATAATATGGGTGGTTCGAAAAATAAATCCCATTATGGAAAGAAGATCGAACATCCCACATATCAAAATTGTGGGAAGAATAATCCTTGTAACTATATAAAGGGAACCAGGAATTTCTTCATATGTGGAAGAATGGGACATCTTTCTATGAAATTTTATAGATATATGGAGAATCCCACTAATGTGGAATAAGAAAGAACGTTTGGTATCAATGTCCATCCTATAGTGCAGTGTTAAAATTACAAGGAGCATGAGCATAATGCAAAAAATTCTCTATGCCAACGGTTGTCGGAGGAAATCAACACCAACCTCCAAAGTAATAAGGAAGTTATTATTTCATCACTATAGTTGAGGTTGATTCGGACAAAAATGTGGTGATAGGTATGCTAGTTATTCATTCCTGAATAGAGAATGAACTATTTGACTCTAGTTTTATGCATTCTTTCATATCATTCGTGTTAAGTAGAACTATTCAAAAACCAATTAAACATTTGGAGGTTGATTTTTCTTTATGAACAACAGATTGGGAAATTATTTCATCCAATGTCTATAACTCCTTCCCAATTAACATTTACAGACTAAACCTCCCATAAAATCTCATGGTACTTTCTTTAGTAGATATTGATGTTATCATGGGCATGGATTGGATATATTAATATAAATACAACATCAATTTTTCAGAAAGGGATATCACTCTTCACATTCCAAATAATCCTCTAATTCATTATATGTGTAAGGAGGATAGTGAATCTACTTTAGAATCACTGTCTCATGTGTGGATATTACAAACTTGTGAACGAGAATTTCTAGATCAAATGATTGTGAAAAGGGATATGATACTTCTAAAAGATATGCCCATTATGAGGTATTGAAATGTTGTATTCGTAGAATAATTGTTGGGTCTTCCTCATGATCAAGAGGTTGAATTATTAATTGAACTTACTCCCATATCTCTGCATATATCAAAGACCCCCTAGAGAATGGACATCGTAGAGATGGAAGAGATGAAAAGTAATTATAGGAGAATTAAGAGAAGGTTTTTATAAACCCAGGTGCTTAACCATGGGGTTAGTTAGTCCTCATCATCAAGAAGAAGGATGGATCAAGGAACCTCTCAATTTATTATCATGAGCCCCATAAAATCACAATAAAGAACAAGTATCCACTACCTTGGATAGAATACTTGTTCGATCAGCTACGTGGGGCTAGATATTTTAGTATGGAGGACCTTCATACGGGATATCACCAATTAAACATGATGAAGGAATATATTCCCAAGACCACCTTTCGAACGAGTTATTAACAGTACGAGTTCATAGTAAACCCCTTTAGACTCACGAATGCTCTAGCAATATTCATTGGTTTAATGAATATAGTCTTTAGAGATTATGTCGACAAATTTGTGGTTATCCTTATCGATGATATTCTGATATAATCCAAGAAATAGGAGGAACATGAGAAGCATTTTAATAAATTTTTGTGATATATTAATCTAGAAAAATTATTTCATGTACAGTTAATGTGTTTTCTGGATGGAGGAATTATCATTTTTTTGGGAATGTTATCACCAGGAAAGGGTTATATTTGGACTCTTTCAAGAAAATGAAAATTGAAGAGTGGTCCATGCCAACATATATAATGGTGATCCAAATATTTCTAGGCCTATCCATGTATTGTATATGATTTGTAAAGAACTATGAACAATCAAAAACCCAAGAAAAAAGGTGAAAGAGAATGGGATGATGTTTATCTGGACTCGTGAATGTGAGGAATGATTTAGGTAGCTCAAAAAGTGTCTTATCACTACGCTAATACTCACACTCCCAACAATTGGAGAACTATTTTTGGTCTAAAATGATGCTTCCAATAATGTATTAGTGTACTTGTTGATTAAAATTGATAAATTAATAGCCTAGTCCACAAGAAAATTGAAAATCCATGGGAAAAACTATCCTACAAATGATCTAGAATCAGCAGTTGTGATCTTTCCATTGAAAATCTGGCAGCATTTTCTATATGGGGAGTATTGTGAGATATATACTGATCATAAGAGCCTCAAATATAAATTCACATTGATGGAAAATAATATTCACCAGTGAATATGGTTATATATCATCAAGGATTATGAATTCTCAATCTATTACCATCCTATTAAGGCAAATAAGGTGGCAGATTCTCTAAGTAGAAAGGATCCTTCACCTTTATCAATGATGAGAGTTGAGAAGAATCCAATCTTCATATATTTGAAGAAGATGGACTTGGAAATATATAAGGTAGGAAAATCATCAAACCTTTCTCAAATGGTTTCCCAGCCATCCTTCACAGGGAAAATAAAGTACTCAAAAATAATATATGTGGAAATTTTGAAAAGTGTGGAAGTTATTAGAAATAAGAAATCCAATGAGTTAAAGATTGATGAGGAAGAAGTTATAAAATTTGGGTCATATCTATATGTTCCATTTTATCTAGAGATAAAGAAGAATCGTTTGATTGACTCACATAGATCAATCTTCTATATTCACCCAGGGAGCACAAAGATGTATTGAGATATCTAGGAGAACTTTTTGTGGGATAATATAAAAAAGGAGATTTCTGAATATACTTCAAAGTTCCTAGTTTATCAATAAGTGATGGCTAAAAGATAAAACTCTAATGGGATGATGCAACCACTACCCATACCAACATGGAAGTTAGAGAACACCACCATGGACTTTGTCACCAGAGTTCTAAGGACATAAAGAGTAAACATTGTTATATGGGTCATTGCAGATGTTCTTATAATGACATCTCACTTTATCACAATTCGATAGAACTTCACATTGGATAAACTATAATGGATATATATCAAAGAGGTAGTAAGGATTGATGGTGTAACAATATATATTATATCCTATAGAGATCCAGGATTCACCTTGATGTTATGAAAAAGTCTCTCAAATTATCTATGAACTGAACTAAACTTCAATATGACCTATCATCCTGAAATTGATGGCCAATATGAGCAAACTATTCTGAAACTAGAAGACATGTTGAGAGCATGTACTATGTACTTAAAAGGAGGACGTGACAAACATCTTCCACTGGTTTCATTTTCCTTCAAAAATAGTTTCCACTGTACCATTTGAATGGAACCATATGAATCCCTTTATTATAAAAGGTGTAGAACATCGGTGGGTTGGGATGAATTCGGTGAGCGTAATCTATTAGGATGTAAAATGGTTGAATAAATGGTGAGGATTGTGAAAACCATTCAACAATACATAAAGATAGCCCAAAAATTGACAGAAGAGTTATCTAGAAAATTGTGGATTGGACTTTGAGATAAAATTTTGATACATGATATTCCTGTGCATATCTCCATGGAAGAAGGTCATGAGGTTATGGAAGAAAGGAAAGATAACTCCCAGGTACATATTCACCTTAGAGATCCTTGACCATGTCAGAGTTCTGGCCTATAGACTAGCTCTCCCACATACCATTTCTACAATACATGATCTATTCCATGTATCCCTCTTATGTAAGTATATAATAGATACTTCACATGTATTCTCTTTAGAGGTGGTACAATTGGAGACTGTTCTTTCTTACATGGAGCATCCAGTGAAGATCATGGATCATAGATATAAAGTAATTCCCAACAAGACTACTCACTTAGTCAATGTGTTATGGGGGAACCATATGTATGAAGAGAAAACATGGGAACTGGAGGAGGAAATGATGGAGAATTACCCACGCCTTCTTACAACATAGAATGTAAAATGAAATTTCGATGGTGAAATTTCATAAAGGGGGAAAAATGTAATGACTCAAAGTTTGATCAACGGAAATTCAATTTTTTTAATTATAATATATATTATAATCACATAGAATTGGAACACAATGATCTACTATGTACTATTTGACCATTAATCATAATATTTTCACTTATATTACTTGATTTTTAAAAATATGACATACACGATTCCGATCAGTATGATGTTTGGAGTCCGATAAGACAGACATAATTTTTTGTGATTAGTAAATAACCCTTATGAATAGTAATTTTGTCCTTATGAATAGTAATATGATACTTATGTATAGTAAGTTTTTGAAGTGAATAAGTAACCTTGCCAATGAAAGTAAAAATAAAATTTATCCAACATATAAGTGACAATATGATATAATTATATCATAGTGTTGGTTTTTTTGTGAGTCATGTATATTTATTTAAAATTTTATGATTAATTTAATAATTAAAAATAGATTTTATTTTCATAAAATTTATTCATAAATATTTATTTTTAATACTTATTATTATATGATAATTTTAAGAGAACGTAATTAATTTTTCAAAGTCTTAAAAAAGGAGTTTTAATTTTAAAAGTTTTATTTTTCAAGTAAATTATGATTTTAATTAATAAAATTAATTTCACATATTTAAAAATAATAATTTCTAAAAATGGAGTACATTTTTTAATTATACACATATAAAAATGGTTGGGGTTAATTTTTTGGATTTTTCTGAAATACATAAAATTTGGATGAGTAATAAAATAAGGTAATTTGATATTATATATATATATATATATATATATTATATGTTTAATACACTATTTATGGTGTTTTGGGTAATGTAAGCACCTTGGGATTTAATTCAAATGGACATATTACTATTTTTTTCATAATAATCAATATTATTTATTATCTTGAGAAAAATAATAAAATATTGATTAAAATATTGAGAAAACCCTCGTCTCCTCGACTATAAAAACCACCCTCTACCCCTCTTCTCTTCACTCCTCTCAAGCCTTGTGACAAGTCCAAATTCTACTCAAATATCTCCCTAATCCCCTTTCCCACGTCCATAATACTTTGGTCTCCTTAGAAGACCAAATCTTCACCCTTAAAGAGGTTTTCATGGAAGACATATTCAAGAGGTAAATTCCTCTTTTCATTATTTTATTTTTTATTCCTCACCACCTTTCATCCACATGTTATGATAACTCCAGTACTATCCATGTACAATAATTTTTCTATGATAATGTAATATTCCAACATCATATCTCTTGTCCCCTCCTTTTATACTAGAAATGAAAACACCATCCAAGATGTGTTAATATATCACATTCAAGGATGACAGGATTTCAATTTCTATTACTGTATTCAATTATATTCTTGAAACCATTTTTATTGATGAACCAAACTATAATCTATGTATTATCTCTAATTTAAGATTCTAGAATCTTTTATACACAAGATATTAACTTATAAATCAAGATGTGTACGATGTGATCAAAAATCGCCAATTAACCAAAATAGTTATCATTAAAGTTTTATATAATGATTAATCATCACACAAAATGAAAAAATTAATTTTATAACCATTAAATATACTATATATTCACTAATTAAATATAACTACAGTTATAGACAACCATTATCATCATACATGTTTATCCTTATATGTATATAAGTAAACCAATCATGAAAACCATTGAAACAAACAATGAAATTCAACCTATTAACCCATCAAAAAGGTCATGAATGAACATAATAAGGTTATAATAAATAAATAAAATAAATAATAGGTTCTAAAGATTTTAATTAATTAATTTCATTTGGTTATCTAGGACATTATTATCAAGTGCAAAACACCATCAAACTTGCGGTAAAGGGTTATACCTGAAACTCCATTATTCCTTCTAGTTTCTCTATTATTTTTTAACCAAATGAAGTTATATTTTCATTTTATGTACCTATTATAAATGTTATGTATATGATCCAAACTCATGTATCAAGATCCACTCATAATTATCCTTTATGGATATACATGTTTTTAAATGATTCCCTCCTCAATACTTCCCGATAAGAAAACCCTTTTTAAGAGAACATTCTGAATTCTTACCCATTTTCAAGTAAACTATAAAATCCTTTTTAAGCCAAAATTATAAAACCAACATTTTATTATGAAAAACTTATTGGTTCTGTTCTGGTTATATATAAAACATCATTCCCTTCTCTATTTTAAATTCCCTGTAGTTTTTTCCTTAAAACCACGCTAAAATATTTTAATGCTAAAATTTATTAGATACTCTTCTTAGATATTATCAATTCTATTTGACATCATGTACCATGATACATTATTATTTTCCATTATTAATGTCCATGCATTTTATAATTTATTTCTTTAAAAGAATCTTGTATGATACACCCATTAATTAGGATTTATGACATGATTAAGATACCCATTTCTTTTCATTGGTACCCTTTTGTTTATGTATGATTGATTATGTATGATTCTTAATGTGGAAAGAATATTAATTAACATGTTAAGATGGGAGCTCCTATGTATTGCTTCAATTTATTGGGTAATGTTTAGTCTCATGAGATGTTATGTGCAATGGTCTTGGTGGTTAGACTCGACTCATGCTACAATGTTAAATGGATTTTGTGGTTAACATTTACATGTGATCCTCTATGTGAAATGAGCCTTCAATCATTCTGAAGTTGTGTTTTATATTTCAACCACATTACAATGATTGGATTTTAATATGATCCCATGTTTTATATGTTATGATTCTATATGCCTCATGCCTTTTTATATAATTATATCATGCCTTCTAACCCATGTGATAATGCTTTATAATTATGTTTATTCCCTTAGATTAATTTTTATCTCATCCCTTTTGTCATGTTATTTCTAGGTTATTCTATACATATGTATGAGCAAAATTGAATTGAAGAGATATTTATGAAGGCTAAATATTGAAATGTCATATTTGGTTCCATGTTTTCAGTTTAACACACTGAGTCTTCCCAGAAACTAGACATAATGGTCCATAGATTGTAAGATGATGCATTATTATGGTCAAAATCATGTAATGGTAAGTGTAAAAGGATAGGTTCACTATATATAAAAAATTACTCTATATGACCTTTTTATTTATCTTCACTCATTTTAAGAGGAATTTTTATGAACCCTTTTCTGATGTAGGTTTTTTAACAACGTTAGTTTATAATTTCAAAACATTGATCACCATGTTTATGTTAAAATTGAGAATATATAATTTATTAATGGTCAGATAATTTTACATCCCATGATTTTAAAAGAATAGTATGATTTATATCATATATATCATGAAATATCGAGCATAAACGAACCAAAAATATTATCATTTAAATTGGACCATTATAAACTATCTCTTATGTTGGTGGGTTTGAATAGTATTAACATATTTATTAAATATATATAAATACCATATTAAATATAAATTTATTTCTAATTTTTTATTAAATATGAAATCAACTTTAAATAAATATATTATATTATATAAAAAATATGTTTCCTACAAAAATGATTTTAATTTCTTTTTTTAAGAAAATAATATAATTAATTTATAGATATTTTAGAAATTGTATTTAATAAAATTGAAATAATTTTTTAAATCATCATATCAATAGTAAGAGTCTTAAATTTTTGAACTTTTGTGACAATTTTGATTTTTTAGTGAATAGTGGAAATAAAACATTTTTTCAAACACTATAATTTATTTTCATTAAATAAACTTATTTAATATTTTTTATATTTTTATAAATATTCATATGATATATTTTATTTATAATAATATAATTAATTTCTTTTGACTCATCAATTTAAATTATGTTTATATTTCATTATTATAATTTTTTAAAAAAATGGGTTTCTTTAAACTGTAATTAAGTGCACAAATTTCATTCAATTTAATTCATTAAAATAACCCATAGTGAAGAAATATATGAATTATATTAATTTATTATACATATATTTTTGTTAATTTAAATAATTATTATTTTTATTTCTATTCATATAGTTAATATAACATCATCGATTTCTTGAAAAATGAATTTCTTTGAAAATAGTTTCTCAACACGTTTGCAATTTTAATTTTAAATTGAATTATACCACATACATCAATTGTATTTGTTAAAATGGATTAAATATTATAAATCATAATAATTAATATTATTTAATAATTTCTAATTAATTTTGGTCATAATAAATAGTACATACAGTAAAAAACTAGTTACTGTGGTGAAAAAAGTAAAATGGTAAAAGCGAATAATCAAAGAGGAAAAAGAAATACCCTGATTTTTATTAATTTTTATGTTTTATAACAACCATATAACCCCTATAATCAATTATTTAAAAAAATTAGGCATATTTAATGAGATCGACTTCCCATTATTAAATTGTTTCAAGTAATTACAAAAAATTCACTCCCTCTCACTCATAAAAAATGAACCACATATCATTGCCTTTGCACACTCCAAAATACATTTTTCAGAAAATAGATGAAAATTAACATTATTACTTCCACCCCAATTCCATACAGAAATTAATATTTTTACAAGTCTATTCTATGAAGGCATTAGTTATAATCCTAAGAGGTTGTCTAAAGAAGAGGGATGCTTCTTAACCAAACATCGTTGTTTTATTTATTCTTCCAACTCCTTAAGATAATACCCAATAATAGTGATATAATAAAATACTTATTTAAAATATACCAATATTTTATTATGTTGATGCAATTACCTACATCCATATTCTCTTTCATTAAATGGGAAATAAAACCATTATTATTGTATGGAGGACTACCACCTTGGGAACTAATGTAATTAATTTTCTATCATCGCCTCTCAAAAATATTAATTATGTTTGATATAATTTTTATATTCTATATCCAAAAAATATTAGTAATTATGGAATATTAACATATCATGTACTTTCATATCTTACCATCAAATAAAAAATGATAATTTCCTTTATGTGTACTTTAGACTACCGCCTCACAAAGTATATTGATTTGTTTGTTTATTACCTCAAAACATCGATGGTATATGTAAGTGTATTTAAATAAACAATTTGATAAATATTATTTAATTATCATTATTTAAATATAAAATAACAGTTACCTGATTTTCATCTTAAACATTGAAAAATGGAAGTGTTACTAATATGTATGTATGACCTGCTATCTCCATTATTGTACAATTCTTCATTTTTCATAATCATATTCCATGGTTAGTTTTAAAAAAATAATTGATTTATAAAAATGATAACTATTTCATTTTTATTAATATATAGATGATGTAATACTAAATTATTTAACCATATTCATCATACCAATGTTAATTTAGACACATGAACTGAATACCATCAAAACTCATGACATGAAATAAATTGATTATGTAAATATATATAACATTTTAATAAACAAATTGTAATAATAAACTGAAAAATTTTCATTATGAACTAAATAATTAACATAATTCGAGTATTTAGGATGATAAAATACATATGTGATGAGTCGAACTCAATGAAATAGATTTTATAACTCAATTTCATTCATTAGGATAAATTATTTCCTCATTTACATTAATATTGTAAGATTATATGTGTAATAAAATTTGATTATTTAAAATTATATTTCCACTTTATTTATGACCAATAACATTTCCAAAAAATTAAAACTTCATCAATAAATTATCACATTAGGGGCATGGTATTTGTAAGGGATTCTATCGTAATTTCATTTCTTTGAGGCTTATTTTAATGTTATGTTCCAATTTATTTTATGTGTTGTATATACTTTCCCTTTTACATGTTATATAATGAATCATTTATACTACATGCTTTTTTGTTAAAAATTATTTAATTTCATCCAATGGGATTTGATTTGAATGTCACTAAATTGGTAAAGGCTTTATGTTACAATTTCATTCCCTCTCGAGATTGATTATGTTCATGTTTCCATTGGCGGAAATTGTATAAAATTATTTTGTTGAACCATAACCCTTTTCTCTACTCTATTCATGAATTAGGTTTAAATTGGTTGGTTTCCATTTCCTATATTACTGAATAAAGAAGCATTATGAATTTTTTTGATGTAATAGCCATCAATTATCTTCATTATGATCTTATATAACTCTCTTCCGTTTTAATATTTTCATTAAAATATTATATAATTTTTTTAATATTATATAATGACTTATTAAATGAATCTTTACCCATGTTTGACTTTTTGATAAATGGTTTAAAATTAATCATTCTATCTTTTCCATAGTATTGTACATTTTTACTTCTTTTTTAAACGTGTGAAAATAATATTTTCATTAAAATAATACAGGATGTATGTAATTTCCCATCATCATGACCACTCTTTTATTTGATGTTTATTTTATATATATTTGAGGTTCCTTAAAAAAATGTTCTCTATAATATTTTGGAATTTTTTAATTTTTGAAGAATTGATTTCAATGTGATAATAGGAATTTATTTGGGAAATGATCTATTTAATATTTTAATTACATTTTCATCACTTATGTCAAAATTAAATTTTATTTATTTCTTGTTAATTATATATGAGTGTGTATCACATATATAACTAAATAATTATCCCATAATTTTTTTAGGGTAATGAATGATTTTTGTCCATCACTCAAATCCCTTCATTGTGAAATTTAATTTGATTATGAAATGAATTATGCAACCCATTTTCATTACTAGTGTATTTATTATGATTATACCTTAGGATAGATTATAAATTTGTAGCATGCATAATCATGAACATTTTATGATTGGTGAACCCAAATATTGTTATAATTTATTGGGTAAATCTTTCATCTCATGAGGCATCATGTATGGGATTAGGGAGTAAACCTAATTAATTATGGTAATTTTTATACCATTTGATATTGTCTATTAAATTACCCTTACCTCGTTTTTATGTCCTGTTATATATTCCTATCAAACTTATTAGGATTATATGATATTATACTTCCATGTTCTTTATGTTATTATCCCATTTAATTACTCTTGATCCATCTATTTTGTGATGACATGTTCAACCTTTTACTCACAAGTTGTACATCCTTATCATGTTCATCCACTTTCATGGATTTTTAGATCACCCATTTGATCGGTATATTAGTCATGTGATCCCATGCACTTCTAGGATCTCCAAAGGACTGAGGTGCTTGTTATGGGGAATGAAATAAACAAGGTCTATTCTAGTCCCACTTTTAGGTATTATGGACCATGTATTCCAAAGAAACTATGACACTTGATATTTGGGTTATAATTAATGGATGTTTATGTTACAAATTATTTAATGATATATGTAAATGTTTTGGGTCAATATCTTCTTAGTGAACACATCTACAATTTTACATTTTATGGAAACAAATTCCAACTCTAATTAATTCTTCTTAATTATCTATTTTATGAATACATATTTTATATCAATATTCATGAACCTTGATAATTGAATTGTATTTTGTGAAATGTTAATTTCACTATGATTATCACATCGCTTAATAAATGATGACTACACTTCAACTTTCAGATCCACTAGTTGATTCTACTTTTACCTTATTTATGTCATTGAATGAGTGGTACCCACCAATTCATCCTTTTTATTGATCAAAGTAATTGAATTATACTTTGTTGAATTCCAAGAGATACATCCTATTACGAGAAATAAATATCCACCGTATGTATTTCTCATGTCATCAACATGTCCTTCCCAATCTACATCTGAAAAACAAAATAGATCATTCTTCCCTTAACAATCATATTTCAACACATAATCAAATTTTTCATTGATGTATCTATGTATTAATTTTCCTAGAAAAAAATGAGACTATTTTGGTGAACATTGATACCTCAAACAAAGTATAATAGCATATATTATATCTGGTCATGAATTTATCATATAATGTAAACTTCAAATCATATTCTAGGATTCCATTATATCAACTTCCATTCCATATTCATCTATTGATAACTTTTTTCCATCTAAAATTGTTATAGAAAAAAGATTTGAACCCTCCATTATAATATTAGTCCTCATTTAATTAGAATAATTTTATTTATGTATAAATTTTTAATCCTTTGAATGATAAATTTTTAAGATAATAATGTATCTCATATCACCAAGCACAGATATTTCAAAATGATACTTCATTTAATTGGAAAACTCTTTACAAAATCTCTCATCAATTTAAGAAAAAATAATTTCATCTACACATGAATTTATATGATAAAAAAATTATCATTTTTGATGTAGATATTGTTTTCAACTATCTAATTTCTGAAATTAATCATTTTCAAGAAGGTGAAATTTTTATAATATAATGCTATTGGGGATATCATTAGCCCATATAATGACTTATTTATAGTTAAAAAATTATCATATTCACAATGAAATAAAACATAGGGTATCTCGATATATATTTACTATTACAATTCACCATTTATGAAGGATGACTTGACATCCATTTTAAGGATTTTTTTATGTCTTTATGCAAAAAATATTAGAAGAATTATTGTATTTTTATGTAATGTAAATAGTGATGGTATTTCATCAGAGTGAACTCCTTAATCCTCTGAATATCATTTACACCAATAAAAAATTATTTTTCACTAATTCACCTTCTTGATTCATCATGATTCAGAATACCCAAATTTTCCACAAAATGTTCACTTCATTTGGATTAAGAACTGACTTCCAAGTTTCATTCAATTAAATCTCATCCCATACAGCATTCAATGAATCAATACAAAATTGGGGTTTCATTTCTTATTACCCATATTTTGGATCAACATGAGAGAATAATGTGACATGAGATTTTTTCTTCAATGTTCTTATAAAATTAATCAGATTTCTATGATTTGCGATGATATGTTTTCCTAAACTTATCTTCTAAACCTGTAATGATCTAAACAATGTTTTTTTCATCACTCTAATTTTTTGAATAATCATCTTCTTGTGGAACTTCCTCATTATTATCACCATTTTCCAAATATTCACATCATTTTAAAAAAAATAGATTCATTGTTGTTGTATATAATTTTTTTTAATGATAGTTCACATTATTTATGTTTTTCATCATTTTCACATAAACAATATCAATAATATTTCCTTTCTCATAAAATTAACTATAATTCCCTTATCCATTTTGTGGATAACCAATGATGTTACCAACAATATGTCTTCTTTCAAATTTTCTTGGATCTTCACCTTTAACTATGATAATGTAAGGGATACAAAAAACTCTCAGATATTTTGAATATAGTTATTTCTATCAATACATATCATAACATGAAATATCATAATTTTATAATAAAGATAATGATTTTTTATATCAACCTCTACATCAAAGGAATGTATCTAAAAATAATCACACATTTCATACTCTAGAAACATTGTTTGATCCATATCTAAAAGACTTCAATTATTTCATTCATCCACAAAAAAAAATTTAGGTATTCTTCACTGTGTTCGTAATAATTTTCATGTTTTTTAAAATTGACTTAAAATATTCCATTGGTATACTCACCACAATTATTAGATTTAATCTTTTTCAATGAGTAATCACACACTTTTTTTAATTATAAAACATTTAAAACTTTTTAATGCTTCTGATTTATGTTTCATAAACATAGTACATGTAGTTAGTGTAATTACATAAATAAATAAAATAATAAACTAATGTCATTTTATTGATTGATTCTTCACAGGGATATAATTGTGAGGGTTAATCAACTCTAAAGGATGTTTATTTTGTATTTAAACATTCTTGTGTGGTTTATTCACAATCTTTACCTTTTGAAAAGTGTAATGCATCTAATTCTATTCTATTTTTAGCTAATTATTGTCAAGAAAAGTCTTTCCATATATAATCTAACACATAATCCTTTTTACAGGATGAAAAATTCTTCAATACAACAGAATATTTTCAACATTCATTCTAAAATAACAAGAATTTACAATATCACCAATTTGAAAAAAATTACCTTTTTTTGAATTTCCTACTATTAATAAAAATACCTATTTCATGTCAATAAAATAAACTAATATTCCTAATATATAAATTTATTGACTCCTTCAAATAACTGATACAAACTAAGAATTTTTTTCCTCCTTCAACATTCAATATTAATTTTATTAATTGATATTTTCAAATAAATGTTGATTGAATGAAACATGGTTTTCATATAAGTAATGTATTTTTTTAGGTTTAAATGTTTTTTATGGCCTAATTTTAATACTGTTTGAGTTTATGGGAGTATCAGGGGTGTAGGTGCATTTTTTGGAACCCATATTTTTTGAAGGAAAAGAATGGTTTTATGGTTAGTAGAAATTTTTTGGTGAAGTTTTCATGGTTAATACTAAAAATTTGAGATGTCAAGTGGTGTCCCATAATCCACTAGATAATACAGACCATTAAATTTGATGTTCATACCCGTGCGGGAGATCTATAGTTATTGACAGTGAACCGAGACATGATTTCCACGATGTTTGGGAATCCATCCACACAAACAATGTGAAGCTCCCCTACAAATATTTGTAGGTTAATGGTTGGAATATGGTTTGGCCAACTATTCGGAAAAAACATGAGGGATACGAATTTGGGAGAATTTACAAAATCTCCGTTAATGAGTTTATAAAATTCTACCTAATTTTCCTATTCCACATTGTTTGTTTCCATGGTCATTTCGTGTTCTCTTTTGATCCAAATTCTAGGCATTGATATCGTTCTACCATATGCTATCGGAATCTAGAACTACATGTCTCATTATATTCACATCATTGAGTAATCAATTCCATTTTATGGGTTGTCATTCTTTTCATTTAGGCTGCATTATTTTGGTGCAAGCTGATTTCTCCAATTTCCAGGTTCTTTTTATATTCTATAATTTTATTCTAATTTTTATATGAATAAAAATATGATAATGGTCATGAAATACTCTATTGAAAAATGGTAGGTGGTCTACACTATTCACATTTGGTTTGGTGTTTTATAGATACATTTTTCTTTATGCCTCTAGCATGACATTTCAGCACTGACATGAAAATTGAATTGGTTAATTGAATTGAACATAATGAAACATGTTAGCAATTCCATTTCATTCTATTGATCATATATAAGACATTTCTCCCCATCCAAGTCAACCCATGGGGTTTTTAATTTTCCCTTATAATTAATTAACCACCCAATGGGTGTGTTTCAGAGATTTTGTAGTTAGATGAAGCCCGATAATAATTAAATGTAATTGGATTACTTTATTTGGTTATTTCCCCCCTTTTCCATATAGTGAAATATTATTCATTCATTGAATGAATTATATAGATTAAATGAAAATGTAATATAAAATGGTTTACTATTGGTTTCTTTTGAATGTTAATGGTTGAATGAGTATGTATACTAATTGAAAAAAATGCACCTGAATTCATGAAGTGGATGAGTTGTGAAATGAAATTGTAGTGGACGTCTTGGTTGGAATACCATGGGTATTGAGTCCCTTTATATGTCATGGTACTTTCACCCATGTATCTTTTTTTGGTAGAAGATTATTTAGACCTATATGTTCTATAGATATTAATTCAATTGGATTCCAGGGGAATTTATACCCATTATATCAAAATTGTTGGAATCACATTGAAAAACATATGTTGGCATGATCCTGGGACTCCACCAGTGATGTTACCAAGATTACATCAAGATGGTCCCAGGACTCAATGAGGATGCCCAGTTCTTCCATTCATGGTATCCAAACTTGTGGGGTCTGACATCTGATTATATAATATTTTCAAGGGAGTTGTGATATGAATGTTTATGCATCTCAGCCATGGTTGATATGGTCTTACATATTTTATGATATGTTTAGGAATTTTAAGAGATAGTGGGTATATGGAGAGGTCATGGGATTTTCATCCATTACTAATAGATACCTTGTTATAAGATAATTACACTTTTTTGATAGGGATGATTGTAACAATTTTTAGTATTTCTATATTCAAAGTATACATGCCATGGGAACATTACTTCCATACATCTCAACTGTTTTACATTACACTCTTCTTTAGATTATTATATTCCAATACCAGGACTTTCTATAGATCTTTGGGTGTTCAAATACTTTGATTATATCACACACCCTATTTGGGTTGCAGTTGGGTACCGTGACCAAATTAATGGATACATTTAGGGTTAGGAGAATGCGCCCACTATTCGATTCTTGATTTTGTGCCATGCTTAGGATGAGAGGAAAACAAGACCAAAATGAGGCTCATGATGCTATCAGGAGAGAGTTAGGTTTGGGTTTTTGGTATATTGAGACATGTATTTTATTATTCTTCTATGTACCTATTTTTGAAATTTTGTAAAAAAAATGGCTTGTAACATCATCTTTTTTATAGGAGATTTTCTCTAGCATTATTTATCTGTTACTAATATATAACTATTATCTAAAGGTTATATTACATCATTTATTGACTATTATTGATATTCAGCTATGATACACTCAGGTAATATTGTAATAAACTCCACATTAACCCACCTCAGGACATCACTGCTAGTCGACACCCATTGGAATTCGGGGGATGCACTTGATCCCATGTTGAAAACTAGTTATCGGGAACTATTTAGTGGCATTCAGATCCAAGACATCAACAAATGGTACCATAGTGAGATTATTTTCATATCATACAATTTTGGGAAAATAGACATGGATAAAAAGTTATAGGAATATCATAATGATTTGTGTCTGGGTGTTAACCCACATACAAGAAAAAGAAAAATTACCTCGAAAAAAAATTGTTGTTTTCTATATTTTTCCTATTAAAGATGATTCAATTCCACTATTTGGTGATGCATTTGATTTTTAATATTATAATTGATATTATTGTGGGATATATTTTATTTCTACATGATTATATTAGGGTATCTCATCTCATGATTCATTTTAGACACTTATTAAAAATTACATTATATCCATCATTCAATGCCATGTAGGAGGTATTTCCTGTTTTCATGATGTTTTGATAGGTTTTGTGATAGATATACATGTTGTTGTGATAATATTTTGTGCATAAAATTAGGAAATATGGTTGTTACTTATATTTTCTTCAATAACATTAGTATTTTTTCTAATTTGGCTAAATTATACACCCTAAGCAGCAAATTGTGCACATTGAAGCATAGACACTAATTCGCACATACTAAAATGTGTTATGGTTTAAATTATGTGGAAACCGTATATGGGATTATATTTATTATTGTCTCTTTTGAATTTAATGTGCTGAACCATTTCTTTTATCCACTAAAATTGTATATGAAAATAAAATGGAAATTGAAAATGTGGAATAGAGAAATATAACAAGATATGAATTTGATTGGGAAAGAGACTGCATCTCTTGTGGCTTTGGTAACTGTTTCTTTTTACCAGTCCTTTATTTTGTAGCATGATATGTGGTATGAACTATTTATAGGATGTTTTGGACCCATTCTACAGTTTTATCTATGAACATTGATATCTTTCATTTTTGAGTTGTGTGTTTGGAATTATAGAGGCATGGCACCATGATGTCCTACACTCGTACACCAAGAGGGTGCTAATGTTCTAACTCTAAAGGAGATAATTCGTGTGATACTAGTGGATTCAATTTTAGTTCCATCTATGGCAACAGTTTTTGTTCCAGATACATGTGATGAGGAACAATTCCATGATAGGGTTTTCTCCTTCAAGTATACTTTTTATGAAGAACCACATACTACCTTGTATATAGCTGAGTTATTGAGTTTTTTCTAGTAGAAGCAGTGTCCCAAATTTTTGTGGATGGAATTCGATAGTTTATTGATCTTTTTCTTGAGACTACACTATCGATCTTGTAGAATGTTGAAACACCTCTTGGTAGGAGAGTAAATATCATAATTCAAATGCTTCGAGGAGTTGAAAAGAGCTAGTGGGTGTTTTGAACCAGGCTAATACAATACGTGATATGGTTTGATGGGATTTCCAAACAAGGTTTTATGATTTTTTTTCCCCCAAGACACCGAGTGTAGAGGGGATAATGAGTTCATATATCATGAACTGGGTCCTATGAAGGTTATGTAGTACTAATAATTATTTACTGAGCTACATCATTTTTTGGTTTTGTACTTTGTTGATGAGTTATCGAGGGCAAGGTGCTTCAAGGAAGGTATATGACATTTCGTTTGATATAAGGATAATGTTTTTTGGGATGATGATTATTAATGTGATCAAAAATTATGCACTAATTATAAGGTGAAGCCTAAGGGTAGATGGGGGTATAGGGTAGATGAGTGTAGCCTCTCAACCTAGTGGTTCATCATCTTCTGCTATGAAATGCTATTTTTTGAAATCCTGTCAGATGAGTAAAATCCAGGATGTGGGCATGGGAAGATAGGTATTCTTTCATTAGTTTGGTAGATGGGGCGACATGAAAAACTTATTTGATTGTGACCTAGTCCATTGATAATCTTGAGTAATGAATGTCCACATGCAACATTATTATAGGACCATCCCTCAAGAAGTGATGGGTAGGGGTTCAAATATGACACCAGGATCAAAACTTGGTTTCATGGCATCACATTATGCATAGAGATGGAGAAATTATGAGGCTGAGTATGTGGTGGTTATGGAAGAGGCATCAAGGATAAAATTGTACCATGACAATGGATCATGGCATCATTGGGTAGTGAGGTTGTGTCATAGGGCTGATGTTCATTCTAGATCAATTCTGGGTAGCCTACCCACTATGAATAGGGTATCTGACTGTCTATAGTGATAGAGATGATCATTGATTCCTCAACTCTAGTATTTTATATTTTTGAAATAATTACATCGCACACTATAATATATTAACCTATTTTATAAATCCTTGGGTCCATTATACTATTTTATGATGGAATTATTATTCTAGATTCTCTATATGGGATTAGAATGAAGATTTTTCTCCAGTATAGGGAGTTCCCCCTTGAGTTCAGTGGGTGTCACTACATCCTTAATATTATGTCCTTGAGATTTCCAGTTTTGACGTCACACATGGGATGGACAAGCTAGTATCATATCAATCCTATGTTGATTTTATCACCATAGGGTGACTTTAAAATCACAATAGGGTGAAATTTAAACTCACAAGAGTGATTGGAATGTCTAGTAGAGCTGAACTAGACCATAGAATTGTGGGATGGGTGGGATGAAACCCTGTATTTCTATTCTATATATGGATGATCAGGTATTTCATCATGTTAACATTTCTCTGGTAGTTGTTCATTTCAAGTATGTTATCTCAGACCAATTTTCTAGTTTACCTTCTAACATTTTGGTTGAGTTTCCTATCAGCCTACTTCCATTAGCTGAACTGAGCTCCATTCGTCTTTACAGGATGGATATGATGGATGTAAGAACCCAGTTCATATTTTAGGTATGTCTCCCGTGTTTTCAATCAAATATCATTTTACGTGATTAGATATGGCCTAATGTGGAAGCTCATTGAATTTATAGTGGGCTTGGAGTGTCTGGGGATGGTTTGAAGCCCATAAAACAATATTTTTAATGAATTTCTTATGATAAAGGTTTGTGAATACTATTCGAGGATATATAGTGGGGGTGTACATGTCGCACAGTTTTAGTGAACCATGCAGGAGGTGGTGCACAACTGTATGACCATGTCTGAAATTTCAGCAGATTTTGATCGAGGCTCTTCACATGGTCTGTAAACTGTGCAGGTAAATTATGTGATTTCCCCTTTCTCCTATAGTATAGTGTGCGACATGGTGCAATTTTTGGAAAACAATGTGCCTAAACCATGTGACATATATATTTTGAGTAAAATGACAGTTTTTTCCTTAAATGATTTAAATCAAACCAACGTTTATTGGTTCATTTATTGGATAGAATGCATACTTTTTTTATCCCTGTTGAAGAACTATCGAAGAGTTTGAGATACATTCATCTCATAACCATTGATTCAAACTCAGTACATCTCTTTGGATCGGCATTAGTAAGGCTTGATTTCTACTTTCACCATTCTAGTTTCTTATGTTTATCAACAGTGTTATTTGGATTTTGTCTCATATGAAATATTTTCCCTTTCTTCATTCGTTCCTTAGATATCTTCCAAATGGGATGAATCATAGCTTTCTAATGGTTGAGATATCTTGCACGATCCTATATTAGGTGGTCTTGTTCCTTTATATGAATGTCAAGCTAGTAATATATGTCGGGGTGTTGCACTCCAATTTTCGGGAAATCTCCAGAAATTGAAATTTAACCCTCTTATTTCCTATCATGATTTAGGTAATGGAATAGGCTTGATAATTCATTTAACAGTTTTTATACCCTGAATGGGCCACCCCATTGGTGAGTTTCCTTGAATGGTCATTTTTGTCTTTATGCCTTGGAAACCGATTTGAGGTATGACTTTATCCCATTCATGGGTTGTTAAAAAAGAATTTGTTATAAAGAAAATAACAATATTGTTTTATTGTAATTGAATTGAATTAAGGGTATGGGATGGATGGATTTTCTCATAATCCATGTACATCAATTCTTGTTTAATCTTGTTTCCTTTTTAGCCTTTCCCATGTGTGTAATGTATTGGATATGACTTGAATTTATTTAATTGGTTTGAATTCCTCAAATTGTTGTTTTTACCACACGAGATATCTAATAACTAATCTGTTTGGTTTCTAGATAGGCGTTTTATTCCTTTTATGATAAAAACACCTACGCGAGTATTTGAAGGAAATCTCTTGAGCTTGGCCTTTTATTTTCAATTGCATTAATAGGAATTAATTGGACCTTATTTTTCCATTCCCATGTGAGTCATTAGATAACCAATCCTTATAGTATCCTATTATACCTTTATACTTGGTTATACAAAATATGCCCCTAGGTAAATTAAATTATAAGACTTATAAGGTTTTCTAATGATTTAATAACCACATTAAGGTTAGTTTTATCTTAGATGGTCTTGTTTTTTACCATGGTATGTTAAATGAAATGTCAAATGGAATTGAAATGGTTGAATGATAAATAGACTTGAATGACACATGGATTAATCATAGAATTCCAAGAACATATTCACATGCATATTGACCTCTATACCTTGAGTGATACATGAACTAACCTTATAATTACATGGATGGACTCTATGGTTATTATGAATATTCCATGGGTGATACATGGATCCATTAAGGGATTCCATGGATGTAATCGGTGAGGCTAGACTTCAATGTCGAGTGATACGTGGATTCAAGGTAGGGGTTCCATGGATGGACTCAATGGGTATTTGATTATATGTAATTGGGGATACTTGGAATTTCATTAAGGTACCTCCAAGGATAGTCTCCGATGACATGCACTTTATATCACACATAGAGTGAAACTGGGTTCCAAGTAGGTTCGCCCACGATGGGCTTGTGGGGTGTTGATTGATATTTCACCTGGAGTGATTCTTGATTTCAAATTTAGGAATGTTGAGGATGGTTATAGGTTATAAATTTATCGTTGAAAATGAATGACTCATGATGTGTCTTCAAAGGTAAATCATAATCCTAGATTCGGTCTTGACTTTTATCATCTAGATGGACTTTTTATGCATATTTTATTCTTCCAGTTGCATAGGGGAATTTTGGACTTTTCTTAATTTTGAGATTTGTAAATTCAATGTAATTGATTTTTGAATTAACTAAATGTAAATTAAAACCAATGCTTAAAGGATGTCTTCTTTTTAGTACTTCTTTTCTTTCTAAATTTTTAATTTTACACTACCATTTTATATATTCATTGACTATTTGGTATGTACCATGGGTTTTTTTCCTGCAATTATTTCAAATCACACTATGTTTGGTTCAATTTTTGGACACAAAATGATTATATGGATGGTGGAATCAGTTAGGGATTGTGATCTTCTACAGGTAGTCGATTATCTGGTTAATAGAGGATAGCATGGAACCAAGCCTAGGCTTTTGATGCTTTTGGGATTCTTTTGGCCTTTATTTACTTTTCAAACATGTATTGTATATTATTGTAGTGTACATATTTTGGATACATTACTAGAACTTGTTACATGTATCATCATCTCATATATGATATGTCTTCTGGATTTTTTTATACTGTCAATATTCCAAAAATTATTTCTATTTTATGGTTTACTACTTCAACTATTGATATAGTATTGTACTTTTTTGTGTTAGACTCGGCCAATGAGGGTGTAGTCTTCCCACTAACAAACCACGACCCTATTTACTTGTCAGTATCCTCTAGAATTTGTGGTGATTTAGTTGAGGCCATGTGGCCATCCAGGTATTGAGATCCTTTGAGTTGAATCTGGAACCAATTCATTACAAATTGTTATTAGAGAAGTATTTTATACTTTTCTATACTATTTGGAGACAATGAAAAAATATTGAAATGAGATTTAATTTGGTAATGAGTTTCTCCCATGTGTAGTTAACCCTTGTACAATGAAAAGCTGATTTCCCTCAAATTGAATTGCTGATTTCTGGATATTGAGCTATTTTAGTTGATTTTATTCCACCATTGGGTGACGAAATTGAATTATACTATTATAATTGATGTGATTGTGGGTTCTAATGTGTTATAACCCAATGAGATGAGGGTATTCAATGTCATACATCATATAGTAACTTGTTAGAAATCACATGCCATGAATTTCTTTACCATTCCATTTAGATTGAATTACTTATTTCATACTCTTGTGATAGATGTGGTGTTAGATATTCCCATTATTATGATAGGTATAATTGGGATATGATATGGTTCATATTGGATAGATTCCATGCTTTCGTACTTGTGGTGTATGGGCCCTCTTGGATTGTAATTTTAAATATCACGATTCAAACAAAATGTAAAATGTGTTTTGATATGATGTTGGTGGATTCCAAGCATTGATTCTTTGGGAGTATGGGCCCCAAAAATCAAAATCTAGCTTACCATTGGATTACCCTTCTAAAAGAAAGGTGATAAATCTGAAATGGGTACCAATTATGAATTTTAATGTAAACTCAGTTTGAAATGAAATGAATATGAAAACAAGTGTAACTGAAATGGATTATGATAGAGAACTTGACCAGACCCAAACATAGTATTGGGATTTTTTTATTTTCTCTCACATGTTTGATGCCCTAACCTGACCCATGGGGAAGGGAAATGGGTGATATATTATAGTGGAAGTTATTTTCATATTATATTTTTTTGCGCTTTTTAGATGTGAACCTCGATAGTGATCGTGATCAAAGGATCATGTTTGGTATTGTTGAGTTATGCCACCATGAAGACCTCAAGAAATATGCCCGGAGGGTGGTGACTATCATAACCTAGAGGTGGTATGCCATAGGATTCTAGTGGATCCTCTATTTGTTCTAGCTATGACACCAGGAGTGGTATAGGATGTTGGTGATGAGGCATAGTTCCACGATGGGTTCATATGTTTTACGGACACTGTTCAGGGAGCATCGTGTGCTGCCCCGACTATGGCCAGATCAATGCGGGAGTTTTAGCAGCAACATCAACCCATTTTTTCAAAGGATGGTGGACCTTATTCTGCAGATTATTTTCTAGAGGCCTTGTTTCCTATCTTAGAGCACATAGATTTTCTTCCTAAGAGGATGGTAAAGCTCTCTATGTACATTCCGAATGATTATTCCATGACATAGTGGGATGTTATCACTCAGACAGAACTTCATCATGATATAGCTTGGATGGAGTTTCATATGTACATCAATAATTATTTCTATCCTAATACATGGATGGATGATTGATCCAATGATTTCTTACACCTTTAGTTGGGGTCGTTATTAGTTATGGAGTACTAGGCCCATATTACTCAGCTCTAACACTTCACATCAATTTTCATTGGTGAAAAGTTATCGACGGCTATACGATTCAATGATGGTATCAGGTATAAAATTTGATCATTGGTAAATTCCTTTCTTCTAACTACTATATATAGAATATAGAAACAGTTACTGATCACATAGTGTAACCAAAGGGAATATGGAGGTGTTGGTTAGGGCAGTTTGGTACCGAGGTTGGTACTGCATCAACCGATAATAGGTAGCCTTGCCTAGAGCTTCCATATGGTGATATTACTAGTTCGAACATCTCTTCATGTATCCATATGTGGTGCTACCAGGGCGGTAGGATGATACATATGATAAGATATTGTAAGAAGGACCCATTATAGTTCTTATCTTGTGGAAAGATAGGCCATTTACAATGCTTCTACAGAACATTTCCATGAATAGCCTATGAGAGAGGGTCTGCACCAACTCCCCATTCATAAGTAGTGTCAGTAGATTCTCATCCAGCTGAGAGCTTGAGTACAACAAGCTGATCAGACTGTGGTGTTGGTCATGGTCATGGTAGCCAAACCTCGGGTTCACAGCAACAGAATGGTGGACTAGCTCAAGGTATCCAAGTAGTGTTATAGGGATTCGGTCTAGTACAGACATATGTAGTCCAACAAAACCATCAGGAGACGGACCCCAGAAATTCTACAGTCATCAGTACTATTCTATTAGCCACAATTTTAGATTATACACTATTTTATATAGGGGATTCTCATATTTTCATTTCTACACCTACTGTAGAAAGTCATTGTATTATTATATAGTCTTCCTTAGACGTTATAACACTAAACAAACCATAGGGAGTCATGAAGAATAGTGTGTGTTAGTGTGGGGAGTTCCATCATGATGTTGGTGGGTGTCACGTCATATGGGACCTCAATATCCTTGATAAAATATACATTGATATCATTCTCGGGATGTACTGGTCAGTTACCTTTCGGACCATTATTGAATTCTATCACTGTAGGGTCAGTTTCATGTCACCATAGTGTGGAGAGTTTCTTTACAAAGGTGAATGGGATTTCCATACAAGAATAAATGGACCAGAGGATCGTGGGTTGGGTTGGAAGAAATCTAATATTTCTAGCTTATATCTGGAAGATCAAGGAATGCCTCTAGAAGATTTCTCTCTAGTACATATCATTTAATGGACATCATCCTCGAAAAAAATTCAGGATTACCTTCAATGGGAGACATAGAGTTCTCAATCAATATAGTTCCAGGAACTAACCTCGTATCCATTCCTCTATAAATGATGGTGATGACAGTGTTTCAAGAGCTAATGAGGTAGCTAGAGGATATATTGGAAAATGGTTTCATCTGACCCAGTACTTCTCCCTAGGGTTTACCGGTCCTTTTGCAAAAAGTGGGCTGGAACTCTCATGGAATGTGTGGATTACCAGAAATAGTTCCAAATGAGAATTAATAACAAGTATCATATTCTATAAGTATATGATCTCTTCGTCTAGATATGAGGATCTTAGGTCTTATCAAAGAATTATTTCAGATCTGATTATCATCAGGTTCATGTTAGACCATTAGAAATAAATCAAATTGCCTTTCAGAGTATGTGTGTTTTGTATGAGTAATTTTGTTTTGTCATTTGGTCTCATGAATGCACCAATTTTCTTCATTGAATTGATGAACTGAGTGATCTATCCTTATACTGACTCATTTGTTATGTTTTTTGAGGATGATATGTTTTTTATTCCCATAATAGACATGACCATGCCAAACATCTTGAGATCATTATGAATACACTGAGAGAGAATCAATTTTATGATATTATCACAAAATTCATATTAAGGAAGGATCCAATTCACTTCCTATGTCACATCATCTTAGAGACACGGGTATTATTGGGACTAGAGAAGGTGAGGGTAGTAGTTTCTTGAGAGCATCCCAAAAAAGTATTTGAGGTGTATAGTATCCATGGACTAACTGGTTCATAGAGAAATTTCATATATGAATTCTAACACATATAAGTTCAACTGATAGACTTAAATATGATGGTTGTGAATCATTATTTAATAGATTCTTGTGAGATAGTCATCCATAAGAAGAAAGGGATATTGACTTCAGTGTTGATAATGTTTTTTAGAGCCGAACAAGAGTTACATTTTGTACATCAATGAATTATGTATCGAGCTATGAGCCATTCTTATAATGGGGGATCAGGTCATTGCATATGGGTCTTGGTAGTTAAGTCCACGTGAGAGGAATTACCCAATGTACGATCTCGATTTAGATGTGATTGTTCACACATTTCACTTTTAAATACATTATATACTAGGGGAGAATTTTTGGTTTTCATGGACCAAAAAATCCTCATGTACATATTTACACAACATGAGTTCAATATAATTTAGTGAAAGTGGGTGGAATTTGTAACGGCCCAGTCCAGCCCATGATCAAGATAATGTCCGCTTTGGTCCTAGCTCGCACGGTTTTGTTTTCTCGGGGATCTGGCCCTTAGGCACCCCCACCACCCAGGAAAAGGCCTCATGATGGGACAGGTATCTACACTACCTTATAAAGGGGCGCTTTGTGCTCCTCCTCCTTTGATGTGGGATTTCCATAACCCACCCACCCCCAAGAAGGGCCTGACATCCTCGCTGGCACATCAAATGGTACATCCCAAACTCTTATTCATCTAAATATGTTTGACTTTTAGATACAATTTATTTTTGACCATTTAGGTCCTAACATCAATAATAATGATTCCTACCCATAGTATGAGATAAGTATCTAATATACATCATGTCCTCTAAGTGGGTAACGAAAATACATAGTCATTTTTACCTTCTATAAACATGCTCTACACAATATAATACAATATTTATATATCAAAAAATATATACTAAATACTAATACACACATTGTATATACGAGTATGTGGTTATGCCGTTCGGTCTCATGAACAAGCCTGTAGTTTTCATGGTACTGATGAAATGAGAGTTCCATCCATACTTGTATTCTTTCGTGGTTGTCTTCATGGATGATATCTCGGTGTACTCTCACACTCGACATGATCATGGCATGCATCTTGATATTATTATGAGTACACTGAGAGAGAATCAGGTATATGCTACACTCTCAAAATGAATGTTTTGGATGGATCAAATTCACTTCATGGGTCATGTTATATAAGAGAAAGGAGTGTTAGTAGACCCATAGAAATTGAGGTCATTAGTTTTCTGGGAGTAGTGAAAGAATGTGTTTGAGGTACAAAGTTTTCTATGGATGGATGGATACTACTGGCATTTCATACAGGACTTTTCACTCTTAGCAGCACCACTAACAGTCCTGACTAAGAAGGGTGAAAAGTTCTTATGGTCAGATTCTTGTGAGTCAGCCTTTTAGGAGAGAAAAGGGAGGATGACTTCAGCACCGATACTAGTATTGACAGAGCTGGGCAGGAGCTTTACCATTTACTATGATGCATCATGTATCTGGCTGGGAGGTGTGATTATTTAGGGATAAGGAGTCATTGCGTATGGGTCGCAGCAGTTAAGGCCAGATGAGAGGAATTACCCAACGCACGATCTCGAGTTGGCAGTAGTTATTCATGCCTTAAGTTGATGGAGACACTATCTTCTGGGAGATCATTTTGTGGTTTTCACTGACCATAAAAGTATCATGTATGTCTAAACTCAGTGTGACCTAAATTTGAGACAGTAAAGGTGGGTTGAGTAAATTCGGTCCTTTGACTTTGAGCTTGCCTACACGTCTGGGAAAGGAAATGAAGTGGCTGATGCACTGTGTCGGAGGACTCATATACATGCAGTTAGGGAGGCCAGTAGTGAGTGGAATCTTATGGATCTGTTCTCTGAGATGCATTTAGAGTTTCATGAAAGTCAGGGGCAGGAATTTATATCTTCTATAATTGTTACCTCTCCCCTTCTTGCTCGAGTATGAATGAGGCTGTTATCAGATTATGAAGGCCTAGTCCTATAGGAAAGCATGTCAGGAGAGGAACCTATTCCTAGATGGACCATAGGGGAGGATGAGATCTTGAGTTTACATGGGAATGTATGGGTGTCAGCAGACATACGTAAGGAGATTATGCGGGACTTTCATTCCTCAATTTGGGTAGTTCATCCTGGTGTCACAGCGATGTATCGTGATCTACACTTCTAGTATTGGTGGCCAGGTACGAAGAGAGATGTTGCTAGTTTTGACATGAGTTGTTCCACCTTTCAATGGGTGAAGGTAGAGCATCATCAACCAGTAGGGATTTTACATTAAATAACCTTTCTCGAGTGGAAGTGGAATGATGGCATGATGGATTTTTTGGTAGGTTTATTGAGATCACCTTGAGGGAATGATGCAATTTGGCTTGTCATTGAAAGACTCACGAAGGTTGACCACTTCTTGCTGATCAAGGAGTCCTTCAGTGTTGATGAGATGGGACGACTGTACATCTGAGAGATTATACATCAGTATGGGGTTCCACACTCCTTTGTTTCAGACAGGGATGCACATTTTTCTTATCGGGTCTGGCATGGGCTTCAGAAGGCTTTAGGAACACAAGCACTTTTGAGTACAGCATACCACTCCATGACAGATGGCTAGTCTGATCATACAATTCAGTTTCTTGAGGACATGCTATGAGTATGCATCCTAGATTTTGTAGGTTCTTTGGGGAAACATATACCTCTTTTAGAGTTTTCCTACAATACTAGTTGTCAATCCACAATCTAGATGGAACCTTATGAGGCTTTGTACGGTAGGCCATGTCGGTCACCCTTATGTTGGCTGGAGATAGGAGAAGCAGCTATGTTGGGACCCCGTCTTGTCTAGGAGACCACAATGTAGATATAGTTGATTCAGAAGAGTATGAATACTACACAGTCTTGACAGAATTCTTATGCTTATCGATGTATCAGACCTCTAGAGTTTGAGGTTCAAGATCAGGTTTCCTACGTGTCACACCGGGGATGGGACACATGAGAATTAGAAGACAGGGTAAGCTTTCGTCGAGGTATGTCGGTCCGTTTCAGGTGTTGGAGAGAGTTGGACTAGTCACCTATCGGTTGTAGTTATCTTAGAGGTACCGGGCTATGAATGACATTTTCTATGTTTCTCACCTTTGACATTACTTCGTAGACCGGTCTCATGTATTTCAACCTGAGGAGGATGAGTTAGAGGTGGATGCCTTGTTCGAGGAGAATCCTATCCGGATTGTTGAGCGAAGTACGATGGTTTTCTGTGTCCTGTCTGTTCCTATGGTACGGGTGTTATGGAAGCACGAGCGAGTACAAGATGAGACTTGGTATAGGGAGACCGATGTAAATTTTTAGTGGCTGGAGATGTTCATGGTTTCTTCTTCTACGCCTCCTTGCTAGGGAAATTCGGGACGAATATATTCCAGGGGGGGAAGTTTGTAAGAACCCAGACCTTATTTTCAGGTATGTTTTTCTTTTCTAATGTTTTTGAGGAAAAAGAGGAGTTTTTGGAAATTTCCTAAGTACACGCCGTGTAGTTTATGAGTACAGGCCGTGTACTCGGTTATTGCGGGTAGCTGTGTGTTGGCCGTGTAGTGGCCTTGCACACCACTGTGTGGGGCGACTTGGAGACTGCCTAAAGCAGAGTACGGAAAAGGAAAGTACATTCAATGTACTTTGAAAGTACAGGTCATGAATGTTTTTTCATTAAACCCACCGAGGTCACATATGACAGACAGAATGTCCTACTTCTCGGGTTTGTTTGTCTGAGAGAACACATACGACCGCACTTCTTCTCCAATCCCCTGAGCCTCCATCTGATCTCTGATTTGACCGTTGTTGATAGCATTGGGATCGCCTCGGTAAGCTCTTAATTTTACTTAATAATCATTTACTGATTCCTCTTCTTTTGCAAGATATCTTCAGTTAAACGTTTTAGGCATTTTTTTAGATCTATAGTGTTCTAGGGTGATTCAAAGGTTAACTTATATCAATCTCCCAACACCGAGGTAGGTAGTTTTTTCCTTTCCGTAGTTATTCTTTGAGTATTATGTGCAATTTTTCCCAATACCCTTGAACAGGGTATTGCGTGTTTATGATTTTACCCTTTTTAATTACCTACTATATTTGTATTCTTGAGTAGAGGATAATTGAATGTGAATATGGTTAATTTCTATGCTTTGGAATTGTTTTCCAATGCATGTTCTGTTTACGACCATTTGGTCATGCTTAGCATGTAGGCTCCCTTTCCTGTTTCCCATGCCTAATGTTGTAGGACAGAGTATATATATTTCTGACATGCTATTATGCTATAAAATATTATCCAAGTAGTTCATAAGGTTTACTTTGGCCGCTACACTTTGTGATACTTGTTGTCTTACACAGGTCCCTGAGAACCTGGTGTAGTAGAGCATAGGTAGAATGGACATAAGGTCTTCTTCAGAGTGTCTTATAATTTATGATGCGAGACCACAGGGGGAATTGAAGTTGACTGCTTTCTTAGAGTGTATGTAGTTCCTCGACGTGGGACACAGGGGGAATAGATGTTGATTGCTTTCGTATAATGCCATTAGTACTTATACGAGACTATAGGGGGATTTGACGGTGAAGGCTTCCTCAAAGAGTCTATACTTAAGTGGAACCAGAGGAGTGAGACTGTGTGTGCTTCCCAGAGGGTTGATTATACTTTTTTGGTTGAACCATAGGGGATAGGATATATGTGCACTTCTCATAGGGTTACCTACTTTGATTAGATATTTACTTGCAATGTGATATTGTATTCCTGGAATCTATGGATTGTGACTGCTGAGTACTTCCTTTCTTACTGATTCTGTTTACATATTACCTGCTATATACTCACAGACTATTAGGCATAGATATTTTGGTGGTTTCCTACTGGGATTTAGTCTCACGCCCTATTTGGTTCATTCTTCTAGCCCAAATAGATTACATTACTGCAGTTATAGATAATGGAAATATACGTTACACTTCAGTTAATTCATTACTATGGAGCTGGAGAGCATGGGACCAAGCTATGGCTTACAATACTGAGGAGTTGTTACTTGTTTTTATTTTGTACTTTGGATTAGTATTATATTCAGTATTGTGACTTCTTTGGCTATTTTCCTAAACATATTTATCATGTGTAATTTTATATATATGTGTGTGTGTGTGTGTGTGTTCTCCAGTTGTTATTGCTTCTAGTCTTCCGTTGTTTATTATTGTATGTATGCTTACTGCTTCCGCTATTGTATATTTGTTTACTTTTGATGTGTTACTCTGCCAATGAGGGCATAGATTCCCCACTATCACACCCAAGGAATGCGCCTCTAGTGGGCTGCCTCTGGCTTAGGGGAAATGCTCTTGAGTCAATGTGACCAACTGGGTACGGGGAACCTCTGGGTGGCTTCCAGAACCAGGACGTTTCAAAGTGGTATAACATCACAGTTCCGGAAGCCACCCAGAGGTGCCCCATACCCAGTTGGTTACATGGCCTCAAGCAAATTTCCCCTAATTCTAGAGGTTGCCGACTAGAAGAGATGGTCTTGGGTGCGTTAGTGGTGAAACTATGCCCTCATTGGCAGAGTAACACAACATAAGTAAGCAAATATATAATATCGGAAGTACTAATCATACATACAACAATAAACAGTGGAATAATAGAAGCAATAACAACTTCAGAACATATATATATAATGATGCATGATACCTATGTCTAGGAAAATATCCAAATAGGTCACAATTCTGAATACTGTACTACTCCAAAGTACAATAGGAAATAAAGTAACAACTCCTCAGCATCGCAAGCCATAGCTTGGTCCCATGCTCTCCATCTCCACAACAATCAAGTACTTGAAGTAGAAGGGAACTTTACCATATCTATAACTGCAGTAATGTAATCTGTTTGGGCCCAAAATCATGAACCAAATAGGGTGTGATTATAAATCCTAGTAGGCATCCATGAAAAGACATGTGCCTAATAGTCAGTTAGTATATAGCAGGTAATAAGTAAACAGAAGAAGTAATCAAGGAAGTACTCATCTTTCACAATACATAGTTTCAAGTCATACAATATCACAATGAAAGTAAACATCAAATCAAAGTATGTAACCCTATGAGAAGTGCACACACATCCTATCACCTGTGGTTCAGTGAAACAAGTACAAGCCACCCTCTGGGAAGAACACATAGTGTCACCCCTCTAGTTCAGCTAATGTAAAGACTCTCTAAGGAAGCACTCACCGTCAATTCCCCCTATAGTCTCGTATCATTTCTAAAGGAAGTATGGGGAAGAACTCAATGTCTATTCCCCCTGAGGCCCATGTCGACGAACTACATACACTCTGAGGAAGCACTCAATGAAAATTCCCCCTTTGGACTCACATCGTAAATTATAAGACACTCTGGAGAGGCCATTACATCCATTCTCCCTATGGTCTACTACACCAGGACCTCACTGCCATGTGTAATACAACAAGTATTGAAAATCGCATTGGAAAAATTATTCCTTAAGAACTAATTGAATAACAGTCTATAACATAACAGCATGTCAGAAATACATATACTCCATCCTACTACACTAGGCATGGGAAACAGGCAGGGCAGCCTACAGGCTAAGCATGAAAAAACGGTCCTAAACAGAACATGAAAGGGAAAACACTTACAAATAATAGAAATTAAACTTATTCACATACAATTATCCTCTACTCAAGCATACAATCATAATTGGTAATTAATAAGGGTAAAACCGTAAACATGCAATACCTCGTACAGGGGTATTGGGAAAAATTGCACATAATACTCAAAGAATAACTACAGAAAGGCACAAACCACCTACCTCAATGTTAGAAGATTGATATAAGTAAACCTAAAGCCTTGAATCTTTCATGAACAATGTAAATATACAAAAACTCCTAAAATGTTCAACTGAGGATAACATGGAAAAGAAGAGGAATCAGGAAACAATGCTCAAGAAGAAGGAAGAGATTACAAAGGTGATCCCAACAAAATCGACACTGGTCGAATTGGAGATCGGACAAAGGATCAGGGGATCGGAGAAAATGTGTGGTCGTACGGGTTCTCTCATACTTACGAAACCTAGAAGAAGGACGTTTTGTCCCTCAGACATGAACCCAGTGTGTTTAATGAAAAAACAAATACATGGTGTGTAATTTTGAAGTACACAGTGTGTACTTGCCTTTTTCGTACTCCTCCTTAGGCGGTCACCAACTCACCTCACACGGTCGTTTGCAAGGCCGCTACACAGCCAGCACACTACTACCCACGGTATCCAAGTACACAACATGTACTAATAATGTAAATGGTGTGTACTTATGAAATTTCCAAAACTCCTCTTTTTCCCCAAAAACCCCAGAAAAGTAAAACATACATGAAATGAAGGTCTGAGTTCTTGAAAACTTCCCCCATTAAATAAATTCATCCCAAATTTCCTTAGAAAGGTGTCACAGAAGAAGAAAGCCCGAACAACTCTGGACACTGCAAACGTACATCGGCATCCCCCTCCCAAGTCTTGTCATGTACTCGCTCGTGCTGCCAAAGAATCCATACTAGACGAATAGATCGGCCATAGAGAACCTTCATACTTCGATCAAAAATCCTGATAGGATTATACTTGAATGAGGCATCCACCTATAACTCAAGATACTAAGGTTGAAATACATGAGACGGGTCTGATAAGTAACATCGAAGCTGACAAATGTGGAAGACGTCATGCATAGCCCGATACCTCTAAGGTAACTGCAGCTGATAGGAGACCGGCCCAACTCTAACCAACACCTAAAATGTTCCGACATACCTTGGTGAAAACATACCATGTCTCCTAATTATCCTTTTCCCCAACCTCGGTGTGACACACAGGAAAACCTGATCTTTGACCTTGAACTCTAGAAGTTGTATACGTCGATCATCATAAGACATGTGTCGAGACTGTGTAGTAGACATCCTCTTCCGAATCAACTCTTTCTGCATTGTGGTCTCCTAGACATGATGAGGTCCTAGCATACAGGCCTCTCCTGCCTCCATCTAACATTAGGGTGACCGACATGGCCTACCGTAAAAAGCCTCATAAGGTTCCATCTGAATGGTTTCTTGAAAACAAATATTGTTGGAAAACTCATCAAGAGGTATATGTATCTCCCAAAACTACAAAATCCAATATGCATGCTCATAGCATATCCTCAAGCACCTGAATCGTATGCTCATATTGGCCATCTGTCTGGGGGTGGTATGTTGTACTCAAATGTACATGTGTTCCCAAACCCTTCTGAAGCCCCTGCCAGACCCGAGAAGTAAAACGTGCATCCCTGTCTGAAAAAATGGAGTGTGGAACCCCATGTAGACGTACAATATCTCAAATGTATTCCATCATATCTCATCAACACTTAAGGTCTCCTTGATCAGCAAGAAGTGGTCATCCTTCGTGATTCTATCAATGAAAACCCAAACTGCATCATTCCCTAGAGGTGATCTCGGGAAATCTTTCACAAAATCCATCTCTACATTATTCCACTTCCACTCGAGAATGGGTAAGTGCTGTAAAATCCCTTCCGGTCCCTGATGCTCTGCCTTAACCTGGTTATAGGTGGAATACCTCATGTCAAAACTTGAAAAATATCTCTTCATACCTATCCACCAATACCTGCAGTGTAGATCACGATACATCTTGGTGATTCCAGGATGAACTGCCCAAACTGCGGAATGAATGTCCTGCATGAGCTCCTCACGTATGTCTGCTGACACCAATACATGCCCCTAGAAATGCAAGACCACATCCTCACCTATGGTCTATCCAGGAATAGGGTCCTCTCCTGACACTCCTTCCCGTAAGAGTTGGCCTTCATAATCTGATAACTGCCTCATTCGTACTCGATCAAGAAGGGTAGAGGTAACATCTATAGAAGATACAAACGTATGCCCATGTCTGTCATGAACCTAAAAATGCATCTCAGAGAACAGGGCGATAATCTTCCACTCACTATTGGCATCCCGAACTACCTGTATATGAGTCCTCCTGCTCAGTGCATCAGCCACTGCATTTCCATTCTCAAGCGTGTAGGTAGGCTCAAAAAAAGGACTGAACGTAATCATCCCACCTTCGCTATCTCGAATTTAGGTAACGCTGATTGAAGATATATTTGATACATTTATGGTCGGTGAAAAATAAAAAATTCTATCCCCGAAGATAGTGTCTCCAACAGCGTAAGACATGAACAACTATTGCGAACTCGAGATCGTGTGTCTGGTAATTCCTCTCATGTGGCCTTAACTGCTGAGACCTGTACGCAACAACTCCTTTACCCTACATAAGCACAGTCCCAGCATGATACCTGATGCATCATAGTAAACCTTATGTCTCCTTCCCTGATCTGACAATACTAGTATCGGTGATGAAATCATCCTCCCTTTCAGCTCCTAAAAGGATGACTCATGAGAATCTGACCATATGAACTTTGAACCCTTCTTATTCAGGTCTGTCAGCGGTGCTTCTAAGTGTGAAATGTCATGAATGAAACACCGTTAGTATCCATCCATCCATAGAAAACATTTTACCTCAAAAACGTTCTTATGATGCTCCCAAGAAACTACTACTCTCACATTCTCTAGGCCTACTGACACACTTTTCTCTGAGATAAAATTACCCAAGAAGTGAATCTGATCCATCCAAAAGAGGAATTTTGAGAGCATATCATATAAATGATTCTCTCTCAGTTTACTCAAAATGATCTCAATATGTGTGGCCTGGTCATGTCGGGTGTGAGAGTACACCAAGATATCATCCCTGAATACAATCACAAAAGAATACAAGTATGGATGGAACACTCGGTTTATTAGTGCCATGAAAACTGAAGGCATGTTCATGAGACCGAACGACGTAACCAAATACTCGTATAGAATTTACCTACTTCTGAATTTCGTAAAAGGTATATCAGGTGGTCTAACGTGCAACTGTTGGTAACCAGATCTCAAGTCAGTCTTTGAGAATAGTCAGGCTCCTTGAAGCTAATAAAAGAGATAGTCAAACCTCAGAAAGGGGTATCGGTTCATGATCGTCAACTAGTCCAACATCCTATAATCCACACAAATCATGAGGGTACATTCTACCTTCTTCTCAAATAGGACAGGCGAAACCCATGTAGAAGTAATGGGTCATATGAAACCCATTTTCCTTTAACTCCTCCAACTGCTTCATGAGCTCCTGGAACTCAGATGTAGCCATCCTATAAGGAATAATGTACACCGGTTCCACTCCTGGAACAAGCTCCATATAATATTATACCCCTCGCTTTGGATTAAAACCTGAAATGTCTTCTAGGAAGACATCCCTAAAAGGATCCAGCACTGGATAAAATTCCATCTGTGAAGTCCCTTGGTCATCTAGATACAGACTAGAAATATGGGTTGTAACCCCTGCTAAACCATGATGCTCTGGTCCCACTCTACTTTCCTGGACAACTCATTCTCCATTATGTAGAAACGATCTTCCTTCTGGTGATATGAAACTCACCCTATGACGATAGAAATCGACAACAGCCTCAGAGGGATCTAACTAGTTCATTCTGAGAATGAATTCATAGACTTTCATCTCTATGACATAGAGATCCCAAAGGAAGTGACACCCGCCAACCTCAAGAGGGGAACCCTTGCACTGATGTACACTAGATGTTCTCGTCCTCAACAGAGTTTCTAGTTTCATGATATCAGCAGAAGAAAAGATACAGAGCCCAAGGCTCTCCACAATAGAAACAGACATAAAGCTATGGGATTCCCCTGTGTCAAAAAGAGTGGAAGATAAAACTGAGGAAACTAGGATTGTACATTGAACAGTAGAGGGTCTATGATCCTGCTCCTATTGGGTCTTCTCAACTGCAAAAGTCTGGCCTGCACCGCAGCCCTGTGACCCTGCCCGACCACTTTGAGCTAGTCCACCATGTTTTCGCTGAAAACCTGGTGACTGAATACCACAGCCCCGACCTCCAACATGACCTTATCGACAAAAAGAACACTAGTTCCCAGACTGGTGAGAAACTGGTGGCGCTTCTCCTAAATGAGGAGTCATAGAATAACCCTTATCACAAGCCTCTGGTGATAAGATCTAACAGAAGAGTTGAAGTTGACCCATCATTCCTCAAGATCGGTACTCCATTGGGTCTCTAGGGAAATATTTCATCATATTCCCACTCCTTATACACTATTAGCATACCCCATGGTGCCATGAAGATGCATCCTACCTACTTGGGTCTCCGCGGTTAGTCTCCCTATGGCGCTTCTTACTGTCAGTCAGCGAAGAAATAACTCTGGATATTGAACCGCTCTGGTCTATAACTCCAGAATCCCTCAAATTACGTTGCGTGATAAGTGCCTGATTGACTATAGAAGTGAAGTAATTCAACCAGAAGATGTTCACCTGAGATCAGATATCCTGCCTGAGACCATACTCAAACAACTTTGCTAGGGACAACCCATCTCCCCCAAGGTAGTGTGTAAAGTGATGAAGCTCAATGAAGAGAGATGAATAAACCATAACAGAAAGATTACCCTACTCTAGACTCATGAACTATTGGGATCGATCGGGCCTCAAGGACTCCAGATAGAAGTAATCATAGAAGATACGTTGAAAATCCTCCCAAGCCATAATCTGCTGATGTCCTGCCTGTGATATCACATCCCACTATCTTTTGGCGGAATCTCATAGCATGTACGTAGAGAGATTGACCAACCTCTCTGGATGACTCTCCAGATGCTCGAAGATCACCATCATGGCTTCTAACCATGACGCTGCAGCCTGGGGTCCTCTATCCCCTAAGAAAGTGGGAGGATAATGTTGCTGAAAGACCGACATCAAATCATCCATCGACGGGGCACGTGGGAGCACTCCCTGGAAGGTCTGAATCATCCTCATAAAACCCTCCATGAACTGTGCATCAACACCTCTGTCAGGTATAACTGGTAGTACCAAGACTGGCACAACTGTAGGTTCTTCTGGAGGTTCTTGATCAGCCATTTTTGGTGTTTGATCACTTCCCTGTAACTGGCGAACAACCGGAGGACATCTCAATGTCATGACTCTATAAGGTCAAATGCACACCATAGATAAAGATTGTCAAGGACATGAAACTAGAAGTGTACGAAGGGAATATGAGAAAAAAAGAATTCCAGGTTTAAAAAACATGAATACACGACATGTATAATCCATACAAGGTGTGTTCCCTAAAGCCATTCACATGGGCGTATACTCCTACCACAACTAGTCGTGTAACACCCCAAACACACGGAATGTTTTCCTAACACACGGCGTGTACTTGAATCGTCTTCCACTGCCCGAGTCCTTCTACATAAATAAACCACATGGTTTTCCTAAAACAAGACTACACGGCGTGTTTGTGCTAGAGACAGCCTGTACTAGAGAAGCTTCACCTACCCGTGTTTTCAGTGACACGGCCGGCTACATGGTTGACTCTACACAACATGTTCCAAGTGTACACGACATGTATGAAAAATACTTTACCGACCAGTGTTTGTTAGCTACATGGCTGACTGCATGGATTAAACAACACGACGTGTTCTATACTAACACGGTGTGCAGTCGACAAGGTTTATCCGACCCAGGTTGTTAGTCACACGGGTAGACACATGGTCTCCACAACACGGCATGTATACACTATACACGGCATGTTCCAGCAATATTTCCACAACCCTGTGTCTTTTCCCACACATTCAGTGACACGGTAAGAGCCTATAGGGTGTGTAAATACATTACACAGTGTGTACATAAGAAAATAGTTTCTTCCCGAACAGAAGTGCACACATCGTGTGTTCATAACTACATGTCATGTATTCTGGGTTTTTAGGACAGTAAGCCTCACAAACTATTTCAGATGCCCATAAAACATTGAAACAAACATTACAGTTCTAAATTCCAATCTGTGATGGCCCATACTCCCCCACGAATCAATGTTTGGAATCTCATACATGTCATAAACAAGGTTAACAAAAAATGGTCCACCAATTTTCGGCTCATGAGGGCCCATAACACCTCAAGAACCAAAGTTTGGTGTTCATTTAAACAAAACCTTAAACAAAGCAATACCCTATCAAAATCATGTATTCTGTCACAAAATCTATCACAACATCATGCATATCTAACAAAACATCTCTCACAATATCATGCAATCGCTAATGCACCATAAATGGCATGGTAAGAATGCATGACATGTGATTTCTAGCAAGTTTATATATGATGCAGGAGATGGAACACCCTCATATCATCGGGTTGAAATAGAAATAGATCCTCAATAACATCAACAATAACATCAAAAAACATGTGAGTAACCCAATGGTGAAATCAAATCAACTATAAAATTGAAAAACCAGAAAAATTGCAATAATCTAGGTAAATTAGGTTTTCCCTATACAAGGGATAGCTACTCCCAGGCACAAATTGTAACTAATTACCTATTCCTTTCTATCCCTGGCTATAGGCTCCAAAAATAATTTCATGAAGAAAAGAATTCCATTGATACCACTTTGTAACATCCCGGTTCCAGAAGCCACCCCAAGGAACCCTGTACCTGGTTGGTCACATGGCCTCAAGCGCATTTCCTCTAATGTGAGAGGCTGTCGACTAGATGCGAGGGATTGGGTGTGATAGTGGGTAAACTATGACCTCATCGGCAGAGTAACATAGCAGAAGTAAACAAATATACAATAACAGAAGTAGTAATCATTCATACAACAATAAACAAAGGAAGACTGAAATCAATAACAACTGGAGAAAATATATATATAATGAAGCATGAGGCACATGTCTCAGAAAACAGCCAAACAAGTCACAATGCTGAATATAGTACTAATCCAAAGTATAAAAGGAATACAAGTAACAAATCCTCAGCATTGCCAGCCATAGATTGGTCCCATTCTCACCAGCTCCACAACAATCAAGTACCTGAAGTAGAAGGGATCTTTCCCTTATCTATACCAGCAGTAATGTAATCTGTTTGGTCCAAAAGCATGACCCAAATAGGATGTGAGACTAAATCATAGTAGGAAACCACCAAAATATATGTGCCTAATAGTCAGTGAGTATATAACAGGTAATAAGTAAACAGAAACAGAAAACAAGGAAGTACTCACCAGTCACAATCCATAGTTTCAAAGCATATAATATCACATAGAAAGTAAATATCTAATCAAAGTAGGTAACCCTCTGGGAAGTGTACACACAACCTATCCCCTATGGAACAACCAAAAAAGTAAAATCAACCCTCTGGGAAGAAAAAATAGTCTCACCCCTCTGGTTCATCTTATGTATAGGCTCTCTGAGGAAGCACTCACCATCAATTCCCCCTATAGTCTCATATCGGTACTAAAGGCACTTTGGGGAAGCACTCAATGTCTATTACCCATGTGGCCTACGTCGAGGAACCACAAGCACTCTGAGGAAGCACTCAACATCAATTCCCCCTATGGTCTCGCATCGTAAAATATAAGACACACTATAAAATCCCTTACATCCATTATCCCTATGGTTTACTACACCTGGTTCTCATGGCCCTCTATAAGACAATAAGTATCGCAAAGCGTACCAGCCAAAGTAAACCTTAAGAACTACCAGGATAATAGTCTACAACATAACAACATGTCAGAAATACATATAATCCATCCAACAACACTAGGCTTGGGAAACAGTCAAGGCGACCATCAGGCTACGCTTGACCAAATGGTCGTAAATAGAACATGCATGGGAAAACACATCCAAATCATAGAAATTAACCCCATTAACATTCAATTATACCATAATCAAAAATACAATCACAGTAGGTAATTAACCAGGGTAAAACTGTAAACATGCAATACCATGTTCAAGGGTATTGGGAAAACTTTCCTATAATACTCAAATAATAACTACAGAAAGGCTCAAACGACCTACCTCGGTGTTGGGAGATCGATATAATTAAACCTCAAGACTTCAATCGGCCAAGAACACCGTAGATCTACAAAAATTCCTAAAACATTCAACCGAGGATAACATAGAAAATATAGGAATTAGAAAATTATTCTTAAGAAAAAGGAATATCTTACCAAGGTGGTCCCAACGTAATCAACGACGGTCGAATCAGAGATAGGATAGAGGCTCATGGGCTCAGAGAAGAAGCCTGACAGTTCAAGTTCTCTCAGACGGACAAAACCTAGAAGAAGGACATTTTGTCCATCAGACGTGGCCCCAGTGCGTTTAATGGAAAAAAACAAAATACACAAAGTGTACTTTTGAAGTACACAGTGTGTACTTGCCTTTTCCGTACCCCACTTTATCTGATCTCCATATCAACCCACACGGTTGTGTGCAAGGCCACTACACAGCCAGCACACGGCTACCCTCGGTAACCGAGTACATGATGTTTACTCATAAAGTAAATGGTGTGTACATAGAAAATCTCCAGATACTCCTCTTTTTCCTCAAAAACACCAGAATAGAAAAACATACATGAAATGAATGTTTGGGTTCTTATAGAATTTCTTCAATATTTGGACTTTGAGCTAGCCTAGAAGCCTAGTAATGGAAATGAAATAGCCAATGCACTCATTTGGATGACTCAAATACATGTAGTGAAGCATTCCATTAGTGAGTATAATCTTATGGTATTGTTATCTAAGATGAATTTGGAGGTGCACAAAATTTAGGTGAATACTTTTCTATCATACTTATCTGTTACATATACCATATTGGAATGATTTAGGATGAGGCAGCAATCTGATTCGGAAGGCCTAGTTCTATGGGAGAGTGTAGTCGGTGAGGTCCCTCCTCATGGTTGGACCATAGATGAAGATGATTCTCTATTATTACATGTTAATGTATGAGTTTCAGTTGACATTCTTGATGATCTATTACATGATTTTCATGTTTCATCATTAGCAGTGAATCCGAGTCTCACCATGATGTATCAGGATTGATATCATCTGTATTTGTGGCTGAGTGTGAAAGGGGATGTGGCAGGTTTTTTCATAAGATGTTCCAGCTGTTAGTAATTAAAGAAAGAACATCATTGAAAAAATATAATTTTACAACAAAAACCCATTCCTGAGTAGATGTGGAATGATGTAACGATGGATTTATTGAAACTTTTGCTAAGGTAGTATTGATATAATGAGGTAATATGGGTTTTTTTGGATCATGAAGGTTTCTCATTTCCTACCAATCAAGGAATCATTTAGTGTTGACGATCATGGTTGGTTCTATATATGTGATATTGTACGAATACATGGGGTCCCACATACTATCATTTCAGATAGAGATTACTAGTTTATGTATCAATTTTTGAAATTTTTATAGAATCATTTGGGTACATAGGTGCTTCAGATCACTACTTACCACCCCTAGATAGATGTCCAGTCAGAACGCATGATTCAGGTCCTTAAAAACATAGTGAAGGCATCTGTCCTAAATTTTTGGTGCACTTGGGAGAGTTATATACCCCATCATGAGTTATCCTATAATAATATCATTTAGGATACTATAAAAATAGTTCCATATGAGGCTTTATACACTAGGAAATTCTAATCAACCTTGTGTGGGATGGAGTCAGGAGAGGCGGTTATGCCAGAAACACATCTTGTTCAGGAGACCCTTGAGCACATGTAGTTGATTTGAAATCTGATAGCTACTGTATAGTCTCATCAAAAATCATACATAGATCATGTCATATGACCATTATAGTTTGAGGACAAGGATCAGATATTTCAACGTGTTTCACTGAGGTTGTGATGTAAGAGGATCAGCAGACAAGGTAAGCTTTTATTGAGATATTTCGGCCATTACAGGATCCTAGAGAGCATCGTGCTAGTAGACTCTCGGTTGTAGTTACCTCATAGGTACCGATCCAGGCATGATGTCTTCTTGTTTCTCATATTTGATGTTACTAATTATACCTCTATCATGATTTTTAGCAAGAGTAGGTTGAGTTGTTGGAAGATACATTATTTGAGGAGAATCCTATTTTTATTTTGGATCATATAACTAAGGATATACAAGTCCATTGAGTTCATATAGTATGTGATCTATGGAATAATCTATGTTTCCATTATGAGACTTTGGATAGGGAGGTCAGTGTATGAGAATAGTGGCTGGATTTGTTCCCAGATCATGCTTCACTGTCTACTATTCTAACGCGATGGTTTCTTTCCTGTCTGTGGAACTGGATCTCTAACATCACTTACCAGAAAAAAATCATGCTTTATGTGCAAGATGGATTCTATTTGAGCCAGGACATCTACTTCCCAGTCTTCCCTTGGTTTTGTTCCCACTACAACCTCCATGGTCATTATATCCAGTTGTTTAGGAAGCATCATTAAGGGAATGGCGTTACCCTCCTAGAGCCTCAGGTCCCAACCCCAGGTCGTCACCCTCATCCTTTGTTTCTCCCCCATACGAAGTCCAACCATTCATTATGTTATTGATAGAATTGTTGGTAAATCCCACTTCCCCCAAGAATGTTTCCCCAAGCCTCTACCCCTCTATCTGGAAAGATCCTTCGAGGTTAGCAAGGCCTTTATGACCTTAATTCCTAGACAATGGCCACCATTTAAGGATGACTGGGTTATCCCTCCCTTTATTTTCCCTCTGGCACCCAGTGGAGTTCTCTTAGAAGCCTCCCTTATTAACCACATTCCAAGACCTCCAACCCTTCATGACTTTCCACCCCTACCCCAACCTTACTGTATGCCCCCTGAAGAATCTGATGTTGTCCTTGATGAGGCCTTGTCCTCCCAAGATTCCTCCTCTGATGTTAGATTGTTTTATTCTTATCGTGTAAATTTTCATGAATATAGTAAAGGCATCATGAATCCAGAGTTCTCCCCTCCTCCCCCATTTAAGGATTTATGGATTCCTTCCCCCTCCTCCACTAGTGTTACTCCTCCCAATGCTCTAATGATGTCTAACATAGTGGGGTTTTTCACTCGTTCTCATTCCTAAATCTTAAATGGGAATTCATTATCCCTCTACAATAAGGCTTCATTCCTTAGGTATAGCTCTAGAGCATTGTCCTTTCAATGATTCCTATCCTTATTTGGAATGGTCAGGGCCTTGGAACCATGGTCGAAACAATTTATCTCACCTCAAAAATTAAAAATACACAAAGCTGCAGTCATTGGAATTATTGAGAAGCTTAAAAATCCTTCTAGGAATAGTGAATTCTCTGAGAAAATAATAATTTATGAATCCATGCATGCATCTCCTTCTAACTTCCACATCTATATTTTCATGAACAATAGCTACTCTATCAATTTGGTTCAAGATGAAAATCAGTTCATCACCACCAAGGTTACCAAAGGTATCTTATACCTCTTCATGACCTTCGTCTATGGGAGCTATGACCACCCCCAAAGGGGAATACTATGGAGAGACCTCTCATATTTTATGTGGGAATTCATACATGGGTGGTTGGCGGTGACTTCAATGATTTTTCTGACCTAGAAGAAAGGAATGGAAGAGGCGCCTTCTGAAGGCAAGCTTGTCAGGTGTTTTCCCAATTCATGATAGGGACTGGCCATATGGATCTATGATACTTTGGTGACCATTTTGCTTTGTGTAATAACCAAAGAGTCCACCCCCAGTGGTAGAGTTGGTTAGACAGATGCCTGGCCAACTTACACACCACCATCTTCTTCTGCAAGGCAAAGGTGAGTCACTTGGTGTGGGGTCTTTCTAACCATTCCCCGCTTCTAGTGTGTCTTCATTCAGGGAAGTTCCACCAGAATAGGTTTTGATTCTATCACTTGTGGGTTAATATATTGGGGTTACACATCTTGGTTAATTCCTAATGGAATGAGCCTTCCTAGGTCCACTCATGGGGGGAAATCAACAACAATATTTAGCGTCTAATGTACTGACTTTAGGAGTGGAAGAAAGAGAATCCTCCACCCGATGAGGACATAGAGGAGGCGATGAAGGTCATGGAACACCATGAGGAAGGATTAGAGGAGGCCTGGGATGACTGCATCTTCAAGGAGCTTTCCGATAGGAAAGAGTCCCTAGTGTAAGGGCTTTTGAAATAAGAATACCAGGGAGGGAAGAATCATGAATCAGATGGATCAAGAGGGTGAGAGGAATACCGCATTTTTTCATGCGTGCATGAAGGAAAGACATTGGTCAACTCAACATAACCTTATTTTGGTATATGGTTCCTATAAGAATTTTTTAGATGTTTTGGGTTACCTGGGGCACACTTATTTCAAGGATCTTCTTGTGAGTCCCAATCCTCGTATATTCAATGGATACCCATAAAGAGACATATAAATCTTTGAGGTGATCCCTAGTGGGATGTCAATCCATAATAGTGAGAGAATGTGATCCATTCTAGAGGATAATGAGATTAAATATTCCATGCAGAACCTTGACCCAGAGAGTTCCTCGGGTCTAGATGGCTTCACATGATGCTTCTATAGGGACTAGTGGGATGTGGTGAAGATGGATACTATTTCATCCATCCAAGACTTATTTCGAGGATAAATCCTTCTGAGGGTTTCTTGCAACACTTATATGGTTATTATTCCAAAAACAAGGAACCCCTCCTCTATCATGATCTATAGACTGGTGAGTTTATGTAACTTTACTTATATAATTTTAGTTGGTTATTATTAATTCTAGGATCGTTGTCCATTTTCCCTAGTGGATCACCTTAGAGAAACCTATCTTTGTGAGGGGGAGATCGATCCATGGAGCCATTTCCCTTTCCCATGACATGATCAAATACATCAACTTAAAAGCTCCTGGATCTAATTTGGTGATCAAGTTGTATATGAAGAAAGCATATAATCGTGGGGAGTGGGGCTTCATTAACAGGGTGTTGGAAGGTAAGGTATTCTCTCCACGGAATATTGATCTCATATTTAGATGCTTCTCCTCATCATGGTTTGAGGTTACATTCATGGGGAAATCCTACATGTTCTTCAAGGCCACATGTGGCCTAAGACAAGGACACCCTATCTCTCTGAGAATAGTCACTGTCTCACCAGAGGAATTAAGCCATCTTATTCAGAGAATCACTATCAGTTGAGCGACTTGACTCTACCAAAGGAGTATGATATCTCAGTCTATATACCAATTAATGTTCATAGACGACACCCTTATTTTTATTAATGAGGGTATACGTTCTATGAGAGGTTTGAATGAGGTTCTAGATGATTATTGTTTTTGGAGTGGCCAGTTCATGAACAAGGACAAGAGCCTTTTCATCATTTCTAATAGGTGCTCTCCCAGTTAGATTTTTGTGGTTCAAAGCAGTCTCACCATACCACAAGGATGTTTTCCCAAAAAGTGTCTAGAGGCTCCCATATCCCCAAGAATATTACATTTCAGATACGTTGATTTTATCACTAGTAATATCTTGGAACATATCCACAACTGGAATAATAATAACATTTCATTGTGGGTCCATATTACACTGATAAATATCGTCCTTCTCGCCACCCATGTTCATGATTTATCCTCTATTAATTTCCCTAAGGGAATCATCATCAACATTTATATCTTTGAACCTCAATAAGGGGGAAAATTACACTGGTCCGCTTGCAAAACAATGGCATGGCTAGACAGTTAAGGTGGTATAGATGTATGAACCCTTGAGGATACACTGTAGTGCATGCATGCTAAACTGGTCTGGGAAGTCCAAGAACAACGAACATTATGGGGAAAAATCGTAAATTCCTCCCATTATAAAAAATTGGAATTGCTCGATGGTTATGGATCTCTATTATGACACATGATCTCTCCCATTATCCTTGAAATTCCAATGCATACATGTTATATTGTAGGGAGGGGCTATCTCGTTCTGGCATCACAACTGGGTGGGGAAGTTATTGGATTCCCGGGTTTTCCCACCCCCTTTATTTATTTTAGATAAGTAGGAAGTCACCGATATTTAATCAAATAATTGTTGGATGATGATTAAGAGGACATTTTCAATCTTATTAATCTATCCTTGGAGAATGAAAAATGAGTTTTTACTCCATCTTCCTCAAGGTTCTTCACCTCTCGGGACATCCAACGATACTGTGTACTCCCGGAGCCTTCGCCCAGCTGGAATGATTCCTTGTTGTGAAAATCCATGTCTTCAAATTTAAAATTCTTTTTTTGGATAATTATAAACAATTATCTCCCCACAAATGTGAACATTAAATGATGCGGGATCCCTTTGGCATCTCGATGCTCCTACTATAAATATTGTAAGGAGGAAAGTGTAGATCACATGTTCTTCAGAGGAAAATGGGTCTGTGATGTTTCGAGTTTAATTGGGGAGTTATCAGGTCTCTTGTATACAATATAGGTTACCTCCCTTTCCTGGATAGGTGGTTCCATTGATCGGGAGATAGACGACCGGAGAATATGGCTTGCATTATGATCTTGCATGCTTGATGCTGGTACATCTGGAAGGTTAGAAGCAAGGAAAGGCATGAAGGGGTGAAGACTAATTACAACTCCACCATCACCAGGAAAAAATAACTCCTCCTCAATATTGATAGACTTGTAAAAAATTGAAAGGATGCACTCTCTATTCTATGTTTTCAAGCCACTTATATACCTTCTCAGCATGTTAACACCAACACAAGGGGTTAATGGGTTCAATTGAACCCACCATCCAAGGGACTAAAACTCAACACGGATTCATCCTGCAACATGTGAGTCCTACGGGGTGGAGGGGTAGTGTGATACTCCCATGGTTTGATTTTCTTGGATTACTCCTCCCTTTTGGTCTAAGATCCCTCCTTACAAGCCGCGGCTAAATCATTTCTTACGGGCCTTCGCATGTGCCACCTCAAGAAGATTTGGGCTGAGGAGGCAGAAACTGATTCTATGATCCTTCATGACATCCGGTATGGAATTTTTCCATATCCATGGTCCATTTGATACATCATCATAATATTCAGGGCCATGCTTAAAATACCACAAAAAATGGGTTTCCACAATGCCACCCTTTAACCGCTCCTAAAGGAAGTGCTAATAAAGGGGGTTCCTTTATCATCGCTAAAAAAAGAACTGATAAAGCGGGGGGCTTTACCAGTGCTTTTTCTTAGTGCTAATAAACTTTATATTACAAAAAAAATCATAAAACTAATATATTTATATATAAGTATATTTATATTGATATAAATATAATATATATTTTTTAATTATGTTTTATATAAGTATAAGAAATAATTTTCACTTAATATGTAATATATTTATTGTAAATGGCTTGTAAAATATCTTAAATTTTTTTTAATTAAAAATGTTTTAATTATCATCAACATATAATCATTTAATAACAATTTTAAGACCCAAAAAATCAAAAAGACTCACTAAAAGATCTAAAATAAGTTGAAAACGTAAGTCAAAATTCAAACAGCCATAACTTTTGATCTGGGTGTCTGTTTGAGCTCTACAGGTTATCAAATCAAAGCCTACGACGAGCTCTATGTGCTAATACCCAAAGGAACCTTTTGGCGCAATTTTCAAGGCAAAAAAGGCCAATAATTCCTCCAAAATAGAGTTTTTGTCTGGATACCCAAATTTTTTAATATTCGATCAAATTTTATCCTCACTTTAGGGGGTCTTTTTGACCTTTTTCATTGGGGACTGATTTTATTCTAAGGTGTTACATTTTCATTGATATTAGGGATTTTCAATTTTATCATTTTTTATAATTTAAGTTTACTTATATTTAATTATATATCAATATATATATTTTTTATATATTCACCCATAAAAAATTAATTTTATAAATATATATTTATTCATATTGACATATAAAGTATATTTGTCAATATATAAGGCTTATCTTAACAAAAAACTAATATCCATTTTATTTAAAATAAAAATATATTAATATTTATATACCTATAGGATCTGTTTGAGTGTGTGTGTGTGTGTATTTCTGTGCGCCTGTATTGACAAACTGATATATAGTATCTATATATTCTAAACATATGTATATACATATTAATATATAATATTTGTAAATATATATAAATATATATAAATATATTTAAAAATACACATATAATATGTTTGTTTTCGTTGTATATATGTATTTATTTATTTTTAAACACACACAAAAAATCATATTTTATAAATGCATTTCAAAAGGATATTATAAATATATATTAATATGTGAATAAATATATTAATATATAAATATAACTATATATATTAATATACAGATATATGTATTAATATATCAAAACTTATATATATATATGTATATTAATATAACTAAATATATATATTAATATAAATATATAAATTTTAATATAATTATATATTAATATACATGTAAATATAACTAAATATATAAATATATATATATATATTAATAAATGAAGAGAAAAGAAATATGGTGGAGTTGTAAAGGGTTAGGAACACAGAAAACAGTTGCCGAGTTCGAATCGAGTGGGAGGCAGGTCACGCGTGTGGGTGGGGAATTATGGCTAGTACTATTAAAGGGGGTTGGGCCACTATTAAAGGCTTTAGGGGTCACTAGCGTGTGCGGGCAGGGGTGGGGTGGGGCGCCATTAAAGGGGGCTTCAAGCGCTACTGAAGACCCTTCGCTGTAGAGACCCAAATCATGACATACATGGACATTACATTACTTTTGCGGAATACTTAATACATAACAAAAACATACACTGAAAGACCGTAATAGTTTAGTGTCTTTGGAAACTTGGAATATAATCTTCTAATCATGGTGAAAGATCTTCAACATCTCCCATAAAGATCTTCCCCTTTTGTTTTCTTACCTAAAACCTTTATTTATATCCTAGTGTAAATAAAACATAAAAATTCTGAGCTCAAATTCTCAGTAAGGGTAAACATAGAGAACATAAAACAATCCGTAAACATTTGAATGCAAAAACTTGAACATAAAATCTAAACTTCAAAATCTTGAGCAAAGACATAAATCATGGATGTACATAGGGCATATATCATAATGGAACATCAATCATGACAGAATAGCATGGGAAGAAAACATGCAATTGTGGAAAACCATTAAGCACATGATATGATTTCCATAGTAGCTAAGGCATTGCTGCCAAGACCATCTTACCCTTTCTGAATCGAATTCACTCCTCATTCCAGTCCTGTATCGCTGAACCGAATTAACTTTCCATTCTAGCCATTTCTATTTAATGAGATATAAATCTTTACCCAATTCATTGGAGGGAGATATAGGTCCCAGCCATCTCATTATGAAATAATTCATACATTTGCCACAAATAAACATAAATCATTCATCATAACCCAAAGAATAAAATGGGTTTCATAAACATCATCCCATCATAACATAATCCATATAAAACAAGTGGATATCATTTCATCATAAGAAAAGTGGAACCATGTAAATCCTAGAGACCTTATACTTGAAACATACACATATGAAATAATGTCATCTTAGATGGAAAATGGTTTTGATAAAACACATGAAATGAATTCTTGAGGAAAACATCCTTTCTTATTCAAAATCATTTTATTTTCAAAAAATGCCCTGTGATTTTAAAAGAAAAATATTTTTTGGAAAATAGTAATGAAATCATGTGGATTAATCATCATGAAAATAAGGCATTATAAAACCGTAAAAATCCGTTCATGCCGTATAAGTTAAAGAAAACATTATCCTCGTACTTTTAATGGAAAAGTCAAAAAAGTACCACGTATGGTAAACGAAAGAAAGATTCCATCCATAACACAATGTAATATTCCAGATGTGTATAAATGACTTTAAACATACATGTAATAATATTAAACACTTTATGAAAACATTTTTATGTACATGGATGAAAAATATAACCCCAGTAAATACTTACATATAAGCAGTCTCAGATAAAAATGAGATTTTCAAAATCATCCCTTACCTTAGGTCCGATATGCTTCGTACGTATCTGAAACTACTATATAATGATTTTAATAATGTCATCTACTTATTAAAGAATCATATTCATTATTATGATATAGTATATGGTTCACTTATGACATTATATTACCCGTACTTTTTAAAATTCCATGTTAAAGCAGCGTTTTGGGTAAAATCATTTTATTTTTCGTATGTGTTTGGACTTGTTGTTCTTGATATTATTATTACTTATATAATTATTTAATTACTTCTAGAATGTAAATAATGATTTATATATCGTATATATTCAGTATATATATAATAGATATATAAATGAAATGAAATACACCATTCATGGAGACGGTAGGCCGTACGTACGCATGAACGCTGTTTTCTTTTCCTTATTGACTTGAATGGAAGTATGTAGATGAAATATATATAAATATAAATCCAGTAGCTTTATCATGTCATATATTTAATTAATATTTGTTATATATACTTTATAATCATTCTTGAATGTTTAACACGGAGAATGAATCTCATCCCGTCGTGGAGACGGTAATCCGTACGTACGAAAGAGCGATGATATCATTCCCATAATTATTGAATTGAATTGGAGTGGATGATATATTATTACAGAATCATTATGATGTTATAATAACTATATATAGTTATTCTTCACACCATTATACCCATCCAAGTATGGTGGTGGTGGAAAAATAGATTATACCACGGCGTGGAGACGGTATTCCGTACATACACACGTGCAGTGATTTCGTTTTCCGTAGGATGGATAGAAGGTGAAATGGGGTTTTTCAATATTTATAATAACATATCAGTATATTATTGATACTTATGTTATTAATTTTTGATGAAACTAATAAATAAGAAGATGATGAATAAGAATGAAACTTTGAAAGAATCGGTAGAAGAGATTTCCTCTTTTTTGATGCACCCCTTTTAAGCTTCCACTTATGGGACAAAAGTTAGTCTTTTAGGAGAATGGAACCTCAATAATGTTGATAGGGAAGTTTAGAAGAGAAATGGTCATGGGATGGACGATATTGAAGGCTCAAAAATTGTGTAAATAGAAAAGGGAGGAGGTGCCCTTTTATAAGGGAGGAGAGGGGCAATTTGGAAAACATAAAAAAAAAAATTTATAATAAAGTCATATTCGGTTAATAATAGCTCCAAATTGATTTATTTCAAATATAAAGTGGGGATGGGTCGAAATAATCTCTTACAATAGGTTTTAGGCAAGTTTAGGTTACTAATTTATCCTTATCAGTTTGATTTAACTATAAGTTAAATAATTTAACTTTCACTATATCTTTTTGATTTATTACACTATATGGATAATAAAACTACTATAACAAGCCAAAAGAACCCCAAGTGGTTAATGATTAATATATATATCTTTATATAAGTCATTTGGCCGAACCTTAGATTTTTAGAAATAAAATAACAATTATTAATATTATATTTGGTTTAAAAACTATTTTATGTCAATTTTGACACTATTTGGTACATGATTTTTGTGAAAATCATAAAAGCGTGCTTAGTTCAAAAAAAGATAATTAAATAAATACTAACATGTCATATTAACCTATAAAATTATTGGAATTTATCATAAGTCTAAAATTAAATTTATTTCGGTATTTATAACATCAATTATGTTAATATTTCATTAATTAGGTAATTACTGCATCATCATTGTGTCATAAATAAAATAATTTATTTAATGTATAAAAATTATAATTAAAATACCATTATGTAGGAAATATTTTTATCTTTATAATGAATATTTATAGTCGAATTTATCTTATGTATAACCCTATATTAAATATGTTTTAGTAATTAAACATTGATTTTAACTATTTTAATTCTTCTTTAAATAAAATAATAATAAATGTTCTAATCTAATCCATGTGGACATAAAGGGTAATATTTTATCCATAAGGTTGTTTTTTTTTCAAATTACACTTATCCAATAGAATTATGGCATGTGTTAGGGTAATAATAATATCATTTTGACACTTAATTTCCCTATTTATTTTTAACCATTGTAAATAAAAGTTAAATGTTACTATTCACCAAAAATTATTTTTATCTTATTGAACACAATTTTAATCCTTGACATTAACCATGTCACTCGGATTTTCTAAATTCCACTCACAGAAGCGGTAAAATTATGTTTTATGTAGATTTTCAAATTCTCCTAGGGTGGGTAAAAGACGGTGAAACGTTCAATAAAATTTTCATATATCTAAAATTATTATAAAATGACTCCAATGAATTTAATTGAACTTATATTGGTATTATGTATCAATTTTGACCTAAAATAGATTTAAATAAAATAAATAATTATTTAAATTAAAAGTCGGTTTTTATATAGTAACCTAGTGTTTTCACTATTCATCAAAAATTGAAAGTTTTCAGAAAAATACAAAAAATTCACACTAGGATAATTTCGATATTCTGAATCCAAAAATGAATTCCATTTCAAAATATAAAATATATAAAATTTTAAAAATTGGGTATTACTATTCATAATGGCTACTTTATATAACATATCGTTGTTTAGTGAAACTCTGTATTGGGTACAACACACGCTATCGTGGAAGGTTGTGATTGCGTGTAATGCAAGACAAGTCTGGGATGCCTGTAGTGCAAGCTCCTTTTGGTGTAGCATACAACACAAGAATTCAATGAAATTAAAAATAATATTTTTCATAAAATCTTGGAGTGTTACATTCTACCCCCCTTAAAATGAATTTCTCCCTCAAAATTCGTCAGGGTTATAAATGATTTACTACTCAAAAGTTTTAATTGAAACCCACATCGTAAAAAGGAATACCAAAACTTATCTTTAAAAACTAATGTATGAAATGTAATGGTTTCCAAAATTAACTAATCACTGGGTTTCCACGTAGGAGAACATAGGTTAAAATATGGATATGTAAGAGAGATCTAACCATCATGTTCTGATGGAGAGTGGTAGAGAAAATTGCTATGAAAAAGCCAACAATCACAAAGCCATAAATTTGTGATGATCTAAGGTACCTTCTAATTAATCAGATATAAGGGCACGAGGACAACATTTTTGGATTTCATGATCATTTCCCTAAAGATGAAGAAATTGGAATTAGAAGAAATACTTTCTTGATTTTGGTAAAATCTCACCGTTGGTCGTTCCTTGGAAAATTTCCACTTAATCTCTTAAATAAATGTAGTTAAATTTTTCATTCATGATGTGTTTCCAAATCATGTGATAGAATGATGGGTCATTCCATCTGTCTCAAACAAAATTTTAGAATAAGTTATTAAAAATACATAAGTTCATCTATAGTGAGATAAATCATATGTTGTTCCTAAAATGGACTTATACTTCAGATAACATACTGCTTAATAAAATAAAACTAGTTTCTACTGACAAGGGACTTCCTGTATGACAGTGGTAGGAAATAAAGTCCTGTCGCACTTTGGTTGTGGGTTTGATTCCCATAGCCTTGTCCGACGCGACGGGTAGTCGCCCGTCCTACAGGTTGTCGTTTTTATAAAACTATACAATTACAACATTCCAGAAAAATATCAAAAATTTCTAGCCTTAAACAATACTATCTAATGTCCATGATAATGCATTACAATCTTTAAACATATCCAAAATACATCTGTCCAATCTCATTGTATAATTAAAACAATTACGAGAAATATCATCTATCGAGCATGTGAATACCATCATTTATCATGATATATCTTGTTGGTCACATTCCAAACATGTGAATACCTTAATTATCTATTCTCTTGAAAAATGAATACCCATTGAACTTTAGTGAATACATTAATGCTGTCAAAAGATAACTCTTTCCACATAAAAAAATCTCAAAATTTATATATACTCAAACCATGATATCACTTTGTCCTTATATCAGTCATGAGATCATTTCATTTTTTTCCTTATCCCTTCGTTATGGGAAAATCATCTTCTTTACAAAAATATTTCAATCACTTGTCATGGTTACTAGTACTATATAATTATTGAAAACCAATACATAGATATTCCAAAATTCCCAGATACCATAAATGAGATTCCATGATACTATTTTGAAATCCCATTACATAAACAATTAATCATTACACAACACCATTGTCATACTCAACATCACAAATAGTGATCGCATGTGACTTCCCATTATCCTTTACCTTAAGCGGTTTCTCAGGTTGATCATCATTAACCCTTGGATTAGGGCATTGATTAGTATAATGCCCCATTTCCTTGCACTTGAAGCATTAAAGTGTTGGTGGAGCGTTCTCTGTAGTCTTTTATCTATTCACATCATTAGAAACCTTTTTCCCATTACTTCGCCACTCAGCTGCTCAATGACCATCTTTTCCACACTTGAAACATTTTCTAGTACCTTTTTGACAATATCCACCATGCTTCTTTCCACACATTGATCATAAAGAAACCTTCATATTCTTTTCACCATTGTTCTGATATTTCTCTTTGAACTCCATATTTCATTTCTTGTCAAAACCATGAGATGGATATGTAACACCAATTTCCAGTTCTACCTTGATAGCACAACACACAATTTCTTCATAGCTACTGAATTCTCATATAGGTAATTCCCTTCTAAGACTTGGTTTTAAGCCACTGAAGAATTGTTCAACTTTACTTTCAGGTTGGATGATAAAGCCAGATGCATACCTTGTAATCCTTGTAAAATTTGCTACGTATATACCAACAGATTCATCATCCTTTTCTTAAGCTCAAGGAACTCGTTTTCCATCTTTTTTCGAAGAATATGAAGGAATTACTTATTGAAAAATAGGTTCTTGATCTCATCCTATTCCATAGTTTCAATTTCATCATGGGGCCTTGTATTATTGATAAGATTCTACCATTGATCAGCTTCACCTTCCAAACGATATACTGCTAAGATGAATTTATCATGTTTAGAACATTGTAGGACTGAAAAAATATTTTTAGTGGTACTGATCCATTGTTCAGCCACTAATGGATTGGTAGATCCATTGAATGAAGGTGGACGCTGCCTCATGAAGGATTAAACAGAATGTTGCTCCTTTCTCTGCTCATTGGGAAGTCCAGAATGATCCATAGCTTGTGTAAGTATTGCAATAAGATTTTTCACTCCATCTCCCATAAAATTGGTTTGTTCAAGAGGAAAATCATTGAATCATCCATTACATTGATCAACATGGTTCCTTCAGGTTCCATCCATCATCTAAAACGCAAAAAGATTAGTGTGAGAGGCAAAATCAGGCTAGGAAAACAACATAATAAAAGGGATTACCTTCAATATCTAACATCTTAGGTTTAATTCTAATATTTTTTCCATAATTCTAGTACTATAACCTATACTTATACTTAACCTTAGGGACATCCCTAGAAAAACCTTAGAAATATTTCTAGGGATCTCACTAAAGTTCACACATCCTAGTTTCCAAAGGTTGACTAATCGTTTCCTCTCATACCAACTGTAGAGACCCAAAGCATGATGTACATGGACATTACATTACATTTGCGAAATACTTAATACATAACAAAAACTAACACCGAAGGACTGTAATATTTTAGTTTCTTAGAAACCCGGAATATAATCTTTTAATCATGGTGAAAGATCTTCAACATCTCCCATAAAAATCGCCCCCTTTTGTTTTCATACCTAAAATCTTTTTTTATATCCTGGTAAATATAAAACATAAAAAGGGTGAGCTCAAATGCTCAGTAAGGGTAAACATAGATAACATAAAACAATCCATAAACATTTGAATGCAAAAACCTGAACATAAAATCTAAACATCAAAATCATGAGCAAAGAAATAAATCTTGGAAGTACGTAAGGCATATATCATAATGGAACATCAATAATGATAGAATAGCATGGGATGAAACCATGTAATTGTGGAAAACCATTAATCACATGATATGATTTCTATAGTAGCCAAGGCATTTCGGCAAATACCATCTTAGTGGAGAAATTCCCTTTCTGAATCGAGTTCACACCTCGTTCTAGTCCTGTATCACTAAACCAGATTAACGTTCTGTTCCAGCCATGTCTAAATCACGGGATATAAATCTTTACCCAATGCATTGGAGGGAGATATAGGTCCCACCCATCTCATAATGAAATCATTCTTACATGTGCCACAACATAAACATAAATCCTTCATCATAACCTAAAGAATAAAATGGGTTTCATAAACATCATCCCATCCTAACATAATCCATATAAAACAAATGGATATCATTTCATCATAAGAAAATTGAAACCATGTAAATCATAGAGACATTATACTTGAAATATACACTTATGAAATAATGTCATCTTAGATGGAAAATGGTTTTGATAAAACACTTGAAATGAATTCTTGAGGAAAATATCCTTTCTTATTCAAAATCATTTTCTTTTCAAAAAATGCCATGCGATTTAAAAAAAAGAATTTTGTTGAAATTAGTAATTAAATCTTGTAGATTAAGCTTCATGAAAATAAGGCATTATAAAACCGTAAAAATCCGTTCATGCTTTATAAGTTGAAGAAAACATTCTCCTCGTACGTTTAATAGAAAAGTCAAAAAGTACCACGTATGGTAAACAAAAGAAAGATTCCATCCATAACCAAAAGTAAAAGCCTAGATGGGTATAAATGACATTAAAATGCAAGGAAGAATATTACCCACTTTATGAAAACAATTTTATGGACATGGATGAAAAATATAACCCTAGTAAATACTTACGTATAAGCAATCTCGGATAAAAATGAGATTTTAAAAATTATCCCTTAACTTAGGTCCGATATGCTTCGTGCGTATGTGAACCTTCTGTATAATGATTTAAATAATGTCATTGAATTATTACAGAATCATATTCATTGTTATGATATCATATATGGTTCACTTATGACTTTATATTACCCGTTCTTTTGTAAATTCCATGTTAAAGAAGCATTTTGGGTAAAATCGTTTTATTTATCGTATGTGTTTGGACTTGTTGTTCTTGATATTATTATTACTTATATCATGATTTAATTACATCCAGATTTTAAATCATGATTTATATATAATATATATTTAATATATATATATATATTAGATAGATAAATGAAATGAAATACACCGTTCATGGAGACGGTAAGCCGTACATACACATGAACGCTATTTTCTTTTCCTTATTGACTTGAATGGAAGTATGTAGATGAAATATATATATATAAATAAATCCAGTAGCTTTATCATGTCATATTTTTCATTAATATTCATTATATATACTTTGTAATCATTCTTAAAAGGTTAACATGGAAAATGAATCTCATCGCGTCGTGGAGATGGTAATCCGTACGTACGCACGAGCGATGATATCGTTCCCATAATTATTGAATTGAATTGGACTGGATGATATAATATTACAGAATCAGTATGATGTTATAATAACTATATATAGTTATTCTTCACACCATTATACCCATCTAAGTAAGGTGGTGGTGGAAAAACAGATTACACCACGTCGTGGAGACGGTATTCGTACATATGCACGCGCAGTGATTTCATTTTATGTATGATGGATAGAAAGTGAAACGTGTTTGTTTCAAATTTATAATAACATATCATTATATGAGTGATAATGATGTTATTAATTTATGATGAAAAAAATAAATAAGAATAAGTTTAAGAAATATGAAACTTGAATGAATCGGTAGAAGAGATTACCTCTTTTTCGACGCACCCCTTTTAAGCTTCCTCTTAAAACACTAGAGTTCGTATTTTGAGGAGACCATAACCTCTATAATGTTTCTAGGTAAGTGGAGAAGAGAAATGGGCAGGGGTTTTCCGATCTTGAAGGATAAAAAATTTTGCAAAGTGAAGAGGGAGGAGGTGCCCTTTTGTAAGGGAGGAGAGGGGCACCATAGGAAAAATTAAAATATTATTTTATAATAAAGCCATATTCGGTTTATAATAGCTGAAAATTGATTTTTTTCAAAGATAAAGTGGATATGGGTAGAACTCCTCTCAACCAATAGGTTTTAGACAAGTTTAGGTTACTATTTTATCCTTATAATTTAGATATAACCCTAAGTTAAATAATTTAACTTTTACCGTCTCTTTTTGTTTTCTTTTACTATATGGTTAATAAACTTACTATATCAAGCCACACGGACACCAAGTGGATCATTATTAATATATATATCCTTATATAAGTCATTTTTCTAAACCTTAGATTTTTAGAAATAAAATAACAATTAATAATATAATATTTTTTTAAAAAACTATTTTATGTTAATTTTGACACTATTTGGTCTTGTTTTTTTTTGACAATCATAACAGCATGATTAGTTCGAAAAAAGTTATTTAAGTCTATAATAACATATCATATTAACCTATAAATTTATTGTAATTCATAAAAAGTCTAAAATTACATTTATTTGGGTATTTATAAATCAATTAAGTTAATATTTCATTAATGAGGAAATTACTGCATCATCATTGTGTCATAAATAAATTAAATTATATAATGTCTAAAAATTATTAATAAAATACCATTATGTTGGAAATCATTTTATGTTTCTAATGAATATTTATAGTTGAATTTATCTTATGTATAACCCTATTTTAAAAATGTTTTAGTTATTAAACTTTGATTTTAACTAATATAATTCTTCTTTAAATAAAATAATAATACATGTCTTAATCTAATCCAAGTGGACCTTAAGGGTAATATTTTATCCATAAGGTTGGTTTGGTCGAATGACACTTATCCAATAGAATTGGGACATGTGTTAGGGTAATAATAATATCATTCTTACCCTTAATTACCCAATTTACTTTTAACCGTGGTAAATAAAAGTTAAAAGTTACTATTCATAAAAAATATTTTTATCTTGTTGAACCACATTTTACTCTTTGATATTAACCGTGTCTCTCGGATTTTTGAAATTCCACTCACAGAAGCGGTAAAATTAAGTTTTATGTAAATTTTTAAATTCTCCTAGGAGGTGGGTAAAAGACGGTGAAAAGTTCAATAAAATTTCTGTATATCTAAAATTATTATAAAATTACTCCAATGAATGAAATTGAACTTATATAGGTATTATGTATCAATTTTGACCTAAAATAAATTTAAATTAAAAGTTTGTTTTTATATTGTAACCATGTGTTTTCACTATTCATCAAAAATTGAATGTTTATAGAAAAATACCAAAAATTCACCGTAGGATAATATCGATATTCCAAATCCAAAAATGAAGTCCATTTCGAAAGATAAAATTTATAAAATTTCAAAAAGTGGGTATTACTATTCATAACATCTAGTTTATATAACATATTGTTGTTTAGTGAAACTCGGTATTGCGTATAGCACACGCTATCGTGGAAATCCGTGATTGCGTGTAATGCAAGCCAAGTTAGGGATGCGTGTAGTGAAAGATCCTTTTGGTGTAGCATTCAACACAATAAATCAATGAAATTAAAATGAATATTTTTCATAACAACTCGGAGTGTTACATTCCTGAATTGCAGAATTGTTTTTATTTTTTTTTATTTTAATTTTATCAGCACTTTTTTGAAAAGTGTCCATAAAAAGGGGTCTTTTATCAGTGCTAAAAAAGTGATGATAAAAGACCCATTTCTCATTGCTTTTGTTTAGAAGAGATAAATGACCCCTTCTATCAGCACTTTTATTAGCATTGATAAATGTGATCTTTATCAGTACTTTTTTAGTGCTGTTATAGGGGACCCCCACACACACTCTTTATCTTCGCATCGATTAAAAGTACTTTTCTAGTGATTTTAATGCCTTTTTCTAGCTCTTATAAAGGCCATATTTGTCGTATAGTTAGTAACAATATCAAAGAGGTGCACACTTGGTGAGAGGGGAACCAAGTCGCAGACTACCTTGTTTGTTGGATGTTATGGGCCCAGATCTTATATTCCTTCATACTATGAGTTCCCTGAAACCTGAAGGTTTCATCATAGTTAAAGGGGACACCATCGACCTTCACTATTTCAAACCAACATAGGTCCCTTCTATATGTGTGTGTTTCTATTTGGATTTGGTGTATCTATCTTTTATTAATGAACGTATACACTATGGGGTGCGACAAGCCATTTTTTGTAGCATATCCATAAATTGAAATTGACTTAGTTATTTCCAATCATGATTTTGATAATGGAATAGGCTTGATAATCATGTTTATAGGTTTTATACCTTAAATGTACCACCCCATGGGTGAGTTTCCTTGAATGGACCTTTATAGATTTATTCCTTGGACACCCATTTGAGGTGTTCCTTTATGTATTTTATGGGTAGTTAAAATTGAATTTTATATATTTGAAATTACAATATTATTTTATTAGGATTGAACTGAATTTAGGGTATGGAAATTATGGCTTTCCCCATGACCCATGTTTGTCAATTCTTGTTTAATCTTGTTTCCTTGTTAGCCTTTCCCTTGTGTGTAAAGTAGTGGCTATGACTTGAATCGATGCAGTTGGTTCGAATTGATCAAATTGTTGTTTTGACAACATTAGATATATGATAACTGATACCTTTTGTATCATTATAGTCTTGTTAGGATTGTTAAGATAAGAAATACCATGTGAGTATTTGAAGGAAGGCCCTTAAAAATTGTATTGTTTTCCATTTTCATTAATAGGAAGGAATTGATCCTTTTTCTGCATTACCATGTCAGTTATAGGATAACCAATCCATGTTGTATCTTGTTATGACTTTAAACACTATTATAAAAAATAATCGCATGTGAGTAAATGAAAGGCCAAGCCATAGGTTTTTGGAAAATGCTTGAATCACACCCTTATGGTGGGTTCTATATTAGACGCTCTTGGTTTTGACCATGGCATGTTAAACAAAATGTTAAATGGAATTGAATGGATTGAATGATAAATATCCTTGAGTGACACCTAGAATCACTATAGAATTACCTAGATTTACTCACATGTATAAAACATTCTACATATTCAATGATACATAGAATCACCATAGAATTCCAGGGATAGACTCTATCGTTTATGTGAATATTCCATGGGTGATTCATGGATCCAGTGAGGGAATCCATGGATGGAATCCTTGAGTATTTATATATATATTGAGTGTTACATGGATCTATGTTAGGGATTACAAGGATAGACTCAAGGGGAATTTCATTATATGTCTTGGGAGATACTTGGGATTCTTTATAAAACCACCAAGGACAGACTTAGATGACATGGACATTATTTCACACCTAGAGAAATATTGGGTTCCAGAGAGGTTCTCCAAGGTAGAGATTGTAGGTTATTGATTGAAATTTCACCTGGAGTGATACAAGAATTGCAATTTATCAATGTTAATGATGGGATCAATTTATAAATTGAACATTGAAAAGAATGACATATGACGTGTCTGCTAAGACAAAGAATAAACATGGATTCAGTATTGATTTATATCATTTAGATGGCCTTTTGAGGCATCAATTATTCTTCTAGTTACACAGTAGATGATGGGATTTAGACAGATCTTGATATTTATAAATTCAACATAAATGAGATTTTGGGTGAACTGAATATAAATGAGAACCAATTCATGTAGGACGTTTACTTTTGAGTACTTCCTCTCCTACTATTTTTCTTATTATACACTACTAGTTTATATAGTCACTAGCTATTGGGAATAGAACATGGGTGGTTTTCTATTAGGATTTTATATCACACGCATTTTGGGTCACTTTTTGGACCCAAATAGATTATATGATTGTGGGAAATGATAACAGCAGGACCCCTCCTACATGTACATGATTAGATGATTAGGGGAAGGATAGAATGGGACAAAGTTGAGGCTTGGGATTGTTTTCAAATTATTTTGGACTCTTTGTTATTTCATGAAATATATTGTATATGATTGAATTGAACTTGTTTTGGCTATTTTATTAGAATGTGTTACATGTATCATCATCCTATATATGAGATGACTTATGGTTATGTTTATACGATCAGTCATCCACTTCTTATTTCTGTTGTATGTTTTGATACATCCAATATTTAGTTTTTTTGTATTTCATAAAATTTCACTCTTCCAATGAGGGAATAGTCTCCTCACTAACAAACATAGGTCCGTGCTTCTAATCAGCAGCCTCTAGTATTTGGGGAGACATGATTGAGGACATGCAACCAACTGGGTAAATAGAACCTTTGAGTGGCATCCCAGACTGGGATGTTGAAATGGAGTTACAATAGCTCAATAGAGAGAACAAAGATATGGAGGCAAAGGGGATAATTCGACCTAGTAATTCCCTATGGGTTTTTTCTAGAAAAGTTTATGAAAAATCAGGTGGGACCATTAGGTTATACATAGATTACCAGAAATTGAACCTGATGATGGTTAAGAACCAACATCACCTTTCACGGGTTGACGAAAGGTTAGAGCTTTTTTGGGAAGCGTAGGTGTTTTAGAAAACTGATTTGAGGTCGATATAAAACTTAGTACATGATCATGTTGTAGACATACCTTGTCCAGACTTTCATAGCAATTATAGTCTTTATGAGTATCTGATTTTTTCGTTTGTTCTCTCCGATGTGATAGTGATTTTCATGGTCCCGAGGAACTTCTTTTTCTATCCCTATATAGATTTATTTTATGTGGTTTTCATGTATAATATCTTAATGTATTATCACAATCGACATGACCAGGAAACAAATCTTGAGATAATTTTTGATACAGTGAGAGAGAATCAGTTATATTCTATTCTCATAAAGTTCCCCTTCTAGATGGACAAAATTCACTTCCTTGGTGATATATTCTTTGAGATACGAGTATAAATTAAGAAAAAAAATGTTTTATCATTATATTCTTTGGTAATCCCACGAATTTCATTGAAATATGGAATTTCTTGGGTATATCAATGTATTACGTTCCTTTCATACATGACTTTTATTATATAGCAGGGAACTTATGGGATTGACAATGAATGGTGTGATGTTTTTATGGTGAGATACCTATGATATATCCTTTTAGGAACATAACGGGAGATTGAATTAAGCATCCTTCATTATTCTTCTCGAGCATGGGAAGAGCTACACTTTTTATTTTGATTCATCTGGTATCTTAATCATATCATTTTTATATAGTAGGGTAGATTCATCATGTATGGGTTTCAAATGTTTAGACCACATGAGTTGAATTATCGGAAACATGATCTTGAGTTAGCTAAAGTTGTACATGATTTTTATTATTGGAGATAGTATTTACTATGAGAGTATTTGGTGGTGTACATGAACCAAAAAACCCTCAAGTATATATTTTAACATTGTGATATGAATCTGAGGGAGAGAAGGTGGATTTAATACTTATAGTTTTTCAACAACGAGAATTATCAAATTCCATGGTAGGGAAATATATTGTCTGATGTATTGTGCTGTAGATAATAAATATAGGAAATTTAGGATTCTAGTAATAGGTAGAAACTTATGGATTTATTCTCTAAGATTCACTAGTATATTCATAACATTCATGGGTAGAATTTTATGTCATCCTTTTCTATGAAATATACCCTACATGATAGAGTGAAGATGAAGAAGCTATCGAATTCTAAGGGACTTTTCATACATAAGAGTGTACCCTGTGATAACCCTCAACTTGGTTGGATTGAGAGAAAGGATGAGACCATGTGTATCAATGGTCGTGTATGGGTTCTTGTGGACATACATGAGGACATTATGCCGGAGTTTCAAAAATCCTTTTGGGAGGTACAACCCAGAGTTACAATTATGTACCATGATGTATGAAATCAGTTCATGTGTTCTAGAATGAAAATTTAGGTAGATATTTTTATAACAAGGTGTTCCACTAGTCAACAGGTGAATGCAGAACATCAGTGACCAGTGAGACCTTTATAGTAGTTACCTATTCTAAAATGGAAATGGTATGGTATTGTGATGGATTTCAGGACTAGTTTTTTGATTTCATCTTGAGGTAGAAATTCTGTTTGGGTTTTTTGTTGAAAAGATCATAACATTTTATCATTTACTTCTGATCAAGGAAACCTTCAGTGTAAATGGGCATGAGAGGCTGTACATATGGAAGATATTTTGACATCAAGTGGTCCCACACACTATTTTTTCATAAATATTCACCAAGTATAAATATCATTTCTACCATATTTTGTAGAGTTCCAAGGGTATATAGGTTATTTTGATCACAACATAGCACCCTCAAGTTGACCGATAGTCAAATTTTATGATACAAGTTCTTGAGGATATTCTACTAGAATGTATCCAAGATTTAGGGGGCTCTTGGGAGTGGCATATTCCCCTGATTGAGATCTCCAAAAACAATAGCTACTATTAGAATATATATATATATATATAGATATATATATATATTTGGATCCTTGTGTGTATTTATATGGTAAGACATTATGATCATCCATGCATTGGTTAGAGGGAGGTGAGGTTCCTTTATTGGGACCGAGTCTCATGAAGAAGACCTCTATGTATGTATAGCTGATTAGGATGTGGATGGATACTTTACAGTCACGATATAAATCTATCACCAATCACTGCAGATGACCAATTGAGTTAAAGGCCATGGATCCGGTATTTTTATATGTTTTTCGGAGGCTACAATACATATGGATCAATAGATAGGGTAATAATTAAAATCAATAAGTTGGGTGGTTCGGTTATATAGAGATTTTTTGGTCATTATACATTCGGTTGTAGCTACATTATAATAACTGAGCCATGTACAATGTTCTCCATGTATCTCATTTGTTCCACATTCATCTATATATTTCATTTGATTTTCATCCTGATGAGGTTGAGTTAAAGTTAAATGCTCCATTTGATGAGCATATGTTCTTTATCAATAATAGGAGAATGTATATTCTCCAAGGACATTCAGTTCCTCTATTATAAGTTTTAGGAAAGAATTATTGTTTTAAATAGGATACATGGGAGTAGTAGGCTGATGTATGTTCTCAATGGACGAAGATATTCTCAGATGAATCTGGACCACCATTGAGTAGGGAAATTCAAGGGCAAATTTCTTTAAGGAGAAATGATTTTAAGAACTCTAGTTTTTTATGATATAGGGGTCCTTTTATGTTTAAATACATTTTACGTCATTGATTTAATAGCCTTTGTGGTTATGGGGGAGTCAAGGGTGTCTGGGGAATGTTCAAAACATAGAGACCGACATTTTTCAAGGATAATTCAAGTTACAGGGATAGTAGAAACTATTTTAGGCGGATAACAGGGTTACTAATTACCATGTGAAGTTGGGAAGTGGGGTCCTATAGACCGTAAATGAAGACTAACTATATGATTTTTGGTGAATGTCTGTGTGTGAGCTCTTCGATTTATATAGTGAGGTGAGATATGGTTTCCGCAAGGTTTGGGAAACTCTGTGCAAAAACCATATGAAGTCCCCCTTCCTATAGTAGTGGTCACATGGTTGGCATACTATTTGGGAAACCATGTGGCCAAACCATGATGCCTAGTAAATTGAGTGAATTTATGATATCACCCTAATTGTATATTAATATTTCCAACAAATTTTTATATTCTCTTATCTTCGCAGCCTTGGGAATTTTGAGCTCTATTTTGAGGCAAATTCAATGATTTGATCCCGTTCCTCTACCTGATTTCATAATCGAGCGTGGATATTATCATTTTATCTACATTTTTGTGTATTCAATTACATTTATCAGTTTTTATTGATTCTTATAATCATATTTTCAATTTAGGTTAATGCTAATTTTCCCTATTTTCATGTTATTCATCTGTTATTCCATTTCATTTTAATCTATGATAAATTAGATGCTGATACTAAATGTAAATTCTACTGTAGACCTATGGTAGGTGTTCTATTATTATACAATTTTTTTGGAGATATATAGAGAATTTTTTCATTGTGAATCCCACTACACATTTCGGGACATCCCCCAAAATAAATTAATAGGTTGAAAAAAACATAATAGAACATGAGAAAAGTTACCTTTAGACCCTTTGAGAAAATATTGAAGTTTTTTTCAAAACTAAGGCCACCAATGGGGTGTTACCTTTTACCTTTAATTTGTTGAACGACCCAAGGGGTGTGTTTTAGGTATTTCCTAGTAATAGGAATCCTAATTATAATTATATTGATATGGATTTCTTGATTTGCGGATGTTTTTTCTCCCTTTCCATGTGTTGACATGGACTTCCATGATTGAATTGATAACATGTATTATATGAAAATGTTATATATGTTGGTTTAGTAATTGGTTATTTTTGAATGTGAAGGGATAAATGAGTTGTTATACTGACTAATAAAATGTAATACGAACTGATGAAGTGAATGGGTAGTGAAATGAAATGGAACTGTATGTCATGGTTTGTATACCATGGGTCTTAATTCTATTTAGATTTTATGATATTTTTACCCATGGATCGTGTGTTATAATAGAATATTCCTTGGAAATTTATACCCTGTGGATCTTGATTCCAGAGGATTTTAATGGAATTTCAACCCCTTGGATTCGACTTGTTGGAATCACATTGGACATGCCCTTATGAGATGATCCTTTGAATACACTAATTCCATCACCACGTTTCCACTGACATTCTTCTAGGATTCAACAATGATTACTAGGTATTCTATACCTTGGATATGGAATTGAAGTGGATGACATTTGGTTATATAACATGGTTTTGAAATGTGTGATATGTATGGTTATGCATATTGGTTGTGGTTGATCTGGTTTTATAGGTTGAACAGTAAGCTAACACGTTTTATAAGATACGGGATATACAGAGTGGTCATGGTGTTTACTTCCATTATATGTAGATTTTTTAATATAGGAGATTGAAACTATTATTACAAGGATCTCTATAAGTCTATTCAGTTTTTTATATTTTTTGTATAAACTCCAAGTGATTATTATGTTCATACTGCTCACCTATTTTACATTTCACTCTACATTATCTACTAATACTTAGATATAATACTTTTTATGTTTCTTTAAACCGGTACCTACTAGGATTGTATCTCACACAATACACAGGCCATAGTTGGGTACCTAGAAAAACTCTATGGATGGTGGTTAGGATCTGGGAAATCAACTATAATTTGATGAGTTATTTTATTCCATTCATAGGAGGTGGGAAGAATGGGACCGATCCGAGGCACGTGATGCTATATGGAGACAATTATTTTGGGTCTTTTGGAATTTTATGACATGTTGTGTATTTTAATATTGTGCACCTAATTTTTTTGTAGAAAAATTGAATGTATCATCCCCATTTTTATATGATATTTCCCCTTGCATTATATATCTATTCATATTGTTTATCTATTTTCTAACTATTTTACTTATTTATCTATTGACTATAATTGAAATTAAATTATGTTAAACTCTAGAAATAAGGGAATAATCTCCCTATAGACAAACCATATGACCACACTTCAAGTTTACAACCTATGGTGTTCGGGGATATTCACATGGGGACATGTGCCTAACCAGGTCTGGGGAACTATTGGGTGTGATTTGAGAATGCTAAATTACATTGATCCACAACCACAAATTTTGAGTGATCGATAATTGAAAAATTTCACCAGGACTTATTTACATTTTTCAACATCTTCTAGTAGATTCACATCTCTTGACATATTATATGAACAACAGATGTCCAAAATGCAGGGATATTGTACTATGGATGCTTTGATGGTATCTTCACAAAATAAGGCTTTTCCTTTTCCATTATCATTCTAATTATGAGAATTCTAAAAAATATCTCTTTATAACCTTTGATTAGGCATCCTAAAAAGACACACTTTTTTAGATAACTAGGTTTATCTCATCATTCAAAAACCTTTTACAATGGTTTAAATCAATTTTTTAGTTTTTAATTCAAATTCCACAGGTTTTCAATGCGTAGTTATAATTTGGGTGAGATGAATGCCCTTAAATTTTAGTATTTAAAACCATATAAACTAATAATTTTATTTTAAATTGAACCCAAACAACCTTACCATATTCCCTAAACCTCTACAGTGACAACAACAACCATAAAGACATATTTTATTTTATAGAAATCAGGTATTACATAACTGTGAACCCATCATTAAACCTTCTTCCCACCATTAATTTTGGATCCTTTATGTAAACCAATTTTTTGGTAAACTCCTGAAACTTTAATTTATATATAAAACATCTTGTTATCCCTTTTTTCTTCACCATTTTTAGAAATTTATTCATTTAGGTATATTTACTCAATATTTACAAAATGTGAAAAATCACTTGTTTTTTTACATGCATGGTCTTATATATTTTAATATTATTATTAGACATAAAATAAGTTCTATAATTTTTTTTCTTTCCTTATTATTAATATTTACTAATCTGTATGAGTCTTTTATTTACATTATATTTCCCCAAATTCATGAATAAATTTATTGAAATTTATCTCACATTTTTCAATATCTTTTTTCATTCTCTTCATATTTTTTAGGAAGATCTAACCCCTTCCATTTATCATTAACTTCTACTTCGATTTGGACTCTACAATTATTTATTTCAAAAGAAATCTTGGTCAATTCATCAATTTATATAATATCATTAATTTATCTTCAATCTGAACTAATAAATTTTTTCTAGAAGATTATTTTTCATTATATACATTTTTCTATTTTTCCAACATAGAGATAATTACAAGACACTCCATGAGTTCTCCTTTTATAAATATTCCCATCAGAACTTTTTCATTTTCCTAATTGTCAATATAAATTTTACTAATGAATATTTCTTCATTCTCCATTTCAATAAGAATTTTATCATCTACATCTCTTGATATCACAATTTCTTCTTCCTCATCACTGATACCACATCATTTAAATTTATATAATATATTTTCTTTTTAAATTTTAAGAAATTTTTACTATTTACTTTAATAGAAACCTGTAGTTTTTCAAACTATGTTGACATATTCTTAAAGAAACTCATTGGCCCTCATAAACAACACAAACTCCATCATCTTAACACAAACTCTATCATCACAAACTCCATCATCACAAACTCTATCTTCTTTTAACATAATATAGTTTACATAAAAATCTAAAACTTATTCACATAGAAATAATTTTAGTAGAAGTTTTGCTTTAAACTATACAATTCCAGTTATAATAATTATAGATAATATATACATCATCTTATCAAAACTATAACTCAAATCAAAATTTTATTCAGAATAATCAATTTTTTCTTCATAAACATTCCTATGAAACATTTCATACATTGAGGCTGTAAAAGAGATGTATTTTTCATACATGAACTAGTTCATGGGTAAACAGTATATCCTCATATCATAGGAAATTGTAATGATGTTAAAATCATCTAGAGGACATGCTTGTGGAATATTATCTTCAATATATAAAACTTTATAAAAAAATCTTTCTAGACAGATTAAAATTATTTTCTAAAAAACTCTAGTATCTTTTAATTTATCACAGTAACTTTTGATAGTAATAATAATCTCATTAACTCTTGTGAGTAAAAAATCACCACCTTTATCATCATATATATTAATGACTTCATATTTAAATATCCATATCTATATCTCATAGTACTTCACCTTATTATCTGCTTCTTAGATATTTACATGTTTATCCCAAATTCCTTTCATTTTCTTGATACCTCTCCCTTTGAAAATTTCATTATCATATAATGATGATAATAAAGAATTGTAGGAATTAACATAATTATCAATATTACATATTTTTATTTATTTCAAAGAATAAATCTCATTAGGAGGTGGAAACCCATTTGTTGTACCCCCATGAACATCCTGAATGATTGAACCAATATAAGGAAACATTCATTCCTCCCACATATGATATTTTTCCCATACAAGTTGGAATACCCATATTATTTGATTAATTGTTATTATCCATGACACATTCCAGAAAATAAATGACCCTCACTATGTATAGATATATAATTATTCACATACCTTAAATAGAAGATAAACATTTAGGGTTACCTAAACTCTAATTCTACTTGAAAATGAACCCCCTTGATCAGTGAGGATTCACTAAGTGGTTGGAAAATAAATGATTCTTCTTATTTTAAATTTTTTCTGTTGAAAATACCTTTTCAATATTTAAAGTGAATCTTTTTCACTATTTTAACACACACACCGAATAATGGAACAACAAATTTATAAGGTTCTCATCCCAAAATTACATAGAAATTCATTTCTATGATCTAGATTTTGTCGACATCATATGACCCTTTTTTTAACATGTAGTTACAACAAGTAGTGCTTATATTTTAAAAATTATTCCATAATTTATCATAACTGTGATATCGAATCACAAAATGAAAGCGTAATAATTTTTTTACCAACATGAAGAATGTCTTCCAAACATAGCCTTCAATTATTTATTATGTACTTCTCTTATTATTCTTCAACATGTACAATTGCTAGAAGGATCTATTCATTTTTTTTTCAATTAATGCACATCCACTTATTAATATTATATACTTATTCCACTTATCTTCAACTCACATATTTTTCTATAATTAAATTTTTCAATCAATTCTAATATGTATACACTAGTTTTATCAGAAAAAAAACTACTCTTTGAATTAAAATTAAAATTTCAAAATCAAACCACCAACTTCTACATAAAACACAATATTTGCATATTTTGATCAAATATATACTAAAAATACAATTTTATATTAGTATTTATTATAGAATGATGAAAACACCAACATAATTTTTTGAATCCAATCAATCACATCTATTTAAAACAACCCAAAAAGCACATCTATGGTTTGATCATTAGAATTGTGGAAATACTTTTTTATTTCCTACAATTTTCTAACAAATACCAAACAAGGTTGTGACATTTTCAAGGTGTTGCGACATTGTGGTTATGAAATCTCATATACTATATAAATATAGCCAACTCCTCTATGTGGTGTTCACTTCTCCTTAAGATATAATCTTCCATGACTATGTCATGGAAAATGAAATATGGTGTGGATGTCATCATATTTTCTAAATCCTATAAAATATATCCAAATTATCATTATGACATAATCTACTCAATGTGTCATAATATTCATTCATTATCATTAGGATTTCATGGATGAAGAGCTACAACATAGAGGTCATAGTATTTTTAGAACCTTTGAATTCAGACCCTGCATCCTCTATGATGTTTACCATCACTATGGTGTATAGGTACCATAATTTTTACTCCACTTAAAATTGAATCATCCTACTCTATGGAATAATCCTTCACTATGGAATGGATAACATAGTGTGAGTCTCCTATATGGAATGGAGACCTGTTTTATAGCATAGTCTGATTCCCACAAACATCCTTTATGGTTTATAACAAATCTATGTATTTTGAGCACCTTCCCCTTCTCCAAATATGCATGCTTCATGAAATCCATTCATGATATATGGACATGTGGAACATTTAAGATGGATCCATCTGATTTTTCATCGATTTTTTTTGTGTATTAAAAAATAAAAAACAGTTAATAATATCATCTTCACCAAATCATTGCTATCAAAAAATTCATCAAACATCAAACAAACTCTAGGGATCATAAGGTACAACATCAAAATTGTAGATCACACGGTTGATATAAAAAGTAAAATTGAAGCATAGAGGTTATGTCAAATCGAAAAAGGACAAAAAATAAAAGAAAATGTCATATTTAAATGACATGGATGATATGGTACTTGATCATAAAAATAAATTAGTGATGTTTATTTAAAAACCACATGAACTCACTGTGAAGTTAAGGTTTGATTTAGTTATGACATAGAATATTTTGATTACTTAAGGGATAGTTTGTATTATAGTAATTAAACAATAAAATTTTTCTCCAGTTAGGTGTTATTATTTTAGGATAAAGGGAATTTGGAAAATTGAATGTAAAATATGTAATTGGTACTAAAGGACTGAAGTGAAACTGATGTAAGAAAACATAGTTTATTATTCTTGGAATTCTATTGATGGTCACTCTTTTTATTGTGGAGGATTTGGATTAATGTCAAGATATTTCCCAATGACAATGTGTAACACCTGGGACTTTTATGAGAAATATTTTGTTTTTATGTTATATAAATCATAAAAGGAATATTTCACTACACACAACACTAGCTTGGCTAGCTTTACACACAATCGTGACCTTCCTCAATATCATGCATCGTAAGCAATACCGAGTTTCACTAAACAACGATATGCTATAAAAATATTATTAAAACTAGTCGTTATGAATAGTAATACCCACTTTTTGGAATTTTGTAAATTTCATTATTCAAAATGGACATCATTTTTGGATTTGGAATATCGAAATTAGCCTAGGGTCAAATTTTGATATTTTTCTGAAAACATTCAATTTTTGATGAATAGTGAAAACACAGGGTTACTATTTAAAAACCGACTTTTTATTTAAATAATTATTTATTTTATTTAAATTTATTTTATGTCAAAATTGATTCATAATACCTATATAAGTTCAATTCAATTCATTTTAGTCATTTTATAATAATTTTAGATATATAAATATTTTATTTCCCCCGGTAATCTTCTCGATGAAATCAAGGAAGAATATGTGATTCCAATCAACCAAGTCATGGTTGTTAATCCTCGTTAGCATAGCCAATAATATACCCCCCCCCCCATGTTCCCATATTTAAGGTATTATTAATATTAACATTATAGTATCTTGCATTATAAACCTCATTCTTCTGACATCAGCAACATTAATAAATTGTGATTCAGGTTAAGATTCTCCCTTATTGTTGCTTGAACTCAAAGAGGATTTACTATCAAATTAATCCTTCCAACACTATTGAGAATCTATTAATTTCACCATAATAACATTTTATTATTTGGAAATTATTACATCCACTTCCTATAATGATAAAATTGTGGAGAGGTAGAATGTTTCAAATAACATTGATAAATATACACCTAAAACACAACTTTCAACTTTCAATTGAATTTACATTTCAATTGATGGTGATAAAACTATCCACATAATATATTCTGAATTTAAGGATTCCTCCCCTTATCTCATTCTTAATAATTATGAGAGAGAATGTGAGGAAAAGAAAAAATAAGACTTTAGATATTCCCCCTGCAATATTTAAGGAAGTTGGCACAGCCACTGTTGATGAGATCAGGGAAGTAAATTTGGTAATGGATACAGATTATTATCCTAAATTGAGTATTTATATTATAAATTAATAACAATATAATAGATATATGTCCTTATTAATATATAATTGAGATTTTTTATCTAGATAAAATACATACATGCCTATCATGGACCTCAACGTGGTAACCCATCATCTTGGTTTTCTGAGAGATAACCATTGTTGCAATAAAAAAATTGTATCCTACCTGTAGAGACCCAAGGCTTGACGTACATGGACATTAAATTAATTTAGCGGAATACTTAATACATAACAAAAATAGACACACAGGGACCGTAATAGTTTAGTGTCTTTGGAATCTTGGAACGTAATCTTCTAATCGTGTTGAAAGATCTTCAACATCTCCCATAAAGATCTTCCCCTTTTTTTCATACACAAAACCTTTCTTTATATCCTGGGGAAAAGAAAACATAAAAATGGTGAGCTAAAATTCTCATTAAGGGTAATCATGGATAAAATAAAACATACCATATGCATTTGAACTTACAAACATTAACATAATGTTTAAACATCAGAAGCATGAGCAATGACATACAACATGGAAGTACGTAAGGCATATATCATAAAGAAACATTAATAATGATAAAATATCATGCGAATAAAACATGTAATTGTGGAAACCATTAAGCACATGATATGATTTCTATAGTATCCAAGGCATTGCTGCCAAGACCATCTTAGTGGACAAAGTCCATTTCTGAATCAAGTTCACTCCTCGTTCCAGTCCTGTATTACTGAACCGGTTTAACTTTCCATTCCAGCAATGTCTATCTCATGAGATATAAATCTTTACCCAATTCATTGGAGGGATATATAGGTACCACCCATCTCATAATGAAATCATTCTTACTTGTGCCACAAAATAAACATACATCATTCATAATAACCCAACGAATAAAATGGGTTTCATAAACATCATCCCATCATCACATAATCCATATAAAAGAAATGGATATCATTTCATAATAAGAAAAGTGAAACCATGTAAATCATAGAGACATTATACTTGAAACATACATATAAAAAATAATGTCATCTTAGTTGAAAAATGGTTTTGATAAAACACTTGAAATGAATTCTTTAAGAAAATATCCTTTCATCTTCAAAATCATTTTCTTTTCACAAACTGTCATTCTATTTTAAAAGAAAAAGATTTTTTGAAAATATTCATGAAATCATTTGAAGTAATCTTCATGCAAATAAGGCTTTATAAAACCGTAAAAATCCGTTCGTGCCGTATAAGTTAAAAAAATATTCTTCTTGTACTTTTGTCGGAAAAGTCAAAAAGTACCTCGTAATAGTAAGATTCATTACATATCATGTCGTAAAAGTCAAAAAATGGGTAAAAAGGACATTAAACATACATGAAAAAACTTTTATAAAACATGGACATGGATGATAGAAATAACTCCAGTAAATACTTACGAATAAGCAATCTCGGATAAAAATGAGATTTGCAACATTATCCCTTACCTTAGGTCCAATTTTCTTCATAAGTGTCTGAACCTCCTGTATAATTATTTAAATAATGTTATTGACTTATTAAATAATCATATTTATTGTTATTATATCATATATGGTTCACTTATGACTTCATATTACCCGTTCTTTTGTAAATTCCATGTTAAAGAGCGTTTTTGTTAAAATCGTTTCATTTGTCGTCCGTGTTTTGACTTGTAATTATTCATATGATTACTTAGATCATGATTAATTAATTCCAGAATATAAAACATGATTTATATATAATATATATTCATAATATACATATATATAATAGATCGATAAATGGAAGGAAATACACCGTTCAAGGAGACGGTAGGTCGTACGTACGCATGAACGCTGTTTTCGTTTCCTTATTGAGTTGAATGAAATTAAATAGATGAAATAAATATATATATACATAAATCCATTAGAATTATTATTCCATATATTTCATTATTATTCCTTATATATACTTTATAATCATTCTTGAATGGTTAATCATGGAAAATGAATCTCATCGCGTTCGTGGAGATGGTAGTCCGTACGTACGCACGAGCGATGATATCATTCCTGTGATCGTGGAATTGTATTGGAGTATATGTATACTATTTCAGAATCAATATCACTTTACAATAATCATATATAGTTATTATTTACACCGTTATACCCATCCAAGTAAGGTGATGGTGGAAAATAGATTACACCACGGCGTGGAGACGGTATTCCGTACGTACGCACGGGCGGTGATTTGATTTTCTGTAGGATGGATAGATGGTGAAATAGGGTTGTTTCATACTTATAATAACATATCAGTATATTATTGATACTGATGTTATTACTTCATAATTAAACAAATAAAGAAGAAGAAGTAGTAGAAGAAGTAAAGTTGAAAGAATTGGTAAGGGATATTACCTCTTCTTTCGACACGCCTTTTTGAAACCTCCTCTTAGGGCACTAAGATTGGTCTTTGAAGAAGACCAAAACCTCTAGTATGTTTATAGGGAAGTTTATAAGTGCAATGGTCAGGTTTTGGCCAAGCTTAAAGGATCAAAGTGGTGTGCGGAAGAGAGGGAGGAGGTGCCCTTTTATAAGGGAGGAGAGGGGCACCTTTGGAATTCTTAAAAAGATTAATTTATAATAAATCTAACCCCACTTAAAAACCTCCAAAAATGACTCATAGTCGAATATTATATGATATCGGGTTGTAATCCCATCAACCAATCAAATTTAGACACGTTTAGATCTTATTTTAAACCTTATCATTTTGATTTATCCTTATTTAATCTATTTAAGTTTATTTGTGGTAATAAAATTCTAAATTTTAAATTATAACAAATAATTACTTATTTGTTGCTAATTTTCCATAATTGGTTACTTTATAACATTATAGAGTATATAAATTTAAATATATAATTTTTAAATATTTTTGTGATTTTTAAACAATTTTATAATATGTTATTTTTATAAAATAACAATAGTGCCAATTTTGACACTATTCATTTATTAGAATTTAAATAAAATATATATAGAATATATGTTCAAAATAAAAGCTTTAATAGATTAATAAAAGGTAATATGTATCTATAAAATTAGTGTATCACATTAAATAGTTCATATAATATTTATTTTATTATTTTTTAAAACCATTTATTTGGATTATCTCTTAATAAAATAATTACTAAAACATTTTTGTATAATTATTTAACATACTTATTTGTTGCATAAAAATTAAAAATAAAATCCTATGCTGAATATAAATCTATTATATTTCACAATAATACTTTTACTCGAATTTATCATCTTAAAATCACAATATTTAAATTGTTATATTTATTAAATTATGAAGGTGACAACTTTGGCATCATTTAAAATAAAATAATATAAGTGTCATAATCACTTTTATAAGGCTCTAAACGGTTATATATTAGTTCATTGGATGCTTACGGTGTAGATATACACTACCAATAAGTTTTGGTCCGGTTTTTGGGCCTTTTAATGGGTATTATTATTTCAATGAATACTATATTACTGATTTTTCACTTAATAAATAATTTATGTATCATTAATGTGTCACCATTAATGTCATTTATTTAATCCCTAAAAATTATAAATAAATTATAATGATGTATATAACTTTATTAGATTTCTGTAGACTATTCATGTTTGATGTTTTATGATTTTTATCACTAAATTAAAATTATTATACTTAAAAGATTTAAGAGAGTGACATGTTGTCACTTTCTTTGGTTTTAATAATAATTAAATTATTTTAATATTAAAAAGTCCATTAAATGTATCTAATCCGACCCTTAGGTTATATGGGACTACTTTTATCCATCCAATAGAATTTTGGCATGTGTTAGGGTAATTTTATAATATTATATTTACCCTTAATTACCCGATTTAACTTTAACTATGGTAAATAAAATTTACCGTAGTTACTATTCATAATTCCCAAAAATAAAAAGTAGCTTATTAACATAATTTGGACCCACTGATTCCAAATATGGAATCCATTTTTCCAAATTCAATACACAAAAGTTTTAGAAATTAAATTAATATTAATCCCGTTGTCGAAATCAAACGGGTTTTTCTTTAAAACATTGCAAAAGATTGAATTGATTTAACCTATGAATTCAAGATAAAATCAATGATACTGACATACATTATATTAAATGGTAATAATATATTCTATTTATAATTTAAAACCATTAAATATTATAATTTAACCACATAAGTTATTACGATGAAAAAAGTTGTTTTTAATTAAAATATAACGTGTTTTTACTATTCATTAAAATAAGAAAGTTATCAGAATAATATGAAAACTTTATCCAAGGTAATATTTTATATCTTGATTCCAAAGAATAATTTTATTTTATAAAATTGAACTTATAAACATGTCAAAAACATGATTTAAAGTGGGTGTGCCATCAAAAGGCGACAAAAATGCATTTTTTTAAAAATACTTATTTTACCTGAAAATTTTATTTTGTTCTTATAACATGTTCTAGAAAATGTGTAAGATGAATAATAATGTTATAAATTTAAAATTTTAGTTAATACTATTCATAACGGCTAGTTCATAATAATATTATAATAACATATCGTTGTTTAGTAAAACCCGGTATTGCGTACAACACACACTATCGAAGAAGGTCACAATTGGGTGTAATGCAAGCCAAGTTAGGGTTGCGTATAGTGCAAGACTCCTTTTTTGTTTCTTTATAATAGAATCCAACCATTTTTCATTTATACATTGAATATATATATATATACACTCAATGTTGCGTAGAATAACTTCTATCAAATGAACTTGAAATTGTGTATAACACGATCCAAGAATTGTGTTGTGTATACTTCAAGCTAATACAGTGTGGCGTATAGCACAAGATAATATTATTGTAGCATAAAACACATGACATAAAATAAATTAAAGAGAATACTTATCAAAAAATATTGGGTTGTTACATTCTACCCCCCTTAAAATAAATTTCATCCTCGAAATTCGTCGGGGTTATAAATCATTTACTATTCATAGAAACCCACATCGTATAAAGGAATACCAGAACATGGCTTTAAAAACTAAAGTATGAAATGTAACAGTTACCCAAATTAACTCATCACTGGGTTTCCACGTAGGAGAATATAGGTGAAAATATGGATATGGAAGAAAAATATAACCATCAAGTTCTGATAGAGAGTGGTAGAAAACATGGCTATGAAAAAGCCATCAATCACAAAGCCATATATTTGTGATGATCTAAGGTACCATCTGATTCAACAGATATAAGGGCACTAGGAAAACATTTTTGGTTTTCAAGATCACTTCCCTAAAGTTGATGAAATTGGAAATAGAAGAAATACTTTCGTGATTTTGGTACAGTCTTACCGTTGTTAGTTCTTTGGACAATTTCCACTTCATCTCTTAAAGAAATGAAGTTGAATTTGTCATCCGTGAAGTGTTACCAGCTCATGTGATAGAGTTATGGTTCATTCCATCAATCTCAAACAAAAGGTTATAAAAGTTATCAAAAATACTTAAGTCTATCTATAGTGAGATTAGTCATATATGGTTCCTAAAATGGACTTATACTTCATATATCATACTGCTTAATATAATAAAACTAGTTTCTACTAAACATGGACTTCCTGTAGGCCGGTGGTAGGCGATAAAGGCCAGTCGCACTTAGGTTGTGGGTTCGATTCCATAGCCTTGTCCGATGTGATGGGATGTCACTCGTCCTGTAGGTTGTTCTTTTTCTAAAACTACATTACTATAACATCCCTTCAATAATATAGAAAAAAGGCTTCTATCCTTATACAATACTAACTTATGTCCAACATAATCCATTGCAATCTTTAGGCTTATCCATAATACTGCAGTCCACTCTCATAATATAGTGAAAACGATTACCAGATATTTCATATAACAAGCATGTTAATACCATAATTGATCCCCATATATCATAAGATATGTCTTGTTGGTCATATTCCAAACATTCGAAGGCCTTAATCATGTATTCTCTTGAAAAACGAATACCCATTGAACCTTAGTGAAAACATGAATGCAGTTAAAATTTAACATTTTCCACATACAAAAATCCTCAAAATTCTATATACTCAAACAATGATATTACTTAGTCCTTATATCAATCATGAGCTCATGAATACAATCAAACATCTCATTATCTTCATATTCCTTCATTATACTCATATCATCTACTTTCCAAAAATATCTGAATAACCTTCCATGGTTACTGGTACCATTCAACATATACTTTCAAATACTTTAGGAAAGAAAATAATGTAACAATCCTTAGATGAATCTTTATTCCATAGTACCGTACATTATTCTTTATAAACATACAATCATTCCACCAACTTCTTAAACCACTGACTGAGATTCATCATTTCTTTCATCTCATATTTCATTTGTAGTCTCCTCATCATCATCCACATAAATACTACTCATATGACCATGCTGATTCTCTTCATGAGATTTTCCCTTGGGGCATTGGTTTGCATAATGCCCATACATTCCACATTTAAAACATCTAATCATTGTTGATGTCATAGAAATACCATTATCCTTGTCCATGGTATTAACTGAACCTTTTCATTTGAACTTAATGGCTTTGTGTCCCTCTTTCCCACACCCAAAGCATCTTCCAGTTCCTTTGAAACAATCTCCTTGATGACTCTTCCCACATGATTTACATAGGGGAAATTGAACTTTCTTTCCTCTATGATCATCATGAAACTCTATCTTTCTCTTATTATCTGAGTCGGGAAACTTACCAAAGTTGAGATTATTGATCATATTATGAGATTGCTGATTAGGCATAATAACGATGTTTGGACTTCCAAATCCCGTTTCATTTGGTTTCTCATGAAAAATATCATTCCATTGTCTGTCATATCCTCCACTATCGTGAATCTTCCTGTTTCCAGCCATTTTCTAAAATCCCAAAAGAATATAGTGAGAGGAAAAAATCATGCTAGGGAAAACAACCTAGTAAAGGGGCAGTACCTTCAATATGTAACATGTTAGGTTAAATTCTAAGATCGTTACCGTAGTTCTAGGACTATATCTTATACATACACTTATCCTTAGGGACATCCCTAGACATACCTTAGAAATATCTCTAGGGATCTCACTAACGTTTTCGCATCCTAGTTTCCAAAGGTTGACTAAACCTTTCCTCTGATACCAATTGTAGAGACCCAAGGCTTGACGTACATGGACATTACATTACTTTAGCAGAATACATAATACATAACAAAAACAGACACACAAGGACCGTAATGGTTTAGTGTCTTTGGAAACTTGGAACGTAATCTTCTAATCGTGGTGAAAGATCTTCAACATCTCCCATAATGATCTTCCCCTTTTTTCATACAGAAAACCTTTCTTTATATCCTAGGGAAAAGAAAACATAAAAAGGGTGAGCTCAAATGCTCAGTAAGGGTAATCATGGATAAAATAAAACATACCATATACATTTGAACTTAAAAACATGAACATAATGTTTAAACATCAAAAGCTTGAGCAATGACATAAAACATGGAAGTATGTAAGGAATATATCATAAAGAAACATTAAAAATGATAAAATAGAATGGGAATAAAACATGAAATTGTGGCAACCATTAAGCACATGATATGATTTCCATAGTAGCCAAGGCATTGCTTCCAAGACCATCTTAGTGGACAAAGTCCCTTTCTGAATCGAGTTCACTCCTCGTTCCAGTCCTATATTACTGAACCGGTTTAACTTTCCGTTCCAGCCATGTCTATCTCATGAGATATAAGTCTTTAGCCAATGAATTGGAGGGAGATATAGGTCCCACCCATCTTATAATAAAATCATTCTTACTTGTGCCACAAAATAAACATACATCATTCATAATAACCCAACGAAAAAAATGGGTTTCATAAACATCATCTCATCATCACATAATCCATATAAAATAAATGGATATCATTTCATAATAAGAAAATTGAAACTATGTAAATCATAGCGACATTATACTTGAAACATACACATAAGAAATAATGTCATCTTAGTTGAAAAATTGTTTTGATAAAACACTTGAAATGAATTCTTTAGGAAAATATCATTTCATCTTCAAAATAATTTTCTTTTCACAAACTGTCATGCTATTTTAAAATAAAGATATTTTGTTGAAAATATTCATGAAATCTTTTGAAGGAAGCTTCTTTCAAATAAGGCTTTATAAAACCGTAAAAATCCATTCGTGCCGTATAAGTTAAAAAAACATTCTTCTCGTACTTTTGCCGGAAAAGTCAAAAAGTACCTCGTAATAGTAAGATTCCATACATACCATGTAGTAAAAGTCAAAATTGGGTAAAAAGGACTTTAAACATACATGAAAACACTTTTATAAAACATGGACATGGATGATAGAAATAACCCCGGAAAATACTTACGAATAAGCAATCTTGGATAAAAATGAGATTTGCAACATTATCCCTTACCTTAGGTCCGATTTGATTCGTAAGTGTCCGAACCTACTGTATAATGATTTAAATAATGTTATTGACTCATTAAATAATCATATTCATTGTTATTATATCATATATGGTTCACTTATTACTTTATATTACCCGTTCTTTTGTAAATTCCATGTTAAAGAGCATTTTGGTTAAAATCGTTTCATTTGTCGTCTGTGTTTTGACTTGTAATTATTCATATGATTACATAGATCATGATTACTTAATTCCAGAATATAAAACTTGATTTATATATAATATATATTCAGAATATACATATATATAATAGATCGATAAAAGGGATGAAATACACCGTTCATTGAGACGGTAGGCCGTACGTACGCATGAACGCTGTTTTCGTTTCCTTATTGAGTTGAATGAAATTAAATAGATGGCATAAATATATATATACATAAATCTAGTAACATTATTATTCAATATATTTCATTATTTTTCCTTATATATACTTTATAATGATCCTTGAATGGTTAATCATGGAAAAGGAATCTCATCGCGTTCGTGGAGACGGTAGTCCGTACGTACGCATGAGCGATGATATCATTCCCGTGATCATGGAATTGTATTGGAGTGTATGTATACTATTTCAGAATCAGTATCACTTTACAATAATCATATATAGTCATTATTTACACCATTATACCCATCCAAGTAAGGTGATGGTGGAAAATAGATTACACCACGGCGTGGAGACGGTATTCTGTACGTACGCACGCGCGGTGATTTCGTTTTCCGTAGGATGAATAGATGGTGAAATAGGGTTGTTTAATACTTATAATAACATATAATTATATTATTTATACTGATGTTATTACTTCATAATGAAACAACTAAAGAAGAAGAAGTATAAAAAGAAATAAAGTTGAATGAATCGGTAACGGATATTACCTCTTCTTTCAACATGCCTTTTTGATACCTCCTCTTAGGGCACTAAGATTGGTCGTTGAAGAAGACCAGAACCTCTAGGATGTTTATAGGGAAGTGTAGAATTGAAATGGGAAGGGTGTGTCCGAGCTTGAAGGCTCAATGTGGTGTGAGGAAGAGAGGGGGGAGGTTCCCTTTTATAAGGGAGGAGAGGGGCACCTTTGGAATTCTTAAAAATATTAATTTATAATAAATATAACCCCACTTAAAAACATCAAAAAATGACTCATATTCAAAGATTATATGAGATAGGGTTGTAATATCATCAACCAATCAAATTTAGACATGTTTGGATCTTATTTTAGAACTTATCATTTTGATTTATCCTTATTTAATCAATTTATGTTTATTTGTGGTAATAAAATTTTAAATTTTAAATTATAACAAATAATTACTTATTTGTTGTGGATTTTGCATAATTGGTTACTTTATAACATTATAGATCATATAAATTTAAATTCATAATTTTTAAAAAAATTTGTGATGTTAAAACAATTTTATAATATTTTATTTTTATAAAAAAACAATAGTGTCAATTTTGACACTATTCATTTATTTGAATTTAAATAAAATATATATAGAAGATATGTTAGAACTAAAAGCTTTAATAGATTCATAAAAGGTTATATGTATCTATAAAATTAGTGGATCACATTCAATAGTTCATATAATATTTATTTTATTATTTTTTAAAAGCATTTATTTGGTTTATCTCTTAATAAAATAATTACTAAAACATTTTTGTATAATTATTTAATATACTTATTTGTTGCATAAAAATTACAAATAAAATCCTATTATGAATATAAATCTATTTCCTTTCACAATAATAATTTTACTAGAATTTATCATCTTAAAATCACAATATTTAAATTGTTATATTTATTAAATTATGAAGGTGACAACTTTTGCATCATTTAAAATAAAATAATATAAGTGTCATAATAACTTTTATAAGGCTCCAAACGATACTATATTAGGTCTTTGTATTCTTAAGGTGTATATATAAACTAACAATAAGTTTTGGTCAGGTTTGTGGTCCTTTTAATGGGTATTATTATTTCAATAAAAACTATATTACTGATTTTTCACTTAGTAAATAATTTTTGTATCATTAATGTATCACCATTAATGACAATTATTTAATCCCTAAAAATTATAAATAAATTATCATGATGTAGATAATTTTATTATCGTTCTGGACACTATTCATTTTCTATGTTTTATGATGTTTATCACTAAATTAAAATTATTATACTTATAAGATTTAAGAGAGTGACATATTGTCACTTTCTTTAGTTTTAATAATAATTAAATTATTTTCATGGTCAAAAGTCCATATAATGAATCTAATCCGTCACTTAGGTTATATGGGTCTACTTTTAGCCATCCAATAGAATTTTTTCATGTGTTAGGGTAATTTTATAATATTATATTTACCCTTAATTACCTGATTTACCTTTAACTATGGTAAATAAAATTTACCGTAGTTACTATTCATAATTCCCAAAAATAAAAAGTAGCTTATTAACATAATATAGACCCACTGATTCCAAATATGGAATCCATTTTTCCAAATTCAATACACAAAAGATGCAAAAATTAAATTAAAATTAATCCCGTTGTCGAAAGAAAATGGGTTTTTCTTGAAAACATTGCAAAAGATTGAATTGATTTAACCTACGAATTCAATGTAAAATCAATGATAATTACATACATTATATTAAATGATAAAAATATATTATATTTGTAATTTTGAACCATTAAATATTATAATTTAACCACATAAGTTGTTACGATGAAAAAAGTTGATTTTAATTAAAATATAACGTGTTTTTACTATTCATTAAAATATGAAAGTTATCAGAATAATATGAAAACTTTATCCAAGGTAATATTTTATATCCTGATTCCAAAGAATAATTTTATCTTATAAAATTGAACTTATAAACATGTCAAAAACTAGATTTAAAGTAGGTGCACCATCAAAAGGAGGCAAAACAGCATTTTTTGAAAAATACTTATTTTACCCGAAAAATTTATTTTATTCTTATAACATGTTCTAGAAAATGTGTAAGATGAATAATAATGTTATAAATTTCAAAATTTAGTTAATACTATTCATAAAGGATAGTTAATAATAATATTATAATAACATATTGTTGTTTAGTAAAACTCGGTATTGCGTACAACACACGCTATCGAAGAAGGTCGCGATTGCGTGTAATGCAAGCCAAGTCAGGGTTGTGTATAGTTCAAGACTCCTTTTTTGTTTCGTTATCATAGAATCCAACCATTTTTCATTTATACATTGAATATATATATATATATACACTCAATGTTGCATAGAATAACTTCTATCAAATGAACTTGAAATTGTGTATAACACGATCCAAGAATTGTGTTGTGTATACTTCAAGCTAATACAGTGTGGATTATAGCACAAGATAATCTTGTTGTAGCATAAAACACATGACATCAAATAAATTAAATAGAATAATTATCATAAAATATCGTGTTGTTACACTACCCATTCCACTAGATTTCAATATTGAAAATATCATTCAATCCATATTCATTTGGGTGTTCTAGTATTCCATTTTTATTTACAACATCATCACTTTAAAAAGAAAAATTGGGAAATTTGGGCCTATATCGACATCTAGGATCATAAATTGCATTTCCTAAAGGTTGATTTCCTAGTCCCAATCACCAAGTTTCGGATTGATATGATTATGGGGTTTTAAGACCTCTTATTTTTGGATTACTATTTAGTTAAAAACCCAATAAGAATGGTCTCTGATGTTTAATAATACACTAATTTCAAAGCCCCTAAATAGTTCTTTATTATCTATAGGTGTCTATAGGATTAAATAATACAAGTGTCACTTTTCAATACAGATTGAATCACATATTTCATGTCCCACTTGGGTAAGGTCATGGAATGTCATGTTGATGATATTGTAGTTGAATCTCAACATCTCTTAGATCATTTCATTGATCATGGGAATGTTTACATCATAAAATGTTAGGTGTTAATTAAAATGAATCACTTAGAAAGTTCTTTATAGGTTACATCAGGAAAATTTATCATCCCTGTGATAATCCATAACAACTTCAATGATTTCCCTGGGAAGACCAATTCAATCAATAACATGAACCCCTCTTGAAATCTTATGAGAGTTTATAGGGTTTCATGGATTTCATATTTACATCAAACGCTTCATAGTTAACAATGAATTAAAGTTCCCACCATTCATAAAATTAATGAAAAATGGAGTAAATAATCTATTGGATGAGTATTTTCTATAAGTGTTCAAAAATATCAATAAATACCTCATGAGACAACAAATATTTATGTCGTCCATGGAATGAATGATGGTCATCTTGTATATGTCTACACTAGAATTATCATTTGGTTCTCCTCATGCATTGAAGAATGACATGGGAAAAGAAAATAGTATTTCCTATATTATTAGATCTATACAACTCATGGAGACCTAGTATTAAAACATCATGAATTATTATCTTGTAGTAATCATCACTCTGTATAAGTTTAGTCACTACCCGCATAATCCTAAGATTCACTTCATCTACAATGTTTAATTACACAAGTAAAACCTCAATCATCAAATTATGACATGAAATATGGAATGTTGGGTGGTCATCCAATAATATTTTGGTATTTTATATTTTCTTTATATTATAATTAAAGGGTAGATGCTATAAATATTTTTTGCAGCACATCCTCCCTAAAAACTAAAATGATAAACAAAGTGCTCCCTAATGAATAAGAATTATCTATCCATTACACTAGCTAAACATGGGGGATTTATTTTGATGGAACGTCTACGAGCATGATTGGGAGAATAATAGATAATGTGACGATTAATGTTGTTATATTTGGTATTGGTAATTGATCCTTAGAAAAGGATTTTATACCTTATTCTTTCCTACTTTCATAATGGAGAACTAACAAGGACGTAGAATATCAGGACCTCATCAGAATTCTTGATATGGTTTTCTAATATCATTGTCTCTCTTAAGTATGAATGGTGATTTTGAATTAATAATAAATAATATTAATGGTTCATATTCCCTTAAAAAGGATGAGTTGATTCATATTCTTGATTTTGTGTGAGGCATGGTGGAAGAATTTTGATTAGAACCAATTCTATCTCATGTTCTATGTTCATAGATTGAGTCCTCTGATACACTGGGTAATGAAACCACAACCCTAGAAGATCCAAACCAGGATGAGATAAATATATTAATGGCCCATCATAGGGTGGGATCCCCATTTTTGGATATGATATATGGGACGTGATTGAAATCAATGCAACCCCAGAATAATTCATTCTCATATATCCACTAATAGATAATTCATATTCATGGGTTACTCCCACATTAGAACTATAACTAGAATATAATCATTCTTTAAAAATAAGGAAAGAGATAGATGGTCTGGAATCGAGAAGTAAACATAATCCACTGTGATGGACCAAATTTATATAAATTACATGATAAAAGCGGCTTGGATGGGGTTCCCCAAAAATGTATTTAAGTAGGAGATGCATTTGGTGTTATCTAGTAATTAAAAATAGGTTTCCACAGTACCAATCTTTCAAGAACCATGATGTCCTATTAAATCAAGAGGCTTTAGTATTATTGGTAATCAATGATGGAAGATTTCATGGAGTTCAACAAAATTAACCATGCCTTCTAGATACACTCTATCTTCTTTCATCACCATCCAAACCTGTTGCACACTAAAAAATATTCTTGTTCATTTTCATTTTGGGGAAAATATATCATGGGAACATATCCCCAAACTACATATAGTTAGATCAAGTACATACTTACTGCAAATGACTTCTTCTCCAAATGGGTCAAGGAAATTTCCATTTAGGAATTTTGAACAAATGATATTATCATTTTCTAAAGATGAACATCATTAACTGATATGGAATCCTTAACAGTATATTCATGAACAATTTGACCAACATATATTCATCTGAGTATAACATGTTTTTTACAAATACCATATCTAATCTAATCAGATTTCCCACTATTGTGTAGAATGAAATGGACAGACAGATGCTTTTAACAATACCTAATTGAATATACATCCTAATATTTTATACAAGGACAAGACATCCAATAAATATAATCATATTAATTTATTTTTGGACTATCAAATAATATCTAATACTGTTTTACAAGATACCAATTATTTTCTAATCTATGGGAGGACATAGTGTTACTTATTGAGGTCTATTTTCCGTCACTCCGAGTCACCATTTGAAACTATATTTTTTCAGATGGAAAATAATTAAACTATATATATATATATATATGTAGACACTAGATGATAAATTTTTTTACACTCTACATAAACTAAATGTCAAATAAAATCAAGCTTCATAATCAATCAATAATAGAATTTGTCTACATACATTCATTCAAGGGGAACTGGTGAAAAAACTAAAAAAATCACATGATCCCTAGGAAGAATCCTCAAAAACTCAAATTGAAATTTGGGGGGAACTCACATTATATACATGGTGTATCCCAATTGATCTTACTCTGTTGCACTAGAGATGCAGAACATACCCCCTACACAAATCAATGATTTTAAAAGAATAATTTTTTATAATTTTATAGTATTTCATATAATATAAATTTTAAGATGTTAAACTAAATAGTAAACATCCCTTCTCTGTGAAAATGAACTATATTGTATAGGTATAAACTATAATAATTTTAATAGTGTAAGTCCCACATCCTTATCACATGATGTAATATTACACAACAGCATCCCCGTAACATAACCCAAAACTGCACAAAAACACCCTTATCGCATTATATTAAAATGTGTGGTTGTGGTACTCATCACATGACCTTAAAATAAAGGGAATATTGTTCCAAAAATCATGAAATTCAACATTATTCACCATAATTCCATTATGTATGGCTCCAAACTACTCATATTGAATCCACATCAAATGAGGTTAAACTGTACAATGTTGAATCCAACCTATATGACTATAAACTACTCATTATAACCCAATATTTTGGCCTTTACCCCCATAAAAGGCCTATATTCATTTGGGAAATATGATTCAAGCTTTTTCCTCATATACCAGTTAGAATAAAGGAACAAATACCACCTTTTTTAGTCTCATTAAAATAAAATGCATGATATGCAATCAAATATATTGAAAACATTAATTGTTAAGAGACACCAACCTTATATTTTTTTTATCCCTTACGCAATATCAAAATATATATAAGAATACTTGATGTATGGATTCTAACCTATAATATCCTAACTATATTTTAAAATCCACCATGTATATAATAACAATGCATTTCGGGATTCCTTTTCTTGTATGATATATTGTTATTCCAAGATCATATATCCTAGGACCAACCATGAATATTTATCACTATTAACCTCTTATCCCTACATAGTATCTAATAAAATGTAGAGTTTTCTTACATTAATAATCATATATGTTTTCCATATTTTATCCATTTCATGCATTCTCAAGAAATATGGGAGATCTCCCAATGATCTCTTATTTCTCACACCATGTATAAATCACATTATCTTAGAGATCCTGTAAATTCATTTTCATTTGTATAACTAATATGTATCATATTCAATGGTTGGAAATCAAGTCAAGGACACATGATGTTAAATTTCACAACATAGGATCTACTATATATGTCTCATTAATCCATTTTATATGGATTTCTAGTGAGATCCTTCCCCTTACATGGGTGTCAGGTCTATGTCATAGATTCATGGTTCATTGATATATCTTTAATTAAAATAACCATAAAACAAACTCAATGTGGATTTATTCACGTTTCTAAAGGATACATAGATATTATATAATATCATATCTGAAGCATAATTAAAAATTATATCGAAAAATAATTCCCCATTTCAACTTAATTTTCGTGTATCCCTATCCATATATTTCTTTTTCGAAGACCCTATATTTAGATGTAACCTTACTCTCTCCCAATAAAAATGAGTTTGATCTATGCAGGTATGGACTTCCCAAAAATAAAAGTAGCATGATTCTTATTATCATGGAATATATAGTGATTCCTAGATTTTGGATCCCAGGACCAACCAAAAAATCTATCAACCAAAATGATCCTCTCAAATGAATGATTCAAATTAGTATAGGGAACATGAGCATAAACTTTTTCGTCCACAAGACATATGTTATGTGAACATCCATTTAAGAACTATGTGTTACTTGATTGTTATTAATCCAAGATACATTTTGATTACTAGATCCATTATCCTATTCCCAAATTCAAACATCTTTATTATTGTTCTTTATGATCAAATATATCTTCATTCATTTCATGTATCCGATAATCACTTAACACTTGAGTATGGCCACCCAACCCTTCATCTTTTCTCATGAGCTAGATAGTGAAATTTCTTCATATGAACTATGTGTGTCATGATTATTATTATAAAAAGATATATAGATATGTTTGGATAATCAATATTTGGCCCATATTTGAGTTCCAATCAATCCTCATCTTGTACTGGCCTTTGTAATAAGGTTCGTTATTCATATTTGGAACATGGGAAAAGTTATTTTATTTAGTTCATAGGATGTCCAACCAAAATTCTGCAAGTCATGTTCTTTTCTATATGCCTTTTCTAATAAAATATACCTCCACTATCTTCTAATTTTTCATTAAAGATTCATGGACATATGAATCCAACAAAGGAATGAGACTAAAATTTTATACACATGAGTTAGATATGCATAAAATTACATTATTTTCATCAATATTTATCAAGATTAAACTTCATGGTGTCACCCATTGTTTCATGACATTAAGCTGCACGATACAAAAATCCTTATTGAATTCAATTTTACTACATGACACATAATTCCTTGTCATGTGAAATTAAATTTAATGATATATGGTCCATCATAAATGATGATAAACATATTATTATACTTCTGGAATACATGCTTATTGATTTGTATTATCTCAAGATACATAGACATGTTTAGACAATATATTTTGGAGTCAGCCACACACCATCACCCATTTTACCTTCTTACAATGGATAACAATATCCAAACCTTAGTTAAGTCATGTTTAAAACACTTTTTCACTCTTTTTTATTTACCTTTTCATAATTCACACTTCATTTCTTGAGAGTATTTAATTTCCTTCATCCATTCACGGTTATCGATAATGATTGAATTTATCTTTATGGGAAACTCTTGTTTGGATATGAATACCTTCCCCTAATATAGATAGGTATAAGAACCCCTAATATGTATTTTGGATGAGTGGTAGGTTTTCATCCTATGAAAAAGGTCATCTAATCCCCAAATTCCTTGATAGAATCACAAAATAAATTTTCATTCGATTATGGTTAGCGGTCATCTCTTGCATACTCATCCCATGACATCACTCCATACCCAAAATCCTCATATCACAATTTATGGAATCACCATTATATGTGGAAAAGTTATTCAAGATTTATTATCCCATAAACCCAAATAAATATATTATTAAATTTGTAAACTTCATAAAAAATTTCTTTTACTATAACCTTAATATATGTACACTCTCTTATGAGATAACTTATATATTATTGGGTTTTTATTCACATAATGTGTTGTATTTACCTTGTTAGAAAAATTATCTCATGATCCTTTATGGTTCAATAATGAATACCTTAAAATAGGATCACCCACCCCTGAAACATTCGGTGCCATAAATTAGTTTTTTATATATGCCAGGTCTTACCAAGCTCATGTTATCCCCCCATTCACAGTCAAAAATTTCATATATAAAGAGGCATTGAATTCTCTAGGTTGAAAAATAACAAAACACACCCTAGTAAAAAGTCAGTTCTCTTCTCTCTAGGCATGTATTTAGGATAACATGGACAAAATTATGAATTTTAAAAAGTAATATACATAAAGAAAATTAAATTTAAAACCCTTTAAGGGGTATATTGAGAAAAAATAAAGTCTTTATCTGTAAATAATTACACATTAAAGGATGAGTAAAAAATTATAGCATAAAAAATATAATGAAAATGATTGTGGGGCCCACCATGTGGCCCTATAAAAAAGACTATCCATGATCATTATACCTAGTGGTTCAAGAAAACTTTTGATAAATTACATGTATAATATCCTTACCCTAATAATTTGTTAAATATATGACACTTTAACTTCTATGGTATGAAAACCATTCCTGAATTCCCTTTGTAGATAGGACTACTTCATTTACATTGTGTTTTAATCCTCACAACCTTTAAATGGATATCATTAATGGGTGTATCCATCTTTTAAGTAATCCTATATTTGGATATGATTACATTCCCCATATATAGATCTATATACTCACCCTAATATGTTCTACCAACCAGACGCATGTTCATCCTATGTAAAAGTTCCTCCAATATTTATATTCCCTAACACCATTACTACATAACCAATCATTCAAATATGGTTTGTGTTCATCCCTAAAATACATGTCCCATATCATCACCAAAAGTTCATACTCATTAAATTACAAGTTAAACAATCCATAATGAAACCATTCAATTTGATTCTGTACTCATGATATTACACATCCAAACATCATACAAAACTTTGAAGTAGGGATAAAATATATCAACCTTGATATTCTCATGGTCTTTACTATGTCACCCTAATCCACATTACATTATAGTTCAGGATTCATGACTATAATCTGAATAATCGTCTTCACAAGGTACTCTATACTAGAAATGGGCTCTCAATTCACATCATGCTTTGCATAGCCCTTGAAATATAGATTTTCATACTCATACATTTTTGAAAAATATAATACCTTAAAATAAAACAATATGTGGTCAAAGATATTCGAAGTAAAACATTACCGATAGTTGGTCTAACCACAATTAAATAAAATTATGTGCACCATTCCTTGAGTTAGTCTGTATTCATGACATTGATCACTCTATTCACATCGGGTTCCGTACACCCATGTTTACATGCAGACTTCCTCACCATATTTTTTCAATTTATTCCTACCTTATACATCACTGACATTGGCCCACCCTGAATAGCCTAAAATTTCTTAAGGAAATAGGCAATGTACTCACCAGATTGAAAATAATCCTTGGAAAAAGTCATGTCTCTTGTTGATGGGAAATTATTTTTCATTCAAAAAATAAATTTGATCATTTAAACAGAAAAAGGAATAAAACATGTTATTTTACAACACTATTAATGGTGGTATTGAAAAAATCTAGGACATAACCCACTAATTATCTATATATAAGGAATAAACACTGTTAGGGTTAGTAATAAAAGAAATAATGATTCTAAAGTCCAGTGCATGGCCTTCAAAAAATTCATGTTGTGATCTCTAGGTCCCTTACCTAAGAAAAAATGAAAAGAATTATTATGAAATATAAATAAATATACTCCTAAAATGTTCATTTAATGCATATTTAGGGTTTTGTAATCCTTTAGAACACCGGAATCCTCATTAAAAATTTCCCATTCATGATCCTCATCACATTGATTCATTTTATTCCATATCTGAATGGGAGAAATCTAGTGTATTACGATGAAACCTATGACTATAGTCATGTTTAAGACATTCCATTGAGGAAATATTCGATGAATAAATGGAAAAACTCAATTGTACGGTGACAAAACCTATGCCAATACCCATTCTTGATCCATGACCCGGAGAAAATCATCCATTTCTGAATGAACTAACTCTTGTGAATGTTGATGAAAACTGTGTTTGTACTCTTCCATGAGATACACCTAGGAAGAAATAATTGATATCTAAATATAAAAAAATCTATTTTACAATTATTAAACTGATATTTACTCCCATCTATTAGCCATTCCTATGAGGAAATCATATTGAATTAAGTGTTTGAGAATTATGATTAACTTTTTTCATTTCAAATTAAATGTTAAAATGGTTTCAAGTCATATTTATATTTCCTTCCTTGGTTTATCATGTTATTATAAAATGGAAATTATAATGGAGTATGAGATAGGAAATTGAGAATAAGATGTGTGTTCAATCATCGATCAAAGATTAAGAGTCACATACACAAATTAGAGTCACTCATCAAGATAGTGATACATCTTAAATGACCCTATATGAAAACATGGAGTTTTATAATATATATTCAGGATCTGAAAATGATATTTATAACCTTATCTATCATATAAACTTTATCCTCTTAACCAGGATAAATATTATTTACCTCATTACCCACCCTATTACCCTTAAATTGAGCTACTTTGAAGAGTTTTGATTTCCCCACCAGTTCTCCATTATCGGTATCAATAACATTCTAGAGAAAATTTATATGGACATATTTCTCATCAATTAAACCATATTAATGTAGGTACACATCCATATAATTGTATTATTATCTTTTATCTCATCAATTAGAGGAACCTCCATTTTTAATTTGATTAATCTAAATTGATTTTTATATCAATAGCATGCATGATACATAGAGATAAATTTTTAGTTTAATTGAGAAACCAATACACTATACCTAAAAGAAATAATAAATGAAGACATCACATATCTATTTTATTCTTCATTCATGATTTTTCTAGTCATATGCATCTCATATGAAATAAATATAATTTTAGAATGATGGCTTATTATTTTGAGATCCAACTCCCCCTTCACTGACAATGACATGGTACTATAAAAAACTGTATGAATGGTCAAAATATTCATCATGGAATTTTCATTTTATGAGTAAGCCATATTAATTTAAATGAACTACCATACAACCCCATGCAATCTAAAATAGACAAGAGATATTAAAGGGAGCTTTCTAAATTATAGATATTTAGCATACATTGGAGAATTTTTATCAAATACTTGCATGGATATACCCATGAGCTCCCATTCAAGACACTTGTAATCTGTAAAAATAATTCACCTAATTCCATTGAAGGATTTTTATACTAGGAGGAGATACATTCTTAACCACATGGATGGGAATTCGATTAGATGAGCTTCAGTTAGAATTTCCAAATTTATATCATAACCACATTAGTCGTATTTACCTTTCTCAAGATATGGATACAACTTAGCAGGGACCTCTCTTTCCTATATGTATGGATATCCCATTGGGAACTTTCATGTAATAACATTTCCATGAATAACTAGAATGATCTTCAAAAAAGTCTCAAAGTTGATATTTGTGTGAGTAGTGGATTTAATCACTATAGAATCCTTAAACTTGTTTAGAAATTATTTGAACATGTGTGGAATCCTCTAAAGATCCCCCACATGTCATATATGGGGAAAATATCCCATAAACAATTATAATAATCACTAGCCCAGATACCTTGTAATTGAGTTGTACGATTATTCCAACATTACTATGGGTGAGGTGAAAATTGTGGATATAAGGATTCCAAAAACATATAAACTAAGGACTCAGATCATTGTTCGAAGAAAAATTTGTCTCTGGGATCCAAATTTACTCTTTGATGTCTGCATTATCTAGATGGGTCTTGAATTGAACATATGTTTTTTGGTCCCAATAATCCCTCATCCACTATCCCTTGTTTCCTCCTTTGGGGTATAGATCCCAATACTCATTCCGTCATTATATGTGATTACAGGAATGATATAAAATGAAGGGAAAATTTTGTGACTCGAGTTCTGAAATATGATTATTTTTTTCGGAAGGTGTTTTGGTATGATTGAGATGAATATAGTGTTTACTGGTCCCTTATTTAAAGTATACCCCCTTAAAATAATCTTTTTGGGTAAGATTATTCATGTAATCCATGATCCATTAACTCATGAGGTAGGTTTCTATGTGACAGATGTTGTCCTTATTCAGTAGCATGGTCCTACAAAATGGTATAAAATCATACTCTTTGTATTCTTAGTGATGTTCCTTCATGCCTTTTTCTAATGCTCACACGAATGGCTGATGCTCGATAATGTTCTACTACATGACATCTAAAAAAATATACTTTACTTGAGGATAATCCTTGATATGTGAGGAAACAATTCAGTTCTTTTCCCTCATAAATATTAAAATATATTTTTTAATAAAACATTTTCTGAAAATTAAATGTATAATAAATCACCAAGATGAAGTAATGTCATAAAAGAAATTGGGAATAGATTTGACAGTGTTAATTTTTCCACCCAAGTCTCATCACCCTACTGGATTCCCAAAGTTGTCCTTGCACAGAAAACGTCACCAAGGTGGCCTTGTTCAGAAACATTCTCCAAGGATTCTGTAATCATGAACCATTAAAATGGTTTCCTTTCTTAGGCCCCTTCACCAAGGTGGCCTCACTCAGCATCATTCTCCAAAGTGGCCTCTTATCGGACCATCGCTATGACCCTTTATCGCTAATAATGAGGGGTATCTCTAACTAGGGTGAATGATTGGTATTGTTCTTATCATATGGAAGAATAAAACTCAAGAATTAAATGAGAGTATAATGCTACATATCTTTCTAAATTTTTTGTATATGCTGTAGATTATAGGTTACAATTTCTATTTATAGAGGTGCTTCTCCCTTTTTCATCTCTCACCATATTGATTTCTCAAAGTCACATTCATACACATCGCCATGATCACCTACATGAACAGAGTTCTTATTCCATAATTCATTCTCATGCAAGGAAAATACATTTACCTCATAATGTGATCTTCTTAGTTCTAATCGTATCTCATTTAATAGGGGGTAATTTTTTGGCACTCCTTTGAGGATAAGGGGAACAACTATGGTAGAAAATAATTCACCAAGAATAATACCAACTAGTTTACCCAATGATGTGGGGGTTCACCTGAGATACATTACAAATAATCCCCTACATGCACACATGATATCTCCCTTTTGTGGTCTAGAATGAACTGGCCTCTGCGCCCAGGTCACTTTCACCCATGTCTCCATTTTTTCTATAAATATATCTCATTATCCCCTCATACACATGAGAATCCCACCTAATATAAAATAGTGATATGCTTGGATATCCCTTCACCCAAGTCTTCAAAACACCCCTCAAGTATCCTATATCACTTAAAACCTAAGTATATTTACTTAAGGTAAGGGTAATTGATTCATTCAATGGATACAACCATTAAAAAGGAAACTTTTACCTTAGTCTTCTTGTGCTAGGGACAAAGTCCCACCACATCAATAATAAAAGTGTTTAATTCACCAAATAACATCCATAAGAACCTCAATAATGTGAAGAAACACCTAGACCCTGCACTTGGGAGAATGAAATTTTCTATCCCTCACTAGGGTGAAGAAACCCCTAGGACCTGTACTAGGTTAAACCACCTCTTATCCCTCTCTACGGTGAAGTAACCCCAAAGCCCTATAGTATGGTGAATAGTTTTCTCTATCCCTAACTAGGGAAAATAAACCCTTTTTACCTACACTAAGTTGAACCACATTTTATAAATCAAAATATGGTGGAGAAATCCCTTTTACCTACAATAGGGAGAACCACCTATGTTAGTCCTCACATGGGAGAAGCAACCTTGAGGCCCTACACTATGGTGAACTACCTTTTAAATTCTTAACTAGAGAAACGTATCCCATATTCCCTACACAAGGGATAATTATATCTTATATACCGCAATTGGGTTATACATCGTCTCTTATTCCCACTCTAGTGTATCATGAATTCCATAAATCTGATGAAGTAACCATTCATTAAAGTCTACTAAATAGTCCCTCAATTAGAAATGACTCCAATAAAACCACTATATTCACACAATTAGGGAAATGTAACTAGTGTGCACCCCTTATGTCATGTATTCCATTGATAAACAGATGCCTATTAATTATCATTCTATATAGATATAACCCTTTAAAGGACCACAATCATGTATTCCCTTAATAAGGTATGTCATTATTAGGAGGAAGATGGAGAAGTCTCTCCTGGATCAGCATACTCATTTCAAATCTCAATTCTAATCAATGAATCATGCTCAAATGGGTATTCATTTGATGAGTAATCCCCAACCATACTCCTATGGAGGATTTTATCACTATGATTTATTAAATGATACAGGGAGAGGGAATGTGCTTTGGTAAACATTTATAGATGTCATTCCTGATCACTAGCAGGGAAACACACATCCATGCGTAAGCTCCGCTAATCATCTCCCAATTCCAATGTAGTATTTTGGACATGCAATCATGTTTAATCCCCACCCATGAAACCATCATGGAAAATCACCCTAGTCCACCAAATGAGACATGTTTCCATTAGTATACCCCCACTACATAGGCCGCAAATCTTCTTCATATAGCCTTATCCTATTTGAAATATCTTTCAAAAGTCCAAATCTCCCATAATGTTTATATGAAGTATATAACAATGCCTTATCCCCACTGAATCCTAAACTGGTTCCCCTTTTCTAAATATATAATACTTTATGGATTGATTTTAACCTGCATTGTATGATCATGCTACCTAACCTTAAACCATGTAACTCTAACTACATGTTTGTTGGTTCTTGTTAACAAATATACATAGTGTTCCTCTCTATGGTTCAAACCCAGTAACATCTACCTTACATATCCTTTTTCATGGGTTCACATTCTTTATCAATCCACATATTCCCTTCCAATATAGGTTATTTTCTTCACAATATTTGAAATTATCTCACTAAAACATAACCCCTCGATTAACCATCCTCATTATACTAAATTCATGGTGAGTTCATATCCTTTTCATTCATTCATATTCCCATGATCCCAAAAAATTGTTTCTTTTTCATATTCCTGATTGAAAGAAGAATTTCCTGATAGTCCATACCCCCTGTGTATTCACAACATCCATATTTATATGTCCATATTCACTTTGAATTCAACCAGAGAGGTTCATCCCTGGATTAGGTTCACACCAACTATTTTAGGATCATTTACCTTTTAAATCAACTAGTTATAATTACATAGCCTTAAAAGGCCCCAAAATGGACCTTATCACACAACCTTAAAATTTATGTTGTTCCCCATTAAATGTAACTATACTACATAGGTTCTACTTCACATTATAGGGATAAATAGTAATACCTATTTATGGTCCCAATACTAATAATATGAATACTTACTACCTCCCCGGGATGGTTATGATCTATAGAGATCCCTGTTATGTGGCATTAATCTATAGTACCTTTAAAACAAAGAATAACTTATTAATAAGAATAATGTGGGGAAAATTTTGTAAATATAGAAGGAAGCATTTATAGATACAATATGATATGTTTGGGTGTGTGTGTTTTTTTCATACTGATAAAAGACATTGGATAAGTAACAAATATTCACATCAAAGCATGTAAAAGATAGATCACTAGCATAGGGGTAACCATTCCTGCACTAGAATTCAAGATGGACTCATGGATATGTAAAAAATTAAAAACAAAACCTAAATTATGTAATGATACCCCCTCAATTTTTTTGGATGAGTCATATAGTTCATCATATTGGCCAATGCACAGTTTAAGGTGTCTCTAGAAATGTTCCAACCACTATCTACCTTTGGAGATCAGGTTTCCACTGACTCAGATCACCACAGTGGAGGCGCATAAAAATTTTACATCAAAATCAATATTATAGGAACCATCTACCATGATAATGGTGTTTCCATCCATATGAAATTCTTGAAACATCATTTCCCATGACTATATTAAGACATGATAAGATTCGATTACTTATTGCATATCATAAGGCCATAACAATTAATTATAACTTATTATAATAAATTTTAAAAAGTAATATAATGTTCACTAATATTAAATAACTCACTGATCATAATCAAGCCACCATAGACATCAAATAATAATGTGTAGAACACTTAATCTATTCCAATGAAGCTCCTTTAACAAAAACACTAATGATTTGATATTCAATTGATCATAAATTAGAATTAATTTATGAGAAAACCATTAAAAAATCAACCAAGATACATTCCTATATCAAAATGGTGATAAAAAAGTTTTATTCATCGTCATTCAACATCCTCATGGAATTGGGCCCTAAATTAACATCATGTCTGTCAGATTGCACCATGCCTTAGTGAAATTCAAATATAACTCTAGACCAGAGAGATAAATAATTAAAGGAGATAAGGAGGAGAAATAATTAAGCGAGAATATGAATAAATACCAATATTTGGAATAATGAAATGACCCCAATCACCTATGATCCATAGAAACAAATGGGTCACTAAAAGAGGGAAATATAGGGACCACATCTCGGGTTCATCTAGATGTATTAGAAGATCATCAGGGGGAATAAAATAAGGGTGTTTGGAAATTTCAACATTCACTTCATAAGAAAAAACCTGACCCACATTCATCTAGTAATCGGTTCTCCCCCATAAAGTACTTGTTGTCACTCATAGAAGGGACACACCACTGTACACTCCAACAAGTACCTGGTACTCCTACACTTGGTAACTATTGTGGTCTCTTGTTTTCTAATAACCGACCAGCATTCACAAATACACAATACCCATCAATCAGGAACTTGGTGGCCATTCCGGTTATTTGAAGTTAAACACCATCATGCTCTCTAAAAATTTAATCTTATTAACCACAATGGGCCTTTGAAACACTGGTAGAATTGAGAAAAAAACAAACATAGAGATCCACTGGCACCCAACATTCAACTCAAAATATCAAATATATAATCATGCCTTATTCCAAATCTAAAAATTAAAATAACCTCTGAAATTAGTAATGTGTAATAATGTCGGTATTTGTAATTATATGATTAAAATAAAAAAATCAGTGGAAGTAATCATATATCCTAGTGTTGTGACACAAAGGATAATACGACCACATTGTAGAGACCCCATACATTACGTACATGGAAATTAAATTACTTTTTCAGAATACTTAATACATAACAAAAACAAACACCGAAGGACTGTAATAGTTTAGTGTCTTTGTAAACTCGGAATATAATCCTCTAATCGTGGTGAAAGATCTTCAACATCTCCCATAAATATCATACCCTTTTGTTTTCTTACCTAAAACAATTATTTATATCCTAGGGAAAACAAAACATAAAAAGGGTGATCTCAAATGATCAGTAAGGGTAAACATAGGGAACATAAAACAATCCATAAACATTTGAATGAAAAAACTTGAACCTAAAATCTAAACCTCAAAATCTTGAGCAAAGACATAAATCTTGGAAGTACGTAAGGAATATATCATAATGGAACATCAATCACGATAGAATAGCATGGTAAGAAAACATGTAATTGTGGAAACCCATTAATCACATGATATGATTTCCATAGTAGCTAAGGCATTGCTGCCAAGACCATCTTAGTGGATAAAATCCCTTTTTGAATCAAGTTCACTCCTTGTTTAAGTCCTGTAACAATGAACCAGATTAACTTACCATTCCATCCATGTCTATCTCATGAGATATAAATATTTACTCAATGCATTGGTGGGAGATATAGGTCCCACCCATCTCATAATGAAATTATTCTTACGTGTTCCACAACATGAACATAAATCATTCATTATTACCCAAAGAATAAAATGGGTATCACAAACATCATTTCATCATAACATAATCCATATAAAACAAATGGATATCATTTGATCATAATAAAAGTGAAACCATGTAAATCATAGAGACATTAGACTTGAAACATACACATATGAAAATAATGTCATCTTAGATGGAAAATGGTTTTGATAAAACACTTGAAATGAATTCTTGAGGAAAATATCCTTTCTTATTGAAAATCATTTTCTTTTCACAAAATGCCATAAAATTTTAAAAGAAAATGATTTTTTTTAAAATAGTCATGAAATATTGCGGAATAAGCTTCATGAAAATAAGGCTTTATGAAACCATAAAAATCTGTTCATGCCATATGAGTTAAAAAACATTCTTCACGTACTTTTTCCAAAAAAGACAATGAGTACCTCGTATGGTAAAAAATGAAAGATTTCTTACATACCATGTAGTAAAAGTAAAAAATGGGTAAGAAGGAATTTAAACATACATGAAACCATTTTTTGAAAACAGGGACATGTATGATAAATATAACGCCAATAAATACTTACGAATAAACAATCTAAGGTAAAAAACGAGATTGGAAAAGTTATCCCTTACCTTAGGTCCGATATGCTTCGTACGTATCCAAACCTCCTGTATAATGATATAATAATGTAATTGACTTATTAAATAATCATATTCATTTTTATTATATCATAAATGGTTCAATTATGACTTTATAATACCCGTTCTTTTGTAAATTCCATGTTAAAGCAGCGTTTTGAGTAAAATTGTTTCATTTATCGTACATGTTTTGATTTGTTGTTCGTGATAGTATTATTATTTATATCATGATTTAATTACTTCCAAAATGTAAATAATGATTTATATATCATATATATTCAGTATATACATATATATAATTGATATATGAATTAAATGAAATACACCGTTCATAGAGATGGTAGGTCGTACGTACGCATGAAGGTTGTTTTCCTTTACTTATTGACTTGAATGAAATTAAGTAGATGACATAAATATATATATACATAAATCCAGTAGAATTATTATGTCATATAATTCATGATTACATAATATATATACTTTATAATCACTCTTGAATTGTTAACATGGAAAATGAATCTCATCGCGTCTTGGAGATGGTAATCCGTACGTACGCACAAGCGATGATATCGTTCCCATATTTATTGAATGAAATTGGAGTGGATGATATAATATCTTAGAATAAGTTTTACGTTATATAAATCATATATAGTTATTCTTTACACCATTACACCAATCCAAGTAAGGTGGTGGTGGAAAAATAGATTACACCACGGCGTGGAGATGGTATTCTGTACGTACGCACGCGCGGTGATTTCATTTTCCGTAGGATGGATAGAAGGTGAAATGGGGTTGTTTAATATTTATAATAACATATCATTATATTATTAATACTTATGTTATTAATTTATAATAATACAACTAAATAAGAGTAAGTGGAAGTAGAAATAAACTTAAAAGAGTCGGTAGAAGAGATTACCTCTTCCTCGATGCACCTCCTTTAAACTTCTTCATAAGGCACTAGAGTTGGTCTTTCGAAAAGAACAGAACCTCTATTATATAACTAGAGAGGTTTAGAAGACGAATTTGCAGGTGTGGGCCTAGATTCAAGGCTCAAAAGGGTGTGAAGAGAATAGGGAAGGGGTGCACTTTTTATAAGGGAGGAGAGGGGCACCTTAGAAAAAACATAAAATATTATTTTATAATAAAGTCATATTTGGTTTTTAATAGCTCCAAATTCATTTATTTTGAATATTAGGTGGGGATGGGTCTAAATACTCTCAACCAATGGGTTTTAGACAAGTTTAGGTTACTATTTTATCCTTATCATTTAGATTGAACTCTTAGTTAAATATTTTAACTTTTACCGTGTCTTTTTGTTTTCTTATACTATATGGTTAATAAACATAATTTAACAAGCCAAAATAACCCCAAGTGGTTAATTATTAATATATATATTCTTATCTATGTAATTTGTCTGAACGTGAGATTTTTAGGAATATAATAACAATTAATAATATAATATTTGTTTTAAAAACTATTTTATGTCAATTTTGACACTATTTGGTAATTGATTATTTTGAAAATCATAGCAACGTCATTAGTTCGAAAACAGTTAACTAAATCAATAATAACATGTCTTATTAACCTAGAAAATTAGTTAAAATTAATAAAAAGACTAAAATATCTTTTATTTGGGTATCTATAACATCAATTATGTTAATATTTCATTAATGAGGTAATTACTGCATCATCATTGTGCCATAAATAAATTAACTTATTTAATGTCTAAAAATTATAAATAAAATAAAATTATGTAGGATATCTTTTTATCTTTCTAATTAATATTTATAGTCGAATTTAGCTTATGTATGACCCAGTATTGAAAATGTTTTAGTTATTAAAAATTGATTTTATCTATTTTAATTCTTCTTTAAATAAAATAATAATAAATGTCCTAATCTAATCCTAGTGGACCTAAAGGGTAATATTTTATCCATAAGGTTTTTTTGGTCTAATAATACTTATCCAATAGAATTTGGACATGTGTTAGGGTAATAATAATATCATTTTTACCCTTAATTACCCTATTTACTTTTAACCGTGGTAAATAAAAGAAAAAAGTTACTATTCACCAAAAATTATTTTTATCTTATTGAACCAAATTTTACACCTTCATATTAACCGTGTGTCTCGAATTTTCGAAATTCCACTCACAAATGCGGTAAAAATATGTTTTATGTAACTTTTCAAATTCTCATAGGAAGTGGGTAAAAGACGGTGAAAAGTTCAATAAAATTTTTATATATCGAAAATTATAATAAAATGACTCCAATGAATTAAATTGAACTTATATAGGTATTATGTATCAATTTTGACCTAATATAAATTTAAATACAATAAATTATAATTAAAAAAAAAGTCGGTTTTTAAATAGTAACTCAGTGTTTTCACTATTTATCAAAAATTGAAAGTGTTCAGAAAAATACAAAAATTCACCCTAGTCTAATTTCAATATTCCAAATCCAAAAATGAAGTCCATTTTGAAAAATTAAATTTCAAAAAGTGGGTATTACTATTCATAATGGCAAGTTTATATAACATATCGTTGTTTAGTCAAACGCGGTATTGCGTACAATATACGCTATCGTGGAAGGTCGTGATTGCGTGTAATGCAAGCCAAATCAGGGATGCATGTAGTGCAAGATCCTTTTGGTGTAACTTACAACACAAGAAATCAATGAAATTAAAAAGAATATTTTTCATAAAATCTTGGGGTGTTACATTCTACCCCCCTTAAAATGAATTTCACCCTCGAAATTTGTTGGGGTTATAAATGGTTTACTACTCGAAAGCTTTAATAGAAACCCACATCGTAAAAAAGAATCCCAAAACTTATCTTTAAAAACTAAAGTATGAAATGTAACAATTACACAAATTAACTATTCACTGGGTTTCCACATAAGAGAACATAGGTGAAAATATGGATATGGAAGAGAAATCTAACCATCAAGTTCTGATGGAGAGTGGTAGAGAAAATGGATATGAAAAATCCAATGATCACAAAGCCATAAATTTGTGATGATCTAAGGTACCATCTAATTCATCATATATAAGTTCACTAGGACAACATTTTTGGTTTTTAAGATCATTTCCCTAAAGTTGAAGAAATTGGAAGTAGAATAAATAATTTCTTAATTTTGGTACAATATCACCGTTGGTCGTTCCTTGGACAATTTCCACTTCATCTCATAAAGAAATGAAGTTGAATTTGTCATTTGTGAAGTGTTAGCAGATCATGTGATAGAATGATTGGTCATTCCATCTGTCTAAAAGTTTACCAAATAAGTCTATCTATAGTGAGATTAATCATATATGGTTCCTAAAATGGACTTATACTTCATATATCATACTTCTTAATATAATAAAACTAGTTTCTACTAACCAGGGACTTCCTGTAGGCTAGAGGTAGGCGATAAAGGCCTGTCCCACTTCGGTTGTGGGTTCGATTTCTATAACCTTGTTCGACGCGACGGGTTGTCGCCCATCCTACTGGTTTTCCCTTTTTCTAAAACTACATTATTATAACATTCCAGAAATAATATTGAAAAAAAAAGTTCTATCCTTAAACAATACTATCTGATGTCTAACATAATCCATTCCAATCTTTAGGCATATCCAAAATACATATTTCCAATATCATTGTATAAAGAAAATGATTACTTGAAAGGTCACATAACAAGCACGTGAATACCATCATTTATCCATCATATATCAGAAGATATAACTTGTTGGTCACATTCCAAACATGTGAATAACTTAATAATATATTCCCTTGAAAAATGAATACCCATTGAACTTTAGTAAAACATGAATGTTGTAAACAGTTAACTCTTTCCACATACCAAAATCCCTACAATTCTATATACTCAAACCATGATATCACTTTGTTCTTATATCAATCATGAGCTCATGAATACTATCAAACATATTATTTTTTCCTTATCCCTTCATTATGCACATATCATCTACTTTCCAAAAATATTTCAATCACTTTTCATGGTTACTGGTACCATATTCTTATAGAAAACCACAATGGACCAATACACAGATATTTCAATATACTATAAAAGCACCTCAACAACATTATTATTGAAATCCAATACTTAATCCCTTCAATCCTTCCTCTTCAATTATTAGCATGGAATATGTCCTTCCACTATTTAGAAGTAACTTCTTTGGTCAGGGCATTGAGTTGGGCAATTCCCATGTTCTCCATAGATAAGACATTGGACTCCATAATAGTCTGTCACTCTATGAACCTTTTCTCCACATAGATAACATCTTCCCTCCATTTGAGGTATTCCTCAAGGTTCTTCTTCCATTCTTTAGAAATATCAATCTTCTTTTTTCTATGCTTCTCACCATGCGAACATGCATAAAATTCCATCTTCCTCTTATTTGATGACTTATGAATACAACTAAAGTTCACCTTGTTAATCATATATTGAGATGACTGATTCAACATAATCACAGTATCTTTATCTCCAGGCATTACACAATTTCTTTGATCATAGTCACCACTTTGTCCATTGGAATCAATATTAGATAAATTCCTTCTCGTTCCCTCCATTGACTATGACCAGAAACCATAGTGTAAGAAACTGTTAAAATAACTAGGAACCACATAATCATAAAAAGTCACTTATGGGATGTCTAACTTATCAAAAAAAATTAATCCATGACACCATAGGTTCAACCTAGGTTATTCATGATCGTCAGCATAATTCTAGGACTCTAACCTATACGTATACTTGACCTTAGGGACATCCCTAGGCTTCCTTAGAAATACCTCTAAGGATTTCACTAACATTTTAGCATTCTAGTTTCCAATGATTGACTGAACCATTCCTATAATACCAACTGTAGCGGTCTAGAATTACTTCTAGTGGACTATAATTGATACCTATCAGGGCACTCCATGGGAGGCTACACCCCCTGCGCGGGACACACCACCATCCTAATGGCAGCCATTTCCTAATGAAGCCCTTGGGAGGAGAGCCATTATTTGTCCAATGCTCACATGTGAGAGTTCCCAAGGATCGGATTCATTCCTACCTCCTTTACCTCTGATACCAACTGTAGAGACCCCAAACCTTACGTACATGGAAATTACATTACTTTTGTGGAATACTTAATACATAACAAAAACAAACACCGAAGGACCGTAATAGTTTAGTGTCTTTGGTAACACAAAATATAATCTTCTAAACATGGTGAATGATCTTCAACATTTCCCATAAAGATATTCCCATTTTGTTTTATTTACTAAAACAATTATTTATATCCTAGGGACAAGAAAACATAAAAATGGTGAGATTAAATGCTCAGTAAGTTTAAACATAGAGAGCATAAAACAATTTATACACATTTGAATGCAAAAACATGAACATAAAATCTAAACATCAAAATCTTGAGCAAAGCCATAAATATTTGAAGTATGTAAGGCATATATCATAATGGAACATCAATCATCATAGAATATCATGGGAAGAAAACATATAATTGTGGAAAACCATTAAGCACATGATATGATTTCCATAGTATCCAAGACATTTCTACCAAGACCATCTTAGTGGACAAAGTCCCTTTCTGAATCGAGTTCACTCCTCATTTCAGTCCTGTAACACTGAACCGGATTGACTTACCTTTCCGGTCATGTCTATCTCATGAGATATAAATCTTTACCAAATGCATTTGAGGGAGATATAGGACCCACCCATCTCATAATGAAATCATTCTTATGTGTGCCACAATATGAACATAAATCATTCATCATTACCCAAAGAATAAAATGGGTTTCACAAACATCATTCCATCATATCATAATCCATATAAAACAAATGGATATCATTTTATAAAAAGGAAAGTGAAACCATGTAAATCAAAGAGACATTATACTTGAAACATACACATATGAAAATAATGTCACCTTAGATGGAAAATGGTTTGGATAAAACACTTGAAATGAATTCTTGAGGAAAATTTCATTTCTTCTTCAAAATCATTTTCTTTTCAAAAAATGCCATGAAACTTTAAAATAAACGGTTTTTGTTGAAAATAGTCATGAAATATTGTTGAAGAATATTCATGAAAATAAGGCTTTATGAAACTGTAAAAATCCATTCATGCCGTATAAGTTTAAAAACATTATTCTCTTACTTTTGCCGGAAAAGTCAATAAGTACCTCGTATGGTAAAAGAAAGAAAGATTCCTTACATAACATGTAGTAAAAGTAAAAAATGGTTATGAAGGACTTTAAACATACAAGAAACCATTTTTATAAAACAGAGACATGGATGATAAATATAACCCCAGTAAATACTTACGAATAATCAATCTCAGATAAAAAATGAGATTGGAAAAGTTATCCCTTACCTTAGGTATGATATGCTTCGTACATATCCGAACCTCCTGTATAATGATTTAAATAATGTCATTGACTTATTACAGAATCATATTCATTGTTATGATATCATATATGGTTCAATTATGACTTTATAATACCCGTTCTTTTGTAAATTCCATGTTAAAGCAGCGTTTTGAGTAAAATCGTTTAATTTATCGTACGTGTATCGATTTGTTGTTCCAGATATTATTATTAATTATATCATGATTTACTTACTTCCAGAATGTAAATCATGATTTATATATCATATATATTCATTATATACATATATATAATAGATATATGAATTAAATGAAATACACTGTTCATGGAGACGGTAGGCCGTACGTACGCATGAACGATGTTTTCCTTCCCTTAATGACTTGAATGGAACTAAATAGATGACATACAAATATATATATATATATATATATACATAAATCCACCACAATTATTATGTCATATATTTCATGCTTGCTTATTATATATACTATATAATTATTCTTGAATTTTTAACATGGAAAATGAATCTAATCGCGTCGTGAAGACGGTAATCCGTACGTACGCATGAGCGATGATATCGTTCCCATATTTATTGAATGGAATTGGAGTGGATGACATAATATCTTAGAATCATTATGATGTTATAAAAATCATATATAGTTATTCTTGACACTATTATACCCATCCAAGTAAGGTGGTGGTGGACAAACAGATTACACCACGGCGTGGAGACGGTATTCCGTACGTACGCACGCGCTATGATTTTGTTTTCCGTAGGATGGATAGAAGGTGAAATGGGATCATATAATATATATAATAACATATAAGTATATAAGTAATACTGATGTTATTAATTTATAATAAAACAACTAAATAAGAGGAAGTAGAAGAAGAAAGAAATTTGAAAGAGTCGGAAGAAGAGATTACCTCTTCCTCGACGCAGTTCCTTTAAACTTATTCTTAGGGAACTAGAGTTGTTATTTTGAGAAGACAAAATCCTATATGATATAACTAGAGAGGTTTATAGGAGGAATTTTCAGGGTTTTTCTGAGCTTCAAGGCTCAAAAGGTTGTGAATAAAAGATGGAAGGGGTGCCCTTTTTCTAAGGGAGGAGAGGGGCACCTTAAGAAAAACTTAAAATATTATTTTATAATAAAGTCATATTCGGTTTTTAATATCTCTAAATTAATTTATTTCGAATCCAAGGTGGGTATGGGTCTAAATACTTTCAACCAATAGGTTTTTGACAAGTTTAGGTTACTATTTTATCCTTATCATTTAGATTTAACTCTAAGTTAAATAATTTAACTTTTACCGTGTCTTTTTATTTTCTTACACTATATGGTTAATAAACATACTATAACAAGCCAAAAGAACCCCAAGTGGTTCATTAGTAATATATATATATATTTATCTATGTCATTTGGACAATCCTTAGGTTTTTAGGAATATAATAACAATTAATAATATAATATTTGTTTTAAAAACTATTTTATGTCAATTTTGACACTATTTGGTAATTGATTTCTGTGAAACTCATAGAAACATTATTAGTTCTCAAAAAGATAACTAAATTAATACTAAAATGTAATATTAACATATAAAATTAGTGTAATTCATAAAAAGCCTAAAATTACATTTATTTGGTTATTTATAACATCAACTATGTTAATATTTCATTAATGAGGTAATTAATGCATCATCATTGTGTCATCAATAACTTAACTTATATAATGTCTAAAAATTATAAATAAAATAAAATTATGTAGGAAATATTTTTTATATTTCTAATTAATATTTATAGTCGAATTTATCTTATGTATAACCCTATATTAAAAATGTTTTAGTTATTAAACATTGATTTTAACTATTTTAATTCTTCTTTTAATAAAATAATAATAAATGTTCTAATCTAATCCAAGGGTGACCTAAAGGGTAATATTTTATCCATAAGGTTTTTTTGGTCGAATTACACTTATCCAATCGAATTCATACATGTGTTAGGGTAATTATAATATCATTTTTAAGCTTAATTACCCTATTTACTTTTAACCGTGGTAAATAAAAGTAAAAAAGTTACTATTCACCAAAAATTATTTTTATCTTATTGAACCAAATTTTACTCTTTTTAATTAACCATTTCTATCGGATTTTCAAAATTCCACTCACAGAAGCGGTAAAATTATGTTTTATGTAAATTTTCAAATTCTCTCAGCAGGTGGTTAAAAGACGGTGAAAAGATCAATAAAATTTTTATATATCTAAAATTATTATAAAATGACTCCAATAAATTACATTGAACTTATATAGGTATTATGTATCAATTTTTACCTAAAATAAATTTAAATAAAATAAATAATAATTTAAATAAGTAGTTGGTTTTTAAATAGAAACTCAGTGTTTTCACTATTTATCAAAATTTGAAAGTGTTCAGAAAAATAAAAAAAATTCACCCTAGGCTAATTTCGATATTCCAAATCCAAAAATGAAGTCCATTTTGAAAAATAAAATTTTAAAAAGTCGGTATTACTATTCATAACGGCTAGTTTATATAACATATCGTTGTTTAGTGAATCTCGGTATTGCGTACAACATATGCTATCGTGGAAGGTCGTGATTGCGTGTGATGCAAGCCAAACCAGGGATGCGTGTAGTGCAAGATCCTTTTGGTGTAGCGTACAACACAAGACATCAATGAAATGAAAAAGAATATTTTTCATAAAATCTTGTGGTGTTACACACATAGGGGATTGAATTGGTGTGGACAGATTTTACTAATTAGAAACCATTTATTTTACCTTTTCACATTTTGAGTGATTAGATCTTAATATATCAGCTCGTATTCAATAAATATGCATGGAAAAGATATAAAACCACCAAAAAAATTAGGGGGATTCTGATAAATGTGGGGGATTATATCCTTGTTGTATGTTTTTTGTTATCCCACACACACACAAATGATCATTAGTTATCAAAATAAAAAAAGACAAAATAATTTCCATGAACCCAATATCATAACCAACCAACTGTATAATCACCAAAATGTAGTTTCACATGAACCAACATATTAAAAAGAAATATAAAATAATTATATTAATGAATAATGATTTTAAAGGAATAGAAAAAGTTACAATTGGAATAATTCAGTATAGTCTTCATCCTCTGTTGTAGTAATCTTCTCATGGACTCTCCTTTATCAAACGGTCTCTCAAATGATAAACTAATTGATATATTATGAGAGGCCAAATTTTCATCATCCTGATTTTCAATTTCCAATAATATAAATCATGAATATTATTTATCTGTACTGTAAAAATGTCACTTTGGTTTTCTCTTATTATCTTCTTATTCAAGAACATTAATCGCTAAAATATTCTTTGACAAATGATATGCACACCAGTATCTCTTAATTTTTTATTCTCAATATTATTTGACACAAATGATACTCAATAAAAGTTATATTGGTATCTATAAAATCCACTCACTCTATTTTTCATTTTTTAACCCATATTTTTTATAAAGTCATCCTGATCACATAATTACTATCGAATATTAAAATTTTGAATCTCTAATTAAATCGGAAATGTGAAATTAATATTTAAAACTAGTCAAGAAATAATCATAAAATTCTATAGTTTCTACATTTTTAGAGATTCACTTGATATTATTTACATAAATAACATTGATCATCAATCTTAATTACTTTGTTTAATGGCATATTCACTTAATATAATTTACAATACTATGTTTTTATTTGAATTAATATTAACATCTCCTCAACACCTTCCTCCATAAAACATTCACAATATTTTCAGTGTCCTTCCATGTCTTCTTGACGACATGAAAATATAATTATTGTGTAAAGTTATAACTTTTAGTGGAATCATATCCTTCTAAGTTCGTTGTTGAAAAAAATATTAAATCATGGATCACCACATGAAATTGTGATATTTTTAACATGAATAATATCATAGGATAATCAAATATAATCATATGTTAAACTATAGAAATGTTTTTTAAAATTACATAACCTTAAGATAGATCATATATACACTCTGAAACCACTAGTTACTCTTATATATATTCCAAATTAAATTTAACGATTCTGTGAAAGATTGAACTTAATATATTATATATTTATATTAAATTATCAAATAATTCATGTTAATATTGCATACCAAAATTCAAAATTTGTGGTTTTCTTATATATCCCAAATTTTTTCAAAATTTTACTCTATAAGATATTAAATTTCCATGATTCAGTATTATGCATTTTCCTTTTTCATTTTTTATTAACTTTAGCATAGGAAATTCAAACACTAAACTAGATTTATTTTTACATATTAACTCCATCGCTCAAAAATAAATTATTAACATTATTATTCGTTCTAGTAAGGCCTCAAATAAAAAAATCACTCTATGGAATCATAAAATTATCTTCAGTCATATCATAATGATTTTTTAATCATGATGTATCATATAAATAATATTTTAAGGGTATATTTCCCTACCACAACTCTTTCTCAACTATATACTCATCAAATCTATTCAACATAATGTTCATTTATCAATATGTAATCAATAAATCGCTTTCATTATCTCATATCTTCAACTGAATTATCAAATTATATAAATATAGTCATTATAGTAGCATTTATATTTGAAAATATTAGAAGAAATTTCATTATTCCCTCTAAATTTATCTAGAATCAATCATATTCATCGCCTCAACTTCTTTACAAATACATCATATTGCAACATCTTCATACTCAATGGACCTCTCAGTCTTCAAACATATCATCAAATTTATAACAAGTTTCATTCTTGTATTTAACAGTACATTATTCTTTTTCATATCCAATTTATTTCTCCATCATAGAGAGAAAAAATATTTTGACAGGATTATCTATAACAATGAGACTCCCCAATCGACCAAAAAACAAGTAAAATATCATAAAAATTAATAAACCAATATTTTCAGTCTAACAACCTATTTTAATTCAAATATAATATGAATTATTATCATTTTATAGTCATATAATACAATATTTTAAGCTTCCATGATATGAATATCCTTACCTCGTCAACTTATTCCCAAACACATCAGATATACAACATTATATCCTTTTATATAAGAATAATTAAAACACCTATCATATACAATGATTTAAATGAATAAAAAAGTATGTGATACTTTATTATACTCATTGGTACACTATCATCATCAAACACTCGTAACATATCATAAATTTATATTATTTCTTGTTAAAAATTATCACAACACATCCTCCAAGGCACTAATAATCCCCCCTTCATTGGATATTTGTTCAACACCAATAAAGAAATATGTGTCAATATGATTTCATGTCCTGATTTTTTCTCCCACTTATTATAAATAAATAAAAAATTGATATCATATCTGAGTTATCAATTAATCAACTCTAAAACTACTTGATTAGTGATCGATGTGGAAAATAAGTGTGTAAAATCAATTCCCAAATTTGTCCTTTTCAACCATGTATTCCTAGAAAACTTTTCATATTTCATGTAATAAGAAAATATATCATCAACCTAACTTTAGTATTGATTGATTATAAATATTTATTGAATAGTATTTAAAACATACCTCAAAAATGATTTTCTCATGCATGATCCTGATTTCTAGTATCACAATAAATTATAATTTCTGATGGATTTATCAATTTAACAGCCCCATAGTTGGTAAACATAATATTTTATTATAAATTATGATCCCTTTTTTTAAATTATATCCAACCCTCAATTTCATAAATAGAATTCATGAACTTATTCAATTGTGGTATATCATTCCAAGATGGATACTTTCTTCTTACAATAAAAAATTTATCATATTCTCATTATACTATTTCCACATAAATACGTCACCATCACTTAAATACATATAAAAATAAATATAACATATATGGGGATATATGGTTCCTATTTTTCATCTTATTGTGAGTAATAGCGTTGAGAGTTTCTTCTCATATAAAAAACTCACTTCACTTCAACTACTTCTATAGGATAACATTTCATGATTAATCCCATAATTTTACATACTCCAATCTCCTTATGTTAAATGGATTTCTAGGTAATTTTATCTAACTCTTTGTGTGGAAGCTTCTCTTTATCTTCATTAATCTAAACATATATATTCCCGGGTACTTGATTTATTTCTCAGATCATTTATAACTAGAATAAATGCATGATCATATAATTTTTTAAAATGTTTCTAACTTTATATCACCTTTCACACAGTTTTTTATGAACTCTCAATTCACCTTTTTTTGGAAACTTCTCATGTAATTTTATTTCTGTATTATTCTCATTGATTTATTTCACCAAACAAATTGGGTTCTATCATGGTTTGATTATCAAATATGTAGCTGAATATTTCATAAATGAATACATGAAATAATGTCCTATTTTTAATGATCTGTGATGTGGTCTATAATTCCATAATATATTAATCTATTCTTATTTAGTGAAATTTCATCCTCATCCTTTTTTGGAATATCTTGTTTACAATTTTCATTGTTAAAATTACCAAAGTGAGATTATCTTCACCTATTATATAGTATATCCTAATCATTTTTGGATTCCATTATTCAGTAGTATATGAATCTTACATGGTATGAATGAACCAATATTTCAAATCACAATGAAAACTATTATTTCAATTTCTAAATAAGTCTTCTATGAATCCAATTCTATTAGAAGTAATCTGGTATTCCATATAAATATTCAATGTTCATTTTATTAACTCAAATCCTGTACAAAATTTATGTAGTACTTTTTTTGTTTTTTGTGTATTGATATATTATTCTAACAATCAGTATAAGTATTCCCCAACCTTTCATTTTACCAAAAATAGAAAAAAATCATGATCTTCTCATTTGAGTAATAATATGGAAAATTTTAGTCTCTTTTTATTTTTATGTCATTATATTCATTAGTTTAATTTCATATGGGGAATAAATTTTCTTATTATTTGTCATATCCACCATCAATATATAGGTAATATTCCTGCTAATTTTCTTAACCCATAATTAGCAATAATTTAAATTATCACATACACTATACATGAAAAAAAATCCAAGAAATAATTCATTGGTTTCACCTAATGGTTGGTTATGGGGGATTTATTTTCTATACAACCAAAAATGTTGGATTTTCCGATTTTAAATATTCTATTAAAACTCCCAAAAATTCCCATTTCCTTAACTAGGTATGGATCAATGTTCCAAATAAAATCAGTTATATGGGTTTTCAGAACCGATGATTCATAGGAACTCACATTGGTAGAGAGTATGGGTTTATAGGTTCAACACACCCTTTTAGGGGAATTATTACCTACTCTGTGACTATCTTATATATTTAAGAAATATTCATGAATATTGTCCTAATATCGATACAGAACAAGTTACCATAACAAAATGATCAGGGGTAGAATCCTGTTATCTGTAGAGGGGGGTTCTTTTAACAATTCCATCTGTATGAATCTAATTTTCTTCATCTATTTACTATTATTTCATAGAATTGGACAAATGATTATATTTTAATGTCATATAAACTAGGAACTTTGCAGTACACTATCATCCATGGAAGTGAATTATATTTCAAGGATGAGACTGAACCATTATTAGGTGTCATACAAATCCTGTTTATAATAGGAATCAAACCCCACATAGTTCTTTTTTAATCATGCAGTTAAACATGATATGGAACATAAAAAAAATATAAGCACTTAGGAACTAGTTATTGAGATTCATCCTTATGATGGTGTCCTATATATCCATATTATTATAGGAATAAGAGTCGTCATAGTTTTATGGGTCATTGGGACATATCCCAAAGTGGATTCACTTGAATTGGTAGAGTCATATTTTTTTTAATGGGGATTACACACATAGGATTCCATTTATGGGGAAATTCATGATACCAATAATATAGCCTTTTTAAATACTTATGCACACATCATCCACGTTTCATGTGAGATATAAGGGATGATAAGTGATCAGTCTTGTCATATATGGAGTTGGCAGTCATGAATTCAAGAATCCATGATGCGGTGATTGATATGAAGCTATATCCTTATTAAGGGATTCTACCTATCCTTATTATAGAAGTAATCATCTACATAGTAGTTGAATTATCTTCTCAATCCACTGATGGATGAGGTAGGATGATAAATCCATGGAGATATTACGACCCAAGGATTAGAATTTTTAAAATATGAGAAGAAATTACACATAGAAATATTCAAGTTTGATATTGGTCTATAGGATTTAATCCTCCATTTATTAGTTATATCAAAAATCAGATTTATCTTAGTTCAATTATTTTTTATTCAAATATATATCAATGAAAAAAGGTTATCATGTCTCAGGAAATCTTCCTATCATATCCTGATTTTCAGCTTGACATGTCCGAATTATCTTCTTGACAGGTCTAGATTGACTTCCCGACATGTTCTTATTTTCCACCTGACATGTTTGGGTTGTCTACCTAACATGATTTAATTGTCTATTTGATATGTATGGATTGTCAGTATAACATGCATAAGTATTTCTAGATATATTCATATTTCTAGTAGGTCATGAATAAAGGAAACTATATAAGCTAGTTGACTACAATGAAGAAAATCACATGATTTTAATTGAATGCCTGGGAGAGGTCTGATGACTGAGGTTGGAATGCATGAAAGATTTTGGATGATCGAAACAGACATGTCTTGGTGCTTCTTCATGAATTGATTGACATGTTTGGGGGAAATCGTGAGACTTGGATATCATTCCCATTGGGTGTTGCATGATATGGATGAAATGACTAGTGGGAAACACTAGAAATAGGTGAAATTTTTGGGTGGTTGTTGCATGATCAACACAGACATGTCCTGGTGATACCGCATAACTCGCATAACATGTTCATAGGGAATCACTAGTCTTTCTTGACATGCATTGAGGGTATCACCAGAGTTTCTCAACATGTCCGTAGGGCATCATGAGACATGCTTGAAATGTCTAGAGGGCGTCGTAAGAATAGAGTGAAATTTTTTGAGGTTGTAACAAGATTGATAGAGGCATATCTTGGTGTTATCGCAAGAAATTATTGATACATCCATAGGGAATCATGAAACATTCTTAACATGTTTGCAGGGCATCAAGAGACTTGATTTCCATTCCCAAAGGGCTTCATAAGACCAAGGTTACATGTACTGATGGTTTTTCAAGACCTAAGTGGCATGTATTGGAACCATCGCATGATCTAGATAGATAATGTGGAGAAAACGATGCTCACACATGACAATTAGGGTACCATATGCGCATAATTCTTCCTCATTTTTCATTCATTATTGCATATGTGGCCTATAGTTTGAATAACATTAGCCTATTTTGGTTTTGTGTGACATAGTCATCATATAGAATACTCTTCACATGATCTAGATGCCACACTGAAATTCCATCACATGATATATAGAGTGATCACATAAAAAACATATTCATGCCACATGATCCATTAGGTTATTACCTGATTTTTACTTGGTGGAAGTCCTTTTGATCCTGTGAACTTCAGCTCAGAGAATTTAGATCATGTGCTCCCATGTAGTATTTTTCATCATCTCTGAATGTTCTTTAAAATTGTAGTTTTTGTTGGGGTGGATTTATAGGCCTCACATCCATGATTATTTTCTTCCATTAAAGGAACGTATCACTAAAATATGATCTGTAGTTGGTGGAGGCATTATTGTATCACCCGATTTTCATGATCTTTTTATGGGTCAACGAAGGTGTTTTATGATATTCCACAGTTGTGAGAGTGTCCCACCATCACCATGTTTATTTAACCTTGACCAAACAAATGGATTTCACTTACCCGTGTTGACATGTAAAATATATTTCCCAACATTAGGTCATCATGTCCTGATGTCTCTCTGAGATCTATATTCCCATGGGAAGGCATCCGCATGTTCATAGAAAATTTGTCTCGGGTCCTTTGTGAAACAAAGGAGGATTCTAAAGTGGGCCTCCGTGGGATCAAACTGACACACAAAAGGTCCCTCAATATATTATTCTATCTTTTATAGGGGTTTTCAATTTCATTATTGATCACCTAGGGAATATTAATCCATTCATGTTAAGATTAGTCTATCTCCCCTAAATGATAAGCTTCCATATATTCTTATTTTATTTTCATTCTCATTTTATAAGGAAAAGGGATATTGCAATTTTTTTTAAGAATTTTCTTGGGTATTCACTCCAATTGTCTATGGTGCATCGCATGATCAATGTTTTATCTCACAATGTTGTGCAAGGACTGTCATGGACAATCCCTTAACATATCTATGGTGTGTCGCATGATCAATGTTAGGTCTCATGATGATCTGTGAGTATTGTAATATATAATACCTTAATTTTTTATGTAAACTAAGGGGTATATCATAATTAAATTCACATTACTAAGGTCCTCTATATAAAGAATATGAAATGGAAATATTCCATCATTCAATAATGTGGACATCTACCTAGGGGCTTCGTGGGATCTTCAACTCTTATATGGGTGCCTTATAAAGTGTAAATTTGTTTTTTAGAGTGGCCTCAAATGATCAATGGGAGATCATTCATAGTTCATGATCTTTTATCATGACATTGAAAAGGTCATGTGATCTCTTGACTTTCTAAATGTTATGCAGTCCACATAAATCATCTGCATTCCCATCCATTATTTTGAGTAAAAAATAATATCCATGATTCGGTTATTTCTTTCGTTCTATATTTTTTTATGTTCATTTAGAAGGTTTGAAAAAATTCACCCTATGAGATATGTTTTTGGGGATAATGAATCATTTCTGAAAAAATTAAATACCAACCTAAGTCTTTGGGGGTGTCTTCGATCAGTTTCTTCGGAGATGTTTTGTCTTCTAGGTGAACTTTGGAATTCTATGGATCAATATCTATATAGGGGTGAGGGAGTATCTCATTTAATTGGTTAATTGGAGTTTCTAGAGAGCTCGAAACTGATTATACCATGTGATCTCTTTTCAAAACCGTGTCACAAGATCTCTTTCAAATGACCTATCATTAAGAATTGTCTAACCAATCTATCTCACAAGGTAGTTTCACAATAACTGTTTCATGAGATCTATTCACACAATCACGCTACTTGAATAGTTTTATTAGTAATTTTTTAAACCAATAATGAGTTAAATTTAAATATATTCATGAACCATGACCCAGTTCATTGATCTTTGTGTTTTTCTTTCATGTTTCACATAACTTTATGGTTCAGTCACATGATCACTTCGACCATCATGTAGCTCGCATGACCTTCTCAAATTCACGTGATCACAAGTCTCATAACAGATTTTTTAATTATGAGATACTTAGAGTTTCATTTGATTTATTAGACCTATGTATATCATTCCCATTGTGAGATCTTTATCATTTCAAGAGATTATGAACCCCTTCACAGTTCATGTGATTCTCTTTATTCTTCTATAGTCATGAATCACATTTGGAAGTAATTTTATGCTCTATAACATATACTTATTTCTTTTTTCATATAGAATCTAGTTCCCATCATATTTCTTGTATACCTTCAATGAAATTGGCTAAAGTGGTGGTGGCTCTTCGGAATACCATTGTTGTTGTGATGGATACTGGATGATTCCATAATGATTATTAATCATAGACATTTATGATGAACCTAATGGGAGTGAACCTTTGGGAATATCAACTCTCATACTTCCTTCCTATCCCTAGGTTTGGTCTTACCAATGACACTCACATTCTTTCACCACATTCATCAATTGTTCCTCATACGTAGATTTTCAAAAATCATAATATATTCTTTGTGGAAATCTATTATATAGGTCATTTCATTGCTGAGGAGAAACATATGGTTGGGTATATAATAAAATTTATGATCATATACATTTAAGGTAAATTTCATAAACCAATTTAGAAATCTATATGTATTTCTCTATAATGCGGAAATATTACAAAAACAAGACATACATGTTGTTTACTAGCTGAGACCTTCAATCAGGTTGGATTTTCAGAATAAGTTATTTTTGGACCTTATGGTTTCATTATATAACCTGTAAATTTTTCAAAGAGGTAAAATATATTGGGATGTATTATTCCATTTGGATCTAACAATCCTTTTCCTGCTATAACACCGTATTGATGGCGTACTTTTTCAATTTTTGGAGTCCAGGTAAAAACTCATTAAACCTGAAACATGGTGAGGTGGGTATCAGCCTATAGGACATTGAGAATATTTATGGAACACCCATATTAATTGGGATTTATGATGAGTTTTTTCAACAATATTCTCCATGGGATAACATTTAGGGTACCCCTCCTCATTCTCGAGTGTTTGTTGGGTTTGCAGAAAAGTCCCTTGAGAAGGAACCACTTCCTAGGATAGATATATCATTCAAGAAATGTGTGGTACACTATATCGAGAGAGACTATTATGATCCAAAATAAAAGAGCCAATATAATTTCCCCATTAAGGACTCTCGTAGTGATACATGAGCCTATTGGACCATATTTTAATAATGTTCATTCACCATTTTTGGGTGGGAGGTTATTCGTAACAATGATGGGACTGTTTAGTTCACCAAATTTCATTACATATACCTAAGAGGGATCCTTATATCAACGAAGTAAATAGGTGTAGTTAAAGCATCCACTTGGTTTATGGTGACATCTATGTAAGGATTTTAGTGCATTGGGTTGGCCAATTTCATGTTAGCAATGTTATACCACATCATGTTCCATATTTACAAGAGAGGATCCCCTCATGTAATCTCTTGGACTTTCGAGGTTTTATGGGATAAAATGGGGAATACTTTTAGTGGATAAAGGTATATGAGCATATATAGTATCCCCAATTTTCATCTCATACCATATTTGTAGTGCATTAGTGGGGTAAGATGCATTACACTAACGTTTTATGAGACTGGGCCCTTCCTGAGTCGTCACTACTGCTTTTCCATGAAGCCCAATTGAGAATTTCCCAATGATTGAATTTTTTATAATGGTGGGGGTATCCAGAAGTCTCGGGGCTACATGATGTGAATTCATGACTTATCCCTTTCTGTAGACATCGATGTAAGCCTTCTCTATGATTTGTATGCACCATTTCTATTTAGCCATCAGTTTCGGTGTATCCCCACAAGATTTTATACAACTATTCAAATTTGATCTAAGAATAATCTAATGGGGGAATTCCAGTTTTTAGTGATGTTCACAAAAAAGAAGACTCATGTCTAGTTTGGACTCCCTTCTCTCTTTGTAGAGATCTAAATGTCCCAAAAAACTGACCTTTGGATCCACTCGTATCCAAGAAAGAAATTATCTACATCAATATGTGAGCCCTATATGCATAGGGGCACATTTTTCCATATGATTGTATTTTTTGAACCAAATAATGGAGTTCCTAGTGTCACTAAATATATAGTGATGATAGAAATCAATCTACACGTAGTTATTGAATTGGAAACTCTCCACGTAGGTCTAAACCATACGTAGATGGTGGAATTATTCCCATTGACTGTTTCAGATATACCAAGGATTAGAGATCTGTGCATCACTATGTATCCTATGACAATAGGGATAAAGTCACATGTATTTATTGAGAGGGACACTCTCTACGCTGGTCTAGACCATACATAGAGGTGCCATTGTTTTCATTTTTTTCATTTGGACCCTACGATATAAGGTTTTGACATCACTGGGTATCTTGTTATAACAAGAATCAAGCCACATGTTGTTCATTGTAGGAGGTTTGGAAGAATACCAATAACAAGTATTTTTGTCCTCTAAAATGAATCCCACAGCAATGCATATATTTACATCATGCAAGATACATCAACCATGAAGTTCAATGTCATGTGATAATGAATAATGTTCTTCCTTTTGAAGACATTTATCCAAGACCATACCATCCATTTCATTAACAAGTATGTCTTGATCAGGCAGATAATCCATTACCATAGTTCGTAATCCTATGTGATCTATGCTCGGTGTGGGAAACAAGTCATGGAAGAGGTTCGTATCACCAAATAGAGAGGATTAAAGTAAAGGAAATGGGTTTTTTGTAACCTTTTGTGGATAGTACAAGATATAGGGTCTCCCTACACATCTCATTGGTATAAGAATAAAAACATATATTGTTATAAAAAACCATGCATTTTGGTGTCATACGTTGGGGCCATAATCCGTGCAGTTTGATGTCATGTGGTAAGGACACAGGTTACACAACATGAAATAATAAATGTTTCAGTTGTAACTAAACATGTAAATATTGGTGTCACTGCATATCCAATAATTAAAAAAATCAATCCACACATAGTTCATGAAAAATTGTGCAGTTTAGTGTCATCAAGGGAGGAAATCATCCATTAATTTTGATGTAATATTGTAATGAATAAGGTTACCTAATAGGGAAAACAAGTCATGAACATTATTTCACAGTCTTATGTTTTTTGATCAAGATGGATATATTATGTTTATAAGTAGGATTTTGGATTTGGGCATCACTACTTATCTACGGATGAGAGGAATCAATCCATATATAGTTCTTGGATGGGGATATTCCATATGTGGATACGACTCTCGCATAGGTATGGGGGAACTTCATTTATCATTTTCATAAATCAAGATTTTGTTTTGTGAATTATTGGCGAGTTGATTCTCCCCATGTATTTTAACATCATTTGATGAGGTTGAATTTTGTGATATCTAATTTAATATGGTTAGGGTGAAAAGACATTGTTTTGTTTAGTTTCCTACTTCCAGTACATTTTTCATGTAGTTTACAGTCATGTGGTCAAGACATATCATGTAGTTTTAACATTATTTGACCATGATGATTTCCTTTTAGTATAGTGTTTTGTGGTTATCATGGGGGATTTTTTAATGATGGATATGAGAATAATTTCATAAGAATTCATGAATTTGTGGTGGTGTGATTAATTCACCATTAATTATCGCCAATGAGTACGCTCTATCATGATAGAACTTATGTATTATATAAGTCCCTTCCCATTTGAGTTCATACTTTAGAGGCTTCATTACTGGTATCATTATGGTTCTCAGATCTAATACAAATTCTCCTTCAATGAATTAATAGACAAGAAAATTTTTATTAAAGGATTGTGTGGTCTAATTCTAAAGTTATTTGAGGTTATATAGTGTACCAACCTTTTCTCATTGATCCATTCCAACCCATCAAACTTATTTTGTGATTTTTAATCATCTGAGAGTTTTCTAAATATAGATATTAAAATTTTGGGTAACTAGACATATATGGGAAACACTACCACTATTGCTTCAACCAATGTATACTGAGTCTCTTCTCTTGTAGTGAACATGGTGGTACAGTAGTCCCATAGAGCATGGAGGAGATTTTTTTGCCAGGACATATTGTAGTTTTATAGAATATTTTTCAGTATATTCAATAGAGTGTTATTAAATACCTAAACTTTTCCATTTTCCACTACATGATAGAAAAGTAATTGAAAAGACTTGATGTTTTTCTCCTGTTATAATTTCTTCAACTCAGTAGAGTATAATTTGGTGTCTTTATCAATTGATATCATGTGAGGGAATCTGAATCTAGTTATTATGATGAAAAATATGAATTTAACAATAGTATTCATCCCGGAAACATTGAAGTGTATTTCATCATCCCATTTTATAAATAAATTTTTAGTAGTACGGATGTACTTTAACGGCCTTGTGGTGGTGGGGGATATGGCCCCACAATTTTCATTCATCATATGGAAAACTACAAGGAATATTTAGCTGTATATAGTAATTATAAGGGTTGGTGGTTGATGTTTTAATGAATCTATCATAAAATACATATCCTAGTGAATTACACATATTACTATTTAATTGTTTCCTTTAGTATCCATGCCTCCTAATTTGATGCGAGTATTTGGTCGCATATTGATGAACACCATCAAAGCCCATATGGATATCCCCTATGACTGTAGAAATATCTAATTCTGGTATCCATCAGAGGAGGATTCCTTCTAATCATCATTTTTAGAGGGAAATTTCATAATTTTTTCCATATACAAGTGTAATGTTCCCTTCTCAATGTTATTCCTTATGGATCAGTCTTTTGGGAGGATCCCATTTCATAGATATTCTTTTATAGGCTACACCCATCCAAGAGTGGATATTGGTTCATCACAAACTAGGGATTTGTGGATCTTATTGATCTCTAAGACATTACATACGATGATCAATGAGACCATTCTTTGGTGTGTTATGTGGAACACCACCTCATCATGATTAGGGTCGGCCAATATTGTAGAAATATTTCCTAGGGTAGTAGAACGAACATCCATGAGCATTAGACAAGGTGAAATGTGGGTTCAAAAGGAATCTCTTTCATCAATCCTATGACGTAACCAATGAGAAGATACAATTCCTCCTTCTTTAAGGAATATTCATAATTAATCAGTTTTATCACTAGTTTTTAAACCCCATTGATGTTTAGGTAGGATATCTATAGTTGTAGGGCTACATCCAAGCAAGCAATGGGGGCTTGGTATTCGACCACATTCTTAGTGAACCTTTGGGATAGTGAAGAAGACTAGGGGAAAATATTTATATAGTGAAATTAATATAATCCCTAGACCAAGTTGATTAAACTTTTGATTTTTCAATATATTTCCAATAATACATTATGAGAAAACATCAAAATTAATCTCCCATATTCGTGGAGCATCATGGGTATAGAAAAAATATTCCTCGTGGAGTTTGATTTCCACTTGTATACATTTCAGGGAGGGATGTTCTACAAATAAATCAGATAGAGACTACCCTTTCACTACCTTCTGGGAAATGAACTGGATCACATGTTCTTGGATAATGCATGTGCATCGGTCAAAACACCCTGTCAGCATTACGAAACCAAGAATGTACTTAAGTGGTTTGATACGAGAGACCAAGGTGAATTTGTGGTTCTACAAGTAATGTCTCATATTTTTACAAAAAATAGGTTCATTAGATAGTTATTCCCATCATTGAATTACTAGGTCTTGGTTATTATCATCACTCGACTGAGGTGATAGATATTTTTGGTTCTCCTCGCATAATTGTTCTATGCAAGGATAGATCAATGTGATCATTCCATGGAAGACATATATAATATTAGTAGATTTTATTCTAGAGGAAAAATTAGGACTTGTGAGAGAAGGAATTATTTATTGAGAAACTCAAATGATTCTTTGAATTCCTTACACCATTGGTAGGAAACTCCCATCTTCATTAACTTCCTCAATGGGAGAGACTTTTTATCCATGTCAGTTATGAAACACCAAATGTAAGGAAAGTTTCATTAGATCCCCTTCAGTTATTTGAGATTCTTGAGGGGGTTAAATAACTATAATTTCACTAGTCTTTTCGGTTTTAACATCATTTTCATGGTGACATACCACAAATAAATGTATTTTCCCTAACGTTACCCCAAAAAATGCATTTTATAAGGTTTAACTTCAGGTTGTGTGACCACAACATGTTAAAGATTGTTTGAATATCTATGAAATGATCACATCATTGTCAATATTTATTAACCAGTTTATGGATAAAATATTTGTATATTCATCCTAATATGTTATTAAATATATAATGCGTGGATATTGGTATGTAGCACAAAAGTTCTTTAATCAAAATGGCATGACCTGATATCAAAATATCACATGAGGTGCCCTGAAGGTAGTGGCTTCCTCATATTTAGTGACCATATTTTATTTGATTGTACTCTAAATACCAATCCATGAAGGATAGGGATTTAAAACTAGTTGTTACATAGATCAAGAGTTCTATGATTAGAAATGGGAATTCATCCATTGGGATGTGTCGATAAAGATCCCTAAAATCGATATGACCATAATCTTCCCACTTTTTTTCTTATTGGGATGATATTGACAAGCCATGTTGGATTTTCACATCCCCCAAAAAATATGTTTTATCATTTTTTCTACTTATAACTCAAAAATAGTATCATGATATGGGTGAATACTTCAAGGCACCTACGTGAACCCTCAATGGTCACTGGGTAGGCTGAGATGATCTCTAGCTACATCGGTGTTCTTTCAATGAATTTATTTTTAATTATAAATAAAAACACATAGATGTTTATTTAAAATTGAAATTTATATCTCCTCCTCCTTGGGAGGCATCACAACACTAACCATCATAGGTCATGGATCTTCATTATTTCCAAGCTTCACCTGTTTGAGCATATCGATGGTGGTGGAGATGACTTCCACAAATACAGGCGGGGTATTCCTGAGTTCATCCTCCTTTTCTTCCACCTATGAGTACAAGATGTACTTTTAAGATATTTTATGTAATATAGTGGAATATCAATCATTATTGAGATGAATGGGTCCTTTTAATGAAACATTGTCACCTTGGACTACTAGAGTTATTATATGTATTTTCTAGATAAGATTTTTTTTTATATTATCTCTGCAGATATGAGGAGCCTGGAAATCTAGGATTAAGTATATAGACTCAATCTATTTTATGGATAGGATATAATTATGGTAGATCATACTCCAGGGATTCATAGGGGCATACCCCATGTCAATGGGGGATACAACTAGTATATTTACATCCACCATTGGTTATTTTCCCTTCCTTTTATAGATTCATGCCTCAATATATGTGGCTTCACAAGACACAAATGAAGTGTTTTCACCCTATAGTTTTTTGACCTTCCCCTCAATGGGGGATTCCAAAAAGTAATGAAATATTAAATTTACTTCTACATGGCTATAAATCCAATGCCTTCCAAGAAGGAAATTATATTTGGGGTCTTGGTCAATAGCCATGGACACAATGTTTGATTTGAGATCTCAAAAATAATCCTCATGGTTGATCTCTTGGATAGTCCATTACTCCCTATTATCATACCATTGAATGGTTATCTTGGTAGGATATAATTATCCTTTTCTATATGTCATATGTTGAACAGTTAGAATCATGATGTGGTTGATCCCAGGACCACAGACAATCTTATCAATTATAAAGTCGAAATATTTTTTATTTCCTAAAGCATTTAAGGGTCTAATATTTCCCTGGATGACCTCTTCTTGATCCTAGTTTATGAATGATATAGAATCATAGAATTCTTAGGCCATGGTCTCCACTTGATAAACCTCTACTATTGTGACTTATTTCTTGAACTCCTTTGGGATCTAAAGGGCCTCAACGGGTGATTCTATGAGTTCTTTTTAAAGATGGAGATATTAAATTATTGAGAGCTTCGAGGGGAATATATCCAACTGTTCCAAAGTGTCATAGTTTTGAACCAAATATTGGTTATTCTTGATTTGGGACTAATCCCAATTGTGTTTCTCAAGAGATAATGTGTTCATGGTTTATGGGATTGGTTATTGAGTCGAGGTAAAAGGAGCATCTTCTTCAAGTGGTGTAGGTCGTACCAACCTTCCCCTTTTTTGGGGGAAGGTCAGAAAATTTATCCCCCAGTAATCAATAATGAAAGATAACATGGGATTGATGACTTTTGGAGGGCTCGGAGGAACCTCTACGTTTTTTGGGTTCACTAGAGTACTTTTTCATAGGCCTCAGCTGCATATATGTCCTCTGCGGGGAAGTAACGAAAACATTGGGTCTAACCATGCCTTCATTATCTTCTAGATCCTTGTATCATATGGATTAGTCAATATATCACCCTAATAAGGTACATATAACTCATATTCAGAGGCATATTCATCATCAAATAATTTTTCTTCTAATTAAATTACATTAATAGACCCAAATATTATCTCTTCATCAGATGAGGGTCCCGTTTGGTGGGGCAGTTCCGATTCTCTAAATTTTGTGGTAAAAAATCTAAATGAGATATATCTTGCATACTATCTAAATATTAATCCTATTCTTATGTATATTCCTATTTCTAGTGATTACTTTCATCTCTGTGAGGTGTTTTCAATGTCACGTCCCTAAGTGATGTGATTGTTATGGGTTTTAAAATTTGTTCTATCTGGGTGGACTGTTATTGGAAGACTGTATTTCAAATAATCCAATTATTTAAATTATTTCAACACCCAGTTGTAACATATTTTTAGCCACCCTATTTCTCTGATTGTGCAATGACTAGAAAAGCCACCTGTATGGTAGAATTATGAAATATCACCTGCCCAAAAGCAACCATACATTGTTGGACTTATTTAGAGATGAATAAATCCTGGAAGGTGTGACCTCGCCTCCTATAGAAGGGGAAGAAGTTGAGGTGATCATTGAGGTTGAACACATCCATTTTTTTGGATTTCAGTTTCTTTCAAGGGTTATTTTCCATGGAAATAAGTAAATAACTAGGAACATTCAAATTTAAAATGTATTATGTTTTATTAATATATTGTTAAAATCCTAGAATAACCTTATCTCATTTGTCTTCTGGGTGAGGGTCATTTTCTTAGTCTTTCAACTCGATCATAGGCATCAAGAGATTCTAGGAATGCTTGGTGCTCGAATGGGAACTTCTACTAGTCTTAAGGTAACAACAGATGTATTTTCCATACTAATCCTTTTCCCCTATATTGTGGGAATGAACCAAAATTTAACCTTGTAAAATTTAATGGAATCCACTATGTGTTATGTTATTTTTACTAATTCAAAAATTCCACCTAGATATATTATCTGGATCGTATATGTCATCGGCACAGCTTTGATATTTTCAGCATAGAGTTCTAGAAATTTCTCTTTTGGGGTAGGGATACATAGTGAATAGATTAAACCCTTCCATATTGACATGATGTCATACACCCTCTCATTTTCACATTTCTTGTAGTCTGTACGGTTGACTATTGTTTTTTCGTTATCATGGAGGTAAAAGGATAAAGGAATTTATGATCAAGGTCTTCCCATCCATCAATTGATAATGCTAGAACACTAGTATACCAAACGAAGGTTTCCCCTACATAGTCTATATAAAACACCTTATCCTGTTCATATCCTACTGATCTTGAGGTTCCATCATCATGATTTATGAGGGAATAAAATGTGTGATGTGTTTCTCTAGATCGTAAGAACTATAAATGGTTGAGAAGGTGGTATTGGAGAATGTGTGTGGGTGAAGTAATTCATCCATTCATTTAGGATATTACTTCTTCTCAAGATAAGTATGTTTGCATTTCCCTTCCTTGGATTCCATTAGAGAATCTACAGAATCAGTGATAGCGAAAACTTCTGGTGGCACTATATCCTTGGACACCTTCTTTCTAAAGTGTGGTGGGTAGATTTCCCTGGTAATGTAGAGTTCTTCAACATAATATAGGGAAGATAGAGTCATCTTCAACATCCTCATTTCTATAGACAGTCACCCTAGATATGAAGCCAACATTATTCCTAGATTCATCTCTTGAAGGAATATCAATTCATTTCTAATATGTGGGAGGATGGATATTTTTCTATGCTTGAAGAGGATACCCAATGGTAATGTTTCCCATGATTACCTTCTTATTGAGTTTTCTGATGTTATTAATATCATTGTTATATTTTTTTCATCTATTCCACCATGGAAGTAATTTCATCTCTTTAGGGTGGTGATTGGGATTAACCACACCTTTACCATAATAATTGTATGTGTTTTACCATAGTGGTTGAAACTCATTATTCGGAGGTTTCTAGTTTATCATCCTACATTGATTCAACATATGTGTAGCAATAGTAAGTGTATCTAGATCACCCTCCTCTTAAGGAATGATTACTTTATTGCATCCCTTAATATATTTTTTCTTGATAAACGATATTATTTTTCTTGATGAATATGAAATTAACTGAGGTGTATTATGAAATGGTAGTTATCTCATTACCCTCAATGAAACATGGTGATTCAATACTACTTTCATTAGGATGATTATTCAATCCCTAGCCATATTTGACGTATTTGGGTTATTCCCCATTTAGGGATTGATTTCCATCTTTTTTTGTTCCTCCTTTATCAGCCTGTGAGTAATGACATTGAGATAGTTTTTGATGATTTTATTTGAATGGGACATTAATTTTAAAGGATGGTCTTTCATATGGAGGAATGGGTGGGTTTCTGACAATCGATATTTACCTCCCAATATGGAAAGGTTTGATTCCTGCCACTGTGAAGATAATGTTAAAAATGCCCCCATTTCTATGGGTTATGGACTATATAAGGCCACATATGTAATTTTTTGACACTATTGTTGATGATTTGATAATTTTTTTTAATGATTTTATTACACTAGGGATGAGAACTGAGATATAAATGCAAAAATACCTATGGGAAGGAGATGATATGGAACTATTGAAAATTACTCTAGGAACCTATTAGGGTGTGATGATCATAGTTATGGTGATTGAGATAAAAATTTACCTAACCCTAAGAGAATAGGTTGGTTTTCATCTATAACAGATATATCTAGAATCCTATCAGTGAATGATGATATAATGGGTGGAGGTGGTGTAAAATATTTCCCCATCCTAGTGGAATGGGTTCAATCTAGGATAGATATTATTGCATATTTTATTGTGAATTTTTTGATTTGGAACAATTATGATCATGTATGAGATGGGTGAAATGTCAGCCCACGATGGGAATAATTTTCAATAGGAAGCAATTTGGATGATTTCATATTCATCATTTAGGTCTGCAATGAATTAATGTTGCTTTGAGGGACTCAATTTAAAAATATATTGGCATTCATCTCCCTCTATTCATAATCTTTTGGCATCATTAAAGTAGGGAAATTTCACTTTACTGACCAATTAGATCATGTTTTACAAGATCCGCTAATCTTTATAAAGTCTATGACATTAAAAGACTCCATATTTTTTAGATCTATTGTTTTGTGCCCATAATAAATTGCAATGGTCCATATTTTTCCCATTCCCGGACACGAACATCTGATAAGGCTTTGAAAATAATTTGATGGATACGGTTCATGATAGTAAGATAGACACAATTTAAGAGTTTTTCAAGCTGTTCCATTCTTAGGATATGAACTGTAGAAAAAAGCATCCATATCAAACTGACAATAGAGTGTATTAAATTTCATTATGGTGATACTTGTATCTTGATTAGGGAGGTTTCTATCCCTCGATTGCTGATTAGTTGGCAACATATTTTATCATGGTTAAGGAATGAAATATTTCTCAAGATCATCTAGGATATCATTGTTAGAAGTGTATAGAGTCTATAACATGGATGGGACGTTTTCCCCAACTAAATCTCTTCATATATCAATTTAATATTCCTCTTCATAGGATTACATGACTTCACCTTATCATACCACAATGGTTGATTCACTAGGTTTCGTACTAACCATTTATAAGTGTATCATATTTGATGGGGAACTATATATGGTTGAACATGGTGATTATAGAACCCCTCTATACATAGGTGTTGGTGTTATGAGAACCTCTCTATATGGAGGTTTCCTCATATGGGTTGTTTCTTGGTTTGAGGGAGATATCATTGTGGGTAGGTTAACTGTGGTGGTTGTTAAGAGTTGAGTACTTTATATACATATCCTCACTACCATGAGGTGGAATATAAAGGAAAATATTTACTCTCTCTTCATTTTGAGAGTCGAATATCCCTTGTGGTGTTGTGGACATGCATCTAACAACATTAAGGACACTATCATTGACCAAGTCAGGGATACGATCCTAATTTTTCGTTGTGGCTGGAACATGTTGACCTACATTTTTTTGGGTTGTGCAAGGGTATGTGGATTCTATATGATAGATATAGTAAAATGTTGATAATTGTCTTGTGTTGCGGAAATATCATCCCACTACTAAGAATCTATAGGAGTATGATGATGATTATCTTTATTATCAACTAGAATATGATCCTATATATGGGTGATTTCTAGAATATTATGGAAAAAACTAGAAAAAGCAAGGATATGGTCTTAGTTCAAATCTGCATTCCTCACTGTAATATGTTGTGGACCTTTGGAATGATATACGGGGTATGATACTCCTCTTATATAGCCTCTAAAGGATGTTACTGTAGTATTTCATCTACAGATGTAGTGATATGGTCATTGATTTTGTGGGATGATGGAATATTCCAAGTAGCTTCACTAATAAGAATATGAACATACCCTAAGGCATGTCCCTCTCTCAATTGTTAAAAAATTGTTGGAATGATGCTATGTGCTTGATCCTATTTCATTGGAACATATTTCTGGTCAAATAGATAAGTATCTGATCATATCTCAATGCATGTGCCACTGTCACGTGGGGAGCCCCAGTTGGAGTGAGGATATGAAATAGAACGAGAGCCATTGGAGTATGTCGTTTCTATTTTTTGAATGTATTGGTCACCAATCCCAAGGAATTTTTATCTGTCACATAGTGATCCTAGATTGAAACATGTATATGATCCCCATCTCATGTCTCATTCTTTATCAAAATAGGCTAATAATCCAATTATATGGGAGAAAGAATATGCACTTTATTTAGGGGTATCCACTTGTTCATATTAATAATAGTTTTATTTTTCTTTAGCAATAGGGATAGGAATACGATCTTGTCCCTATATCTATAGTAGTTTTGGAATATGATAGAAGGGTTCTTTAGCTGCTACTAGAATGTAGTGAAAATTTAGGAAATTGTGTACATGATTGTAGGCCTGTAAATTTTCCATCCTCAATACGTATTGGGATATATCTTTGATTGAAGATTTAATATATGCCCACTAAAATCCTCATTGTTCCATTAGATTATGTTTATGGGATTCATGTGTGGGGGTAGGGATATGCATCAACCCCATTATTTCTGAAAGAACATTCCCAGAGACATGATACGAGGGGGGTAGGGATGTGATCCTTCCAACTAGAATCCATTAGAATATGTTGGTGGGAATCATCAGTGACATATGGGATATGAGCCCACACTCATTTATCCATGGAATTATATTCCAAAAAATACAACCATAGTACTCGGGAATGATAATTTGAGGTGGTAATGTTTTATTCGGTGCACTCAGTAGGTGGATAATGGGAACCTACGGGATGGAGTTGGTGACAATGGATGACAGGAGACCTCCATGGAGACTTTTAAACTAGTAGGGATCCATAGTGCACTCCATGATCCAACTACCTAATATACAGAATTTTCTGATTGTCGCTCTTTAGGGATAATCTTTTGAAGTGATTGGTGGTGAAAACGAGTACCACTATCTTTTCTATAGATTTTTTGGATGACAAGAACATGTAAATTTCATCATTTTAAGACCCATACGTGCATCCTTGAGGGTTCGGATTGTACCATGTCAGTGGTATTGCAGGACTATCTCATTCTATAGCCAAAGATGAAGGTTTTGCGTGGGTGAGGTTGTCTTTCCACCCATAGGGGTTATAGAATTAGATGAAGTTTTATAATAGTCACTATATGAACACATGATCTCATTTTGGGGAGTTGTTTATGAGAGTAGTATTTTTATTCATAAGGAAAACAAGGAACAATGTCAGAAATTAGTGCATCATCTCATGTATGAAACATGCTTAAAATTATATTCTCATGTAACACAATTTTCTTTTCTTATTCTCGGTTCATCCATCCTACTCACATAAACATTTCCCAATGATGGTGGAAATATTTCATGAGAACCCCAATTACATTTCTTCAACCGATCACTTTATCATTTGAGAGATTGACATCGGGTTCACTATTTTTGTATCCATGAATAATGTGGTTGGTTTCACCAGAAGGTTAGTTGTATGAGGATGAATGTTTTTATAATAATTCACATTAGGATTAGCATTTTTAAACCTTCCATAGAAACTCCCACTGGATCCCATATTCATAATGGGGTACCGACTGACTTTCTGAAGGGAGGTGGTCATTTTTGTTTCAGACTTGATGACGCTGAGGATCTCACATTAATTAAGAATATGGAAGGTGTGACACAACACACCCTTATAGGGGGAATTATTATCTACTATTGGAATCTCTTATAAATTTAATACATGTTCATGAATATCTTCCTAATATTAATACTGAATCTCTTACCATAACAAACTGATGAGGGGTTTAATCCATTTATCAATACCAGGGATTCTATTAGCAAAACTATAGGGATTTTTATAAGGCTATTAATCTATTTAATACCATTTCTAAGAAATTGGTAGTTTCTTATATATTGAAGCCATATAACCATGAACTCTGAAGTTCCCTATCATCCAAGGGGAAATTGATATGATGATAATGTGATTGAACCTAAACTAAGATTCCTGCATATTCTATTAATAACATGAATGAAAACCCACATATTTCACCCATTTAGTTTAACATCATGGTAAATTGAAATATGGGTATGAACATAGGAACTAGGTATTGATATTTATCCATTAAGAGGCTCACAATGATTTCTAATTATGGTAGGAATCATATTCATCGTAGTTTTGTGTGTTGTCCGGACACACCCCATGGTGGATTCCCTCTTATGGGGTGTAACGCCCCGACCCCAGCTACCCAGAGTCGGTGCATTATTACATAACATTGGCATGATCACAAGAAAGATCAAATCTCGAAAGACCGATTGGTTTAGTAGCCTTGGAAACACTAGATATAATCATAAAGTTTTACATTACATTTCAAAGTGAAAAACTACTACAACAACAAAGTCTTCATATCCACACTATTAACCCCTCATAATATCCCTGCAAGTCATTCATAATTTACTTCTTCACTACCTGGGAAAAATAAAACATAGAAAAGGGGTGAGCTCAAATGCCCAGTAAGGATAACAATATAGAGGAATCTTTCATAAATAAAAATAAACATTTAAGGCAATGTATAACTAAAACAAAAGCCTTTTAAACTTGAACATTTAACATAGTATGGCATAAATAAAATGAAATAATGCCATTTACTTATTCACATGGATATTCTACTAATCGAATAATCACATGCAAAAATCAATAACCACTTTCATAATGTTGGAATGCATAATGCTAAATGTTAATTTCTTTGTCTAGGCCTCATCCCAAGACCTAGGGGTTACTTCTAACCGGAACCCAACCCGGAGTGCCTCTAATAACCGGACACCAACCCGGAGTGCCTCTAATAACCGGACACCAACCCGGAGTGCCTCTAATAACCGGACACCAACCCGGAGGGCATACTTTTACCAGTCCCTAACCTGGAGGGCTTATTTTAACCAGTCCCCAACCTGGAGGGCTTACTTTTACCAGTCCCCAACCTGGAGGGCTTACTTTTACCGGTCCCCAACCCGGAACATACTTGTTTAGCACATTCATCTGAAGAAAAGTTTGAAATATAACATAAACATTCGGATTAAAACTAGCATACGAAATGTCAATAATTTCACCATAAACTATGAATGGTATAAAAATAGCACATCCACAGTCAAACATATCACAAAACCTTCAATTCAATATAGAAGTTTTGTATCATAATAAATCAACTTCAAATAATCTTAAAATCCATCAAAGGATGTTGACATAGATGAAATCAAAATTCTTTTTAAAGAAGTATCTCCTTTTATTTTGAAATCATTTAAGATCCATATAAAATAAAACATTTTCTTTGAAAATATTCTTATAAGTTTGTATGGAAAGCTTCGACGATTTTATAATGGCGGAAAATAACCGCACCCGCCGTATAAGTTAAAAAAAACATTCTTACCTCAATTCTGTCGAAAAGGTTAAAAAGGACATTGTTTTGAAAACGACGGAAAGATTCCTTTATAAACTTCTTATAAAAAGTCAAACAAGGGTATAAATGACTTTAACCCATATTCTTGTAAATAGTAAAAATGTTTTGAAATACATTTCGAAGAAACATGGATGTGGATGATAAAGAGATCCCAGTAGATTATTACGTATAATACAACCTCGGATAATGAAGAGATTGTGAAATAACCCTTACCTTGTACTTTTATTTTGTTGGGGTAGGTTAACCTCCTGTATAATGGTGAAATAATTGTTATTAAATTATACAAGAATCATACACATTAATATGATATCATATATGATCTTTTAACATTGCTTTATTAATAATATCTTAGTATTATCGTCGTTTAGGGTGATAATCGATTCGTTCTTCTTAAATGTTTGGTTACGTAAGACATGTTTGTAATGGATATATTATATCTTATTCATAATAAGAATGATATTAACATTATTTTTAACCCCAAAATGAGAATAAGACTTGGATGGATATGATGAAGAATGAATCTTATCACGTTCGTGGAGACGGTAGTCCGTACGTACGCACGAACGCTACTTCCATTCAATTTTTTATTTTAAAAGAATCAAATCCAAATGATACATTGGTATATTACTATTCCAGTATAATATAATATTTTATATATGTTACTTAAGTTCATTAACACCATCATTTATACGTTCCATGTGTGGTATGAACGAGTCATATCATTTTAAGGGGGCGGTAGTCCGCACTTCCTCAAATGAAATTATCGTATGTATATACAACATGAAACGAATAATGATATGAAATAAAATGGAATTACAGAAGCTTATATATAAAATATATATCATTAATATCATATTTAATTATAGTGCCATCATAATGGCCACCATGAGAGGTGGTAAGATGTATTTGAACAATCATCGTTTCGTGAGGCGTTAGTTTGCCATCCACAGAAACATTATGTTCATCATCCATTAGATGGAATTGTGTGTATGTGTAGTTTGAATACTTCTTATAACAACATCCTAGTATATTGAGTATACTGGTGTTGTTACAAAAGAAGGGAAATAAAAAGAGTTTGGGGGTTGGAGAAGCAAAATAATTGAAAATAATTTAAGAGAAATCGTTACCTTTAATTTAGGTAACTCACTTTGGTTGGAACCAAAGGACTTCTTGAAATGATTTCTGCCTAAGGGGAAGCTTCAAGGAGGAGTAGAGGGATGTGGGGAGCTTATTTGGGCAGAGTTTGGACGAGACAAGTGGCTTGAGAGGTGTGAGTAAATGAGAAGGAGGAGTGCCCTTTTATAAGAGGGGTGAGGGGCACCTTTGGAAAAGCTAGAAATATTAATTTATAATAAATTCATATTCGGTTTCCAAAGGCTCCAAAGTTTACTATTCAAAGGATGAGGTGGGGATAGGTCGAAAACAACTCATCCAATAGAATTTAGACAGGTTTGGGTACTTATATTAACCTTATCTTTAAGTATTAACTCTAAGTTAATTAGTTTCACTTTTACAATGTCTCTTTGTATTTTATATAATATGGTTAATAAACTTACTATATACATCCAAGAGACCCCCAAGTGGTCCATTAATGATTAACCTATCATAATATAAGTCTCTTGGCCGAACCTTAGATTTTTAGGAATTTAATATCAATTAATAATATAATATTTGTTTTAAGAACTCTTTTATGTCAATTTTGACACTATTCAATAGTTGATTTTTGTGAAACTCATAACAGATTGATTACTTCAAACAAAGTCCATTAAATCAATCCTAATATATCATATTATCCTAGAAAATTAGTTTAATTCATTAAAAGTTTCATATTATATTTATTTGGGTATTTATAATATCACTTATTTAATTTTTCACTATTATAGTAATTACTGCATCATCATTGTGTCATAAATAAAATAAATTATTTAATGTCTAAAAATTATAAATAAAATATAATTATGTAGGAAATCTTTTTATCTTTCTAATGAATATTTATAATCGAAAATCCAACATGTATAACCCTATGTAAAAATTGTTCTTCTAAAAGATGTAAGCTTATGCCATTTTTATTTTTATTTTAGCTTTATTAATATAATGTGTCATTATCACTTACAAGTGGATCCATGGGGTCCCAAAATAGACCCAAAGATGCCCATGGTCGACCATGTATCAACCAATAGGATTAAGACACGTTTTAGGGTAATTTAGTATTATTATAATATTATTTTTTAACCCTTATTTACCGGATTTACCCTTTAACCATGGTAAATAAAATTTTTACCGCAGTAATTATTCAAAATGTCTAAAAATAAAAGTTACCTATTTACACAATTTGAACATCCTGATTCCAAATATGGAATCCATGTTTCTAAATTCAAAACACAGAAGTGGCAGAAATTAATTTAAAATTAATTCCCGCTGTCAAAACAAAAAGCGTGTTTTTAAGAGATAATAACTATCAAAAGATTGACACTAGTTTATATTCGGTTTAATTGTAAAATTATGTCCAATGACCAACATTATATTAAGTGGTAAAAATATATTCTAAATATACTTTAAAACCACTCAAATTCATAATTTATCACTATTAATTATTTTGATTAAAAAAGTTGTTTTTAATTAAAATTTAGTAATTTTCACTATTCATCAAAATATTAAAGTTATCCGAAAAGTACCAAAATTTCACCTTAGGCTAAATTTGATATTCCGAATCCAAAAATGAAGTCCATTTTTAAAAATAAAATATACATAATTTCAAAAATTAGGTATTACTATTCATAATGGCTAGTTTGATCGGTTGTGGTGTGTGTTAAAACACGAAGTTGCGTACAACACACGCTACTGTTTTATTCAAAGGAAAGCGTACCGTGGGAGCTTGGGATGTTTCATTTTAAATTTTTTTGATGTCCCCATTTAGTCAAAAAGTTTAAAATATTGTATTTAAAAAGGTTTTACTATTAAAAGTTGATAAAAGTGCAATACTGAAAATGAATCTGTTCTTGCATTATGACTAAGAAACTCATAATATGGATTCTAAAATTATAAGGATTATATAAAGTTTAAAATTTAGTTAATACTATTCATGACCTCTTTTAATGGACTTTTTTTTTTTGTAATTCAAGGTGTGATTGAACTCTGTGTTGCATGTAGTACAAGTTATTGAATTATTTTGAAGAAATAACATACTATGAAATCTTGGGGTGTTACATTCTCCCCTCCTTCAATAAATTGCGTCCTCGCAATTTGAAATTGTTCTTCGAAAATAAAAGGTTGAAAATAGAAAATATATTTGTGGAAAAACCCACATCGGAAATAGGGTTACTAAAATTTAGTCTTAATGTGAGGAAAAGAGAAATGAAAGTGTCACCACCAAATTATGATCTCGATTAGGAGAACATTGGTGGTAATTAGAGACATATAATTGGAGGAAAAACGTAAATATTTATAGGTAGTGATTGAGGTCATCAATCACAAACAAGTATAAAATTGAGGTCCTTAAACTCATCAATCTATGATGATTTGAAATACCATCGGTTCAACAAAACATAGGATATTGGGATGACACATTCTTGACGTTTCAAAATATCTTAGTTGAAATCCCACATCGAAAAATGAATTAATGAGGCCTCTATTTAATATAAAGAATGGAAAGTATGAAGATTACCGAAAATAACACATACTAGGGTTCCATGTAGGAAAATATGGATATGGAGGAGAAATCTAACCATCAATTATCTGATGGAGAGTGGTAGAGAACATGGCTATGAAAAGGCCAACAATCCCAAAGCCATAAATTAGTGATGATCTAAGGTACCATCTAGGACAACATTTTTGTTCTAAGTTCCTTTTCTTAACGTTGTGGAATTTATTTATGAGATTGGCTAAGATCATAAGGAGGTATACATACTTTATAATTAGAGTTTTATCCATTAATAAATTTCTACCACAAACTCATCTTTCACTCTAAAACATAATAGAACGTAAAAAAAATTCTATTTACACTATTCGTATAGGGTTCCAAAATAATCGAATTTATAATTCATCTACAAGATCTTTTAATAAAAACTAAATTATTTAATCCAGGACATCTCGTGGGCCAGTGGTAGGTGATACACCCTTGTCGCCCTTCGGTTGCGGGTTCAAGTCTCGCAGCTTTGCCGGACGCGACGGGTTGCCACCCGACCTCTGGGTTGTCCTTTTATGGCAATCCAAAATAATCAAAACTAGAACTATCCAAAATAATTCTGTCCAAACTCACAGTCCAACATTTATAAGGAAGGTAAGCATAATGTAGATCCTTTTTACCCCATAATAGCATATGAATACCTTCATCATGTATTCTTTTAATACACTGAAACATCCTGAATTACCATATTCCTTATTAATTACATTCATGATCCCTTATTCCATATAGAATGCTGGATATACTTCATTAATCCAAAAATGTTTTAAACCCCAACAATGATGGAATATACAAATCATTAATCAGTTCCAAGGTAGTCAAGAATATCCAATATAATTTATCCAAATCAATCATGTATTATTCTAAAATCACTAACTCGGTATCAGAACCATATTATGATTTATCATTCTCTCAACCATATATTTTCCAAAAATATATCCTTCTATTGAGTCACTTTTCTTTGTTCCACACTATCTCAAGTCTTTAATGAAATAGTACTGCAGTACAATCCTTATATACTCCATGATTATTGTAACAAGTACATTGTTGATACAACACTCAATTGACATAATCAACATAAGAACTCTAATCATTCCTCTTCATCTGTGGTAGTATCATAACTTGATTATTATCCAATAGCATCATTTGCGGCATAGTCTGATGACTGGGGCATAGGTTCGCGTAGTGTCCAAACTCCTGGCAAATGAAGCATTGTACATTTGAAACCATTTTCACACTCTTGCAGTCACGTACTTTGTACCCTTTTCCTCCACACTTATAACAAACTCCCATTCCTTTCAGGCAAGTTCCAGGGTGTTTCTTCCCATAGTTACCACATATGGGAAAATTCTTCTTTTCTCTCTTCCCTTTATCCAATTTTCTCGCTTCCATCCTTTTCTTCTCTTGCTTCCCTTCAAAGCCATAGGACCCAGTAAACTCTTTACTTATCTTATCAACACATGATATTATTTCTTCATATGATGATAATACATGGGAGACTATTTCTGTTATCAATTCTAGCTTAAGACCATGAAAGATATGATCCTTCCTTCTCTTTGGATCATGTGCATTTCTGGAGTTCTCATTCCTTCTACTGGGCGCCATTTCTAAACAATGGCATAAACTAGATCAGTTTATGAATCAAAATACATAATCCCATACTTATAAAACACTTAACATAAATTTAACTATTTATGGATATAATCCATAATCATAAAAATGTTTTCTTTGAGGAAGTATATACTCATAAACCCTTCATAATGATTTGTAAAGAAAATGAGGGTCATCCTAAGCATATCCCCCGGGAGTGTCGTAACCAAGAGTGCAGCAAGGCCCGTTGTCGTGCACAAGTTCCCGTTCGAGTCTAGCTCAAAGCGGTGTTTTCGGGTTTTACCCCTAGGTACATCTGTGCCAGAGCCGCCTCTACCTACTCGTATCCAGACAGGGATGTATTGCTCGGAAAACTCACAAAATCTCTACAATACCAAAATTCTAGGAAGTTCTTCTATACTAATCCTCAAAGTTCATCTTAGGTCTACGTGCTCTAATCAGAGTTTATCTAAATCTAGTTTCCAAGGTTTGTACTAAACTTCCTCTGATACCAACTGTAACGCCCCGACCCCAGCAACCCAGAGTCGGTGCATTATTACATAACATTGGCATGATCACAAGAAAGATCAAATCTCGAAAGACCGATTGGTTTAGTAGCCTTGGAAACACTAGATATAATCATAAAGTTTTACATTACATTTCAAAGTGAAAAACTACTACAACAACAAAGTCTTCATATCCACACTATTAACCCCTCATAATATCCTTGCAAGTCATTCATAATTTACTTCTTCACTACCTGGGAAAAATAAAACATAGAAAAGGGGTGAGCTCAAATGCCCAGTAAGGATAACAATATAGAGGAATCTTTCATAAATAAAAATAAACATTTAAGGCAATGTATAACTAAAACAAAAGCCTTTTAAACATGAACATTTAACATAGTATGGCATAAATAAAATGAAATAATGCCATTTACTTATTCACATGGATATTCTACTAATCGAATAATCACATGCAAAAATCAATAACCACTTTCATAATGTTGGAATGCATAATGCTAAATGTTAATTTCTTTGTCTAGGCCTCATCCCAAGACCTAGGGGTTACTTCTAACCGGAACCCAACCCGGAGTGCCTCTAATAACCGGACACCAACCCGGAGTGCCTCTAATAACCGGACACCAACCCGGAGTGCCTCTAATAACCGGACACCAACCCGGAGGGCATACTTTTACCAGTCCCTAACCTGGAGGGCTTACTTTCACCAGTCCCCAACCTGGAGGGCTTACTTTTACCAGTCCCCAACCTGGAGGGCTTACTTTTACCGGTCCCCAACCCGGAACATACTTGTTTAGCACATTCATCTGAAGAAAAGTTTGAAATATAACATAAACATTCGGATTAAAACTAGCATACGAAATGTCAATAATTTCACCATAAACTATGAATGGTATAAAAATAGCACATCCATAGTCAAACATATCACAAAACCTTCAATTCAATATAGAAGTTTTGTATCATAATAAATCAACTTCAAATAATCTTAAAATCCATCAAAGGATGTTGACATAGATGAAATCAAAATTCTTTTTAAAGAAGTATCTCCTTTTATTTTGAAATCATTTAAGATCCATATAAAATAAAACATTTTCTTTGAAAATATTCTTATAAGTTTGTATGGAAAGCTTCGACGATTTTATAATGGCGGAAAATAACCGCACTCGCCGTATAAGTTAAAAAAAACATTCTTACCTCAATTCTGTCGAAAAGGTTAAAAAGGACATTGTTTTGAAAACGATGGAAAGATTCCTTTATAAACTTCTTATAAAAAGTCAAACAAGGGTATAAATGACTTTAACCCATATTCTTGTAAATAGTAAAAATGTTTTGAAATACATTTCGAAGAAACATGGATGTGGATGATAAAGAGATCCCAGTATATTATTACGTATAATACAACCTCGGATAATGAAGAGATTGTGAAATAACCCTTACCTTGTACTTTTATTTTGTTGGGGTAGGTTAACCTCCTGTATAATGGTGAAATAATTGTTATTAAATTATACAAGAATCATACACATTAATATGATATCATATATGATCTTTTAACATTGCTTTATTAATAATATCTTAGTATTATCGTCGTTTAGGGTGATAATCGATTCGTTCTTCTTAAATGTTTGGTTACGTAAGACATGTTTGTAATGGATATATTATATCTTATTCATAATCAGAATGATATTAACATTATTTTTAACCCCAAAATGAGAATAAGACTTGGATGGATATGATGGAGAATGAATCTTATCACGTTCGTGGAGACGGTAGTCCGTACGTACGCACGAACGCTACTTCCATTCAATTTTTTATTTTAAAAGAATCAAATCCAAATGATACATTGGTATATTACTATTCCAGTATAATATAATATTTTATATATGTTACTTAAGTTCATTAACACCATCCTTTATACGTTCCATGTGTGGTATGAACGAGTCATATCATTTTAAGGGGGCGGTAGTCCGCACTTCCTCAAATGAAATTATCGTATGTATATACAACATGAAACGAATAATGATATGAAATAAAATGGAATTACAGAAGCTTATATATAAAATATATATCATTAATATCATATTTAATTATAGTGCCATCATAATGGCCACCATGAGAGGTGGTAAGATGTATTTGAACAATCATCGTTTCGTGAGGCGTTAGTTTGCCATCCACAGAAACATTATGTTCATCATCCATTAGATGGAATTGTGTGTATGTGTAGTTTGAATACTTCTTATAACAACATCCTAGTATATTGAGTATACTGGTGTTGTTACAAAAGAAGGGAAATAAAAAGAGTTTGGGGGTTGGAGAAGCAAAATAATTGAAAATAATTTAAGAGAAATCGTTACCTTTAATTTAGGTAACTCACTTTGGTTGGAACCAAAGGACTTCTTGAAATGATTTCTGCCTAAGGGGAAGCTTCAAGGAGGAGTAGAGGGATGTGGGGAGCTTATTTGGGCAGAGTTTGGACGAGACAAGTGGCTTGAGAGGTGTGAGTAAATGAGAAGGAGGAGTGCCCTTTTATAAGAGGGGTGAGGGGCACCTTTGGAAAAGCTAGAAATATTAATTTATAATAAATTCATATTCGGTTTCCAAAGGCTCCAAAGTTGACTATTCAAAGGATGAGGTGGGGATAGGTCGAAAACAACTCATCCAATAGAATTTAGACAGGTTTGGGTACTTATATTAACCTTATCTTTAAGTATTAACTCTAAGTTAATTAGTTTCACTTTTACAATGTCTCTTTGTATTTTTATATAATATGGTTAATAAACTTACTATATACATCCAAGCGACCCCCAAGTGGTCCATTAATGATTAACCTATCATAATATAAGTCTCTTGGCCTAACCTTAGATTTTTAGGAATTTAATATCAATTAATAATATAATATTTGTTTTAAGAACTCTTTTATGTCAATTTTGACACTATTCAATAGTTGATTTTTGTGAAACTCATAACAGATTGATTACTTCAAACAAAGTCAATTAAATCAATCCTAATATATCATATTATCCTAGAAAATTAGTTTAATTCATTAAAAGTTTCATATTATATTTATTTGGGTATTTATAATATCACTTATTTAATTTTTCACTATTATAGTAATTACTGCATCATCATTGTGTCATAAATAAAATAAATTATTTAATGTCTAAAAATTATAAATAAAATATAATTATGTAGGAAATCTTTTTATATTTCTAATGAATATTTATAATCGAAAATCCAACATGTATAACCCTATGTAAAAATTGTTCTTCTAAAAGATGTAAGCTTATGCCATTTTTATTTTTATTTTAGCTTTATTAATATAATGTGTCATTATCACTTACAAGTGGATCCATGGGGTCCCAAAATAGACCCAAAGATGCCCATGGTCGACCATGTATCAACCAATAGGATTAAGACACGTTTTATGGTAATTTAGTATTATTATAATATTATTTTTTAACCCTTATTTACCGGATTTACCCTTTAACCATGGTAAATAAAATTTTTACCGCAGTAATTATTCAAAATGTCTAAAAATAAAAGTTACCTATTTACACAATTTGAACATCCTGATTCCAAATATGGAATCCATTTTTCTAAATTCAAAACACAGAAGTGGCAGAAATTAATTTAAAATTAATTCCCGCTGTCAAAACAAAAAGCGTGTTTTTAAGAGATAATAACTATCAAAAGATTGACACTAGTTTATGTTCGGTTTAATTGTAAAATTATGTCCAATGACCAACATTATATTAAGTGGTAAAAATATATTCTAAATATACTTTAAAACCACTCAAATTCATAATTTATCACTATTAATTATTTTGATTAAAAAAGTTGTTTTTAATTAAAATTTAGTAATTTTCACTATTCATCAAAATATTAAAGTTATCCGAAAAGTACCAAAATTTCACCTTAGGCTAAATTTGATATTCCGAATCCAAAAATGAAGTCCATTTTTAAAAATAAAATATACATAATTTCAAAAATTAGGTATTACTATTCATAATGGCTAGTTTGATCGGTTGTGGTGTGTGTTAAAACACGAAGTTGCGTACAACACACGCTACTGTTTTATTCAAAGGAAAGCGTACCGTGGGAGCTTGGGATGTTTCATTTTAAATTTTTTTGATGTCCCCATTTAGTCAAAAAGTTTAAAATATTGTATTTAAAAAGGTTTTACTATTAAAAGTTGATAAAAGTGCAATACTGAAAATGAATCTGTTCTTGCATTATGACTAAGAAACTCATAATATGGATTCTAAAATTATAAGGATTATATAAAGTTTAAAATTTAGTTAATACTATTCATGACCTCTTTTAATGGACTTTTTTTTGTAATTCAAGGTGTGATTGAACTCGGTGTTGCATGTAGTACAAGTTATTGAATTATTTTGAAGAAATAACATACTATGAAATCTTGGGGTGTTACATGGGGGTAGTCATATTATGACATTAAATGGGGTTACACACTTATGTTTCCCTATATGAGTGTAAATTCATGATGAAAATGATATGACCATTGTAAATATATATGCACATGTGATCCACGCTCGATTGGTGAAACAAGAGATGGAAATTGATCAGCCTCATCACATACGTATTTGGGACTTTTGAACTGATACATCTCTGATGGGGTGTTTGATATAGAGATCAAGCCTTATTAAGGTGTCCTACATATATATGTTATATCTAGAATCATATTCTTCATAGCTCAATTGGCATCTCAATCCTCTAACGGATGAGGAAGGATGATAACCCCTGAGAGAGATTGGGATGAATGGATTAGAATGTCTTTGATATGGGGGAAATACACAATGGTAGATGTCTATTTGATCTCAAGATATGGGAAGGAATCCAATATATCTTAATTATAGTAGGAACCAGAGTTATCGTAGTTAAAATCTCAGATATTTCTAAATATGACTATTGAGAAAGGTTATCATGTCAAGGGATTTGTCTCTAACATATCATGATCTTCCTCTAGATGTGTTCTGATTTTTATAATAAAATTTCTGGACTGACTGCCAGATATGTCCTAATTTTCCTTCCGACATGTTTGGGTTTTCCACCTTACATGTCCTGATTTTCTACCAAACATGTCTGTATTTTCTATAAGACATGTTTAAGGATGTTCAGACATTTCCGATGATGTCCATACATGTCTTGATTTCCAAGATAACATGTTTTAAGATAAATGCATGATCCAATTGACTTACCCAACAGATTTCTTTGGGTCTACATTTCATGTATGAGAGACATCGCATTTCCAAGTTTGACATGCATAGTGGGTGTCTCAAGATAAACATAGACATGAGTTGGTGCTACCACATGATTTAATTGATAGGTCTCATGGACTTTGTGGGACATGGATGGAATGCCCATAGGATGTACTGTGATTTGGATGACATGTTCCGAGGGATTCATGAGATTAGGACTAAATGTCTGAGATCTTGTCACATGATTGAAATAGAAATGTTTTGGTGCTGCCACATGACTCCCTTGACATGTTTAGAGGTCATCACGAGACATTCTTGACATGAATGGAGGGATTTGCGAGACTTTATTGACTTGTCTGGAGGGAATTGTGAGACTTGATTGAAATGTCTAGATGGTGTTACAATAATTGGGTGACATGTCTGGGAGGTTGTCACCTGATTTACATAGACATGTATTCATGCTACCATGTGATTCACTTTCCACATCTGGAGGGCATCATGAGACATTCTTGACATGTCGGGAATTCATCATGTGACATTATTGACATTACAAGAGGGAGATCCGAGACATGGGGAAAATTTCATGTGGATTTTTCAGGACCTAGGTGACATGTGCTAGCACCATCATAAGATATGGACAGATTATGTCACTGCAGAATACCCCCACATGAAAATTAGTGTACCATATTCTCTTATGTCTACCACCTTTTTCAATCTTTATTTCATATGTGCCCCCAAGTATTTTCAAGAATTTCCTTATTTAGTTTTCGAATGACCTAGTCAACATTTGGAAACTCCTATTCATGATCTGGATGACACACCTAAATTCCTTCTGCTGATCTAAAAACGTGGATCACATATTCTTATTGCATGTTCTATTAGGTAATTTGTTTTTTACCTAGTGTAAGAAATTTTGAACGTGTGACCTTCTGCTCAATGAAGCCTTATAATGCACTACGTTGATATAGTTTTCAACATATGTTACTTTTTTTGATCAGTTTCATGTGATAATGGGTAGAGATTAATAGGCCTTCTAAACAAATTTATATGTCACCTTTTGCAGCTCGTATGTTTAAAATAAGAACTAGATTCAAGGGAGGGATTTTTTCCATCACAAATTTCACATAATCATGTCACATTTCATCCTAGGTGTCACGTCATATTCATTGAATGCAATAGTGTCTCACCATCACCATGTTTATTAGTCCTCGTTTGATCATAGAGATTTATCCAAACCAATGTGACATGTCAATGTTGTTTCACAAGGTCAAGTTGACATGTCCAAGAGTTTTCATGAGATCAGGACACCCATGGGAAGGATTTTTCATGATCAAATAAAACATGACTGGTTTCCTTCATGAAATATAGACGACATGTCAAGAGGGCATCCTTGGGATTAGGATCTCATGCCTAAAGGCCCCCACATGATTATGTAGTCTTGTCAGGGGGTATTTTCTTGATCATTAGTGATCTCCTATGGCACAGAACACTTATATAATGAAGATCATCATATCTATATTTTGTGATAATCTTATACCTTTTATCATTTTATTTTCGATCTCATTTTACAAGGATAACATATCTCGTGATGTTGTTCGAGAATTATCATAGACAATAACCCTTCTTTCCTATAGTTCATATCATGATCAATGTTATGTCTCATGATGATGTGGGATATTTTTCATGGAAAATACATCCATCTGTTTGAGGTGAATCACATGATCAATGCTTGGTCTCATAATGATGTTCAAGTATTATCATTGAAAATCCATCCATTTTTCTACAGAGATAATTGGGTATCGTATAATCAAGTGGACATGTATGGTGTCCCTCACATAATGAAGGAATCATGGAAACATGCTATTGTGTAACAAATAGGACATGTCTCTAGGGGATTTTCTGGATCATCAGTGCTTGTCCAGGTTCCTTCTCAAGAGCCAGAGGGTTTCTCAAAGGGGCCTCATGAAATATTTGGGAGATAAAGCATATCTCGTGAATTTTTTTCCAGAATTTATGAAGTTCATGTGATAGTTTATCCTTATGAAGGTTATGAGAACCTGAAAAGTTCAATTAATTCCATTAATTTTTTTATAGTGAAAATAATAGTTAGGCTTCAAGTATTTCATCCATTCTATATTTTTTATGCTCTTTTTGTGGGCATAGAAAATATTCCTAGAAATAACTTTTACATTTTTTGTTTATTAATATTTCGATTGAACCACTTCTAGATTTCTCAATTTTAACTACAACTCAACATACATAATGTTTAAAACATTTTTTCATCGTAAAATGAAATTATTTTATTTTTAAACTATTTTCTAATCTTCTCAATATGATTCCAATATTGTTTAAGAAACTTATTATTCTATTGAAAATAATATTCAAGATCTTTAATATTTTCATCTTTGATCTCGAACTAATGATTCATGTATTCAATGGTAGCACATTATTTTTCATCTAATACATGGAAATTAACATAAAATACCTTCTTATATTAATCATTATCTGTAATTATGATAAGAAACTCCTTCTTAAATCTGAATAATATTTTTTCAAGATCCATATTCTTAACATTTTCAGACTAAATGTTTTTGTGAAATTTTTACACATCAAAACATTTTCTTCCAATAATTCCTCTATTATTTTGATATCTACTTAAATTTTTAGTTATATCATCTGATAAGTCTATAAATGATATAAAAATAAATGTGATAACTTCTTTAGGTTAATTGTTAAGAGATATATTTAATAAAAAAAATTGATCAACTTGTGATTACTTATGAATATGATATTCCCCACTTGTACATGGTTCATCTAAAGAACAACCAAGGAATGAAATTTTTGTTACATAATATTCATATAAAATAATTAAAACATATATGGTATAAGTTCTTCCATCTTCTTACTAGTAGATTTAACTATTATAACTTCACTTTCAATGATAGATTTTATTTATCTATTATTACATCATATGAAAGGTAATATTTCCATCCTTTTACACATGAGTGTTTCCTTTTTTAATATTCCCATACCTTTATTCATTATATTTTCTATAGTCCTTGAAGATTTAATATTTTCATTATTTGTTAATATATCTTATAAATTTCTAAAATTTATGATTCATTCTAAAATAGGGATTTAGAACATAGATCTTTCAATTAAATTAAATCTAATCAGAGGTAAAACCTTTCTATTGTACAAAATTTTATACCCCACGGGATTGAAATAGCGACACTAAGAGGGGGATTAATCCGTGTGGATATAGAATACTAATGTAAACACTTTTATTTTATCTTTATTCATGTTATGGTGATTATATACCAATATCTCATCTCACACATAGTCTTCATTCTTAGAACATAAATAAATACATCAAGATCATGAAAAAATGTTTTTCTGTGTTTCAAGCCCAATCTACATCCTTTGTATATGGTGGTTGTTATCCCATACACACAAGACTGGTCATTTATTATCAAAATCAACTAATTTAATGGGAATATCCTTGATGTCAGCATGAAATATCTATAAAAATAGATAGATTTAAAAAATGGACTTATAAATATTAAATTACAAATAATTATCATAATTAAGAATGAACATAATGTAATGAAACAATTCCACACTTTAATAAATATATTTTATCTTCATCATATATTGAAACAATAACCTCATTACTAGTTCTTTTTCAAAATATCATCATAATTAACATGGAAAGTATAGATCTTGAGACTCCACATTGTCTTATTCATCAAATACTAAGCCTTATGATACAGATCATGAATCTCAAATATTTCTATTTCACACCAATCATAAAAAAAAATCTCTGTTTCTATTCTTATTTGATAACATTGGGGGTATAATATTATTCAACACATAATATTTATGTCTAAATCTCATCCTTTTTTCTTCTATATATTCTTCAATAGACAATATATTCAATATAAGTAAAATCATTATATCTATATTCCACTCACTAAATTTATTATATTTGAGTCATATCCTTTTTATAAACATAGCATGATGACATGGATATTATCCAATATTTAAATTTTCAATATTAAACTAAATGAAAAACATGATCCTAATATTTATTACTGGTTAAATGGTAACGTTGAAAATCTCATATTTTGATCTTCAAAAATATGCAATTGATATTCTTAATTTAAATCATTGTGATCTTATATCATTAATTATTTGATCAATGATATCTTCATTTATGATCAATAAACTCACTATATGTGACTCTCTATGAAGATTAACTTGATCTAAGCATATTTCTCATTTTCACATACATAATATATATACCTTTTTTTAATGTTTATATGCTCACATAAAAATATAGTTACAATGTAAAGACATAGTTCACAGTGTAATCTTAACCTTCATATCTCAATGAAAAAATCAATATTATAAATAATTTGAGATAACATTGAATAATGGTATTTGTATCATGAATAATAGTATAACATCTTCTAATTCTATCTTATGTTCCACTAGAGAAATAAAATTCAATTATTATTCAACACATAGAGAGATCTTACGTATCCTTTGAAACCACAATTTAATCTAATGTATCTTCAAAATTAATCTCATGTAGGTTGTGAAAATTAATATTTAATTTTATATATCATCATATTAATCTTTTATATGTTCTAAGTTAGTAATACATACCACACTTCAAACTCAGGGTTATTCATATATATCCCAGTACTTTTCCAATTTCCATTTTGAAATATCTTACAAATCCAAAAGTTAATAATACAAATTTCCATTTTAATTTATATACTAAATTTATTATATTACATTAATGACTAAAACTAGTATTATTCCCATATATTAACTCTAGATATCTCCAATCACATCATAATTTTGTATCCAACTCTTTTTATGGCCTCAAATCTACTCAAATCACATCATGGAATCTTTAAATTTTCTTTGGTCATCACATATCGATTCCTAAATCATATTAAGAAATATAAATAATCAATTTAGTATATATTACACTTATATTACATTCTATTAGCTATATAATCATAAAATTTCTTTAACTTAGAGTGCCTTAATCAATCAGTAGTCTACACAAAACCTATCATATATCATATCTTTGTATTCATCAACAAAGTGTTTAAATATAGTGATTATCGCATCTTTATTGAATTATAACACATTATTAAATATCATAATTCAATCCGTATACATATGTTATTGATAATACCCATCACCTCAACTTCATTATAGATAAATAATATTTTTAAATCACTATACTCCACGGATGTCGCCATATTTTAACATCTCATAAAATTATTTACAAAAATAAATATTCTATTTAAATGGCATTCATGATTTCGTAAAACCCACTTCATTCCTATTCATAAAGAAGAAAAATATTAAAAAAATTAATCTCTATGAGCCTCGCTAGTTTAATAACAAGTCAACAAAATAGCATTACATTTACTGGGAAAACTAATTCATTTTATTATCAAAAATTTCTTAATAGATATCCTACTAATTAAACATTCTTCAATTATCTCTTATAATAAATACATCCTTCCCTAGAATGTAACTTATCATATCATCTAATTCTTGTAAAAATAATAATTCTATAACATCAATTTTTTACCATATTTGTAACGTCCTAGCCTGAGGTCCACTAAACCTGTTCCCACAAGCCAATGGGTCCCACAGCCTCACTCCCCCCCCATACTCGAGAGGAGACTGACTAGATGTGAGGGTGTAAAGATGGTATGGTGGGTAGACTATGACCTCCTATCAGAGTGTCACAATGGAAACAACAGGTAAAAAAACAAAAAATGTGGAAGCATCATATTAACAGATATAGTAAATCAATTTCAGAATCTTAAATACATAACTGAACAACTGATAATATCATCAAAAGCCTCTATATAAGTTTCAATACATGGATTCTTGGTATGATTATATACAAGAAGGGGAATAGGGGAACATTCAAACAATCACTCTATAAAAAAGTATAAAAAGAACATAGAGATGCTCCACTAGCATCTCGAGCATATACTTAGTCCTCTTTTTCTATGCTCCAACTATAGGTAAAATGAATCAACCACCTATAGTAAAGCCCTTTCCCTTATCTATATATATAAAAAAATAATCTTCTTGGGTACCATATGTAGCTCAGTAGCGTGTGAGATAAAATTCATAGTTGGCCACCACCAATGGAATCTATAATTAATCTAACCAGTTCTCAAAACATAATTTTATGTCGGTACTATATGAAATAATTGAAAATTATGAAATACATTATGTGCCCATTCACATTCCAATTGGACACTAGGTGGTTCTAATCGATTCGGCTCATGGATAGAATAAAAGTATAAGGAGTGACTATATATATAGTTATATATATATAGTAAAGTTATATATAATTCATCAACCAATACGAACCAAGTACGTGCATACATAAGTGGTCATTTACCAAGAATAATAATGTTTGTTGGATAGGGCTGTAACTGAAAAATAAATGACTAGTCTAATGAGCATATAATCTCAATAAAAAGGGTAAATTCCCAATATACCTTACATAGTGGGATACTTCATTCTCTTCACTGAGGGTGGTGATTATTTCATCATGTCAACACTCTAATAGGGATGTGATGCATCAAACCCATTTTCCAACTACAATGAACAGTGAAATACATCATGTTCAACACCGTATATAATGGAGAGTGATACCATTATGCACAAAATCACCCTTACCATTTTTCCAAAACATCTATCAAGTTGTAATTACTTGAAATATAATACACGAGGCATTACTTCCCATGTATCTAAATAGTCAATTTCAATATAAAAATTGTTTCAAAATTTATTGAATTACATTTTATTAAATGTGAATAGACATGGAAAACCCACCTTTATAAGTCATTCCATGAAATTAACAAAATTTATTTCACGAATGGTATCCATCAGTCATTATCCATTCCATTTATTCATGACCATTTAATTCATTTAGAATTGAAGTTCAATTTATGAATCTCAATGTGTCATTTGGAAAGGTTCCATGGAAAATATGGTAATTTATTATAAGGTAAATTCTAAGTATATGTGAGGTCAAAGACCAAAGAGGGGACTTGGGTTCCATTAATCATTAAAATAATGTGGGTAAATCTCTTTGAGAACTAAGAAGGGGGACTAAAAGGCGGTCTGGGAATATAAAAATTTAACAGTAAGGGGATAATCAATTTAGCACACCCATGGGGTGTCCATAAATGAGGAGGACTTACTTTCACTTACTAAAAAGATAAATAATCATTTATCAATGTGAAATTATCAATTTTATATGAATAGATCAATTAAAAGGTGACACTCAGCAATGTATGGTGGGAGGAAAAAAATATTTCCCCATGAAGCATCAAAAAATAATGTGGAAAATGATGAGACCACCTACCTCAAGGCTGTAGAAGACTCCTTGCTTGATATCATCCTCAAATTTAGAGTTGGTTGGAATAATACTAATAAATGGCCAAATTCCATAAAAATTGGTAAAAATATTTCACCTAAATAGCACAATGCATTCAAAGATAATCTTATAGATGAATGGAGATTAATTTAGAAGTGCCAAGATAGATCTAATGATTCTGATGGATCGTGAATCAGAAATAATATCAGAATGTTATATCAAAGCCTAACTTGAGGGATTTGGGAGCTCATGGGTGGATAGAAGCCATGAACTACCAGTGGAGGAATAAATATAAAATTAAATTGATGTTATATATTTATGTGAAGGAATATTTGACTTCTCAACTCAAAACATAAGGGAACGAAGTTAATGTAAATAGTTTAGAAACCCATGGGAAAACTATGCGCAAGGAACTACATTAGGAATTAACCCACATGGTTATGGTGAATGGTTCCCCAAAACTTTTGAAAACCAAGAAATATTCCTTTTTTAGAAACTATAGTTGGATTACATTGGCATGCGCTTTGAGTCGCATGGTTCTAGGAAAATTGTGTGGCTTCTACTGCACTTCTGTTTTTTCCAAAACAGTTAAAAGAGACCATGCAGCTTGGGATGCATGGTTTCCATTAACTATATGGTCTATTAATTTCTTCCATTTTATAGAACTCCATGCTGTAAAAAAACCCCTAATGAAACTCGAACCTCCATTAGGTTTTAGTAAAAAATTACCATGGTTAATCAAGGGTTTAAAATTTAAAAACATACAATTTGTAACATCATGAAATGATGTGTTATTAAATCCTCTGTTCCCCTATGTAACTTTTCCGTAATTTTCACTCCTGATGGTAAAGAGGTGTCTCTATGAATGAGTTTTGACCACTTAGTTCATATATCATCTTCCCACATTCAAGTCTCTTCTTGTACTTAGTCATGTTACCATATCACCAATACTAAATGAACTGACCTTCCTCAAAGTGTCTTGACACTCTGTTCCAAAAAACCTAACTGGGTACTTCTCTAATGAAGCATCCACATCTACATCATCCTCATTAGGTAAAAATCCCTATGAAGGGTGGGGATAATATATGAGAAGTTGAGGTACATGGAAGACATCATTCATAGACCAGTATCTCTAATGAAGTTACAACGGGTAGGTTGCTGGTCTGATCCGTTTCACAACCTAAAATGGCCCAATGAACCTCATTGAGATCTTACCCTACTTCCAAATAAATCCATGACCCAACCTGGGTGATACTTGTAAGAAAACACAGTCTCTGACCTCAAACTTTAGAGTTCATTGGCATATTTTGGAATAGGACTTATGTCTATACTAAGCTATCAACATGTGATTTATAATTTTTTGGACAAGCTCTATAGTCTCTTTCATGAGTCGTGGTCCAAGAATAGATACCTCCCCTTCCTCTAGATAGTGAAGAGGTGACCTGTAAGGCCTAATATATAAGGCTTCATAAGGAACCATCTCAATGGTATCCTGAAAGCTATTATTATATTCGAACATGAAAATGGGAATTTTTTCTCTCAAGATCCCCCAAAGTCAAGGAAAAATAAACATAGTATGTTCTCAAGAACATGAATCATATTATATTTATATTCATCAGTCTATGGGTCATATTTCTTGACTAAAATCAGTTTTATACCCATTGCCTTCTACAAACCCTTCCATAACTAGGACATGAAACAAGCATCTCTGATATAAACGATAGAATAAGGAACTCCATGAAGATGTAAAGCCTCACGGATGTGCAACATTTCTATCTCATCTACTGATAAAATCCCTCACACATGTAATAAGCATGAGACCCTTTTAAAATGATCATTTATAACCCACACTACATCATTTCCATGAGGTGATCTTGGTAAAAAATTCAGAAAATCCATCAAAAAATCATCCCAATTCCACTTGAGAATGGAAAAAAGCTTTAAAAGACCTACCATATGCTGATGATCCCCCTTCACCTAATGATAGGTGGAACAACAAGTGATGATTTTTGAAATGCTGCATTAAATTCTAGACCACATATACTAGCATCGTAGATCCTGATACATTTTGGTGACACTAGGGTGAACCACCCATGTGTGGCATGAAATACAAACATTATCTCCTCTCTAATATTTGATGGGACCCATATACACCCATGGAATATTAATGTATCATCCCTATCCATGGTCCAACCTAAAGATGTTCCATCATCTAAACCACTTTTCCTTAAGAAAATTCCCTCATAATAAAATAGTTTCCTCAACTTCACCCATTCCAAAAGAGTAGAGGTCACTAATGGGGCTGAGAGGATAGTATAAACATGTAGGTCATGATCCATAGTATGCATCTCTGATATTAAGTTCATAATGTTCCACTCACCACTGTATTCTTGAACTACATGAGTCTGAGTATTCTTGATCATAGTATCTTCCACTATGTTTTATTTATCAGGCATCTGGTAAATATCTAAATTAAAAGATTTTATTTACTGAACACTTTTGGGCTTCCTGATGTTGATTTTCAATTGTCAAAATATACACATGAGTATTTTGTGGTTTGTGATTATAAAAAACATCCTTCAAATTAGATATTTTCTCCAACAGTGTAGAGCATGAACTAAAGTAGCTATCTCAAAGTCATTCATTGGGAAATTATTCTCATTAGGTATCAAATGACAATACTAGTACGCGGATACTTTCTCATCCTACTTCAGAACAAATCTATTCCAAATACATTATGTTTCATAGTATATATTATAGTTCCCACTTGGCCCTAGCCGAATCAGTATCAGTGATGAATTCAAAAATCCCTTCAACTCCTAAAAGGATGCTTCACAATCTTCTTGCCATAAGAATTTCAAACCCTTCATTATGAAACATATAAAAAGCATTGCAAGGTGTGTTAAATCCTATATGAAGTGTCTTGAATATCCATCTAGTCCAATGGAACTCATAATGTCAAAGACATTCCTGGGATTCTCCTTGGAAACTACAGCTCTAACATTCTATGGGTTGACTACAACACTTGATTCTAAGATAATGGGACCTAGGTAGAGTACCTGGTCGATCAAAAAGTGGAATTTACTAAGATTGTCATTATGATGATGTTACTCAATTTATTCAGAATGATATCAATATGGTTGGAATATTCATTTCTAGAATGTAAATAATTTAAGATATCTTCAATAAAGAGTACCACGAATGAATCAAGATATGGGTGGAAAACATTATTCATAAGATCTATAAAAATATTTGGTACATCGATGAGTCTGAATGGAATAACTAGGTAATCGTATAGACTATACGTGCTCTTGAAAGTTTTGTGTGTTATGTCTGAAGAACTAAAACACACCTGGTGATAGAATAACCAAAAATCTATCATTGAAAAAAACTCTCTCTCCACAGAGCTGGTAAAAGAGATCTCATATTCTAGGTAGTGGATACCGGTTCTTTATTTTGAGCAGGTTCAATCAACATTAATCAACACATAACATAATGGTACCATCCACCTTATTAGAAATGAAGGATCTATGAAAACCCAAGACATGTGTTGTGGCATATAAATATTTTAGACTACAGGTCCTCCAACTTCCTCTTGATCTCCAAAATCTCCTTATGTTCCAACTTATAAGGATGAATAGTCACTGGTGTTGATCCTAAAATGATCCCAAATGTAAACTCCACCTCTAGAACTGGAGGAAGACAATAGAAGTCTTCAGGAAATATATCCCTGAATTACTGCACTACCAGAGAGAAAACTGTGGGTCGTGACCCCCGATCATCGAGGAAAATACTAGTGACATGCACTGTCAAACAACCTACCCACTTCTTCTCAGGACCATCTCTTGTTGCGCTAACATCCCATTCTGAATTAGGCACATCCATAATTCCCTCCTGCGATATAAACATCACCTTCCAAAGATAGTATTCAATATGGAATTCATAGGGAACTACCCAAACCAAACCAAATATTTCCTCAAATCCCTTCATGTCAATATCGAAGTGATTCAAAATGAATAGGTATCCACCTATACCAAGAGAAAAATCCTTAGAATGAAAACCCACCATACATTTGATACATAAAACAGTGTCTAGTTCATTCGCACCAAGAAAGTGTTCAATCTGTATGCCCATAAATTCAACAGGATTTTTATATATAAAAGATTGAGATGTGCCTCTGTCAAATAAAGTTGACATAAAAGTTGATTGTACTAGAAAAATACCTCATATAGTATATGTTTCGACACTCTTTACTTCCGATAAAGTCTAGACTTCATGTAAATGGTCAGTACCATGTCCCTAAGTGACTACCTGAATACCCTGAGCATGTCATCTCTACTGGAATTTTGCACCATAAGTGTGAATTCTTGTTCCTCAACCGCTACATCTACTAGAGCAGAAGGTTGTAATCTAGCTTCTATCCTGTCATGATACTGCTGGTATTTCTCCTGACTATGGATTTGGCATAGATCTCCGTTATCTAGGCACTAATGGAAAGGTTTTGTAGAAATATATAATATGTCCCATTCTTCCATAGCCACTACAATAGAAATTATCCCATAAGAATTGATGCTTTGTGTGTCCCAACATCCCACATTGGTGACATATCATAATATTGTCTGCAAGAGTATCCTAAATGTAGCTACCTCTACATGTTGCCTCAAAAAATCTCTTTCCCCCAAGAGAAGAACCATAGGTATCTCTAAGTACTGAATCACCATGAGTCACACCATTATCTTTTAATAAGTTTCACTCTATAATTAAAGAATGGTGGAAGATTTCAGAAATTATAGTGTTCTGGAATAAATAGACCTATGACCGGATGTTGTAAACCATAAAATTCTCAAATTGCTTATCGTTCAGGAGATCATGAGACACTACAACAGGATAAATCCACTATATATATATGAAACAAGCATCATATTCCATAATATACATATTCTTCTATGGAAGGTTCATTAATTATCTAGATTAGTCATCCCTCAATGTCTGGTGAATGAATTAGTTGTAGGATATCATTTGGAAATCTTCCTAGACCATATATCGTTGTCGATGTACCACGGTGATAATTCCCACCACCGCATAGAATATTTTATTTGAATAAAATAAACATGTTTAAAACTCCACTATAGAGGCCTCTCTAGATTCCTGAAAATGGAAATGATCACTTTGAACAATGACCCAGTATTGTGTGGTCCACCATTGTCTGAGAATGTTGGAGGATGCTACTCCTAGATATCTCGAATCATCACTACCATACCCAGGGATAGTTGAATGAATCTTTTCACATTATGAATCCAATAAATAAATCCCTCTTTAAACAAGGCATCAATACCCACATAATAAATTGGATGTAGTGTAATAGGTGGCACTACATGACGATTCACTAGCGGATCACAAGTTTCTACCTCATATGCATGGTCATCACAGCATTTAGGTTGTGTGACTGGAGGACATGATGGTTGTATAATGCTACAATGACAAAAACAAACCTAAAAAACTTATTTATAAAATTTTAGGGATCTCATATTGAAAACTAGGATAGGTATAAATCCTTCTGAAAGAAATGATAATGTCATTATTCTTGCTCCAAAATCCAGGACTATACGACAGAAGAGACCAAAACTAGCCACTCAAACATGAGAGATACCCCACTACCCACTACTAAGTTAGGGATAAGGTCAATGTATATGTTTTAGATATATATATATATATATGTATATATATTGGTTTTTCTAACTTTAACAACAATGTTAAATATAAATTTTTACTTGTTCAAATATTTGAATCACTTCAAAATGGTTAAATTTGGTGGCTTATCATTTCTAATCCATAAGTTCCCATATATCTTATTATTATAAATATATCATCCACTTAACACAAACCATAACACATTCCATCCCATGCAACCAATGGTGCACAACTCAACATTCCATAATTGACTGCTTATGTTGTATATTGTAACCTATTCCAAAAAACATTGTTAGATTAAGGAAATAAAATTAATTAAATATTAGGGTTTCCTGTCCTTACAAGCAGTGTCATCACAATTAAATATGAATTCTAGGAACAATAAATTTGAAATATGTTATTTCGAGGTGAAAATTGACATTCCATGTCAAAATTTATATTATATTAATCCAATAGTTTTTATAAGGATGCATGTAATGTATTTTCCTCAATTAATTGGTCTCTAGTAAACAAATCATCCTTTAAATCATACCAATAACAAAAAAATTAAAATTAATGTGTTCCAACCTATGGTATGGTTTTATCAATAATAAATGGAATAACAAATAATAACAATTTCCTATCCTAGGTGACTTTATTTTCCTCTAAACATTGGTTAGCTACGTAATGGAACAGGGTAAATTCCAAAATCATTTAACTCATATTCTCAATTATAATACCTAAATAGTATAAAGAAGAAAAAATAATGATTTGATACCACATTTTAATGTCTCGAACCATGGTCCACTAAACTCGTTCCCCAATCCAGTGGTTCACATGGACTCAAGAGGGCCTCCTCATATGCTAGAGGTTGCAGACTAGTAGCAAGGGTTTAAATGTGGTATGGTGTGGATACTAAGCACTCTTATCAATGTTGAACAATAGATAAAACATATAAACAATCAACACAGTTGAAAGCAACATATAAATAGATATAATATATAAATTTTGGAAATATAAAAAGACTACAAAATAATAGATAATATTATGAAAAGATTATATGGAAGTGTCAGTACATGGATGCATACTATGCTGATAAAAAAGCAGAATATCGGAATATGAATACTATCACACTATAAAAATTTAAAATAAAAAATAAAAAAAGGTTTCTCCCCCAGAATATCGAGTGTATTGCTTTTCCTCTACTCTTATGATCCAACGATATGTAAGATGTATCAACAACCTGTAGTTGGGCCCTTTTACTTATCAATTCTAGCAGACGAATAATCTTCTTCAGTACCATAGGCCTCCTGGTTACGGTGTTAGATAAAAATATTAGTATTCCACCACAAACAGTTTCTATATGTAATCCAATCATTTCTCATAACATAATAGTGTATAGGTACAAAATGGAATTTTATAAAATGAAGAATAAAATGACAAGCCCACTAATGTTCCAACCGGACACCTGTTGGGTCTACCTTCATTGGATCTTATCTAGAATAAGATTCTGAGTATTTACTTTATATATATAAATATACTAGTATATATAAACATAGTAAATTTATATATAATGATTCCACCTAAGTGAACCAAGTACATGATGATATAAGTGTCCATATACCTAGAATACTAGTGCTAGATGGAATAGGGTCTAACTTAAACAGCCATGGCTAGTTTAATGAGCCTATAAGCTCAAGCCAAAGAATACATTCCCTAACACCCATAAATAGTATGATACTTCATTATCATCACTCAGGATGGTGATTATTTCATCATGTCGACCCTCAAAAAGTGATGTGGCGCGTCAAGACCAATGTAAACAAAGTGTCAATAGTGCAAGATATCATGCTAAACTCCTACTGTAATGGACCATGATACCATTATTCTCAATACCACACTTACCATTGTACCATTACCTCTATAAATGAGTAATTACATATAATATAATACATGATTCATTACCTCGCATGTATCTCAATAGTAATGTTCAATATTAACAAGGAATCACAATTTATTGAATTACATTTGATTAAATGTGAATATATATGGATAAACCACCCTTATAATACAGTCCGTGTAATTCATCCAATTCATTTTAAGAATGTATCCCAACTTGAATTATCCATTCAATTTAATCAAGACCATTTAATTCATTTAGAATGGTATTCCAATTTATGAGGCTCATGGGGACATCTGAAAAGATTTATAATCAATATAGCAATTAATTACATGGGAAAATCCAAGTATAAGTGAGTTCAAAAACCTATGATATGACTTGCGATACAATATTTATTCAATTAATGAGGAAAAATCCATTTGAGAACTAATAAGAATTCATAAGAGGCGATCCTAGAGTATATACATGTAACAATAAGGGGTGAATCCATTTAGAACACCCATGGAATGTCCATAAATAAGGTATACCTCCTTTAAAATACGAAAAAATAATCATTAATAATGTACCAAGGTGAAATTATCAATTTGAAATGATGAAATAAATTTAAAAGTGATGCTCGAAAAAGGTTGGTGTGTGGCACAAAAACATACACTACGAAGAATCAAAACCCATCGGTAAAATGATGAGACCACCTTCATCAGGCCTTAGATGACTCCTTGCTCGATATCTAACTCATATTTATTGTAGGTTGGAAGAAAACTATGAAATTTCCAATACCCTAAAAATAGGGCATACAATCTTGCACATAAATAGTGTGACGGATTTGAAGATAAACGTAGATTAGAAGGGTTGGGATTGTAGAACTTACTGAGATGGATAGAATGATTCGGATTGATCATGAATAAGACTTCATATCAAAAAAGATAACTCAAATCCTAACATGAGGGTTTAGGGATATCACATGTGGAGATAAAAAAATAATAGCTACTGGATGAAGAAGGAGAAAACAAAAATTAGGTTATAATTTTACATGATTAAATTTCAGACTTTTCACCTCAATGGGAGTTCTACTTCATACGGATATCATTATAAGAGGGAAAGGTTTAATAGGGAGTTAAATGGTGAGGTTTTTGAATCATTGATAATTTATATGGATGTTTTTATACTTCAATGGTATCTATATTTTATGTTTTATGGGTGTAATTTGGATGAAAATATTTTTGAATAATGGAGAATCATCGACATGAAATCACTGAGACTTATTTGGAATGTGTGAGCCTAGAATGTGGAAAATAATTATGAATCTTAATTGAATATTTGGAAATTTTTTAAAATATAAAAATAAGATTTAATTTATGGCATTATTACGGGATATGATATGCCTAATGGAACTGCATAATATGGGGTCATCTGTAAGAGATGTATAATAGGGACTAATATGAAATTCCAGGAGCTTTTATTCTTGGGGATACATTTTCCAATCCTATTATAGAAGTTTTCAATGTCATTCTGTTAAGTGTATCTAATTTTTTTGAATCATTGGAATTTTTAATCAAGGATAGTCATTATCTATCTTATATAGAGGATGCATGAAAGTTATGTCATTTTTTTTAATTATGGTATTCCCATTTTGGATGGTGCAATCCTCGATATCCTTGAAGAGTGTTGTTTCCACTTTAATCATGGAACTAATTCTTAGTGGGACTGAAAAGTGAGTGGAACCTATAGGGGTTAGAGATGTTAAGGACCTTGGTAGAACAACTGACTATTGTGTATTTTCATATTGATGTTTGTAGATATTTTGTGGGTATTCACACTGAGAGAATTCTATGATGGTGGGATAGTGTGATTTGAAACATCATTTTTAACCATTATTTCAAATGTTTTAGTGTATATGGTATATAATTAGGGAAACACACCCTTATGGAAAGTTATTCTTGGTTAATTAAGAAATAGGGGGATGAAAATCCTAGTTGTAAAGGCATGATGTACTCAAACATAGGGATTTTGTAACATTAATGGATTGAATCCTTAAAATTTAGTGAAACATTCTCTTCACCTATAGAATATGAGGAACATAGGTAAAGAGATTATGAATGTTTATATGAAATTATAGGGTCCATACCTTAGTCTATTCTCTTGTAATTTCATTATACCCTTATACCATTATCGATGATATAACACAAAAGGTCTTGGTGTTTTATTATCATGTGAAAGGTTTATGGGTTTTCAAAATTAATATCGGATAGAAAACCATGGTGGAAAACATAGATCAATTTTTTCATAAATACTATTATTTTCACTTAAAGTGTTTATAATTATTTTTTAGAATGATTTATTAGTGAAAAGGATTATGTTTTGATGAGACCATACCTATAAAACCAAGGTTTTGTCTTTTAGAGAAGGTATAATTTCTTATTTCATTTAGGGTGGAATCTATAGAAGAAACTCCATCCTAAAAGGGGTTATTCTCTTATACTTTCACCTAAACATTCATCAAAGGTGTCATCTATGACCATGTAAAATAAAAAAGTATTATGGGAGTACCAAAATCTTGATTATTTTTCATTATTATGAGTGTAATTTAATGCATTGGTTTCCATATCTGAAATAGTTATTTATGCATGGTTTTTAGAATTATAGAATCCTATATGACAATGGTGGATCCTATAATGCATTGAAATTGGGGGGGGGGAAGATATTTTTTTGAATAATGGACTGGTGTATTCCAAGGATTATATTATATAATATTCCATTGATTAATTCAAGATTATATAGTGGGTTTATCATTTTTGAAGATACTAGATGTTCTAAAAGTAGTTTTGGATGGTGGTCAATTTCATTGGTATCACTAAATCCAGTTATGCAAGAAATATCTCAAAATGTTGAAGCTCGATATGATGTTTCTAAAAATTCGGGTTCTAAGGAAGAGTTCCATGAACATGATACATGATTTTTCATGTTTATGGTGTTTCAATAAAAAAATAAGATAATTCTCAGGGTGATTATAATGAGGGAATCTTGATGAAGAAATTATAATATTTGTGGATATATAAAAGGTTTTTATAAACCAAAAGTCATAGGTGTGTTCCTCAGTAGGCCATTGATAATTACAATCACATGTTAATACTTGGTTTCATAATTCAAAATTCCACCTAATATGTAGTCTGAGGAACCATTTTTGATTTGATGAAATCAACATTTCAAGATGGTCAATACCATGGAATTGTTGGGACAAATGGAAGGATGATTGAACTGACTGGATGAATTAGTTGAAGATTTTATAGTTTTATTCAAGTGGGGTGTTATTATGAATAATATATGAATTTTGTTTTCAATTGGGATACTTTTGGGTTTTAGTGTGGAATATATCTTCTAGTCAGGTGCTGGAATTTCAAGAAAGATAAATTCTAATGGAACTGTTTGAACAAGATATATGTAGCTCACCATTGCTTGAATAGTCTAAATCAAAGTAGTGGTAAGATCCAATTATTGTTTATGTGATATGGGTGTTTTTTCTAAGCACATAATGGGATTGTGTAAAATATGGTGAAGTGGACAAGGAATGTGATTTTGGATGTGAAAGGCCACATACAATTAAAGATATGTTATGTAAGATTAATATGAACAGATATATAAGACTAATCTGAGGTAAAGGGTAAATCTAGTTGCTAATTTATGTGTAAAATATAGATTTTATATTATATAGTCACTCAATATTTTGGGAATAATTGGAGTTTAATTTTTTGTTATTAATTAGAATATAGAAGTTGATTCGGTATTCTAGTTAAGCTATGAGGGGTATCCTTAATAAAATATATGGACTTCACTAAGGATGAAAAGGTGGTGTGAACTGTATAACAAACTGGCTATTATAGAGGAACCACTATAAATAAAATTTATTGGTCATATAATTAGGTGGTGTATAAATTGAAATTTATTTGATCTCATTTGGGGAATTCCCATGTAATTTTGTGAAGATGATTGGTATAGCATTAGAATTGTAATATTATTCTACTTATGTATCTATGTTGGGTTTCTACAAGATGGTTCCCTTGTAACTTATAATATAGGTAGGGTTACCAAATGATGATTTCCTATGTAACATAGGTACATTCTTGCCCTAATTATGAAGTTGCAATGTTCTCTCCCATAGATTAGGATAAAGTCTAGACCATTTGATTTTCAATGTTTGTATTCTTTTTGAATATGTCAGGTAAATTATTCAATCTTTCTCAATGGTTTATATAATTTCTTATCAACATTATTTTATATATTAGTATGGTGGTTTGGATGTGACGATTCTCAGTTTCGAACATTATTAAATATTTCCATGGTGGATTGAAGATTGTAGGATCCTTCTTTCCCATTTAAGGTTCTAGATGTATCTTCTATGTTAATCAGAATATGGTTTTTTCCAAATCATTGGATCTATAAACCAAATATAATAAAGGTTTAATATAATTTAATTTTGATTTTGTGATAAAAATTACACTCTTTATCGTTAGATAGTATTCTAATGTGAGAGAGCAGTGATTTCTCATCTTCTGAGTGTTTCTTAACTAATAGGGAAAGTTAATTTACTCAAAAAAAATTATAAAAGTAGTTTTATTTTGATGATTTTGTAAAAATATATTATTTTAATGTGTATACCCCTTAGATATATCCCATTTAGTGTAAACCATGTAAAATTGATTGTATGTTTTATTTTTTATCACATTCTAATTAAGTGTGGAATATAGTTTCATTTCGAATAATCATGAAACAAAATCATTGGAAGGGGATATTCTTAATTTAAATAACCTAAATCACCAAATTATTGGGTATCATCATTTTAGGGAACCAACAAGATGTATCGAAGTAGAAGGTTCAGTTTTCTTTTATCTTTGGAATATATGGAAGTCATAATGAGTTACTGTGTAATTATGATATTTTATTAACATTATATAAAACTATAGAATAATTTAATGAATAACTAAACCAAAACTATTGATATGAACATTTAAATTGAAATCATTGATGGAATTTATAAACATATATAGTCTATTGATTTGCTAAAAGGGATCATAAGTAGTTGGATGTTGATACCAATGGAATGAATTCTTCAGGGGGAGGTCTTTTTTATGAAATCTATATAATAGGGATTTTGTATAAAGCACCAAATTTCATATTTTATATGTCACTAATTTTTTTTAAGTAAACTCAAAAGTTTTTTAACAAAAATTACACGTTTTTATAATAAGTATAAGGAATTGAGGAAGAAGATGAATGAATCTATTGATTTGTTCAATGAGATGTTTAATTTGATTATATAAGATAAGTGTGGACTTAGTGAAACACTCACTAATTTAAACATTTTTATGAGGTCCTTGAGATGGTTTCCACATCACTTTAATAAAGTGGTCCTATTGATTTCAGAAAAGGAACCAAATTTTTTCTATTTAGATAACCTATATAGTATACATCATGCCCATAAATTGAATGAAATATCTAGTAAAGTGTTGTTTTAAGGGAATGTAAAATGTAATTGATGGAGATAATATGATGAAAATATATTTTTTTTGAGGTATTTGTTTCTCGAATCAAATTTTAAATTGAGAAAACGGGACTATTAGGTAAATATTCCACTTGATTTTGGTGTGTGGAATGTTTGGTAACCAAGATACTTTGTTTCCCTTGATATTCTTATTTAATTAGGATGTTAAGGTACCCATGATTAAATCATTTAAATATGTGAGAGGGAAGAAAATATAAAAGCATTATTTTTTTAGGAAAATTAACTTTATTTCAATAGAGTGAGATAGAAAAGATAAATCAGTGGAGGATATTGAGGATTGTAATGAAATAAATTGACTAATTATTGTTATCTTTGATAAAACCAAATGAGGGGAAAATAAAAATTGGAGAAGGTATACTAGAGGGTGTCTTACCCCTCGTTGTAGAATTTGATTCTATAAATGAAAAAAATATATGTCTGGTGAGAACAAAAGATAAATCTATAATTTATATAAAATAATTACATATCTGTATATATTAGAAATATATAGTGAAATAAATGTTAATGTCTCAGATAGAAACACTTATATTAGGAAATCCATAAAACACAATGAAAGTGGTGTATTTCAAGATGAAAATTGAGAATCAAGCATATAAGAAGAAAATAAACACCCTCTAATCCATTAACTAATGTTTATCATCCACCAAAAATCCCTCTGAGGCGTCACTATAGATGAGATGATTGTACATCACCTTTGCCTTCATGTCTATCCACTAAGACATCTCCACCCATTATATCAAGGATGATTACACCATCATCTATAATAGGAAAACCATCCTACCAGACTCCTCTACATCTTAGTGAATAACTTCATGCTCTTTCATCACTCTCTAAGTATCTCTATACTCTTATACAATATATCCCATCAACTTCCTACTCATCGCAACTACCACTTTATTCTACTTCTTTGAGGTGTAGGGGATATCAAGATCATATTCATAAAGAAAATCCATCCCTATTTTCTATCATAGATTCAAATCACACTGATTGAAAACATATAATAGAATCCTATTATCCGTAAAGAACAAAAAGCATTCATAAATAAGGTAATATCACCATGGATTCAGATAAAAACCCACCACTTCCAACCGAGGATCATTGGTTTCATAGTTATACTCATGGATCAATAACTTCCAAAAGTCATATGATATCACTCCTTTCTTTTGAATCTAGACACAACCCAAACTCAGATGTGATGCATTAAAGAACACCTCAAAAATCACCCCTTATCTAGTATCAAAATGATTGGAGAACTGATCTACCTATCCATTAGGTACTCAAAAATATCATACATTGATCAAACCATATGATGGTCTAGTCTATATTATTCAAGTTTATCAATGGGAAAAATGACTTGAGATAAGCTGGATACCAACATCCGATAATATAATTTGATATCGATTAATTTTAAATCCTGTGTTATATTCTTGGTTGTGGCGCAAAAAACAACTTCCTCAATATTTAATGTATTTATTACCCCCCCTATTGGGACACCTCATGTCTATGAAATTTCACCACCTGCATATAGATTTTAAACAGAATCATCTTCCCATATAGATGTTGGTGTTGAAGGCCCTATAGAATGGAACTAAAGTGCCCAGTGTACTCCTCCTTTGACCTAAAGTGTATGGGGATACCATCAATGAATATGATCACAAATTGATCTTGAAACTAAAGGAACAAAAAGATCATGATTCCAATTAAAACAACAAATTTTTTCATGAAACATAATGTCCTAATCATGAACTGAATGTTCCCATAACGATACTATAAATTAGATTTTGAGATATCTCCCCACATCACCCTCATCTTGTGATATCTAAACCTCAAATCAAGATGCTGACATCTACTAATATAATAGATCATCAATCCTTGGAATAGGGTAATGGTTCATGACCATCACCTGATACAACCATCGGTAGTAATTAAACAACCTTAGACCACCATATTTATTCTTCCCAAATAACACAATAGAATTATAGGATGGAATGCTCGGATTTGTAAATAACTTATGAACCAGGTCATAAAATTGAATCCTCAACTCCATCAGCAGTTAAGGAATTAGTCGATAAGTATCCATCAAAATTAGAGACACACTAGGGTATAATTAGATCCCACATATGATATTGTGTTGTGGGGGTAAATACATAACCTCCTTGAGAAAAACGTTATGAAACTCCTCCATGAAACTAGAAAACTACACTATTAGTAGCCCCATTTATCCCAATGATAAATATTCTAACTAATACAAAAATGAACTCAATAATATATGGATTATCTAATGCTCCTCTTCTCCAACGAACACCACACACTGGACTCCTCATCATAGAACATGACTCTCCTCTAGAACTTATCAATAACTATGAGTACATTGTACCACTAGTTGATAATAAAAATGAAATTGTATGGTTGAAATTGAAGCATAATGATATCCATAAATGACTTATTCATCTCCACCATCAACAGAAAAACACATAAAATATCATGAAGGATCATTTTAACTCCAAATGGTATATTCAATTCTAGGTTCACTAGAATCCTATACACCTTGAGTCCCAATTCATGGACCAAGGTGGGTTTGACAATTTATTACGACACTAAAAAATGAAAAAAATCATTCTTTGAAGAGGATAAATAAATTCTACCATGAATTGTTTTGGAACATCTAGTACATGAACATTCATAGTATTAGGTTGTTTACATCCTCCTCCCCGACCTAGATATTGAATCCCACCTCCATGGTCATGTGAATCCCTATGTTATTGTGGGATAGTGACATCAATGGGCTTCCTTATAATAGATTTTTCTCCCATAGGTGGATCATTTTCATGTTGTACCTACATGTGATATGTCCTTTGTAGAAATAGTTAGTGTAGGATGTCACAACCCTTCACCCAGGGCCTGTGCCGTGACTACCACAAGCCCGACTTCCATAGGCCAGGGGCTGGAGACGAGAAACAAATGTGTAATTCCCTTAACTGGGAAAGAATTTCTTTTTATAAACTGTAAAAAACACAACAGATAACACAGTTGGATACAAAACACTAGGTAAAAATATAACAAAATAGTTCTTAAAAGTAAAAGGGGCCAGAAATACAATCCTAACTGTAAATTACAAGGAACTGGGAATAAAAATACAACTAAAGAAAGGGAAAACATAAATTGGGTCGTCCTCTAGGATTCCTACAAAAAGGGTAGGTACATATAGCCTCCTCAGCACTCCATGTCCGTCTGTCTCCTCCGTGTTCCGACTCATCGTAAGGTCCACCTTCGGGTACCATCCCATCCTGGTACTCTCACCCTCAGTCAGTGTTGTCTGTCGTCTGCATCTAACACAATGAGGTGCAGGCATAGCCCGTGCAGGGGTGAGTATAACGATACTCATTAGGGACCCCCAAACCCTCAAGGTCTCACAAAATCCTTCAAGGATAAACCACAATGTATGGAATCGACAGATAACCCCATATAGGTATATTCCCATACATATACCTATGTTATCAAGTAATCCATCTCAATCATGAGGAAAAACACAAAGTTATTGACTCAGATCACACAGGTATACATCCTATGTAGAGAGGTAGATATGATCAGATGTAGCCACTAAATCATCTATTCTAAGCTATCGAACCAACACAGGATCCAGGAACAGTAGTTAGAGTTGTCAAACCCACACAGGATCCAGGAAAAGTAGTCAGAGATGTCGAACCCACACACGATCCAAGAACAGTAGTCAAAGCTATCGAACCCACACAGGATCCAGGAATAGTATTTAAAGCTGTAGAACCCACATAGGATCGAGGAATAGTAGTCAAAGTTGTCGAACCCACATAGGATCTAGGAATAGTAGTCAAAGTTGTCGAACCCACACTTGATCCAGGAACAGTAGTCAGAGAGCAGCCAACCATATGGTTCTTGAACAAAGCAAGCTCAATTCCAGTAGGGTCTTCTCCTCAAGCCTAGTGTCGATACATCAACTACCCTGAAGTACCACTAAGTACCACGAATAAGTATCCCAAAGGTCCTCCAGGTCAAAGGGGTCTCAATGTAGTAGATGGCGCGTCAATCAAATTCCCGTTCGGTGAGTTGTTATCCTTTTAGTCCCAGGGGCCCGGTTGGATTCATGCACGATCCAACCTGACCATATCTCAATTATACCCCAAACTCCAATGGGTTATTCTCAAAGGGACTGTCACACTCCATGATTACCAACGCCACTGACGGTTTGTCAAACAGACGTCTGGTGCCAATGATATGGCCAAAGAAAGTAAGGGGTCTTCATGGTTCTGGGTCATGTCCGACCTGATCTGGGTTGACCCAGTCAGACCTGTTGGGTCTGGCCCAACCCGTTGGGCGGGTTATCCTATTAGGTTCGGTCTGGCCCACTGGTCCCTTCCTAGTAGACCGTGTGGGATGTTCGGCCCAGAGGGCGCCGTGAGGCTGGTTCGGCCCGGAGCGCCGCGAGGGCATGGCTTGTTCGGTCAGGGCTCCGTGAGGGGTGCGTAAGGCCGGTTCTCCTAGGGCGCAGTTCTGATGGTTCGGCTCGGGATGTCTACGGGCGGCCCGAAGGTGGCTGGGCAGGCCGGGTGGTGGCCGGGCAGGCCGGGTGGTACGCCGGCGGGCGGCCGAGCAGGCCAGGAGGCAGCTGGGAAGGCTGGTGGACAGTCCGGTGGTGGCCGAGTATGCTGGGAGACTACCGGGAAGGCCGGGAGGTGGCCCGGGAGGCCGGCGGGGCAGCCGGGTAGGTCGGCGAGGTGTGTGTCAGCTCGAGGCAGCGGCTCGGCTCGACGAGTGGCATGGTTGGCGGGGGCTCGGCCGATGGCGGTACGGTTCGCCGCTGGAGCGGCATGGGTCACAGAGGCTACGCGTGCCACAACCTTTGTCTTCACCTCTTTTTTTGCCTCATCATTTTGTCTCCATGTCGAACGAAATCACATAAGAGATCGACTGAGAGAGTCAGGCCATGTTAGTTTGGCCCCCACCCTCCATGTTTAGGGTGATAGAAATTGATTCATCAAGGTAGGAGAATGATGAAAAAAACTCACCCGCAAAAGGAACCATATCCTCTTTCTTTGTTTTGAAATAATATAAGAACATGGCACGTAAAAGAAATTCAACCCCTACCTTTGATCGTTGTTCATCGACGGAGTCGGGGGGAAGAAGACGGAGTTGTTGTCGTTCATCGCATCTGCCGCACACTTCCAATCCTGAGCTCATGCACCGGTTCGTTGATGACGATGAGGTGGGAAGTCGGTCTTCAAAGATGTCCCACATGGGTTGCCTCCATGGAAGAAGTCTAAGAGGCTCCTTGACGGCATTCATTTTTGGAATAACTGGTTATTCATTCTTTGTTGGGAGATGGGGTTCTTCATTGGGGAACTCTAATTCTCCCAAGCTCTCCTCTCCCCAATATCCCTCCCAAATGCCAAAAATTAATAGATAACCCCTCCAAATAATGGATTGTCTATTATTTTAGATTGTTGGGTTTAAAATTCAAATTATAGAGTTTAATTAAAAGAGATGGATCAATTAATTAATCGGTAGGATTTGGCATAATGAATTATGTGTTGGCTCAAATAATTAAAGGGGAGGTGGTAGAATCATAAAAGGTTGAGGATGTCAAGGGGCTCCCCCTCAGTAATTAGGGGAGTTGAGAGGTTTTCCTATCCTCCCATTAATAGGGATCAGGTGGTCCCCACCCCTACTATTCAAATTGGGAGGTTATGTGGTCTCGCCTGGTCCACACCACATTAACCTCACATGAGAGGTTGATGTGTTGTGGTCCCCACCACCATAACCTCTCATGAGAGGTTATGGACTGGTTGTCCCCACTTCCAAACATCACATTGAGGTTATAGTTCTAGTGGGTCCTACCTCCCAACACCCACATGGTTGGTAAAATAAAAATAAAGTGTTACAAACATTTATTTTTATTTTAATCTTTTGCATAAAACCCAAATATTATCTTTTATTCTCGACCCACTTCCATTGTGGTGAAAGTCTCCTTAAACGAATACTATCACTGCAAGTTCAACAGTGCCCTCATATTTCAATTCTGAGCACTGGTTCAAAAGTTATAAAAAACCCGCTCGTACTTTTACTGAACGTACCCAGAAAAAACATCAGAAAATGATTCCAGACACATAGGGCCTCAGAATCACACGCCATCAATTTTTGCAGACTCGTAAAATTCCCATGAATTTATGAAAAAACAATCCATGGAAATTCCGGTCATTACATTCTCTCCACCTCTGGGATTTACGTCCCCATAATCTACAACTCGAACTAAGGGAATAAGTGGGGGTACTGAGCACACATCTGAGCCTCCTGCTCCATCGTGCTCTCCTGGAGGTTCATGTGCTGCCAATGAACGTGCACTATAGGTATCGACCATCCACGTAGGACCCACCCCTGTCGATCCTCAATCTCCACTAAAACCTCTGTAAAATTCTCCCCATAGTCAACGTCCATCTCCCATGGTCAATGATGTGAGAAGGGTCGTGCATGTATCTCCTTAGCCAAGATACGTGGAAGACGCCATGCACCCGGTGCAACTGAGGTGGAAGAGCTAAGTGGTAAGCCACCTCACCAACTCTACTGAGGACCTGAAAAGGTCCAATGAAATGCGGTGATAACATGCCGCCTCGGCCAAATGTCCATAGAACTCGTCGAGATGAGACCAGTAGGAAGACGTGGTCGCCATCCTCTAACTCTAGAGGTCTCCATCTCATTTCGGTACATGACTTCTTCATGCTCTGTGTAGTCTTCATTCACTCTTGGGTGATCTGCACCTTCTCCATGGTAGCCCATACCATCTCGGGTCCCACTAGTCCTGACTCTCCATGGCCAGTCCAGCACAAGGGTGATCTGTAAGGTCGCCCATACAACGCCTCAAAAGGTTCCATCCCTATGGTAGTGTGATAGCTGTTGTTGTAGGAAAACTCCACCAAGGGTAAGTGATCCTCCTCACTATGACTGAAGTTGAGGACACAAGCACGGAACATGTCCTCGAGGGTCTGAATGGTCCGCTCAGTATGGCCATCCGTGTGAGGATGGAAGGCGGTCACTACTGGAAAACATCCCTATACCCATTGTTCAAAGCCGTGGGTATAGCCCCCAAAACCGTGGGTATAGGCTATACCCACGGTTTTGGGAACCGTGGGCTGGAACGACGTCGGGGTATGGGGGTCGGCTTATACCCACGGTTTGGAGAAAACATGGGGATAGGATTGGAATAGTGTGGCAGGTGTGTGGACATGTTGGCACGGTGTTGACCCCACGGTTTGAGAACCGTGGGGATTTAATCTTCAAAAAAATCGGCCAGGGGATTTTGATCCTGGGAAACACGCTTTGCCTGGCAGAAGTGCCCCACTAACAGACCACCCAAGCTGCAAATATTATCTATTATTTATACATATATCTGCTTATATATATTAATAGGTAGTATTTAAATTCAAAAAAACGGATAGGGGGTTTCGAACCCAGGCTTCACGCTGCGCCTAAAGGCCGCACCCTACTAACAGACCACCCAAGCTATGAATTCTATCTATTATATATAAATATATATGCCTATATATATTAATATGCAGTATTTAAATTAAAAAAAAAATGGCCAGCGTGTTTTGAACCCGTACCTCTCACGCTGAGCCTCGCGGACGCACCCCATCAACCGACAAACTGAGCTGTAATTAATATTTTTTATATATAAATACATCTTCATATATATATATATATATGATCCATGTGGTTTATTTAAAATCATAAAATGCGTCCATGAGGATTTGAACCGAAGACCACCAGTAACCGTGAAGAAGGGTCTACCAACCGAACTAAAGAACTTTTGTGAATTTACATTTATATGGGTATAAATATATTAATCGAAACCATGAAAAAATGTCTTCCTGCCAAATTTTTTCCATGCCCCGCATAATTTTTTTCCCCACCATAACACGGGAGAGCTATACCCACGGTTCTGAGGAACCGTGGTTATAGGTCTTCAAAGAAACCCTGCAATACCTACGGTTTTCATGAACCGTCGGTATAGGTCTTCGGAAAATACCCTATACCCACGGTTTTCTCCAAAACTGTGGGTATAGGTCTTAAAAGAAAACTATACCCATGGTTTTTTGCACAACCGTGGGTATAGGTTCACATACTATCCCTATACGCATGGTTTTCCAAAACCGTGGGTATATGGGTACCCTATACCCAAGTTTTTTTTGAAAAACCGTGGGTATATACCTATTTTCCAGTAGTGGATGCTCAAATGAAGTTGCATCCCGAAAGCTTCCTGCAACCACTTCCATAGTCGGAAATAAACTGTGCATCGTGATCGGAGATGATCGTCGAGGGTACTCCATGTAGCCGCACAATATTTTGTACATAAAGGCACCCCATGCTCTCTACTGAGCCCTTCTCTCTGATTAGTAGGAATTGGGCCGACTTGGTGAGTCCGTCGATGATCACCAAGATAGAGTCATGTCCCCTGAATGTACGTGGTAGTCCTATTAGGAAGTCCATGGATACCCCATCCCACTTCCACTCTGGGACCTATAAAGGCTGAACCAAGCCAACTTATACCTGATAATATACCTTCACTTGCTGACAAGTGAGGCATCGAGAGACAAACTCGGCTACTTCTTTCTTCATTCTCGGCCACAAGTGCTATCGTCTGTGGTCTTGGTACATCTTCACCACAAATAGATGTACCGCTAGAGGGGATGTGTGCAAATCCCTCAACACTTCCTCCTGAAGTGACATTGGTACCATGGTACATCATCTAAATAGGATGACATGCTCCGCACCTTCATAAAATCCATTAGGTTCATGTCCTATGGATATCTGAGCACGTTGTGTCTTGCACTCAGTGTCCCCATGATGCACCTCCCTAACTCGCTAAAGATGTGTGGGAGTGACTATAAGAGACAGTAGAAGGGTTGCTCCATCTCTATCCAAAAAGGATATCTGCAAAGCGGCTAGATGCTCTGTCGCCTCTCCAAACAGCTGTATACCAGATCTCCTACTGAGTGCATCTACTTCAATGCTCCCCTTCCTAGGAGTATAGAATATCTCAAAGTCATAGTCCTAGAGGAACTCAAGCCAATGTCGATGTCTCAGGTTCAGTTCCTTCTGAGAGAAGATATATCTGAGACTCTTGTGATTATAGTACACTGTAAAATGTTCACCCATAAGATAGTGCCACCACATCTTCAATGGTGCAACCAGTTCAGCTAGGATTCCACCAGGGGCGCAGTTTGGGTGGTTCAGCCTGGGAGGTCGGTGGGCGGCCCGGAGGCGGCCGGGCAGGCCGGGAGGCGGCTGGGTGGCAGGCCGGCGGGCGGCTGGGCAGGTAGGGAGGCGACCGGGCAGGCCTAGCGGCTGACCAGCGGCAGCCGGGCAAGCTGGGAGGTGGCCGGGCAGGCCTGCGGGTGGCCAAGAGGCAGCCGGGAAGGCCGGCGGGCGACCGGGAGGTGCTCGGGCAGGCCGGCTGGGCACGGGCCGGCTCAGGGCAGCGGCTCGGCTCGGCCAGCGGCACAGCCGGTGGGGGCTCGACCGAAGCTGGTTCGGCCAGTCGCGGTGTAGGTCATCGCGGGATAGACACGGGTCATGGAGGTCACGTGTAGCGCAAACTTTGTCTTTGCAGCCTTCGTCGCCTTGTCATTGTCATTTCATCAAAAGGAAACATATCCTCATTCTTTGTTTTGAAATAAAATAATAAAATGGGGCATAAAAGAAAATCAACCCCGACCTTTGATCGTTGTTCGTCAATGGAGTCACAAGGTAGAAGACGGAGTTTTTGTCATTCGTTGTGTCCGCCGTACACTTCCAATCCAGAGCTCGTGTGTCGATTCACTGATGACGATGAGGAGGGAAGTCGGTTGTCGAAGACATCCCACATCGGTTGCCTCCGAAGAAGAAGTTGAAGACGCTCCTTGTCAGCGTTCTTCGTTGGAAGAACACGTTCTTCGTTCTTCATTGGGAGATGGGGTTCTTCATTGGATAACTCTATTTCTCCCAAGCTTTCCTCTCCCCAATATCCCACCCAAATGCCAAAAATGAATAGATAACCCCTCCAAATAATAGATCGTCTAATATTTTAGATTGTTGGGTTTAAAATTAAAATTGTAGCGTTTAATTGAAATATATGGATCAATAATTAATTTATAGGATTTGACATAATAAATTATGTGTTGGGTCAAATAATTAAAGGGTAGGTGGTGGCACCATAAATGGTAGAGGATGTCAAGGGGCTCCCCCTCATTAATGAGGGGAGTTGAGAGCTTTTCCTCTCCTCCCATTAATAGGGGTCGGGTGGTCTCCACCCCTATTATTCAAATTGGGAGGTTATGTGGTCTCAGGTGGTCCCTACCACATTAACCTCACATGGGAAGCTAATGTGTGGTGGTCCCCACCGCCATAACCTCTCATTAGAGGTTATGGCCTGGTGTTCCCCACTTCTAACCTCCACATGGAGGTTATAGTTATAGTGGGTCCTACTTCCCAACACCCATATGATTGGTAAAATAAAAATAAAGTGTTACAAACATTTATTTTAATTTTAATCTTTCGCGTAAAACCCAAAAACTATCTTTTATACTTGACCCACTACCATCGAGGTGAATGTCTCCTTAAGCAAATAACAACGCTGCGAGTTCAACGGTGCCCTCAGATTTCAATTCTGAGCACCAGTTCAAAAGTTACAAAAAAACCGTCTCGTACGTTTACTGAACGTACCTGAACAAAACTTTAGAAAATGATTCCGGGAACACCGGGCTTTGGAATCACGCACCGTCAACTTTCACAGACTTGTAAAATTCCCGTGTATTTATGAAAAACATTCTATGAAAATTATGGGTCTTTACATAGGATACGGTAAGGTATCTTTGTAACACCGTAAAATTTTATGAGAAATAATTTTTATTCCTTATGTGATACGCAACACCAAAGGAATCTTTCACTACACACAACACTGACTTGGCTTGGATTAGACACAATAGCGACCTTCCTCGATTGCATTTGTTGTACGCAATACCGAGTTTCACTAAACAATGATATTTTATTAAACTTTTGTATAAACTATATTTTACAAATAATATTAAACAAATTTTAAATTTTATATAACATTATAATTCATTTTACATATTATACAAGATAAAAATCCATTTTTCGGATAAAAGAATTATTTTTTTTCAAAAATGAAGTTTTCCGCCTTTTGATGGCGCACCGATTTTTGATCTAATTTTTGAAAATTTTATGAGTTCAATTTGACAAATTAAACTTCTTCTTTTGAATTAGGATATAAAAATTTACATTGGATAAATTTTTTAGATTTTCTGATAACTTTCATATTTTGACAAATAGTAAATATACGCTAATTTTTAATTGAAACAACTTTTTTAATCAAATTAATTTATATGGTTAAAATATATTATTGAATTTATTTAATGTATAAATAGAAAATATTTTTACCCTTTAATATAATTTATGTCATTACCATTAATTTTACATTGAATTCATAGGTAAAAACATTTCAATCTAGGGCAATGTTTTAACTTTTCAAACCTCTTTTCTTTACAACAGGATTAATTTTAAATTAATTACTACAACTTCTGTGTTTTGAATTTTGAAAAAAGGATTCCATATTTTGATTCAGTGGGTCCGAATTATGTTAATAAGTTACTTTTATTTTTTTGATATTATGAATAGTAACTACGATAATTTGTATTTAGTATAGTTAAAGGTAAATCAGGTAATTAAGGGTAAAAATAAGATTGTAAAATTACTATAACACTTGCCAAAATTCTATTGGATTAATAAAAGTCGACCCATATCACCTAAAGGTCGGAATAAAATCATTTCACAGACCATTGACCATGAAAATGATGTAATTATTATTAAAACTAAAGAAAGTGACAATATGTCACTCTTTTATATCTTATAAGTGTAATAATTTAAATGTATTGATAAACGTCATAAAACTTCAAGAATGAATAGTCTCCAGAAATATAATAAAATTATCTACATCATGTAATTTTATTTATCATTTTTAGAGATTAAATAATTATCATTAATTATGACACAATAGTGATGTTGAAATTATTTTATTGATTGAAATATCAAATAAATGGTTTTAAAAATATTAAAATAAATATTATATAAACTAATTAATGTTCTCCATAAATTTTCTAGACATATATGGAATGTTATGAATCGATTAAATCTTTTAGTTTGAACATATTTCTTGTTTATATTTTATTTACATTCAAATAAATGAATAGTGTAAAAATTGACACTGTTGTTATTTTAAAAAAATAACATATTATAAAATTGTTTAAAAATCAAAAAAATATTTAAAATTTATAAATTGAAATTTATATGGTCTAAAATGTCATAAATTATACAATTATGGAAAATTTACAATGCATATGTAATTATTTATAACAATTTAAAATTTAGAATATTATTACCACAAATAAAATTAAATAGATTAAATAATGATAAATCAAGTTGATAAGGTTTAAAATAATTTCTCAACATGTATAAATTTTATTGAAAGATTATATTACAACCCTATCGCATCTTATCTTTGGATTTGAGTCATTTTTGGTGGTTTTTTAGTGGGGTTTGAATTTATTATAAATTAATATTTCTTATGTTTCCAAAGGTTCCCCTCTCCTCCCTTATAAAAGGGAACCTCCTCCCTCTCCTCCTCACACCATTTTGAGCCATCAAGATCACCCAAAAACTGCCAATTTCTCTTCTCCACTTCCCTAGAAACATACTATAGGTCATGGTCTTGTACAACGACCAACTTTAGTGCCCTAAGAGGAGTTTTAGAAGAGGTGCGTCGAAGAAGAGGTAATATCCTTTACTGATTCTTAAAAATCCATTTCTTATTATACTTCCTATTCTTTTGTTGTTTCATAATAAAGTAATAAAATCATTATCACCCATATAATGATATGTTATTATAAATATAAAACAACCCTATTTCACCTTCTATCCATCCTACGGAAAATGAAATCATCGCGCATGCGTACGTATGGAATACCGTCTCCACGCCGTGGTGTAATGTGTTTTCCACCACCACCTTACATGGATGGGTATAATGGTGTAAAGAATACCTATATATTATTATTATAACATAATACTAATTCTGATATATTCTATTATCCACTCTAATACAATTCAATAATTATGGGAACGAGATTGTCGCTCGTGCGTACGTACGGATTACCGTCTCCACCGTGCGATGTGATTTGTTCTACATGATATTCATTAAACCGTGATTATATAAACGAATTTAATGAATAAATATGATATATATTATATTAATACCATTGGGTAAATGATTTATTTATAAAATAAAAATAGGAATAAGAATTTATTCAACACGCATAAGAACTTAAAGCAATAAACACCTGAATAACAAGTAGCAATGAAATATTACTAATAAGAAGATAACAATATGACCATATATGAAATAATAACAATGAATATGATTCTAGAATAAGTCAATTACATTTTTTTAAATCATTATACAGTAGTTTCAGATACGTACAAAGCATATCAGACCTATGGTAAGGGAAAATCGTGTAATCTCATTTTCATTCGATATTATTTATGCTTCTGTATTTACTGGGGAATATTTATCATCAAAATCCATGTTCCTTCAATATGTAATGTTATTTCTATCCTCCTTAAATTTTTTAAATCCAATTTTACTTATTGGTGAATTTTTAGTAAAAGATATGAAAGGAATCTTTTTTAGTTTTCAATACGAGATGCTTTTTGACTTTTCTTGCCAAAGTATGAGAAGAATGTTTTTTTAAACTTATACGGTGTGAATAAATTTTTATAATTCCATAGAAAATTACTTCCATGAATTTTCCTTTACATGTTTTCATGTTTATTTTCAATTAACTTATTTTAGTTTAAAATTATATGATATGTTGAGAAAGGAAAAAAGTTTTGGAAGAAGAAAGGATATTTTCCTCTGGAATGAAGTTCAAGTGTTTTATCAAAATTATTTTCCATCTAAGATAATATAGGGTTATGTTTCTATCCCTATTATTAAAATTATTTGATTGTGTGAGGATGTAATTATTTTTATGATGTCCTTTTATCTTATATGTATTATGTTATGATGGCATGATGTTTAAGAATCCCATTTTTATTACATGGGTTATGCTATGATATATGATTTATGATTTTGTGGCACACATAAGAATGCTTTCATTATGAGATGGTTGGGACCTATATATACCTCTAATTCATTGGGTAAATATTAATATATCATGAGATAGACATGGCTAGAATGACAAGTTAATTCGGTTCAGTGTTATAGGACTGGAATGAAGAGTGAACCCAGTTCAGTAATGGACATTGTCCGCTATGATGGTATTTTCAATGAGTATTGACTAATATGAAATAATTTTCTATGATTATGTGTGTATGCCAAAATGTTTCATGTTTTATGTTATGATTATTGGGATTATATTTCACTACTATGATTTATCCCATGTCATGATATTATGATCTCTTTTGTAGGATAATATTTTCAAAATGTTATGTTCTTATGAATATGATAAGATTGATATTTACTTTGTTTACCCTTACTCAGCATTTGAGATCACCCTTTTGTATGTTTTATTTTCCCTGGGTCTGGAAGAAGGGTATTAAGTAGGATATTTCAAAAGGGATTCTAAATATGATGAAATAAACGGGAGACAATGTAGATGATTTATGAACAAGTTGTTTATGTTTCCCAGTTTCTAAAGACATTATACCTATACGGTCCTATCATGGTTTTGTTATGTGTTGTAATAAGTATGTTTCAATTCTAAAGTAATAACCATGTATGTAATGTATGGGTCCTTATAGTTGGTATAAAAGGGAGGTTATAGTCAACCTTTGGGAATTAGGATGTCAAATATTTAGTAAGAACCCTAAGAACATGTCTAAGCATAGAACACAATATTAGTGTTTTAGAAATGGACATGAATAACCTATGATAAGACCTACTGTGTGAAATTTTATTACTGATTATGTGGTTTCTCTATTGTAATTATTGTTTCTCACAGTATGCTTCTTGGTTTTAGTCAATGTCTGAAACCCGAAGGAACTATGTTAATGCTGAATGTGACGGGAAATGCAATGATTGTCCCCCTGAGCAACCGAATGTTATGGGAGCTAGAATGAAAAAAAAATTAGTCATTCTCACACAACATTCTCAAGCTATGAATCATGCAGGACTTCCAGACGAGCAAAAGAAGGAGCAACATTTTGTTCAATCCTTCATGAGGAAGCCTCCACCTTCATTCAGCAGGTCTTCAGATCGATTAGTGGCTGAACAATTGATTAGTACCACTGAAAATATATTTGCAGTTCTACAATGTTCTGAACATGATAAATTCATCATAGAAGTATATTATTTAGAAGGTGAAGTTGATCAATTGTGTAATCTTATCAAGAATACAAGGCAAAGGGATGAAATTGAGTGCACGGAATGGTACAAGTTCAAGATCTTATTTTTCAATAAGTACTTCCATCATATTCTTTGAACAAAGATGGAGAAGGAGTTTCTTTAACTGATGCAAAAGAATGATGAATCGGTTGGTACCTACAAATGAAATTTTACAATACTTTCAAGGTACACTTTCGGAATTATTATCCAACCTGAGAGTAAGATCGATTGATTCTTTAGTGGCATAAAACAATGTCTTCTAAGGGAGTTAGCCATAAGGGACTTCAATGGCTCTGAGGAAATTTTTTAATGTGATCTCAAGGTTGAAATGGAGATTGGAGTAACTCATCAGTCATATGGGTTTGATAAGAAGAGGAAAATGGAATTCAATGAAAAATATAAAGACCGCACTGAAAATAAGATGAGTTTTCCCTTATGCTCAAATTGTGGAAAGAAACGCAGAGGGAATTGTCTTAAAGGGAAAAGTAAATGTTTTAAGTGTGGAAAACAAGGTAATCGGGCAATTGAATGTTGAAATAATGGGAAGAAGATGTCTACTGAGGATAACAAATAAAGGGATACACAGAATGAAACTCCTACATTTCAATGTTTCAAGTGCATGGAAATGGGGAATTATGCCAATCAATGCCCTAATCCAAGGGTTTTTGATGATGATCAACATCAACAAACTATTAAGTCCAATGAAAAAGGAATGTCACATGAAATTTCTATCGTAGATGTGGAGCATGATAACGAAGTGGTGAAAGATACACATACCATCCACTCTAAAGTATAAAATTTTTTATTTGATTCTAGATCCACCCACTCTTTTATTTATGATGAATTTTCTAAGGGTATCACCATATTACCTCAGTAGTTATATATTTAGTTATTTTTGACAACCCCTAATGGAACAATAGTCACATCAAAAGTTCACAATTCTTCTACGATTGAAGTTTGTGGGAAATTTCTTCCTTCAAATCTTTTGATCCTTCATATAGTGGAATTTGATGTGATTCTTGGTATGGATTGGCTTTCATTATATGGATCTCAAATCAATTTCCAAAGAAAGGAAGTCATATTTAATATTCCTGATCAATCTACGATCATCTATCGATGCTAGGATGAATATAACCTTCCATTGACAATTTCTTCCATATTATGGGTGTTTATTCCAGTGATTGAAGGTTATTTATCTCAAATGGTTGGAGAGAATCTCATGATTAAGAATATTCCCATTGTACGAGAGTTTGATGATGTCTTTCCAGAGGAATTTCTAGGTCTTCCACCAAATTGTGAAGTTGAGTTTTTAGTAGAACTCATACTGGGTGATATGCCTATTTCAAAGACACCATATAGAATGGCCCCAATTGAGTTGGAGAAATTGAAGAATCAACTCCAAGATAATCTTCATAAATTATTCATATGCCCTAGTGCATCACCTTGGGGAGAACCTATTCTCCTTGTCAAGAAGAAAGATGGATCAATGGGACTTTTTATTGATTATAGGGAACTTAACAAGATCACTATCAAGAACAAATATCCTCTCCCATGCATTGATGACCTATTTGACTAACTATGCAGAGCTCAATACTTTTCCAAGATTGATCTTCGTTTAGGGAATCATCAATTAAGGGTCAAAAAGGAGGATATACAAAAGACAACTTTTCGTACAAGGTATGGACACAATGAATTTATAGTGATGCCATTTGGTTTTACTAATTCCCCTTATATCATCATGGATCTAATGAATAGAGTCTTTAGAGACTATCTTGATTAGTTTGTGGTAGTCGTTATAGACGATATTATTGTCTATTCAAAGAGAAAGGAAGAACATGAAGATCACTTGAGAATTGTATTAAAGAACCTAAGAAAGGAGAAGCTTTATGCCAAATTTACCTACTGTGAATTTTGGCTTAAAAAAGTTTTATTTTTGGGTCACATAATCTCAAAAGAGGGGATATCTGTGGATCCAATAAAAACAGTGGTTATCAAAAGATGGTCGAGACTAACAACAGTAACTGAGATCTGATGTTTTCTTGGCTTGTCTGGATATTATCGACGTTTTTTGAAAGATCTTTCACGAAAATCTAGTCTACTCACCAGGTTGACTCGAAAAGGATTTTAGTTTGTTTGGACGGAGGAGTGTGAAGAGACTTTCAAGGATTTAAAAAGAAGATTATCTAGTGCACATGTGCTCACACTACCTTGTAGTGGAGAAAGGTTTGTGATCTACAGTGATGCATCCAAGAAGGGATTGGGGTGTGTTCTCATGAAAAATGATATGGTGATATCTTATTCCTCACTAAAGTTGAAAATCAATGAGCAAGATTACCCAACTCATGATTTGGAGTTATCCATGGTAATTTTTTCATTAAAAATATGGAGGCATTATATTTGTGGTGAAAGGTGTGATATTTATACTGATCATAAATGTTTAAAGTTTATTTTCACACAAAAAGAGTTGAATATACACCAAAGAGGATGGTTGGAGTTGATTAAGGATTACGACTTCTCAATTCATTTTTACCCTGGGAAAGCAAACAATGTGGCAGATGCATTAAGTCAACAAGACCATGCTAGCTTATCCATGATGGGGATAACAAGAGATCCAATATTTATGGATTTAAAAAGGATGGATCTTTGAATTATAATGGAAGGGGAAAAATAATATCTTTCTCAAATGAATGTTCAACAATATATACATGTGAATATTAAAGAGGCTTAGAAAGAAGATGTAGTATTACAAAAGACGGTGAGAAATGTTACTGAATTCCACATTGATTGTGATGAAATAATAAGGTTCTGGAATCAGGTTTGTGTTCCTCTCATCCCAGAATTAATGAATGGAATATTGGATGAGGCTCATATTTCTTCATTATCTGTTCACCATTGAAGCACGAATATGTATAGGGACATGAAATACTACTTCTGGTGGGATGGCATGAAAAGAGATGTTGCTGAATATGTCTATGGATGCTTCGTTTTTCAGATCTGGTGGCTTCGGGGTTTTCTCTGGCTCTCCGTCACTCGACGCTCACTTGCTTGTCTGATTCCTCTCACTGGATAGGTTTTTAGTTGGAGGCGTGGTGCCGGTCAGAGTTCGATGCTCAAAGCTCCGGTGTCGACGGTTGGTGTGTTGCGGTGGCTCTCAAGGTCGTTAAGGACAGCGGTGACAAGATCTGTGTTGCGGGTTACTTTTCTTGCAATGGTTCATGTTTCTTCATGATTAGGGTTTAATGGTTTGAGTTTTGTTTATCTGTATGTGTGATTTAATTTTCTGGAGCTGTATCTGGTGTTTTCTGGCCGGGGATGGAATGTTTCTCGATGGTCACTGGCTATCGGCTATGGTGAGATTGATGGTGCTCCTGGTTGGATCTACAGGTGTAAGATCGGTTCATCCAATGGCATACTCTTCGGAGCGCTCTGGACCCTTCTTGGTGTGCGTCGGCATCTCCCGCGGCGATTTTCTCTTGACCACGAGTGAAGGCGACGGTGACGACGGGCTTCTGCCGATGTTGAGGTTGAAGGTGATGATGAAATCCAGTGAATCTTGCTGGCATTTCGATTTGTTTTTTTGTTTCGATGTGGCTGTGATCCGTTGCTCTCCGACGACGTCGATGGAATCGGTGGTCAGACTTTCTCTCTGACGACATGGCTGGAGGCGGTGTTGAGATCTGCGTCGACTCGCATCGTGTGGTGTGTGCGGCTCGAGGTGGGCACATCTCGAGGTGATGGCGTGGCATGATGATGGGCCCTCTGCCCAAGTTGTGGTGTGTAGAGATGATGGTATGCGGTTTGAATTTGAATTTTGATATGTTGTCGTTGGGGATTGTTTGTTTGGGTTCTGGAAACCCTTTAACCGACTCATGGGAACCGGCTACCCTCAAACCGGCTTTTCAAAAATAAAAAAAATGATTTGCAGGAAGAGAAGATTTCTCTCTTGATCAGATTTCTAGGATATATATAAAGGAATTGGTAATATTTCATGGAGTACCACTTTCCATTATATCTGATCGGGATCCGATGTTTACCTCTTAGTACTGGGGAAGTCTTCAGCATGCTCTAGATATAGAGTTGAGTTTCAGCACCGCTTACCATCCTCAGACAGATGGTCAGTCTGAGAGAACAATTCAAACTTTAGAAGACATGTTGAGAGCTTGAACTATTGATTTCAAAGGTGGTTGGGATCAAAACCTACCTTTGGTGTAATTTTCTTATAATAATAACTTTCACTCCGGTATTCAGATGGCTCCTTATGAAGATCTCTATGGAAAGAAATAAAGAACTCCAACTTGCTGGGATGAAGTTGGGGAAAGAAAGCAATTAGGACCTGATATTGATGTTGAGATGTAAAAAAGATCAAATCTATTCAACAACACAAAAGCACAGCTCAGAGTTGACAAAAAAGTTATGCCGACAACTAAAGAAAAGACCTAAAGTTTTAAGTGGGTGATAAAGTGTTCTTACGAATATCTCATTGGAAAAGAGTAATGAGATTTGGAAAGAAGTAAAAGCTAATCCCTTTGTATATCGGTCCTTTTGAAATTCTAGATCATGTTGTGAAGGTAGATTACCGATTGGAACTTCAATCGAATCTCTCTCAAGTTCATTTTGTGTTCTTTGTATCTCTCCTGAGAAAGTACATACCCGATCCTTCACATGTACTAAGCTCAGAAGTTGTACCACTGGAGAAAGATATTTCTTATAAAGAATAGCCGATATAGATTCTAGATCTTAGTGAAAAACTTCTATGAAACAGGACCAATCTCTTGGTTAAAGTTTTAAGGAGGAACCACCAATTAGAAGAAGCTACAAGGGAGCCTGAGGATATGATGAGAGAGAGGTATCCTCATCTGTTTGTGATGAAGTGATGAATTTCAAGGGAGAAATTTATTTTAAGGCAGGTAGAATGTAACACCCTACGATTTTATAAGAAATATTTTTTATGTCTTATGGTATATGCAACACCAAAGGAATCTTTCACTACACACAACACTGACTTGGCTTGCATTACTCACAATAGAGACCTTCCTCGATAGCGTCTGTTGTACGCAATACTGAGTTTCACTAAACAACGATATGTTATTAAAATATTATATAAACTAAAAGTTATAAATATTATTAACCACATTTTGAATTTTATATAACGTTGGAATTCATTTTACATATGATACGAGAAAAAAATCAATTTTTCGGATAAAAGAATTATTTTTTTCAAAAATGTAGTTTTCCCCCTTTTGATGGAACACCCATTTTAAATATAATTTCAGAAAACTTTTTGAGTTCAATTTTACAAATTAAAATTCTTATTTTGAATCCGGATATAAAAATTTACATTGGATAAATTTTTGATACTTTTCTGATAACTTTCATATTTTGATGAATAGTAAAAATACGGTAATTTTTAATTGAAAACAAAATTATTCATCAAAGTAATTTATATTAATAAGATATATTATTGAATGGTTTTAAAGTATAAAATGAATATATTTTTAACATTTAATATAATGTATGTCATTAGAAATAATTTTACATTGAATTCATAGGTAAAAACATTTCAATCTTTGGTAATGTTTTAACTTTTATAATCTGTTTGCTTAACAACGGGATTAATTTTAAATTAATTACTGAAACTTCTGTGTTTTGAATTTTGAAAAATGGATTCCATATTTAGATTCAGTGGGTCCAAATTGTGTTAATAGGTTACTTTTATTTATATTATGAATAGTAATTATGGTAATCTGTATTTACTACATTTAAAGGTAAATCAGGTAATTAAGGGTAAAAATAAGATTGTAAAATTACTATTACACTTGAAAAAGTTATATTTGATTAATAAAATTAGACCCATATCACCTAAGGGTCATAATATATTAATTTCATGGACCTTTTCCCAAGAAAATGATGTAATTATTATTAAAACTAAAGAAATTGACAATATATCACTCTCTTATATCTTATAAGTGTAATAATTTAAATTTAGTGATAAAACTCATAAAACATCAAACATGAATAGTCTCCAAAAATATAATAAAATTATCTACATCATATAATTTTATTTATAATTGTTAGGGATTATATAATTATCATTAATTATGACATGATAGTGATTTTGAAATTATTTTATTGATTTTAATATCAATTAAATGGTATTAAAAATATTAAAATAAATATTATATGAACTAATTAATGTTCTCCAAGAATTTCCTAGATAAATATGACATGTTATGAATCTATAAAAGCTTTTAGTTCGAACATAACTTCTGTGTATATTTTATTTAAATTCAAATAAAGGAAGAGTGTCAAAATTGACACTATTGTAATTTTATAAAAATAACATATTATAAAATTGATTAAAAATCACAAAAAAATTATAAATTATAAATTGAAATTTATATGGAATAAATTTTCATAATGTATAAAATTATCGATAATTCACAACACATAAGTAATTATTTATAACAAATTATAATTTAGAATATTATTACAATAAATAAAACTAAATAGATTAAATAATGATAAATCAAGTTGATAAGGTTTAAAATAATTTCTCAAAATGTCTACATTTTATTGGTTGATGAAATTAAAACCCTATATCATCTAATATTCGTATTTGAGTCATTTTTGGAGGTTTTTATGTGGGGTTTAAATTTATTATAAATTAATATTTCTTATGTTTCCAATGGTTCCCCTCTCCTCCCTTATAAAAGGGCACCTCCTCCCTGTCCTCATCACACCATTTTGAGCCTTCAATCTTGGACAAACCCTTATAATTTCTCTTCTCCAATTCCCTAGAAACATACTAGAGGTACTGGTATTCTTAAAAGACAAACTATAGTGCCCTAAGAGGAGGTTTATAAGAGACACATCAAAGAAGAGGAAATATCCTTTACCGATTATTTCAAATTCATTTCTTCTTCTACATCCACATATTTTGTTTTTTAATAATAAATTCATAACATAAGTATCACTCATATACTGATATGTTCTTATAAATATGAAACAACCCTATTTCACCTTCTATCCATCCTATGGAAAACGAAATCACTGCGCGTGTGTACGTACGGAATACCGTCTCCACGTCGTGGTGTAATCTGTTTTCCACCACCACCATACATGGATGTGTATAATGGTGTAATGAATAACTATATATGGTTATTGTAACATGATACGAATTATGAGATATTCTATTTTCCACTCCAATACCATTCAATAATTATGGGAAAGATATCGTCGCTCGTGCGTACGTACAGCTTACCGTCTCCACAGTGCGATGTGATTCGTTCTACATGATCTTCATTAAACCATGATTATTTAGACGAATTTAATGAATAAATATGATATAAATTATAATAATACCATTCTTTAAATGATGTAGTTATAACCTAAAAATAGGGATAATAATTTATTCAACACACATAAGAACATAAAGAAATAATAACCTGAATAACAAGTAGCAATGAAATATTAATAATAAGAAGATAAGAATATGACAATATTTGATATCATAACAATGAATATGATTTTGGAATAAGTCAATGACATTTTTTATATTATTATACTAGAGGTTTAGATACGTACAAAGCATATTGGACCTTAGGTAAGGGAAAATCTCCAAATCTCATTTTTATCCGAGATTGTTTATACTTCAGTATTTATTGGGGCATATTTATTATCCACATCCATGTTTCGTCAATATGTAATATTATTTCTATCCTCATAAAATTGTTTAAATCCAATTTTACCTATTGGTGAAATTTTATTAAATGATATTAAAGGAATATTTTGTCTTTTTCAGTACGAGGTACTTTTTGACATTTCTGGCCAAAGTACGAGAAGAATGTTTTTTAACTTATATGGTGTGAATGGATTTTTATGATTTCATAGAACATTACTTCCATGAAGCTTCCTTTACATGTTTTCAGGTTTATTTTCAATTAACTTATCTTAGTTTAAAATTATATGATATGTTGAGAAATGAACAATGTTTTTGAAGAAGAAAGGATATTTTCCTCAGGAATGGAGTTCAAGTGTTTTATCAAAATTATTTTCCATCTAAGATAATATAGGGTTCTATTTATATCCCTATTATTACATTGATTTGATTATTTTATGATGGAATTATTTTGATGAATTAATTTTATCTTATATATATTATGTTATGATGGAATTATGTTTAAGAATCCCATTTTTATTACATGGGTTATGCTATGATGTATGATTTATGATTTTGTGGCCCAGATAAGAATGGTTTCATTATGAGATGGGTGGGACCTATATCTCCCACCAATGCATTGGGTTAGATTTATATCTCATGAGAAATACATGGCTAGAATAGCAAGTTAATCTCGTTCAGTGATACAGGACTGGAACGAGGAGTGAACTCGGTTCAGTAATGGACTTTGTCCGCTATGATGGTCTTGGGAACGAGTCTTGACTAATATGAAATTATTTTATATGATTATGTGTGTGTGCCACAAAGTTTCATGTTTTAAGTTATGATTATTGGGATTGCATTTCACTACTATGATTTATCCCATGTAATGATATTATGATCTCTTTTAAAGGATAAGATTTTCAAAATGTTATGTTATTATGAATATGATATGATTGATATTTCATTTGTTTACCATTACTGAGCATTTTAGCTCTCCTTGTTCTGTGTTTTCTTTTCCCCATGTCTGGAAGAAGGCTATTAAGTAGGATATTTCAAAAGGGATTCTAAATATGATGAAATAAACGGGAGACAATATAGATGATTTATGAAGGAGTTGTTTATGTTTCCCAGTTTCTAAAGACACTATACCTATATGGTCCTATCATGGTTTTGTTATGTGTTGTAATAAGTATGCTCCAATTCTGATGTAATAACCATATATGTAAACTATGGGTCATTATAATCTCCCCCCTCAAAACATTTTGATCTATAAGAATAGTCTTACTTTGAGAATACTAATGAAAAAAACCTCAATAAGAATAGAACACTGGGGAAAATATATCGGTAGGGGAATAGGAACTGCTAACCCTAAATAAATGAGAGGAAGATAATTTTTGATGTCGAATCCTGATAGGATGAAACCTCAACTACCTTTAAACCCACAATCTACCTCCAATATCCCTAATCCTCAAAGAACCATCATATATCCCCACTCAAGATTACCGGAATAAGAATTTAATGTAATTGTGATGGGGTATTTATGATGGGATTCAATCGCAAAACATCATTTCTGATGGTAGTCCATCAGAAATACCCCATCATGGATGGTGGCATTATAAATGTGTTTATTTGTTATGATATGCAATAAAAAAATATTTATTTGCGATGGAAAAAGGGTCCTTCACAAAAGGCTTTCGTTACTGTTTTTAAATAACCATTTCCCATGATCCATCGTAAAAGGTTCAAAAGGTTTTTTGTGACGGATTTCTACATTCGTCGCAAATAATAAATTTTTCCAAAATAAAAAAAATCAAAAATAATTAAAAATTAATTAAAATTATTTACAAAATATAACACAAAATTAATGAAAAAATTAAATATATATATTTTTTTTAAAAAAAGTTAAATATTAAATAAATTAACATTAATTTAAATAATAAATAAACTAAAAATCATTAAAATAATTTAAATTAATGAAATTAAATAAAATTAAATATCATGAAAGATAATTACAATATATATATTAAATAATAATTTAAAACCTAAAGTTAATTAAAATATGATAAAAACATGTTAATATTCCTAAATTTACAAATATTTAAATATAATTACAGAATATTAGTCAAATTAAAATATAAATAAAAGAAATAAATCAGTTAAAAATAAAATTTATGTCATATAAAATTAAAAAAATGCCATTAAATCATCATATATCATCAACTATCATCTGATGGAAGAAGAACACTCGAAATACTAGGGGGATGATCAATCAAAGGAATTGGGGGGAGGAAACTCCATACAAATTTCACATGTAAGTCTCTTCATATACTCCACCATCTTATCATCGCTCAAATACTACTTCTCAAGATACTCGTCCCTCTCCTTTTACAACTTTTGTATCATCAAATACTGAGCTCTCAACATCTCCTCATATTGTGCAGTGGATAACAGCGTCGATGATTAATCTCCACGAGCTCCCTCCACATTCATTGATACCATTGTAGATATACCTTAATAACACATAGGATCCAGTAAAAACCCAATACCAATCCCTCGAACATTCCTGACACCATGAGAAGTCACATGTATCCAAGCCCCTCATCGAAACCCAAATCAGCAGGGACATCTTGCTCAGTCTCAACGTGACTCTCCCGTGAATGAGAAGTCACAACCTCATATGTTTCCTTTAAATTTAAAGACATATTATAATAATGATAAAATTAATATTCATGATATTTTGAAAAAAAAATCAAAAACCACAATATTTCATTGTCATTCACCTACATCTTCTCTGGTATGGGGATATGTATTCATCTTCTTAAAAACATCACACTCCATAATATATGGTAATTAGCAGCCTATATAATATAAAAAACATGTTATAGTTAATATATATACATTAATAAATAATATCTCATACCATATATCATTAATTTATTTAAAATATACAACTATCGGCTTTATGGGTTACCTCTTGCCTCCCATAGCTTTACATCCAGCTGGTTATGTCCTCCAAAAAGTCTCCCCTAGCCAGAAGTAGAAGAACGCACCCCATACCTGATATAATATATAGTAAGGATGATTGGAGATGAAATAATTATCTAAAAAGGTAGAACAATATTTATCCATAGCTCACTTTCTCATGTTTTATAGAAACTGATGAAAGTGATCACGTATACAAGTATACCATACAACTTAGATAGGACCTCTCTAGAAATCCGAAATCATATAAAATAAATTCTATAAGAAAATTAAAAAATATATGTTTGTAATAAAATTAATTTTGAATAATTACATATTATTTAATAGTATAAAATATAGTAGTCAAACAAATGGTCATAAATGGAATTGGTTACCAGGTCCCATGACACCCATGGGTTAGAAAAATGATTTCTCAGAATCGCAATAGCCTACCTAATGGCTAATTTTGAAAAAAATGAAAAATGAAATAAAAATATGATCATAAAATTGTTATAAAAATTAAGAAATTTAGTTAACATAAAATAAATATATTGAACAATTAAACATACCTCAGTAAATGAGGATTAAAAAATAGATTGTCATCTCTCTGGAATAGGATCTGGAATCAGTAATTGATAAAGACTACATTGCATCCTAGTAGGCGCACCAACATGAGGAAGAGGAGTTGAATTAGGCTCATCAGCAGGAAGTCGTTCATTGGTGAATGAACGTAATAGATCATCAGGATAGTCTCCAGCCACTTGAATCAAATATTCCCAACAGTAAGAGATTGTTAATATAGATATGAAATATAAAACACTAATAAAATTTAGAATAAAATAATCTTACTTGTATCATATTGTTAACACTAATATTAAATTTTAAAATATAATAAATATTATAATATTATAATTACCTGTAACTAGAGACCTAAATATAATACGTCAGTCACCATCTTCATTACCCATTACATTAACATCATTGTCCTCATCCAAATCTTTGTCATTGTCAACATCTATATGGAATTCAGTTTCATCATCCCTTATTACTTCATCAACATTGTATATCATCAGCCCTTAACTAAGGGGTTTCATCATCGATATTTATATCATATAGGGTAAGATAAATAATTTGGTATGTATCTTGAAAAATTAAAATATGTTGCACTTCCACATAAGCATTCTAATTTTCAATAAATTTATTTTCACATGATTTCATTTTTATCACACTCATTCGGTCCTTCAAATCTCCGGAAACATCATAGTAATATTCATAGTAAACATTTTGTGCTTTATGTGCGAACATATATGGTTCATTTGATACAAGAAGACTGTTATATTTAATGTTAACAACTCCATGTCATGGATGAACTCACAACCCCCAATCTGTATCAAAATAATGAAAGTTAAACATTGTAACATAACTTGGTCCCAGATAACATAACTCAATTATTTCATTCAGTATACAATAAAATTCAACATCTGTTTCTTTATAATGTTATCATTTCAAGAGAAAAAACTATTCATTGATTTGTTTGAGACGCCATATATACACATATTGAATTGAAATCCATTAACCACAAACCCATTATTCGATTTTACCAATTTTGATGGAGAATGTTTTACGACATATAATCAATTTTCATTCTTATTTTCATTTTGTGTTACATGTAAACAATAAAAATGATTAATAATATATATAATTGAAAAATATATTTAATATTCTATCGAAAGAAACTTATCATACCAGTCTTTGGAACCAATATGAAATTTTTTGTTGCTGACATTTTCAAGATCAATGGATGTAATTTTTATAAATTTGTTTTTCATATGGTCATCATATAGTTTAAAAATGTTTATATAAATAAATATATATTTTATAAATATTTTATGAAATAATTAAAAATAGTAATTACTACACAAATCATGTAATTTTTTCACAATTCAATAGAACATAAGTCTGATCACTTTGATGTTCTTCATCTCTAATCCATCGCTCACAATGACCACCAAAACCTAGCTTAGCTGATTAGAGAACAAAAACTAATGGTCTATAACAGAATCATCATTTTTATCATTGCAACCGATATAATTAGGATTATAAGGATACTCTTATTGAAAAAAAATAAGAATTTTTTTTATATTTCCTCCTCCAAGAATGATTATTTAATCGACCCTTCAACTGATGCTTGTTTATGTACTTTATTCTTTAATTTTTCCATACATATCTCAAAAGGATACATCCACCAGAATTGCTCTGGCCCTCCACATTTTGATTCATATGTAAAATTAAATAATAAATGTTTCATGGAATCAAAGAAGCTCGGTGGGAATACTTTCTCCAATTTATATAAAATTAAAACAACATCTTTTTCTAGAAAACTCAATGTAATATAATTCTGTGTTTCGACATAAATATATCAGAAAAAATATGATATTTCAGGTCAAAACACCCCAAATTGATGAATTATACATCCATATAAGACTAAGAGGTAGTAATCATTCAATTATGACATAACATTGATGACTGTTTAACCAAGTAATATGATCATTTCTAATGAAATGAGACAAATTAGAAGCATCACACTATGGTAGCCTCAAATATTCAATCAACTGATAGAATAATAAATGGATTTCTTTACTATGTGAGTAATCGCGTTTTGGCTTCCTTAATGTTTTTTATATTTCATCATCAAATAATTGATGTTCAAAACATCTAAAAATATAAAAAATATCTAACCATTCCTTTACATTATCTTTGGTCTTACCTGGTGTGTCCAACATGGTATAAAAATTGTAATAAAAAACATGCCTCTCAATATGAATTAATTAAACATGTGAAAAACCATCTAATTAGAGAAATATTGGAGGTCCCAAAAAAATACTCCACTTTATCAAATTATGATCTCTCCCAAAACCATTTATCTTTTGATCATTTATGGTTGGTCCAAAGGTAAAATGAGGTAGTTTAGAGACAATATATTTTATCTGATTCTCTGAGAGCATTGGTGGAGGTGCATCTGTTTGAATGTGACCTTTTATAAAATTAATTATGTAACTTGGAAAAGGGTCATCCATAGGAATAAATATCCGATGAAAGTCGATATAATTATCATTTCTCCCATTACCAAGAATAAATGCTTTGTTCTTATACCTATAGTATGGACATGATTTTAAACTATGTGGGATCCATCCAAATAATATACCATACACCATAAAGTCACTGATCATCCATATTAATGCCACCTTCAATATAAAATTATGATATTCATTTATATCAAATGTAGAAACACCATTTTTCTATAATGAAATTAACTCATCAATTATTGGATTTAAATAGAAATAAAAATTATTCTTTAGATGTCCTTGAATTAATATAATCAAATATATATATGGTTTCTCCATCAACATCCATGGAGGAATGTTGTAAGGAGTAATTAAAATGGTCCAATAAGAATACTGATTTTTGTGGGAACCAAATTGTAAAAATCCATTAGTAGAAAGGCTCAGCTGTATATCATGAGGATCTAAAGAATAGTAAAGATGTGTTAGATCAAAATGAATCCATGAATCATCATCACAGGGATGATTTAAGCTTTATGTGATAGAAATTTTTGATTTATGACATGTCATCAATCCAACTATGCTGCGAGACATAAATAAACTCTGTAAAAAATGTGTACTTGGAAAATATCTCAACTTTTTCATGGGAAATCTATAATTTCATTACTGTGTATCTAATGAAATTGATTCTCTATATGTTGGATAATTAACCAATGATTCAAAATAACCAAAATATACTATGCAATCATTTTTTATTTCCTGGATCTTCTAACAAAATAGACCCAAATTATGAACCAACCTTTTAATTTTATGAAAACATGTAGGTAATGTATTTCTTATAGTAAACAATGACTTAACCAAAGATAAATCTGATCGAAAAAATCTATTAGACATTCCAAAATCTGATTTAATAGCCATAAATTTTGTAACAACTTCATGTTTCATTATTTGGGCTCCTGGATATAATTCTTCCTCAGTGTATTTCAAGAAATTATACAAATGAGAATGTTCTGATTTAGGGTTTGGAATGTCATTCCATGTTATTGTTTATGGAATAGAGGGACCATTTGCCTCATGTATTAAATTCTGAAATGTTGGATCTGGAACCAAAAAAAATTAATTTTCTACTCAAGTCTTTTAACCATGTTCATAAAAAAAATATAATATTTCTGAAAATTGAAACACAATAGCCGAAGTCCAATATTATAAAATGTTTCTAATATCATAAGATCTCATTTCTAACATGGACATTTAATTGTTCCATCACAAACAAAATCTAAATTAGATGATGCAAATGATTTAAAGGTTTCAAAACCTTCAATGTAGACATGATTTGAACTATATCCATTTGGATTTTTGTGATTATTTATCCAATCATGATCATGTAATAGATAGTGGTGTCTACTTCCAGTGTCCATACTTATCTAATAAACAACAAGAATAAGAATAATTATTTCTGAACATTTGGAATAGTTAAAAATTATTATTATATTTTACCATCATGAAATATTCTATGGAAATTGAGTAGAGTGTGACACTTGGTTTGAACTATACTATAGGTCCCATAGAGGTTCAACATAGATAAAATAAAAATATAAATTTTATTATATAAGACACAAGCTATTTTTTTAATATAATATAATATCTATCCAATGGTGACTCATATGATAAATCGGAGATCATGGTTGTGTCTGAGATTTGGGGTTTACCCTAGATGCGATAATAAATTTGTGTGTTGGGTGTTTAGTAAATTTCAGGAGAGGGTAATTAATTTAATATCTTAATTATAATTTGCCATAAACAGTTATGTATTCTTTAAAGGGTCCCTCATATGATAAATTGGAGATCACTGTTGGGTCTGGGATGTGGGTTCTACCCTTGACGTGACATTACATTTGTGTGTGTTGGGAGTTTAGTTATATTACATGTAAGGGTAATTAATTTAATATTTTTTTTGTAATTTATTATAAAAATATGTGTATCATTCAAATGGTGTCTCATATGATAAATCATAAATCACAGTTGGGTCTTGGATGTGGGCATTTCCCTAGACATGACATAACATGTGTGAGAATTGGGTGTTTAGTTACATTACTTTTGAGGGAAATTAATTTAATATTTTTATTAAAATATAGTATAAAAATTTAATATATCCTTCATACTATGAAAAATATGATTAATTGGAGATCACCATTTGGTCATAGATGTGGGTTTTACTCTAGGAATGGCATGAGATTTGAATTTATAATAAATATTACATATATTTAACAATTAGTCATATTTTTTCTTGTACAAATTTTGGAAAAATTTCATAATTTCCTCATATTTTCAAATTATTAAAAATATTTTGTAATTAAAAATTATATTTATTATGTATTAATAATATTGATAAATTAATTATGAATTATTATAAATTATGTAATGATTATTATTAATGTAATTTTTCGATAATATATTACTATTATTTACTTTTATGTATGTTTTTAAATTTTTTTTACAAATTAGTATTATGATTTTATAATTATCAGTAATATTAACAATTTATTAATAATAATGACTCAATGATTATTAAATATTATATATTATTTAAATTAATACTAAATTTTTAAAAATTAATAAATTTTATGAATATTTAATAAGGCTTATAAATGATATATATTTTATATAAATTATTAAAAAAATTCTTAACTATTATTAACTAATTTTCTGATAACTATTACATATTTTAAATTTTTATTTTTTTCATAAAACCAATTTTTTATCAAATTTAGTATAACAAAACCATATAAATATCTTTTAGTTAAAAAAATTTCTTTAAATTATTTTTCTATTCATTCTTAAAAACACTCATTTCTATTTTTTTCATACATTATATATATATATATATATATATATATATATATTTATTTATTTATTTATAACACAAAATTAATCAAATCTATTTACATAAAATTATTTTTTACATATTTTTTCAAACATATTAACATTTCAGATCTATATACATAGATATAAACATACATTCATATTTTCTATTTGTTAATAATGTTGACTAATTAATTAGTAATTACTATAAATTATTTAAATTATTATTAAATTTTTAATAATTATTTTAAATTCGTGTATCCCAATTTCATAATTAATATACATACATAAAATGTATAAGAAGTCTTTTTTTTAAAATATACATATCAAATCTAAATAAATGTATATATATATTATGTATATATTATATATACATATTCAAGTGTTAATATATATATATATAGATATCAATAATCTTATATGTTTTTTTAATTTTTAAATATATATCTATGTGTATATATATATATCAAAAAACTAAAAAAAAATTACAACATATATATATATATATGGAAACCTTACACATTTTTTAAAACATTTACTTATGTCTACGTGCGTGTGTGTGTATCTATCTATATTACGATTTCAGAATTAATATAAATATGTCAAATATATTATAACACTTTTAAACAAATATACATATTAAATATATATAAGCATAAATATATATTTATATATATAACAAATCTAAATTGTTTTTTTAAACATTTATATATACATATTTATATATAAATACGTATATTTATTTATATTACACAATTTCATAATAAAATATATATTTACATGTTTTTTAAAAAATACATATCATATCATTATATACGTATATATATATATAATGATAAATGTTTTTTAAAATGTGTATATATATGTGTCTATAAATATAGAATTACTTGTTTTTTTAAGCCTTATAAATATAAAAATATCAAAAACAATAGAAATATTTTTTGTAGATGACTATATATATGTATGTGTGAGTATATATATAAAATACATTTCATTTTTTTAAACCTGATCAATATATATATTAAAAATCATAAAATTCTATATATAATCGCACATGTTTTTTTAAATATATATATAATTATTCATATGTTAATATATATATATATATATATATAACCACACATAAAAATAAAAAAATTAGAAATTTAGAAAAATATCTACAAATAAATAAAAATAAATCGATTAGGATTGATAAAAAAGATAAATTATTTATCTAGATCAGTCATGATAAACATATCAAGCATGATAAATAGATAAATATATCAGACATGATAAACAGATAAATAGATAAATCGCTAGATCAGGCAGAACATGTTTTTTATCATGTAAATATTAAATAAAAAATATGTATCAAACTTAAATAATATATCAGACATGATAAATATATAAATTTATAAACCTAGGGATTTCCAAAAATAAAAAATAAAATAAAATTTATAAATCTAAAAAAATAATTAAAATGAACACAACAGGAATCCATAACCTAGAGAGTCAAACCCAAATCTGTTAAAAATAGTTCCACCTAAATTTGATGGAGCGGAATGGTGGTTGGGTGGTCCAGTTGGAGGGTCAGAGGGGGTGTGTTACGGCTATGAGAGAGAGGGAGAATGATTTTTTGGTGTGGTATGCTGGTGCGATGGAGGGTTGCAGCGGCATGGTGGTGTGGCATGGGGGAGGGGTGACCTGGTGGGGTGGAGCTGGAGAGGAGGGGTGAAGCTATCTTGGAGAGGAGGATGAAGAGGATATGAGGATAAATGATGGGTTCTGTAGGTAAAATAAATGGCTTTATTATGAAAAAGTACATTTGATGGAATTAATTCCATTGAAAATAGTCATTCGATTAAATGTATTTGTGATGGAATAAGTCTTCTTTCTCAAATAATTTCTCGCCAATTAGTTTGGCACTAGGTGGTGGGTAACCCAACCAAATATATTTGTGAGGGACTTGTTTTATCCATCTGAAATAGTCAATATTTGCGATGGAACACTAATTCGATTGCAAATGGTCAACTTTCAGGGACTATTTGTGATGGTTCATTTTTTCATCGCTAATTACATGTCACTATAAATCGATTTTCTTGTTGTTAACCCTGACTGAGTATGCATCCTCTCAATAACCTCATTTTTCTTCTACACCTCCAAGTATGTAATAAATGTAAATAGGGTGTTTTCATATCAGATAAGGAGATTATGAAGTTCCTATAAGCCTTGATATCTAGAATCCTTGTCTATAAATATATTAGGGGATGTGAAGGAGGTCCTTAAACCATGTTCCATGATCCCTCACACTCAAAATCCCCTACTAAGGAGATAAAACCTCTTAAATCATACCCACCCTTGTAGTTATTGATATAAAAACCTCATGGAACTACCTATAGAAATTATCCCAAGTGAAATTTCCCTTATTCCACTAATAGAGATTGGAGATCTACAATTTTCATATTTCTCACAATAACTTACTAGAGAAACCCAAAACCTAATACTCATCCCTAGATCAGATTAGTCAAAAAGTGATCTCAAACTCCTGCATCTAGTGCACTGTCTCTCAATCATATACATCCCCTCATTCTTTTCCATACCTTGATGTTTGAACTCACATGGTTATTTCCTCAATGAATCAGCCTCCTCAGTCATTCAAATATCTTATAGTCATCCAAGTCATCCTATTGAACTTCATAAACCTAAAATACATGTAGGCGATAGGCAGTTTACATCTCTATAAATACAGAACCAAACTGTCAATATCGGTAGAATAGAATTTACATAAACATGTTTATTTAATTTTATTCATTTTTTTCCCGTGAAATTTTCCCATTTAATACAAAATAACAATCAAACATTGTGGATGCATCTCTCCTAGGTCTCTACCCAGTAAGTGGAACCATTTCACATGGTTATTCAGTAAGCATTGATTCCTTGCATCGAATCATAGGGTCCCCAAAAATCATGTGTATTGGGTAGTCTCCCTAGCCTAATTCATGCACCATGATCAACTAGTATTGTTTCCCTACTAACACATTAAATCCTTACTAGTTCATAAATATATTATCCAATTTATCTCCCAACTAAAATCATTGATATCACCCTATCACTACCTGACGTCGTTGGGAACCCCTCTCGGGCATACAGTGAATATGAGAGTCATCCCCGAGGCCACCTCCAATAGGAAGGGGGTTAGAGACTATAATCAAGGGTATAAAAGAAGCAAAAATGGGGAATTAGCCTCATAAAAACTAGGAATAAAGAAGAAAACCACTGATCAACACCATAATAAAAATAAAAAAGATCAATAATTACCTTTAAATTCAATAATAATTTCAAATAGAATAAAAATCCCAAATTAAATAACAATAACACTTTAAGGTACCAACTCTACACCAACACCTAATCTCCAATCTCTCATTTTCTAGCATAGTCATCAAACTCACCATCAAAACCTAAAAACATTTTTTCAATATAGGGGTGATAATAAAATGTATACTCAATAGGATCATTCCTTATACCTATCATGTAAGTATGTAATAATCATATTAATTATACTATGATTAAATAGAATCACATAAGTGTCCAACTACTATAGTGCCTCACCAAGGCTCACGCACCAAGCATCCTATCCAAGTATAATAACATAATATCAATAATAGAAAAATATGTTCTTCAAAACCACTTTCCTACTAAATCTATACTCCCATTACCCAATTTCATATTTCATATTATCAATTCCTCCAATGTGTAATGTGTGTCAGCTCAGAACACTACCTACACCCATATCTCATAGGGCCCAGCATCTTGTGCAGGAATCATGGAATCCATACCATAATCAAAACTATACCACATTCCATAGAAACATCATCTTGTTAATATATTTCTACTTACACATCTCACATTACAATCACATATCATATATCTAGTATTGTAATGTATCAATAACATGAAGGACATCAACCTCATACCCCCTCCTACAATCCACAACCCCCACCATATCTCACCAAATCATCCATAGTGCTAATACAATTAACCACACTATGTATAGAGAGTGGTGTAAATGGTCTAGACATCCTTCCATACTCAGAAACCAAAATATTAGGGAAAACACCTAGAATCCAAAACATTTGGGTGTTAGTAAAGTTACTTATCTCTAGTGGGGTGTAAAAAGAAATCAGAATTATATAAATCATATATATATATATATATCACACACAAGCCTAACATAGACGGTCAATGCCAATAGATCCCCATCATATCTTGTATCACTTACAATGCAACAATCACCACACACACCACTACCACTACTATCTAAAATTCATATTAGCCACAAAAAACCACATGAAATAGCCACAAATCCCTTCATATATTACCACTTTATCCCATCATTTTATAATTTTATTCACACAAATTATCTACCACTTTACGTTCATTGTGTTTTTTACTTTTCATATTTCAGGATAACCCACCCAAGTCATCATGCTCATTATATTTAAAAATTATTCATTACATTTAAATAATTTATCATTTCATATACTATACAAGAATATCCATTAATATCCCTTTCCCCTTTTCCATTTTTACCATTATAAAAAACATTTTAGTGCTTTTCGGAATCTATAATATCATCTCCCAATAGATAATAATCCAACCCATCTAACTCTATACCTCAAATGCCACAAACCACCACCATGGGATTATTACCCCACATTAACCACCATTACATCCCATCTAACACAGCAATGAAATCTAAAGTCCCACTGTCCAAAAAAAATAACATCCCCAAAGAAATAATTAAACCACCATGCTCTAATCATCAATGACCAGACGAACAAAACGAAATATACCATACCAATAAAATAATTCACATTCAATATGTAGAAACTAAACATTCATAAATTCCATTTTTATCTTAGATTCATATTCTATTATTATCACTTTCATGAAAATACACAACACAATTTCATCTTCACACAACTTATTTATTATTAAATTGAAATAGATATTCCTACTATGGGAGGTGATTTTCACATCCCATTTTTACTAAGAAACATGTCTATCACATGAAAAATAAAAATTTCTAAATGAAAGATACAAAAAATTCAACATGTTGAAAAATAAACATATCCCAATAATGAAAGTGAGAATTAATCCCCTTCCCATTCAATTTACTTTAATTTGGTTCATTTTCTTTCCTTAAGTCAAGTCATACCATCAACTCAATGTTACTTTAGGCATGAAACTTCCAAAATTTATAAAAATAAGGGAGAGTAATCTAATTCAGTATCTCAATAAGAATCATTCAAGCAGTCACCACAAAATAATGGAGGAATCATAGATAGACCATTATAATAAATGAAGGGAACCACCCAAAGTCCTAACCACAATAATCCACCATCAAACCAAACTCTAAATTCAACCAAAAACTAGAAGAACTCACCATTAAATACCTCAGGTTATGGAAGAAAATAAAGATCATAGGTTAAAGGAAAATGGAATACCTTGAACCATGGATGTTCAATCATGACGAACAAACAGAATAGAATGCATAAGAATGGATATTGTTGGGAACAAAGAGGTTCTGGGGTCGGCTAAGGTTCATGTGAAGAAATAAAATTTAAACCAAGGATATCAAAAACCAAAATTTATAATGATAATCAAACATAACTCCATCATTTCATGGTATCCACCAAAATGTTCATAATGGCCCCGGGTCAAAACAGATTCACTTTTCAATGCATTTGAAAAACCTTACCCTCTAAAAATTGAAAAATTCAAACCTATTTAAATAATATTTTATAGAACCACACCATGCCACATTATATTTCACATATTGTTTCAACTCTCTAAATTTCCATCACATCCTTTTCCAAGGCATAGGTAAAATACCCATTCAATTTCACCTCCCTACACCCAAGACTATGGCGTGGCGAACTCAAACTTTCAATTTCCTTCCATGTGCATCTCAGACTCCCCTCAAATCTATAGAACCATTACCCTAGCCATTGGAATTTAATGGGTGATAATTTAACTCTAGGAACCGCTCATGTACTTTAGTGGGACCATTCCCTCCACTATGGAATGGATATCATCCCCTTTTCTCGTAAGGAAATTTCCTTTAAGAATTAATTTGATTTTTGGTGTTTCAAAAGTCATGGTGAACCAAAATTAAAAATGGAAATATCCCTCATCATAAACTAAAAAAACCTTATCACCACTCTATAAAGATCTAAATAAGCATCACCACATCCACCACCTTACCTAGAACAATTTCATTGTGATCCACTAGATGTCCAAAACTCGGTTCTTGCCTCTAGAAAGCCTAAAAACAAACCCTGAAAAACCCAATCACCCCAAACACACAAAGTAATATGTGTTAAATTTGTGATCTATTGTATATTGGATTATAAGTTATTTATAAATTGATTAAATTTCATTTTATATTATATATATGCTCACATTCATAATTATGGTAAGGAATACTTAGAAGGATGTAATGAGAACAAATAAAGAAAGTCTCTATGATGAGGTAGGTTTCCGTATTATTTTATCCTTTATAAGTAATTTGATGAGTTATGTGAAGGTATGAAAGTATAATCATGTGTAAATGACCTATGTTAGAGACGATAGAGATTAAGTGAATCTTAGGAAATAAGTGTGTCTTGAGGGCTATATAGGATGGTCCAAACAAGTCCCTTTAGTTATGTTCATTTTGTAAATATGTTATGAAATGAGGCTTGGGTATTATTATACATATAATATTTGGAGTTTTTCTAGAATGAGGAATGTTTTGAGGAAGCTGGTGTGATTTTGAGTTTGGTTGTGTGATTACTTTTTTTGATTAGTGAAAAATATATGCGTAATTAATGGGTTAACCTGGATGGGAATAAAAGAAATGGGATACAAATAATTAGAATACATGGATGATGGATAAATAATAATTAGAGACGTCATATAACATAGTATAATTTTGAGTAAATTATTCTGAGGATATATTATTGGGATATCTTCCCAATGATCACTTCCTCTTATAGGATAGAGTAAGAAAGTCTGTGTTGAGCCTTATAGTCTAGGTCAGTGTCTGAGGGGTGAGTCATGAGATGATCATTTATTTTTGTTATATTTTATGTATGCTATAATATAATTATGAGTGAATACCTATTTAGGGTAGGGTAATAATGCTATTTCATGTTTATAGATTTATTCCATTACCTTAAAATGGGACTATGAGTTCCCAATTAACCACTCGTATCAATAGTGAGGTGATTTCCAAGTGATATGGGTTGAGCCTGGGGGGTCGACCCATATGTATATTTCATTTTAATTCCTTGCATAGGTGATGTTACCTTTGAGATTAACTAGGTACTAGAATATGGATATGTTAGTATGTGTCTACATAAGGTGAATTGGGTTATCATCTATGTGATATGGTTGGATAGATCAATACCTATGTTTATAATTTTATTCTGAATTTTTTTATCAATTTAAAAAATTGAATGGATGAGGGGAGGTAGTAATAAATTTAGGAATCCTTTTCATGTTTTGACTGAGTAATGGATACCTAGATGCCACCTATGATGCTGGTGATTATACAATGATTGGGTATCCTACCAAGCTATGGTTTTGAGAGATCTTTCAATGTTATGTGTGTTTTTAACCCATGATCCTAACCGTGTACATCTAGGATGGGTTAAATACTAAAAAATCATATAAATAAACTATTTTTAGGTTAATTACCATTAAAATTTATGAACCAATAAATAATTTCTAGAGGAGGCACTCTACTAACATATTCCATGACAGATGATTTCAAAATTGGGAAAATTATTTACGTAGGGCCTGAATGTGTATATCCTAGATAGACACATTAAATCCCTATGTTTATATTATGTATACTGAAATTTATTTCATTTAAAACTTTTGAGACAAATTTCCATATATATGAAGTATTTTTTCAAACCTATGATTCTACATACTATTTTTATGTTGAAAACACTATCAACTTGTGATGTAGTTAAGAGTTGTCAAATATGGTAATTTATTGTGGACATGATGGTATTTTTTGTGTTTTTCATGAATCTCCTTACTACTTTGGTTTCATAATATACAAGAATGAACATATATATATATATATATATTATGGGTCTATTGATGGTATCCTAATATATTTTATAATAAAATCTTGCATGTGGACTTTAACGGTTGTACAAATATTATTTTAGCATATATGTAATGATAAGGGCCCTAGAACAAGTGAATAAGTAAAATTAGCTCACTGGGAATCTGGAGATATTTTCACGTTGAGGTTGAGGATTGGTATTGGTATCACCTTATTTTATTTATTTTTATTATATGTACTCTGTATGATCATACCACTAAGTGATCACTTTTATTATGTATGATTAGTATAACAGGACATGTTTTTATTTATTATTGTTCTATATATGTTATCATTTATGGTTAGAATTCCTCTATTATTTTATTTCTTTCAATATGGTGTTATAAATGATTATAAGTGATTCTTTTATTTAAATCCAATTATCAGTTATGAAACTAATGGTATAGTTTTCTATGAGATATTTACTGACATTTTTTTCAATTTGGTCACCTCACTACTACAAAATGGGGCACGGGAAGCACTACACATTTATCAGCGCTTTTTAAAAGCACTGATAAAGGGTAAAATTCAAAAAAAACATTTATTAATATAAAAAGCTATAAATCTATTTATATTGATATAAATATAATATTTATTTTTTTAAAATTTTTTAGAAATGATGAGTGGAAATCAAATATGAATGCCTATGATATTTAGTAAAATAGGCTTATAAAATCATTGATAAAATATTTTTAATTATTAATTATGTAATTTTTATCCACCAATAATCTTTTAATGACACTTTGAGTGTAAAAAAACAAATAAAAAAATAAATAAAAGATGAAAAATATGTTGAAAACACAACTCAAACTTCAAACGGCCATAAATTTTGATCTGGGAGTCCATTTGAGCCCTATAACATATCAAATTGAAGCCCGCGATGAGCTATACAGCTCTTTGGACCGGTGGAACCTGTCCAAGGTATTATCGAGGCCAAAGAAGGCCTAGAAGGCCTCCAAAACTATGTTTTTAGTCAGGGTACCCCGATATTTTACCATTCAAACAGCTATAACATCTGATACCGATGTCTGATAAATGTGAACCATATATCATATCGAATATCATTTAATTTTCTTTGATTTGAATAATTTTGAAGCTAAAAAGATCTCCTGGATTAGAAGTTATGGTCGTTTTAACATTCAAACATCTCTAACTTATGATCTAGATGTCTGTTTTGCTTGTACCACATATCATAACAAATATCGTTTCATGTTCTTCGATTTGACTGGTTGTGGAGTTGAAACAAACTTTTGGATTAGAAGTTATAGTTGTTTTAACATTATCTATGACTTTTCACATCCACATTTCTTTGTATTCATTCATAAATATATACACAGATATATATGTGTGTGTGTGTGTGTGTATTGTATATATGTATGTATTTATTTATTTATGTATTTATTTATTTATAAACACACATAAAAACACATATTCTATAAATGTATTTGAAATTTATGTTATACATATATATAATAATATACAAATAAATATACTGATTAAAAATTATAACTATACATATATTAATATAACTAAATAAATTTATATTAAAATATGGATCTATATTAATATATGAATAGATATAACTATATATATAAATAAAATACATGATATATCATTAAAAGGAGAAAAGAATGGATATGTGGTAAAGTTGCAGTGCGCAAGGGGGTAGGTCATGTGTTCGAATTCCAGTGGCAGTAAGGTCGCACGGGTGCAGCGAAGTGGGGTGCAGCGTGCGTATTGAGGGGGGTGAGGGTGGGGATGGGGGAACAAGAACTGCTAAAAGGGGGGGTCAAGAAAGTGCTGTAAAACCCCCATGAATTATATATATTTATTAATTTTTTTGACCTTTATCCGCGCTAAAAAAACGCTGATAAAAGACCGCTTTTATCAGTTCTTTTTTCAGAGCTGGTAAAGGTACCATTTATCAGCGCTTTTTGAGCACTGATAAAAGGGACCCCCCATTATTAGCGTTGTGCTTTACAACGCTCCAAAAGCGCTGATAAAGGGGTTTTTTAGCGCTGATAAAAGTAACTTTTGTAGTCGTTCCTCTAATGTATGAACAATTATACATAAGGTGTATAATTCTTTGGATAAGTTCGAATGGGTGTAAATAGGTCTTGGAAATTTAAAAAAAATTAACGTAGAATTTTTTTAGTCATATGATTTGGGAATTAGTGAATAGAAATTGGTATCATTGGAAATTAATATAGAATGCTGATTTGGGTCTAGCCATTATATGTATGGTTTAAAATCCATGAAAATATGATATCATAATTTTTTTACTACATTTCATTGTTAGAGTTTATTTTTTAAAAAAATATGTTGTTCTTATGTTATTGATATATAATTTTATTTTTATAAATAGGTGGTAATAGGAAATACTACCTGAAACATAATTTTTACAAGGGTTCACATGAAAAGTGCATGCCTCTGTTTGATTGTGAAAATAATATTCAAAAAAAATTATTGGTTTTTTAAAATTTAAATAATTAATTATTTTATTTATTTCAAAATAAGCTATTAGTTTTGAATTAATAATCTAAATGTAATAATTATATATTCTATAAAACACATCATTTGATCACAATTTTATCAATCAATTCAAGACAATAGAAATATGAATATAGGGTACGGTATGGGTATATGGTTCCTCAATGAGAATACAACCCTTGATGTGTGTATTTCCATGTGAAGTTTCCTTGAGATATGTGAGTATATAATAATGGATTTTTTCATATGTTATGACCAGTTTGAGGTTTAGGATATTTATATTAGATGGTGAAGCCTGGTTATGGGGAGGTATGAAATAAGGTGGAATGTGACAAATGTGTTAGAGGAGTAATAGGTCATTATATATATAACAAATTGACACAGATTGTGATAATTGAGGATAACCATTTTCTGTTATTTTAAGAATGTGGATTTGTAAGGATAAGAATATTATATGGATGCTTCATTGAAAGGGAATGAAACATCGGAAATTTCTAATTGATTTTATAATATAAGATCATGGATTGCATCATGTATGTTTATCGGAATGAAATAGAAAATAGTGTGCTAGGAGAAATGTTATTGACATAGATATGATGTGTGATCAATTATTCAACAATGTGGGAAAATGACTAAAAGCATACTATCATGACTTGAATCCACTATAATCCTTCCTAGGTTGATAGTGAACTTTAGCGTAACCCCAAAAGTCAACCTGTAATAGGACATGGGTAGGTGACTAGTAATGATGGTATATAATGTATTAATTGGAAGTAATTTCACTATTTAATCCTAGGAAAGAATAATAGAACCCCAAATAAACATCCAAAATCCATATAATATAGGAAATATTCCATTTATAATCCTAAAATTCAAATAATTCCCTAAAAATGATAATAATGCAGACAATTCCAAATTCATGAATGATTAAAAAAATTATCAAAATCAATAGAAACTCCAATGGTGTTTTCCATATCCACCATGATCACAACCTAATAAGGTCAATCCTAATTCCTATTACAGTACTGTATGCCATTAAATACTATATAAAAGTAGGGGTGATCATATAAGTATACTAGATAGTAATCACTCCAGGAACTCTTATGTAATTGGAAAATAAGAATATAATATGTCTAGTGTGTAAATAAAGAAATTGAAATGTGATCTCATCCATAATATGTACTCTATCCCATCTTACATCAAGAATACTCAATAAATCAATGTATATGATGAGTATAAAAAATAGTGAATGTATAAAAGTGAAAGTACCACCCACCCACCCACCAACTAATATAATCAATCTCATATAATAAAAAATTTCTTAACACTCCAACCTATTTTATTTACATATAGAACATCTTAGAACATAGAAATCCATATTTAAAATGAAATCCCTACACACATACCAATCCATGTATGAATAAAAAATTAACATCTATTTTTTTACATTATTGGTAATACTTTCCCACTATATGTGAATACATTTATGAAATGGGGGAAATGTAAGGGGTATTATTCACTCATATGTTCCCTTTAAATTATAGATATTTGGGGTACATAAGGAACCCATTCCCCATATGAGTTCTATTAATTTTTCTAATGTGGTGATCAGTGCATTGAAAGGGTAAATTTTGTAACATCCTTTCTAATCTAAAAAAATATAAAATTATACAATAAAACACTAAAACTAATAAAACTATGATCAAGACTTACTAAGTCCATATACTACCATTACCAATGCATATATCAGTCCTTTCACTGTATAACCACCTCATGTGACCACATAACCTAATATACAGAAACAATCATACAATCATATGTCATCAAATTACAACAATTTTTGAAAACAATTTCTCAAATATTCCTTAGTCTATCACATATTACATTTATCAAAGTCATTAATTAATTTTAATGAATACATCTATTCCAAATAAATCATTTACATCTCCTTAATTCATCCCATGATTTTTTCCATTCAATATTAATTCAATCCATTTTATTCATTTTACTTCTTATGAATTTACTATTTACTACATATCCCGATATAATTTATAATATACTCCTCAAATATCAAATAATCAAGATCACCATTAAATTTATCAAAATATAACACAAATGATTCAAATAATAATAAAATCCAACATATATAATTAAATAATTTGAATTTTTCTTTAAAATTCATGAAAAAAAACAAAGTAATCAACGCTTTTAAATAATGTATTTCCACTAAAAACCTTATTTAAAATAAAATCAATAATGTCTTTATTTTATGAAAAAATATTACAGACCCATTCAAAATTATTTTTAATTTATCTATAAAATATTACTTGAGATCTAATATTTCAAATAAAAATTATGTTTAATGGAAGTAATCATTTAACAGATGTAACAATCCTTAAAATCATTATATAATATTTTATTATAGATTAGATAATAAATACACATATATAATTTTCATTAGTAAAATAACATATGTAATTTCTTTAAACATAGATTTATATATCATAGAATAAGACAACTACTAGAAAAATAAAGTTGGAAAAACCATGTAATGAGTGTTTATGTCACATCCTAGACATTCTTTTCCTGTTTTTAAATAATATTTTAACTTGGTTAAATCTCTTGATTTGGTTTCCAAGAGTTTCAGAGGGACATAGAGATCCTAAAATTATGGAAGCTAAAAAACTATAAAAGTTCAAAATGTAAAAAAGATGGATTCATGACATAAAGTGATTTCATGCTTCTCTAGTCTATCACATAATCAATTAATCATCGTGTTAGGTGGAATCCATTCAATCCATGAAGATATATTCCATAGTTTGATTATTCTGGTTAAATTCTCATTAACTCCATGAATAGTGATTCACATTGTGAATGAGGTCAACCTAGTATTAATAGTGCGTTTTTACCACTTGTCCTTATCATTAGATTAAGACTTTTGGGGGTTCTTCTCCATCTCATTTGTCACCAATAACACTCAGTAGCACCTATTTGATTTCATTCCTCCTCCATGGTGTATCCTTGAAGTTTCTTAAAGTCTTGATATTGGTTCTTCAAGGTATGATCTCTACTTATATAATATATTGTTATTCTAACTTTACTAACCTAAGAATCCATGATGGCTGAATCAAGGATATAGGGTTTTTCTTAATTGGGGTATCTCGATGTATTTGGGTTCGTTTAAATCCCTATTGGTTTCATAAGGTTTTCACGTATGTGTTTTGTGGATTAACCCAATGGATTCTAAACGTGAATATATTTGGGGTTGGTGCCCCTCCCTTTATAATTCAATTTATGTTTTCTTGTGATTCTATAATAGGTTTTAAATATCCATCAATGTTCCTACTTTTATTTTTAAATTTATATTAGAGGATACTTACTTTCTTGAGTTTTCAAAAAAAATGATAAAAGGGGGTTTTCATTATATTAATTTTTAAATCATTTTTGAAGGATCAAGCATTATTTTAGAAATTTATATTCTAAAATTCCTCCTTAATAGTTTAATCATTAAATTATATACAATGATGAATTCTAGAAGGATGATAAAGTGTTGTTTTCTATATATCAGTTGTTCCTAGACCTTTTTGAGAAATGCACTGAAAATTTTTATTCTATTGAATTAATCAAATAATAATTTTTTTTCTAGTTTTATAAAAGGATATTCATTGCTTTTACCGATAAAGAATGATTCCAAGACCTAGTTATAACATTTAATGGTTCATATAGGAAAAACCCCATAGGATATTCCACCTTATATGTGATGTTAATTATGGATTTTTTAATTCATTCATCATGTATCCCTATCAATTTACATTGAATTGATTTTTTATTAATGGATAAAGGGGATGTTCATATGTGGGATTTTGGAGTTTAACGTTATTTGAATAGATGTTTTCTAAAATCATTACATGGAATTATTATTACGTGAAATTATAAACACCTTTTATATGCCATTGGAATACCTGGTTTGTTGTGTGGGAAGTCATGCACAAGTTATGAATAATAATCTAGCTAGTGGAACTTGGTGGGGGATTCAATCAACGTATGGGATATTTTCACTCAATTAGGCAATGTTGGGTAAGATTGGGCATTCTTGTAGGATGATTTGTGTGTATATATTTTATAGCGCATGGAATTTACATCATTAATGACTTTATTATATCTGTTCTAGATTTAACCCCTTTACTAACATGGATTATATGACAACAATAGATCTTATAAAGTATGCTTTCATGTTGATTTTGTGAAAATATTTCTAGTTTCTTTCATGGGTTTCCTTAAAATCACATTAACTACAATTTATGAATGATTTTTTTAAAGGATAATAAATTTAGGTTTTACTTTTATGGAATAATTAATTTGTAAAATTTGATCACTTTTCTAAGGAAACAACTTTAAACTTGTTTTGAATAATAAAAAACCAGAAAAACTATTTTTTATCCTTATTTTAAAACTTTCATGTTATAGATTTTATTTTATAGGATTATACATTTGATTCGTGGATGGAAACCTACATGCCTATTTTAAATCATGAATATTTTATAATAGGTTTTAAAGGATGCTCGGTTGTAGTGTATGGCCTTGGATCACTTGGTTCCGGTATTGTGGAGGTGTGTGCAGAACTTCATCAAATTCACATAGAGACTAGGTAGAAATGATGTGTATTATTTATTTCATCTTATTTTTAGAATTCTTCTCACCTTCCTTTAAATTCCATAGAAGAAAAAATGTTTTCCCTTTATTATGTATATGGATTTATCTTTTCACGTATCATACCTTTTCAGGATATTTTTTTATTTATGATATATTTTGGGTGTTTATTTATTTTTTATTACTGAAAGATCCTAATTTTATTATTCCTATGGATGAAATATTTCACACAAAGCGTTCATAGATTCCTATTAAATTTTTTCCCAGCTGTAGGGGTTAAGAATGCCCTTCATGCCTTGTTGCAGGTTAACTTGGGTGTTCGATTTATAGATGTCCTTGTTTGGTTTATGAAAAGTTAGAATCAAATTATACTGCCTTATAAGTTAGTAAACTATGGTAGGTTAGAGTTAGGATTGTTGTAACGTATGAGGTAATTCCTGAGTAGGTTCCATATCCCCATCATTCCTATTGAGATTTGAGTTTTTGGGGATTTCTGTGATGAATCTATCTTATGAATGAGCTTGGTTCTTGATTGTTTGATACTTTTAGTCTTTATTTTTTTATTGATTTATGAGTTTAAATGGAAATAGGGAGGAACCCAGGGACATGAGGTACCTATACAGGGTTTGGATAATTGTGTGTAGAGTGTATAAACAAATTGAATTACATTACACTTCAAATGGTTATAAAACAAATACCCAAACCATGTGATTAATCTTTGAATTTCAATGAGTTTCAATGACCTTTTAATTTTTCATCCTTTTTTGGATTTTTATCTACTTCCATTTTCCTAATGTTTTATTTATAGTTGATTGTGCTATTCTATGTACTTTTAGGTTTTTTGGGGTAAAATGGAAATCAAAATTATAAATGGAAGCGTTTGGAATGTATTTTTGAAAAAGGAACTAGGTTTATAAAAAATTTATAAATACTTAAAAAATTGTGGTCCGAACATGATGATTGGTTTCAGTAAGGTTTCAAAAATATTTTGGATTTCAAATGATAAATGGTTTTTGTAAAATCTTCTAAGAACATGGGAATAAGGGATATAGATAATTATTTTCAAAGTCTTCATGTGATGTTGAGAAATATTAATTCATGTCTTTTAAAGGGTATTATTTAAAATGTTTTAAAATTGATGTTTTTTGAAATATTTAGATTATAATGGAAATTTTTGAAATATTTCATGAATTTATAATTTTTTATATAAAGAATGAAATTACTTTTTTAAAAGATCTGTGATAAACCCATCTTGGATCAAATATGTTAATTTATTTTTCTTATTAAATTAAATACATTTTAGGATTATTTTTTCTTGGAATTTTAATTTTTTGGAATTGAAGTTTGTTTTAATGTTTTTTGAGACTGGTTATTGAGTTCTATTTTATCATATGGGGTTTCATTTCTCTATTTTGTTTTGATTAGGTTCATATTTTTTTATTTTTAGAGTATTCCCTATTAAAATTTAATGGTTTCCTTGGTTGATCAAGATCTTAATGGGTAGGTTCTTCCATTGGATTCAGTATAAGATATTTTTTTATTTCCCTCTCTCCACAATATAAGGAAAATGTTCAAGAGATTTAGAAAATGAATCCTATTATTTTATTCAATAAAAAATATTCCATGATGCGGTGGTTTGGCTATTGGGTGTTGATGATATTTTCACCCATCTTGAACTTCATAAATAACTTATGTTTAAGTTTTCAACCTTAATGAATGAGTGGTAGGGTTGTAAGTTATGGAATTATATTTTATAGACTATGACATATAAGGTCCATTATTGGGAATTTTTTACACACGGTTCAGCATGGAATTATTTTCTAATTTGTTTAAGGTACCAAATAATGTGGAATTTTAAGGCCATTGGCAAGGAGATAAAACAATTTTGGATTATCCAGATTATTTTGTTTAGTTGAGTCTATATCATCTTGGTCTTGATTTGGATGATGCATTAATGGATTGGTCTTTCAGGTAAGTTCTTTGACCAAACCTATTACTTGTAACAACATGAGATTTTATAAGATATATTCATTTTAATTTCATTCATATCTTCTGTTGTACGCAACACTAATATTATCTTGCGCTATACGCAACACCGTATTAGCTTGCAGTATACGCAACACCGTATTAGCTTGCAGTATACGCAACACTAATCTTGGATCGTGTTACACACAATTTCATGTTTGTTTGATAGTAGTTATTCTAAAAAACATTGAGTATATATATATATATATATATTCAATGTATTTTTTTATATGAAATAACAAAGGAGTCGTTCACTACACGCAACCCTAACTTGGCTTGCATTACACGCAATCGCGACCTTCCTTGATAGCGTGTGTTGTACGCAATACCGGGTTTTACCAAACAACGATATATTATTATAATATTTTTATGAACTATCCATCATAAATAGTATTAACTAAATTTTGAATTTTATAAAATTATTATTCATCTTACACGTTTTCTAGAAAATGGTATAAGAACAAAATAAATTTTTCGGGTAAAATAAGTATTTTTCAAAAAATGAAGTTTTGCCGCCTTTTTATGGCGCACCCACTTTAAATCTAGTTTTTGACATGTTTATAAGTTTAATTTTATAAAATAAAATTATTATTTGGAATCAGGATATAAAATTTTACCTTGGATAAATTTTTCATATTATTCTGTTTACTTTCCTATTTTAATGAATAGTAAAAACATGCTATATTTTAATTAAAAACAACTTTTTTCATCGTAATAACTTATGTGGTTAAATTATAATATTGAATGGTTTTAAATTATAAATAGAATATATTTTTACCATTTAATATAATTTATGTCATTAGCATTGATTTTACATTGAATTCCTAGGTTAAATAAATTCAATCTTTTGCAATGTTTTAAACAAAAACCTATTTTCTTTCGACAACGGGATTAATTTTAATTTAATTTATGCAACTTCTGTGTATTAAATTTGGAAAAATGGATTCCTTATTTGGAATCAGTGGGTCCAAATTATATTAATAGACTACTTTTTATTTTTGGGCTTTGTGAATAGTAACAACGGTAAATTTTATTTACTATCGTAAAAGGTAAATTGGGTAATTAAGGGTAAATATAATATTATAAAATTATCCAAATACTTGTCTTCATACAATTGGATGATTATAATTCGTCCTAAGTCATATTTGGGTCGAAATGGAATCCATTAGAACCCACATGGAGGTGATTAATACCATTAGTTTATTTTATTTAAAGGAAAGTAAAATATGTCTCACTCAACTTTAATAATTAATGTATTTTTAATATAAGTTTATATAGAATTTAAATTCGGTTATAAAAACTCATTTTAAAGATAAAATGTTTTTCTTTATCATGTTAATTTATTTTTAATTTTTAAGAGTTATTTAATTACCTTATTATCTTATACATTAATGATGCAGAAATTATTTATTTAGTGAACAATCAATAATATAGTTTTTATTAAAATAGTAATACATATCAAAAGGCCCAAAAATATGCACAAAACTTATTAGTAGTGTATATATATACCCTAATAATCCACTGGCCGAATTTTGGACCATTTGGATCCTTATTATGGCGATTATGATACTTATAATATTTTATTTTAAATGATTCCAAAGTTGTCACCTTCATAATTTAATAAAGATTACAATTTACATGTTGTTATTTTAAGATGATAAATTAGAGTTAAATTATTATTATAAAATCCATGATATTTATCTTCATCAAAGGATTTAATTTTAATATTTATGCAACAAATAAGTATATTAAATAATTATACAAAAATGTTGTACTAATTATTTTATTAAGAGATATACCAAATAAATGGTTTTTAAAATATTAAATTAAATATTATATGAACTATTTAATGTGCTCCACGAATTTTTTGGACAAATTTTACATGTTATAAATCTATTGAATATTTTATTTCGAATATATCCCTTCTGTAGATTTTATTTAAATTCAAATAAATGAATAGTTTCAAAACTGACACTATTGTTATTTTATAAAAATAACATATTATTTAATTGTTTAAAAATCCCAAAAATATTTAAAAATTATAAATTGAAATTTATATAGTCTAAACTGTCATACAGTATCCAATTATGGAAAATTAACAACACATAAGTGATTATTTATAACCATTTATAATTTATAATTTTATTACCACAAATAAACTTAAATAGATTAAATAAGGATAAATCAAAATGATAAGGTTTAAAATAAGATCAAAACATGTCTAAATTTTATTGGTTGATGATATTACAACCCTATATCATCTAATCTTCGAATTGAGTCCTTTTTTGAGGTTTTTATGTGGGGTTGGAATTTATATTAAACTAATATGTTTGAAGATTCCAAAGGTGCCCCTCTCATCCCTTATAAAGGGGCACCTCCTCCCTCACTTCCTCACACCACTTTGAGCCCTAACGTTCGGCCAATATCTGAAAATTTCACTTCCCCACTTACCTATAAACCTTATAGAGGTACTAGTCTTCTCAAAATACCAACCCTAGTGCCCTAAGTAGAAGTTTAAAGGAGGTGTGTCGAAGAAGAGGTAATCTCTTCTACCGATTATTTCAAGCTTATTTATTCTTCAACTTCTTCTTATTTAGTTGTTTCATTATCAATTAATAACATAAGTATCACTAATATACTGATATGTTATTATAAATATTAAACAACCCCATTTCACCTTTTATCCATCCTACGGAAAATGAAATCACCGCGCGTGCGTACGTACGGAAAACCGTCTCCACGCTGTGGTGTAATCTATTTTTCCAACACCACCTTACTTGGATGGGTATAACGGTGTAAAGAATAACTATACATAGTTATTATAACATCATAATGATTTTGATATATCGTATCATCCACTCCAATTCAATTCAATAATTATGGGAACGATATCATCGCTCGTGCGTACGTACGGACTACCATCTCCACGACGCGATGAGATTCATTCTCAATGATTAACCATTCATGAATGATTATAAAGTATATATAATAATTAATCATGAAATATATGACATAATAATGATATTGGATTTATCTATATATATATATATATATATATATTTCATCAAATTAATTCTATTCAATTCAATGAGGAAACGAAGACAACGTTCATGCGTACGTACGGCCTACCTTCTCCATGAACGGTGTATTTCATTCCATTTATCGATCTATTATATATTTTTATATTGTGTATATATATTATATATAAATCATGTTTTGTATTTTGTAATTAAGTAATCATGATCTAACTAATCATATGAATAATTACGAGTCAAAACACGGACCACAAATGAAGTGATTTTACCCAAAATGCTCTTTAACATGGAATTTACAAAAGAGCAGGTAGTATAAAGTCATAAGTGAACCATATATGATATCATAACAATGAATATGATTCTTTAATAAGTCAATGAAATTATTTAAATCATTATACAGTAGGTTTGGATATGTACGAAGCATATCGGACCTAAGTTAAAGGAAAATCTCACAATCTCATTTTTATCCGAGATTGTTTATACTTCAGAATTTACTGGGGAATATTTATCATCCACATCCATGTTTGCTCATTATGTAATATTATTTCCATCCACCTATAATTTTTTAAATCCAATGTTACCCTTCAGTGAGTTTTTAGTAAAAGATATGAAAGGAATCTTTTGTCGTTTTTCGCACGAGGTACTTTTTGACTTTTCCGACATAAGTATGAGAAGAATGTTTTTTTAACTAATACGGAATGAATGGATTTTTAAAACATTATTTCCAAGAAGATTCCTTTAAAAGTTTTCAAGTTTATTTTTAATCAACTTATTTTAGTTTAAAATTATATAACATTTTAAGAAAGTAAAATGTTTTTGAAGTAGAAAGGATATTTTCCTCAAGAATGGAGTTCAAGTGTTTTATCAAAATTATTTTCCATCTAAGATAATAGAGGGTTTTGTTTCTATCCATATTTTTTTACATTGATTTGATTATGTTATGATGGAATTATCTTTATGATGTCCTTTTATCTTCTATAGATTATGTTATGATGGCATGATGTTTAAGATTCCCATTTTTATTACATGGGTTATGCTATGATGTGTGGTTTATGATTGTGTGGAACATATAAGAATGGTATCATTATGATATTGGGGGGAACTATATCTCCCTCCAATTCATTTGGTAAAGATTTATATCTGATGAGATAGACATGACTGGAATGGTAAGTTAATCCGGTTCAGTGTTACAGGACTGAAACGAGGAGGGAACTGGATTCAGAAAGGGACTTTGTCTACTAAGATGGTCTTGGCAGCAATGACTTAGCTACTATTGAAATCATGACATGTGATGAATGGTTTCCACAATTACATGTTTTATTTCCATTATATTTTATCATGATTTATGTTCCATTATGATATATTCCTTACGTACTTCCATGATTTATGTATTTGCTCAAGATTTTGATGTTTAAATTTCATGTTCAAGTTTGTGCTTTCAAATGTTTATGGATTGTTTTATGTTCACTATGTTTACCCTTACTAAGAATTTGAGCTCACCCTTTTTATGTTTTCCTTTCCCCAGGATATAAGGAAAGGTTTTAGGTAAAAAAAAAGGGAAGATCTTTATGGGAGATGTTGAGGATCTTTCACCAAGATTAAAAGATTATGTTCCAAGACTCCAAAGGAACTAAACTATTACGGTCCTTTGGTGTCTGTTTTTGTTATGTATTAAGTATTCCACAAAAGTAATGTAATCTCTATGTACGTAAAGCTTTGGGTCTCTACAATTGGTATCAGAGGAAAGGTTTAGTCAACCTTTGGAAACTAGGATGCGAAAACTATAGTGAGATCCCTAGAGATATTTCTAAAGTATGTCAAGGGATGTCCCTAAGGATAAGTATAAGTATAGGTTATAGTCCTATAATTACGGTAATGATATTATTATTAAACCTAATATGTTAGATGTCTAAGGTACTCCCCCTTGAAAATGTTATTTTCCTTGTATGATTTTTACCTCTCACAGAATTCTTTTTGTGTTTTAGTCAATGGAGGGAACCAGAAGGAATTCGGTTAACATTGAATCTAATGGAAAAATTGGTGACTATGAGCAACAAAATTGCGTAATGCATAGAGAGAAAGATATTTTGATTATGCAGAATCAGTTATCACGATATATGATTATCAAGGTGAAATTTAGTGGTATGTCCAATTCATCAAATAAGAGGAAGATAGACTTTTATGCATGTTCGCATGTTGAGGAGCATAATGAAATGAATATTGAGACTTCTAAAGAAGGGAAGAAGAACCTTGTGGAATACCTCAAATGGAGGTACAAATGTTATCTGTGTGGAGAAAAGGGTCATAGAGTGATAGAAAATTATGGATTTCAATGTATTATTTGTGGAGAACATGGGATTTACCCAACTTAATGCCCTGACCTAAAAAGTTACTTCTAAATCAAGGAAGGACTTATTCCAGGACAATCATTGAAGAGGATGGATTGAATTTTTTATGTATTGGTATTCAAGAATAATGTTGTTGAGGTACATTTATGGAGTATTAGAATATTTTTGTATTAGTCTATTGTGGTTTTCAATAATTTTATGGTATCGGTAACCATGAAAAGTGATTAAAATATTTTGGAAAGAAGATGATATGCCCATAATGAAGGGATAAGGAGAAAATGAAATGTTTTAAAGTATTCATGAGCTCGTGATTGATATAAGGACAAAGTGATATCATGGTTTGAGTATATAGAATTTTGAGTATTTTGGTGTGTGGAAGGTGTTAACTTTTAAATACATTTATGTTTTCACTAAGGTTCAATGGGTATTCAATTTTTTTAAAGAGAATACATGATTAAGGCCTTCGAATGTTTGGAATGTGACCAACAAGACAAATCTTATGATATATGGGGATCAACGATGGTATTAACAACCTTTTTATATGAACTCTTTGGTAATAGTTTTCACTATAATATGAGATTGGACAACAGTATTCTGGATAAGCCTAAAGATTGGAATGGATTATGTTAGACATAAGTTAGTTTTTTTTAAGGCTAGAACTTTTTCGATATTATTGATGGAAAGTTATAATAATGTATTTTTAGGAAAAAAAAAGGACAACCTGCAGGATGGGAGACAGCCCATCACGTCGGACAAGGCTGTGGGAATCGAACCCACAACCGATGTGCGACGGGCCATTATCACCTACCACTGGCCTACAGGAAGTCCCTGGTTATTAGATACTAGTTTTATTTTATTAAGAGGTATGATATATGAAGTATAATTCCATTTTTGGAATCATATACGATTAATCTCACTATAGATGGACTTATGTATATTTGATAACTTTTGCAAACTTTTTGTTTGAGACAGATGGAATGACCGGTCATTCTATCATATGATCTGCTAACACTTAGTGAATGAAAAATTCAACTTCATTTCTTTAATAGATGAAGTGAAAATTATCCAAGGAACGACCAACGGTGAGATTGTACCAAAATCAAGAACGTATTTCTTCTAATTCCAATTTCGTCAACATTAGGGAAATGATCTTGAATACAAAAAAAAAAATTTGTCCTAGTGTCCTTATATCTGATGAATCAGATGGTACCTTATATCATCAAAAATTTATGGCTTTGTGATTGTTGGCTTTTTTATAGCCATGTTCTCTACCACTCTCCATAAGAACTTGATGTTTATATTTCTCTTCCATATCGATATTTTCACCTATGTTCTCCTATATGGAAACCCAATGATGAGTTACTTTGGGTAATCGTTACGTTTCATACTTTAGTTTTTAAAATTAATTTTTAGTATTCCTTTTTACGATATGGGTTTTTATGAATAGTAAACGATTTATAACCCCGACGAATTTCGAGGGCGAAATTCATTTTAAGGGGGGTATAATGTAACAACCCGAGATTTTATAAGATATATTCATTTTAATTTCTTTCATATCTTCTGTTGTACGCTACACCAATATTATCTTGCGCTATACGCAACACCGTATTAGCTTGGAGTATACGCAACACTAATCATGAATCGTGTTACACACAATTTCATGTTTGTTTCATAGTAGTTATTCTACAAAACATTGAGTATATAAATATATATATATATATATATATATATATTCAATGTACTTTGGTATATGAAATAAAAAAGGAGTCGTACACTACACGCAACCCTGACTTGGCTTGCATTACACGCAATCACGACCTTCCTCGATAGCATGTGTTGTACGCAATACCGGGTTTTACTAAACAATGATATATTATTATAATATTATTATAAACTAGCCATTATGAATAGTATAAACTACATTTTGAATTTTATAACATTATTATTCATCTTACACATTTTCTAGAACATGGTATAAGAACAAAATAAATTTTTCTGGTAAAATATGTATTTTTAAAAAAATGCAGTTTTGCCGCCTTTTGATGGTGCACCCACATTAAATCTAGTTTTTGACTCGTTTATAAGTTAAATTTAACAAAATAAAATTATTCTTTGGAATCAGGATATAAAATTTTACCTTGGATAAATTTTTCATATTATTCTGATAACTTTCTTATTTTAATGAATAGTAAAAACAGGCTATATTTTAATTAAAAACAATTTTTTCATCGTAATAACTTATATTGTTAAATAATAATATTTAATGGTTTTAAATTATAAATAGAATATATTTTTACCATTTAATATAATTTATATCCTTATCATTGATTTTACATTGAATTCGTAGGTTAAATAAATTCAATCTTTTGCAATGTTTTAAACAAAAACCTGTTTTCTTCCGACAACGGGATTAATTATAATTTAATTTCTGCAACTTCTGTGTATTGAATTTGGAAAAATGGATTCCATATTTGGAATTAGTGGGTCCAAATTATATTAATATACTAATTTTTATATTTGGACTTTATGAATAGTAACAACGGTAAATTTTATTTACCATAGTAAATGGTAAATTGAGTAATTAATGGTAAAAATAATATTATAAAATTATCCTAATACCTATCTTAATACAATTGGATTATTATAATTCATCCCAAGTCATATTTGGGTCGAAATGGAATCCATTAGAACCCACATGGAGGTGATTAAGACCTTTAGTTTATTTTATTTAAAGGAAAGTAAAATATGTCTCACTCAACTTTAATAATTAAAGTATTTTTAATATAGGATTATACAGAATATAAATTTGGTTATAAATAAAAATTTGAAAGATAAAATATTTTTCTTTATAATGGTAATTTATTTGTAATTTTTAAGAGTTATTTAATTACCTTATTAACTTATACATTAATGATGCATAAATTATTTATTTAGTGAAAAAATCAATAATATAGTTTTTATTAAAATAGTAATACATATCAAAAGGCCCAAAAATCTGCACAAAACTTATTAGTAGTGTATATATATACCCTAATCATCCACTAGCCTAATTTTGGACCATTTGGATCCTTATTATGGCGATTATGACACTTATAATAGTTTATTTTAAATGATTCCAAAGTTGTCACCTTCATAATTTAATAAAGATAACTATTTACATGTTGTTATTTTAAGATGATAAATTCGAGTAAAATTATTATTATAAAATCCTTGATATTTATCTTCATAAAAGGATTTAATTTTAATTTTTATGAAACAAATAAGTATATTAAATAATTATACAAAAATGTTGTACTAATAATTTATTTAAGAGATATACCAAATAAATGGTTTTAAAAATATTAAAATAAATAATATATGAACTATTTAATGGGATCCACGAATTTTATAGACATATTTTACATGTTAAGAATCTATTAAATATTTTACTTTGAATATATCCCCTGTGTAGATTTTATTTAAATTCAAATAAATGAATAGTGTCAAAATTGACACTATTGTTATTTTATAAAAATAACATATTAGAAAAATATTTAAAAATTATAAATTGAAATTTATATAGTCAAAAATGTCATAAAGTATCCAATTATGTAAAATTTACAACACATAAGTGATTATTTATAACCATTTAAAATTTATAATTTTATTACCACAAATAAACATAAATATATTAAATAAGGATAAATCAAAATGATAAGGTTTACAATAAGATCAAAACATGTCTAAATTTTATTGGTTGATGAAATTACAAACCTATCTCATCTAATCTTTGAATTGAGTCATTTTTGGAGGTTTTTGTGTGGGGTTTGAATTTATATTAAACTAATATTTTTGCGGATTCCAATGGTGCCCCTCTCCTCCCTTATAAAAGGGAACCTCATCCCTCTCTTCCTCACATGATTTTGAGACTTGAAGCTCGGCCAACCTCGGCAAATTTAACTTCCCCACTTCCCTAGAAACCTTATAGAGGTACTGGTATTCTCAAAAGACCAACCCTAGTGCCCTAAGAAAAAGTTTAAAGGAGGTGCGTCGAAGAAGAGGTAATCTATTCTACCAATTATTTCAAGCTTATTTCTTCTTCAACTTATTCTTCTTTAGTTGTTTCATTATAAAGTAATAACATCAGTATCACTAATATACTAATATGTTATTATAAATATTAAACAACCCCATTTCACCTTCTATCCATCCTACGGAAAATGAAATCACCGCGTGTGCGTATGTACGGAATGCCGTCTCCACGCTGTGGTGTAATCTGTTTTTCCAACACCACCTTACTTGGATGGGTATAATGGTGTAAAGAATAACTATACATAGTTATTATAACATCATACTGATTCTGATATATTGTATCATCCACTCCAATTCAATTCAATAATTATGGGAAGGATATCATCGCTCGTGCGTACGTACAGACTACCGTCTCCATGATGCGATGAGATTCATTCTCAATGATTAACCATTCATGAATGATTATAAAGTATATATAATAAGTAATAATGAAATATATTACATAATAATGATACTGGATTTATGTATATATATATATGTATTTCATCCAATTAATTCCATTCAATTCAATGAGGAAATGAAAACAACGTTCATGTGTACGTACGACCTACCATCTCCATGAACGGTGAATTTCATTCCATTTATCGATCTATTATATATATGTATATTATTAATATATATTTTATATAAATCATGTTTTATATTCTGGAATTAATTAATCATGATCTAAGTAATCATATGAATAATTACAAGTGAAAACACGGACGACAAATGAAACGACTTTACCCAAAACGCTCTTTAACCGGGAATTTACAAAAGAACGGGTAGTATAAAGTCATAAGTGAACCATATATGATATCATAACAATGAATATGATTTTGTAATAAGTCAATGACATTATTTAAATCATTATACAGGAGGTTCGGATACGTACGAAGCATATTGGACCTAAGGTAAGGGAAAATCTCACAATCTCATTCTTATCCGAGATTATTTATACATCAGAGTTTACTGGGGAATATTTATCATCCACATCCATGTTTCCTCATTATGTAATATTATTTCCATCCAACTAAAATTTTTTAAATCCAATTTTACCCTTCGGTGAGTTTTTAGTAAAATATATTAAAGGAATCTTTTGTCGTTTTTCGTACGAGGTACTTTTTGACTTTTCCGACATAAGTACGAGAAGAATATTTGTTAACTTATACGGTATGAATGGATTTTTAAAACATTATTTCCAAGAAGCATCATTTAAAAGTTATCAAGTTTATTTTTAATCAACTTCTTTTATTTTAAAATTATTTGACATTTTAAGAAAGGAAGATGTTTTTGAAGTAGAAAGAATATTTTCCTGAAGAATGGAGTTCAAGTGTTTTATCAAGATTATTTTTCATCTAAGATAATAGAGGGTTCTGTTTATATCCCTATTTTTTACATTTATTTGATTATGTTATGATGGAATTATTTTTATGATTTCCTTTTATCTTATATGGATTATTTTATGATGGCATGATGTTTAAGATTCCCATTTTTATTACATGGGTTATGCTATTATGTATGGTTTATGATTTGGTGGCACACATAAAAATGGTATCATTATGAGATGGGTGGGACCTATATATCCCTCCAATGCATTGGGTAAAGATTTATATCTCATGATATAGACATGACTGGAATGGTAAGTTAATCTGGTTCACTGTTACAGGACTGAAACGAGGAGTGAACTCGATTCAGAAAGGGACTTTGTCCACTAAGATGGTCTTGGCAGCAATGCCTTGGCTACTATTGAAATCATGACATGTGCTGAATGGTTTCCAGAATTACATGTTTTATTCCCATTATATTTTATCATGATTGATGTTCCATTATGATATATGCCTTACGTACTTCCACGATTTATTTCTTTGCTCAAGATTTTGATGTTTAAATTTCATGTTCATGTTTTTGCTTTCAAATGTTTATGGATTGTTTTATGTTCACTATGTTTTCCCTTACTGGGCATTTGAGCTCACCCTTTTTATGTTTTCATTTCCCCAGGATATAAGGAAAGGTTTTAGGTAAAAAAAGGGAAGATCATTATGGGAGATGTTGAGGATCTTTCACCAAGATTAGAGGATTATATTCCAAGTTTCCAAAGGCACTAAACTATTACAGTCCTTTGGTGTCTGTTTTTGTTATGTATTAAGTATTCTGCAAAAGTAATGTAATGTCCATGTACATCAAACTTTGGGTCTCCCCATTACTGACACCGACTACCCTCTACTTTGACTCATATAGATAAGTGGTGAAATAGGCTAATAGATTTAAAGTAGTATTTAGAAGAGAACCATACACATTAGAGGTTTCCTGTATTTCTATGTGTGGTGGGGGGGATTTATAATAATGGTAAATGGTATAATTCCTTGTAATACATTTCACGTAATAGTATTAAAATTGAATCTTGATTCATCTTATTGTCTTCTTCAAGGATCAAACACATGGTTTGGCAATAGTTTGGGACAATATGACATAAGAATCCAACTTGTCAATGAACTCTTAAAAAACTATTCTGGTAATTTGGGTCATCTACTAAGTTTCTCCAAATGAGTTACTCACAAGAATCATGGATCTAAATCTATCCCTTCTAAAGATCCACTAACATAACATGTTTAACCTTATGATGATTTGAAGACCCTTTTATTTTTCTTTTTATGTTTTCTATTTCCTCTAGTTTACATTATGTTGTATAAGGTTGTGTTTTTTTATTTCTGAGTTTTGGTAATGATGTTTTAAATTGCCAATTTCATTGATGGATTTTATCTTGGTGATGTAGGGGTCCATTTTATATTTATTTTCATGTAACATTTGAATTAATTTGAGTTTTTAGATTTTGATGAGTTTGTTTTGAAGGTAATAGATCTAGGGTATTTTATTAATAAATTTCAGAAAGGTGGTGGGGTTCATGGGATGTTGAAACCATTGAGGTGATTTATGTTTAACCTTTTCATCTTATATGATCTATTGAATATACCTTGTGGTATGTGGTAATGTTATAAAATGTATATTCATTAATGATTATTGTGTTCCTTGGTAAGTGTGATCTGTGGTTTGTGATGGTCCATTACATCTATATATTCATACTTTGGAAAATTTTGTTAAATGTTAGGGAAATAAGGATCCATTGTTAGTTATGCTCTAATAATTTTTTGGAATCACTATGATCCAGTGATTTAGAATCATGATACTAGTCTAACCTCACTTTTCCCAAGTCTATATAATAGAGTTCCTATACATGAACAATTCATTCCAAGGTGTTTGTAATTGTAATTTTTTTCATCAGTAAGATCTATCTCCATTACTTTACATGAGGTGGTAATATTTTTTGTTCACATTTTCTAGTGTGATATTTGAGAATTCGTCTAGTTTTTAGGGTAGTTTTTTGATGCTTTTACTAAGGAACTATCGTCAGAATATGAAGCAAGATTAGTTAGTCAATATTTATTTGTGCTTAAGTATATTCATTATGATTTTTTCCTTTGTTGGTTCTTTGATAGAGGCCAGTGGTTTTGAGGAACTAATGAATTAACAGGATTTTAACATGCTATAGAGTATTGTGTCTCTAAAATCAAATAGTTTTCTTAATCTCTTTCATGATTGTTGGTGAGAATGTATTAATGTCCCCTGAATTGATTCACTATTTCTATTGGCCTTGTATATTCCATATTATTTTTAAATAATGGTTATTATTGACTAAATTAATACCATCATTTTAGCTGACTCTACCCGTTCATGATATTATAGAATTTCTTTAGTTTTAAAAATGTTTCAATGTGATCCTTCATTATTTGGGACATTTTTATGGGATATAACTTTTCTTTTATTTCCATGGATTTTTTTTGGCTGATATCTGTTTGTTATTTTCATAGTTTTCAATATATTTAGGTTTTAATCTTAGATAGTTGAATATGTGGATTTTCTTGGGTTTTGATTCTTTTTTGGGTGTGATTGTGTAATTTGGGTTTCCCTTTTCTCTAAGACCGGGGTATTATCTTTTTTCTTGATCAATTGTTGACCTTGAGACGTTCTAAGGACATAATGTTTTATTGTGGTGAGAATTTTCACACCTCGACTGTGATTTTCCATTTTTTATTTATTTAATTATGTCCTTTTGTCTTGTTCATATATTTTTATTTATTCTTGGCATTTTGGTTGTCCTTAGAGTGCCTACTATTCTAGAAGCTATAGAGTTCAATAGTTCATGTTGTGGAAGATGGTTTAACACTATGAAATTTTTTTATATTTACCTAATCAATCTCATTATGAATTATTCACCTCAATTGGAATAATCCATTCACATAATCAAGTATAATATCATGGGTTGATTATTCAGGGTGAATGACCAATTAACCCATGAATAGTGATTCACTCCATGAATGCAACTAGCGTAGTTTTAATATTGGAGTTTTTTAATTTTTTCTTCGCTACTGATTTATCCTTTTGTGGGTCCTTCACCCTCCCATTCGACATGCAAAACTCTTGAGAGATCCTTTTATTTTCTCTCCTCCTCTATGATGGATCACTTATGATTCTTCAAGACTTGATGTTTTTTCTTCAAAGTATGATATTTTATTTTCTACCCTCTTATTATTTTATTCTCTGTAACCCTAGAAGTCATAGCAGTTGAATTTATGATATAAGGATAGTATTTATTGAGTGATTTTGATATATAACTATTAATTTTGATTCCAATTGGTTTTTTAAGGCTTGTTGGGCTGTTTCATGGTGGATTACCTCCAACATCATTAAAATCAATTATATTTTAAGTAAGTTGAATATGAATATATATTTAAAATTTAATATATGATTTCTTATGCTTTTTTAATGGGTTTTAAATGTCCTTAAAAGTTGCAACTTTTTTGTATTTATATTAAAGTATTAATAAATTCTTGGGTTTTAAAACTTATAAAAAATGGTGTTTTTCATTAATGTGATATTTGAATATTTTTTGAAGGTTCAAGAATTATTTAGGAAATTGAAATCCTCAGTTAGATTATCGATGGTTTAATCTTTAAATTTCATATATTATTGATTTCTAAAATGGAGGAAATTATTTTTTTAATGATAGTGTGTGTTTTTCCTTTTTGAGATATGATTGGAAAAAATTTATTATATTTAATTAATCAAATAATGAATTATGCGTACAGTATTCTAAATGGGTATTCATTACTTTTATCATTAACGAATGACTCCATTACTCAGTTGGTACATTTAATGGTTTATATTCCAAATTAAAATCCATAAGACAAGAGAATTATTTGTGATAAAAACTATAGACATTTTAATGATTTTAATAATCATACATATCAATGGTATTGATATTTTATTCATAGACAAATGGGATATTCCTATCTTGGTGTTTAGAGGTGAAGGTGTGTTAAATAGTTATTTTCTAATATGACTATATATTATACATATTACATTTAATGTTTACCCACTTTTATATGTCATGGGAACCCTTATTAGATATCTAGTATGTCTATGTACACATGCACATTAGTTATGATTTATGTTGTGGATGGTGTCCTTGGGTCAGTAATTAGGTTATTTTATGGTATGTTTCCCCTCAGTTTGGCTAGGAAGGGTAAGATGAGCTGATCGGGTGGTTAGAATAGTGTATAGTTGTTTTCTACTTCACAAAATTTACTTCATTTAAGACCATGTTACCTCTCTTCTAGATTTTTCCTCCTTAAGAACCTAAGATGTAATGATAAGGATATATTTTTATATATATGGCTTTCTATAGTATTTTAAAATGTATTTATGGTTTCATTCAAGGATTGACTTAATACTTCTTTAACTACAACTTTTAAATTATTTTATTTAATAGAAATAAATTTGGTTTTTACTTGGAAAAGTATTTACTTTCAAAAAGTTAGGATTTTTTTAAAGGAAACTATTTAAACTATTTTTTAAATGTTAAAACTTGGAAAATTATTTGTTGTATTATAATTTTCAAACATGCATGTTATAGATATTCGTTTTAAGGTTTGTGTGTTAGGTTAGTGGATGGGAACTTACTTGTTAGTTTAGTTCATGCCTAAATTAAAAATGTTTTGATATGATTCTCTGGTGTATGGGATGATCATGGATATATTGGTTTAGATATGTTAGTGTTTTATTTGATTCTTCCTCACTTGAACACGGAGAATAGTTAGTAATGTTTTGTCTTATTTATTTATTTTTCTTATTATTCTAAATATCCTTGTACTTCCTTAGTATCATAAAATTATTTTCCTTTATTTTTTACTGGTCATTCTTGTCAAACTGCGTACTTGTTAGGTATATTTTTTTATATATAATATCTCTTGGGTATTTTTTGTATTGGAAGATCCTAATTTTGTTATGCTAGTGGGAGAATTCATTCCCAAATACAGTTCTTGGATTCTCTGGAAGATAACTCCAACCTGTGGGAATAAATAATGGAATTTGGGTCCTTCCACAAGAAAATTCAAATGTTTGGTTCAGGGATGACCCAGGTTTGTTGATTCCAGTTTATAAAAAATAAAAGGAAACTTTTAGTATCTCCAATCATCCATGTATACTCAATATTCCATTCAATAATTCAATAAAATCTGGAAATAACACATCAAGAAGTAATTCAATACATATATATACACATACACACTTTCACTATAAAATCCCCCATTTTAAATCATCTTTATATGGAACACTTTTTAACCAAAAAAATATATTATTAACAAATTCATTGAAGGTGTTTAAAATTATTAAATAGTTTTAATTTATTTATGGAAATCCAACCACCTCCTAACATGAAATTTTTTTACCTGCATATTTATATATCTAATAAAAACATCCAGATCCTCTGAAATAAATTCATTAAATTTAAAAAAATTAATTAAAATTATATCTCCATTTAATTTATTAAAATAAAATGAATTATTTTTGGTTTTTAGAAAATTGGTTTTTAATAATTACCTATAATATATAAAAATTCTATACTCATTAAACCACATTAAATTTATATTTAGAGATTATTAAAATAATTTTTCACTCCATAAAATTTATTAAATAATAGAAGTATAAATATCCCAACATTATAGTATCGTAAAAAAATTATTGAATGAACAAAACAACAATCAGGCCAAACCAAAACTAGTGGTCATGAACCTGAAAAAAAAAATTAATTTTCAGCCAAATAACTCTTTCAAAACATAATTTTAACATATGAAATTTTTAATAGATAAAGAATAATTGAACGAAATCTAACCCATTTCCATTACTATAATTTTATCAATCCAATAATAACATAAAAATATTAATAATTAGTAATATTTATCCAATGTGATCTATATCCACCAACTTATATCTATTTTCTTATTATTTAAATCAATTATTATCACTGATCCAAACTATCAAAATAATTATAATTATATAGTAAGTAATATAATAAAGTATCTATACAACCTACCTCATTCCAAACTAATGAGTAATTTAATAGGATATCTAATAAATTTAATGATTCATTAAGATATTTGTAAATTTTTTAGAATATATGAAGAAAATTAAAATTTTGGTCCGAATAGTAAATAAAGCCTTATGTAATTTCAATAAAATATTGGTGGTTCTCCATCTCCTCAATGATGTGATTCCAACATTTTAAATTGATAAAAAAATTATACTATTATCAGATGATAATTAATAGTGAAAATTTTAATAATTTTCAGAGATTGGTTTTAATATATTGGGTGAGAGATACACGATATACAATATTCCACACTCCTAAACAAAAGGGTTTCCAAGATAGGCTCTCTTAAAATATTAATTTCAGGTTTTTATTTATTTATTTATATATTTATTTAATTATTTATTTATATATTTTTATAAATCATTCTAGGTCCATGGATATATAATTTCGGTGTGAGGGGTTCAACAAGAATCGACCATACCCCATCCTTCCCCAATTTAAAAACATTTTATACTTTTTCCCAAAAAATCTTCACTTCCCTCACCTAAGATCTTCTTTACCCCAATCTCCCTTTTCAAAATATTTTTTATATTTTTTACAATCACCAAAAATATCTCTCTACAACACACACACACACAAACATAGAGATACCTTATACCTCACTCCACCTAATCACTTAATAACACAAGACACATAATATATTTAATTTTATTTTTACCCTATATTCACACACATTTTCTTTCCCTTCTTCATTCACCCCAACACAACACACACACATTTCACCACTTCCACACACCATTCACCATAAACTACCCACACTATCACAATTAAGTTTTCCCCATGATATTTATTTTAATAAAGAAAACAAATATCTCAAACTAAAATAACAACAACAACAAGAACAACAACAATAAAAATATCATCACCACTTGTATTATTAATGTTATCATCATTATCATTGATTAATTATAAGACCTAAATCCATATATATATATATATATATTCACTCATATATTTATTTAAATCATTAACGATAAGAACCACTTCAATAATAGAAACTAAAACAATATTAATATCATCACCACTAATATTATTATCATCATTACCAATACTAAGATAATTATTTAAAAATTATACTTAAAACCCCATATATGTGTATATATATATATTCACACTTATATTTATTTTTTCCCATATATATTTTTCATTTTAATATTTGATCACTAAACATTTCATTGTTATTATAGTCAAATAATAAAAATGGTAAACCAATGAATAATTTTATTATGATTATTCAAAAAAAAATAAACACTCAAATACCATAAAAATAAAAAAAATCAAAAAAATATGTCTTTATTAAACCCCCAATTTATTATATAAGTAACTCCTCAAATTATTTTTATCCTCATATATTCTAAAATATCCCATTTAATATATTAATATAATTAATAAAAATTCTGAGTCCTCGCAGATATGATCCATAATGGTGTGTGTTGAGTTGTAAAATATGGGTATATGGGAGTATAACCCAATATGTGGATATAATTTTATAATATGATATATGATCAACCTTGTGATGGTAATTTTAATGATCATTTGGGCATGATAATCTATGTATTTAACCTGATACATGCTTGTAGGAAAATTCTGAAGAATCTCTTGGGATGGGATATTATAATAGAGATATAATAAATTCTAGGGAAATATAGTTTCTCATCATCCTAGAGCTATTTCATGGATTTGTTTTAGAAAAATAAAAATTTAACTTTTCTGCTTTATGTAATTTTTTTAGATTTTTACTAAGTAGGGTAAAATAGTAATTTAACTAGTCTCAAAATGAAATCTCGAGCGCATAATTGGATTTGGGAAATAAGGTTTTCCAAATATTGATACTTTATTAATTTTAATTATTATATTTTTCTTTTGATTTAAATTTTTCAAAAATGTAAACTATTTATTTATTTACCTATTTCATTTCTACAAACAATTTTTATAAAATAAATAATCTAATTATTTGAGATATTATTTTTGGTGGTGATGACATGGAATATTAGAGGACACAGGAGAGTAATTAGTTTATTATTTCATGAATCATTTTATTATAAGTGTTATTATTGAGTGATTTTAATTTTTAAATGATGAGTGATATAGTTGGAATGTAAATGGGGGTATTTAATGATTCTATGTCATGGAAATTAAAGGAAAACATAAAGGATTGACTTTTGTTTTGATTGATTTTTGTCAAATATATTTTTTCATTGATATTATACTTTTAATATATAATATTTTAAGGGATAAAACATTTGTTTAAATTTGTTGAGGTGTATATAAGATAAATATAGATAGAGAATTGAATTTCCATAGATGATCATTAGAAGGGTAAGCATTAATGTTCAAAAATATTTAGGTAGGTGACTTGAAATTATCATCCATTTTAAACCCTTTTAAATATATCATGATTTTTTTGTTTTGTGATGGGTATATCATTAATAATAATTTTAAGTGATGATTTTTTAATAATATTTAGTTGGATATGATATAATAATATGAAATTCGTGGAATAAGTATCCATTGAGGAATATTTTCATTATAAAAAGTTTTTGATGATGAGTTATTGAAAAGAATCTACAAATGGTGGAAATGATTTGTGCAAATGGATATAAATATAATTTTATGATAATATAATTTGAATTTGAAATCATGGAATCAAATTAATAATATAAAATAATAATATATTAATATAAATAATAATTGATCAATTAGTGTTAATTATTTCTTATAGTTCTTGTGTGAATAATTTGATAAGTCTTTAATGATATAAGTTGGTTTTGATAATTGTCTATAAATAATGTTAAAATATTCTTTGATTACCCATGTTTAATTTTATTCATATAATGATTTTATATAGTGGAATGTTGTAAAATATAATATAGGCTTTGAATTGTGACTTTTTGAATAGAACGTGCTAATTTTAAATAGATATTATACCAAACTATAGAGAAATATGATATTTTTAGTAATGGTTGTGGAAAAAGAGGTAATGATTTTTATAGTCATTTTTCAATATTGGAAAATCCATTTTCATATTCTAGAATTTAGGGAATTTTATTGTGAGTGAAACGGGGGAGGTGTCAATTCTACATGGGTCATTCCACGTTGGAACAATACCATATCATATAATGTATGGGTCATATAGCCCAATATTTATGGTATGAATTAATATTGGACTTATTTTTTTTTCTATTGGAACATGAATCACCTATAAAACCTTATAAAAACATTTTTTATGTGAAAACATGGAGGTGTGAATGTGAAATAGTGTGGTAGATTTCATGGTTCGATTGAAAGGGAATTTTATTATATGTGGTTTTGGTATTATTTTAAATAAAATTATGTTTGACGATGATATATGGAATGTTAGTGTTGTGGTGAACTGAATCCTAATTTTTGAATTATAGTAAATCTATGTGAAAGAATTATGTATAGTTGTGGGGAAATCATATTCTATATGACATATATATATAAATATATTAGCAGAGATGGGATAATAAATGGATGATGAGGGTAAAAATCTGTTTGTGATATGTGATATAGATGTGAAATTTGTGACTATTTACATGGAAGTAAATTGTGATACATGTGATGTGAGATATAAATGATGTTGATTAAGAAGGGTTCCCTAATCAATACCACTAAATCATATGTCGAATGTATCAGTGGTTCTATAGCTACCAAACCAATATAGGTTGTAGTGGGGGAGAATACCAAATATATGGGACCTATAATATAGAAAAATTCCTTATGATTGGATATTCGCCCAACAAATGAATAGATTTTAGTGTTCCGTATAGGGTACAAGTACATGGAGATACTATAGTTAGTTTCTTGTAGGTGGATATCTACTTGGTTATAGAGATATTATAGAGATTTTCCTAGGTATGGATAAAAATTTGTTTTGTTGAAATTATATTGAGGTTTCTATGGGTTTACAGATATATGAGAATATTAAATTTAGGTATATATGATTAGATAGATGCATAGTTCTTCGATGTGGACTAGTTGTGGTTAGGATCATAGGGGTGGTTGTGTGATAATTATTATTCTTAAAAGTGTTGTGGATTCGAAATTAAGATAACAATTTGGTATGAAATTGATGTTATTTGATTGTTGAATAATAGGAGGTTGGTGTTTATTGATTATTTTGTTTTACTTATTCCGTGATTGGATTATTAGTATGCTTCATTCACATACATATGTCATAGTTTGGGGAGGAACATACTCAGTATATTTATATTCTCACTAGAAATTCATATATATTATTTTTTATATTATATATATAATGTTTTTGGTGGTGTCTAACAAACATATCTTTGGACATGGGAGACAAGTTGGAGGAGGTTATTTCATTAAACTATTCCTGAGTTATAAATTTGATGATCGACATGTGGTTATTTTCTATTTGAGTTTTGGTTTCTTATTAAATTAAATTCATTAATATATATTATTCCCATATTTTTTTGGTAAATCGCTATAGTAATAACTGAGATGTGGAATTTTCATTAGTAATGGTTAATTCCTTCAATGCCTATATTATGACATTCCATTTGGGTTAACCACAAACTTATGACCTCTTAAAGGGGGACTTCAGGGGTTGTACTATCAAATTTTTCCAACTCATATTGACCTTTATATAGGTGTTTAATGATAGAATAATATAAAAGTGAGTGTTATTAGGATGGATTTTAGACTAGGTATTAGAAAGGATTGTACGTGTGTTGTGGTAGTAGTATTACTTGAACATACTATATAAAGAAGACCAAAGAAACCAGCATTACATATAAGGTCCCCTATGAATAAGTGTGGACATTTAAAGAAATTAATAAATTTTTTGGAAATATTATAAATATTTTAATGTATGTTGATAGGTTGGTAATTATGAAACATGTAGTTTTATCTTATAATTATTGTGTTTAATTTTTTAATTTTTTTGATAGACCCTTTGGGGATGAATGATGCAGCGGTTTAGTTATACATTGTTCATATATATATATATATATATATTATTGGGTGGTGTTTGGTTATCAATTTATAGTTACAGTATTTATATGAATGTATTATGAGGTGTAGAAAGATTAGGTGAAACAAACACATGATACTATGAATCAAAGAGTTGATTTGATGGCCCGATAGGGTTAAAATATACCATTGAGAGAGTATTATAAGGAAAACTTCTAAAGTAATATGCTTTTATTTTCTATCATGATACTTATATTTAGTTACATAATTTTGAGATATCAATTCAGTTTATCTAGATAAGATATGATCACTATGATCCATCAATAATGAGTTTGCTTCATTGATTGGAACATTAATGCAGGCTGTTATTATTTAGAGATTATAATATGTCTATGATTTGATAGAATTTGAATTAATACTTGTTATAGAAATATTTCTTGTTAAAGAGTCATAATATTGAGTAATAGAATTATTTTTTAGTTATATATTAGGAATGTTAATTTATGTAGTAGTGTTGTTTATGGGTTATAGAGTTGAATCGTTATTTTATTGATTTTACAACAAAAGATAAGTTTAGATCTTATCACTTTTATATGGTTTTTTGGAATGGTATTTATAGGCTATTAGATATTTTTCCACTATTTTCCCATAAAAAATTATAGAAAATATATATGTGGTGAATAATTTAATGACACTGTAGGGATCATTCATAGGTAGGTCCCACGATTTCACTTCTCAAAGTGGAATGAGATTTGATAATTCTTTATTTTTTAAATAATAATTATTTTGGAAAAAAGATGGGAGTTATCTTCCAATGAAATATTATTTCTGTTTTGTGGGTAGTATGCAAACATCTATTAGGACACATGGATTTGAATGTTTCTATTGTGTTGGAATTGGCCACCTCTATGTTCAGTGAACTTCTTTTCAGGGTAGTAAAAATAATCATGAGTAAAGTTTTACTATTGATGAAATACCCCATTTGTTTCATCAGCCTCCTCAAAAAAAAATGTTTTAGAAGTACCGAGGATTAATACCATTGAGACCAAAAAAATGTAAGGTAATATAATTGGATATCATAGAGAAATGAAATTAAGATATAGATGGAGATGAGGTATGAACAAACTATAGAAGAGGTGAGGAGGAGGAGTTAGAGGAAGGAAACTCTAGGAAGTGAAAACTCAATAATTAGAGAGACTATAAGTGGTTCAAGGTATTATTTTTATTTGTGCCACTATTTATACTATTTTAATATATAAATGTTCTGCATAATTTTTTTATCAACCATAACCTAGTGTATGGGTTAGAAACTATATTATATATTCTCAAAATACCATTATAGTTTATTACTACAGTGGGAGGGTGGATGAGGTATGTATTTATAGGGTAATTTTATGGAGATATTGATTTTATTAGAACATAATATTCTTATAAATCCATTATTTGATCAAAACCATGGTGTGGATTGGAAATAATGTAAAAAATTTAGTGTTTACTATTATCAATGGAGTTTCATTTTATTATATTTTGGATTTATATTATATTGTTTTTTATTTGGAAATAGATTTACCTTTGGTATAGATAATGATTGATAAAAAAGTAATAAATCTCATCTGGTGAGAATTATTCCATATACATATGATATAATAAAATTATTAGATATTTTTTTAGGTAAATCCTTATAAATTTATCCATCGTTTTTTTTAATTTTATAGAATATATCACATTTTTTTATGATGGTCAGTTTTGGAATTAAATGAAAAAGTGATCTAAATTCAGGGTTCTAATAGTTTATTTCATTTTTAATATAAAATTTATGTGATTGAGCTTGGTGTAGATGTTTTATATTATTTTTAGGTTAGATAAAGTCATGTTGAGGCTAGGAATATTAGAGAATCACAACGCTCATGTGTTTTAACCCACAATTAAAAGATCTATTTGAGGATTTTTCAAAAACCAAAATATTATATGGCTACATATCATGTGTTTTTTTAGTTTATAACAAGATTCCTCTAAATATTTGTAGGAGTATATCCTAATCTTGGAAAAAAATTTGTTACATATTTGTTCTTCATAGTCTCATTCAATTGTTCTAGGTGATAAAATTTTCTAAGTGGATTGAGTCACGTAAGGGATTTGAATGGTTTTTTCAATGAAATTCAATTAATTTAATTTGAAAATGGGAATCCATCAATCCATCCATTTTTTCTATATATGTAATAAAAACACATTATTTCTATTGAATATATGAAATACGTGTCTTGTGAACAGTGTATAACAGAGTTACAAGCACATGACTCCAACTTATGTAGCATAATATTATATATATTATCATTCATCACTTGAGGTAGAGTATAGACCCCACAATTAAACCCAATCACACAATATTATAATATTTCACGTGATGATTTCCTTTATGCTTACTAGGGAATACGTGCAACACAAAATATTTATAAATTATTATCAAGGACCTTGATATCATTTTCAGTCAATTATATAACATGAAAGGATATAATATCATTGTATAAGTGATTACTTCCTAAATCATGAAATGTAGTTATAAGCTAGGCCTGTAGAGTTCGTTCCAGAAAATATAGGATGAAAAAGGGTCATGGAATTAAAACCTCCACTCTCTTAAGACTTAATGATGTTGGAATAATATTTTAGAAGGATAAAATATGTTTGTTAATATAAAAATTATTATACATGGTTTCCATTCATAAAGAAGAGTAACCCATTAATTCTTTGTCTAACCATATCTAGAAAAAGGGACAATTATCCCTCTATGTGGTGATCAATTGAAATAAAACTAATAATAGACCATGGGATGATTTCCTGCATTTTTAAATCTATTATTGGATGAATTATACATGGAGAGATCCATGTTTTTTTGGGTAGAATATGAATAAATTAACATGAAAAGAGGACCTAAGAAATAATAATTTAAATATTCATGAAATTCTCGAATTATGGACCTAAGAGAATTCTATATTCCATGCTGTATTTTGTGTTATTCCACTATAATCATGCTACTCCATTATAGATAACTAACATTGGTATTTTTTCAAGGATGAATAAAATATTGAGGGTTATTTTATTTTTTAATATACATTTTTTTATTTTTTTATTTTTTATCTAACAAGATATCTAACCTTGATTAATCCTAAATAGCAAGGGATTATAAATATTCATTTATTCAATATAGTTATGATGACTTCAACTATACATAGGAATAAAATATGACCTAGAATTATAGGTCTCAATGAATTGGTGATCACAGGTGATAAGTTGTTGAGGTTGAGTGGTAAATAGTATTGATTCACACAATTGAATACGAAGGATATGAGAGTAAAATAGTTTAGTATAATTTTAATAAGACACTCCTATTGGGTCTATCGATGGTCAATTACTTTTCTTCCTAACCATTATTTAATTTATTAAATATTTTCATACATTCCAACAGATATAAATCCACTTTCTCAGACATTTATTCATTTAAAAATTCAAAAAATCAAAAATATATAATTAATTAGGGTTTCTTGAGTTTAACAACTTGCCTCAGTTGGAGACAACATGAAGGCTGAACTGTAATTCTTTCTTATAAAGTTTTTTAATGTTATTTAGTGGACCATATAGAATGACTTTATCAAATTTGGAATCATTACTAGGTAGTGATTGATACATAGCACAGTATTTTTATCATTCTCTTTTACATTGAATAGATATGAAATATATAAAATAAATGGAATCTATAATTGATAATTCACCCTTATCTCTTAATGAATAAATTTCATTACCTTCAAACACACGAAGGATGTTTAAAGGTTATACTATAGATATAAGGTATTTAAATATATTATTGATTACCTCAAAAAATAATATAAACATTAACGCTTTTAATATTTAACCAAATATCTACGTGCGTTCTGTCATTATTTAACAGATTTATATGTAGGTGTGTGAGAGGAATAGTTTCACTCTCAAAAATAAAGTAATAATATTTTGTCATTGGTTGAGGTTATCAAGGAGGTTGAGTTAAAATTATATAATCATCTATTTCCAATGATTATTTATAATCTTGAAGAAAATTTTAATGATTTTTTTCTAGATAAGATAAATACGGGAGAACTATATGAGTTGGATGTGTATTTAGATGAATATTTGTAATAATATACCCATTATGTTTGAGAATATTATCCTACAATCTATGATAAATATGATTATATATAATTACATTCTATTTCACATGTTGAAGATGAAACTTCAATGGATGGTAAATTATATGAATAAGCCTTGATGATGGGATACCTACAACCATAATGAGTGTTTATTGGAAGGAATTTCATGATTAGAAATAGTTTTATGTTGGAGAACAAGAGGGATTTTATTAATAATTAAATTATTTTAATCCAAATTTCATATGATGAAAATTATTATTTAATATATATTGTTTCCACATTATAAAATTTGTATAATTATTTAAGGCCCTAGGATATTAAGAGTTTGTATCGATAAGATAGGTTTCCATGTTTAAAGTATGAATCAAGGAGTTTATTTTTCCCCTCACTGTGGTAGATAAATATGATATAGCCACTAGTTCTCTTCATTTTATAGTAATGTATGAGTTTAATTATATGATTCAAACCCCACTAGACTGCATTCGATCCAATAAAAGTGTACGATACACACACAACCTAGAAAAAGTGAACCTCCATAATTAAGAGTGGTTCCTAAGGAGAACTAAATATATAAATATATGTTGGTTTGAATCATTTAAACCCAATCCAATATCTATTTGAGGATAAATAGTAGATACTATCTTGTTATATGTAGTCAAAATAAAATACCCATTTCGGTATTATCTTATACATTTATTTCCCTATCCATTTCAATTTTCAATTTTCTTTAAACAAAATCCACTCTCCCCCACTAAGTATATTACTTGGGGTTTGACTAAAAAGTAACTAGAATAGAATGTTTTGTTGGAATTTTAATGAAGTCATGCACACTTTATGAAATGAGTATCAAAGAAAATGTTTTATTTTTACTTATCTAACATCTCCCAATAATCATGAAAGAACTCATTATTTACATCATAAAATGCTTCTCAATTCTTGTGCATATATTTATAATTTAATCAGAATAATGTGTAGGGGTAGAAGAGTGTTTAGTTTTTTGTGCATGTTAATGAAAATACATGATTAAAATCTATCCATCAAACTCCAAGACACATACTCACATTTAAAACAACAAACCACTTATGTATAGTACTCAAGCATTGAATTTAGTTGAATATGATTATAGTGAATAGAAATTTGGCATGTATACAATAAATTGTTTAACCTAAATTTAGTTAATTTCATGTTTTTCAGGAGAAACACATAAAATATTTTTCATTAAAAAAATAATTGTATAAATTTGTTTGAATTTTCGTAAAGTGAGTAGTTTCAAACCATGACATATTTCATTTATTAGATCTTGGAACATTTATTGTTTGTGTGAGTGTCAAAAAATCCATAAATAATTGTCTATAATAGTTTGAGAACTAATTTTGAAACATATCTTCCATTCCCTCTTTATTTCATTTAACTTTTTAAGATTTCAGCTCATTGGAATGTTTTTGTTTTATATTTTTCTATGCTAAATGCCTGAATATGCGTTGTTCACAATTAATTGCTAAATTATATGTTTTGTGTGTTTTTTATTATGAAGGAAGATTCAAAGGATGGGTAATGTTGAAATAAAATGAATAGTATTCAATTGAGGTTGTCATAGTAGTTTCATAGTAATAAATCACAATTTAGTAAAATTGGGTTGTTGGATAAGGAACTTAAATGTGATGAACTTGAAAAGGATCATCCATGTTGAAATTATGAATCAAAAAAATTCCATATTGATTATTATTAATGTAACTAAGGCTTGAGATTTTTAGGGCATGAATTGTTCATGAAAAATTTTATTGAGGGGGAGTAAATGAGAAAATTTGAACACATTAGTGTCATGGTGTGAGGAAGCATAATTTTTAAACAATTTACATATGTAATTGTAAATTTACTCATCAATTTTAATAATTTTAGAGATATTATATAATTTTAATATTTTGATTGGGTTTTGAATTAAATGAATATATAGCCTAAATTGATTATTCTAATATTTTATTTTATTTTTATATATAAGTATCATGGTTGATCTTTTAGTGGATGTTTTCTATTTCTGGTATGTAAGAAGAAGTCATATTGAGCTCATGAACATTGGAGAAACTTTAAGGGAATGGTCTCCGATTAGGGTGTAATTATTATTGGGAAAATTATTATTTAAATAAAATATTTTGAATTTCATAAATTCTTTCTATTATTTCATGAGTATCATACGGAAGGTAAAGATAATGTTCTTACTTGAGAAAAATGTTCTATGTCGGAGTTGTGTTCTTCACAGCCTCATTTATTTGTTCTGAGTGTCCAAATGATCTAACCTAAATTCAGAAAAACAAGGGATATTAATGGTTACATTAGTCCCATTAAATATTTTGAAGTTCCACCTGATCATCAATCCATCCATTTTTTCATATATGTAACAACTGAAATTTTACTTTTTTGAGTACACAAAAACCATCATTTTTTAATAGCATATGCCACAACACCACCTAAAACACTCCAACACGAGTGTGTGATATTTTTTAAACTTTATTTCATCAAGTGATTTATACTATGAACCCCTTAATGATTCCTTAGATCCCAAACAGAGATCATTTTAATTTGATGACTGTACCTATGATTTTCAAGCTATGTATATAGCATTGAATATTAGGGAGTTATATGAAGGACCTTAATATAATTTTCATCCATGAATAATCTAGGAATGAGTTTTTAACATATTATTCCTAAATAAATCATTAAATATAGTTGTGAACTCGATATGTGAGGTTTGATCCTAGAGAGATAGGAAATGAAAGGTTCATGGTAGTGAAACCCTCACTGACATGAGGCTTAGTGAAGTGAAATGATTATTTAGAAAGGATGGAGTGAGACTATTGATAAAATCATTATTACGCATGGTTTATATAAATTAATAATAGAAACTCAATAATAATTTTTATAACCATATCCTAAAATGTAAAAACAAACCCTTCACATGATGGGAAATTGAAATGAATAGAATAATGATAGCATGGGATGATTTTTCAGTTTTTAGAAGCTAGTATATAATTAAATACATGTTGAATGATTCATGTTTATTATGAGATATGATTAATTCTATATATTAGTAATTTTATTCTATCAAGAAATTTAGTGAATGTTTTATAGATTTGATGTATTATTCTATCGATTTTATAGCTACATGGTAGTTTAGATATTATCATTTTTAGAGTTCATTGAGGAATGATATTTAGAGGCATTTTGTGATTTTTTCTCCTTCATCACTTATTATTATATTGTAAAAGATATATATATTGGAGAATTTACTGATAACGATAGGATCATTTTTATGGTGTTCCTATTAAAGAACTTTTCAAAGTGGAGCTAAACGTATAACAAATTTGTTTTGGAAATAATCATGGCTCATGAAATTACATAGGAATAAGATTCCAATATAATATTCATGAACTTTTGATGTTTGTATATAAATATCAAGTGGGGCTTGGGGATTTTAATGTTTCTATTTTGGTGGTACAAACTATATCTAATACACGCATCTATATTTCTATGTTATTGAAAAGAGATATGGTAAGAGTGTTTCTTTTGAGAAACTACTCTATTAGTTTAATCATCCTACTTTGAAATAGTTTTCATAGAAATAAAAAATATTAATGACCATTGAGACCACCAAAAATTATGGTACTAGAAGTGGACATCATAGAGGATTTTTGAAATGATTTTACTAAAGATACATAGAGGTGGGATATAGAAGAGGAAAATATAAGGAGTTATAAATGGGAAACTCTATACTATTAATGTTCTATAAGTGAATATATCAAAAAATCTGATCTATTATTATCATTTATGCTATTCTTGATTATTTTTTAATTAATTCTACTTACATGCATTCATTTATCAACCCTTTCATATTTTATGGGTTAATACTTCCAATATGTATTTTTTATAGACCATTGGAGATGATTAATCTTGTAGGAGAGTGTATGAGGTGTGTAATTAAAAGATTTTGTGGGGATATATTTATTCTATTATAACCAAATCATGTTATAAATGTAGTTTTATAATGTTTTCAAACTAACGTATTTGTTGTACACTATAAAATCATATGTTGTTCATTATAAATAGAGGGTTATTTAATCATATCACAATATAGATCATTTCATTTTTTTTAGAGAAATATATTTTAATTTTGTAAATTTATAGATTTATCAAAAAATTATCAAATTGCATTAATTGATATTCATTCTTTTGGCGATTGAGAAAATATAAATTTTAAAAATATTTTTTTTATAAATCACATTAAATTTCCCCATTATTTTGGTATTGTAATTTCATAGAAAAAGTAAAATTTAAAAAAATTCTTTTTATCTGAATGAAAATTTACCCAAATTGATGTTTCAAATATTTTAATTTCATGTTAATTTAAAAAAATCCTCATTGATATTGGTGTATATTTTTTTATTATTGGTAGGTCAGATTAATTCCTGATAAGACCATGAATATTGAATAATATTGAAGTTAAAGTGTATTTATATATGATGAAATTTTCTATGGAAATGTTTTTTAATAATTAAAATGTTCAATGGATGAATTTTAATTATTTTTCCTTCTATTGCATGAGGCCTTTGAGTTCAACCAATAGAATGATATGAATTGTGAAAATATTTGTTTTAGAAATTGATTCCTCAAAACCTATTTCAATTGTTATAATTTTTAAAACATTCAAATATTACTTCAAAAACACATTGGGTTTAATAGTTTTCATCGGGAAAAATAGATTCATTGAATTTACACATGGGAATATATCCTTACATCCATTTTTCATTGTAATCGATAATAGAAAATGTTCCATCATAAGGACAAAAAACACATGATCTATGGATAACATTATCCATATCCCACCCACAACACATCAATGTATGTAGTTTACACATATATATATTGTCTCAGATAACATGATTCATATTTTTATCCCCTCAAAGATACATGTCGACCTAGGCTCTGAATATTTTCATGTGATGATATCCCCTTGATTAAAGATACATAAATTAAATAAAAAAATTAAATGTTTTATTTTTTCCCATTATATAATTTCCTACCATTATTATCCCATAAATTTAGATAATATCTTCATATAGTTATGTTAAACTAAATTATAATGTTCAGTTACAAGTTGGACACATAGAGACTGATCCTAGAGAGAGGGGAAGGAAGAATGCCACGGCACTGAAACCTACACTATCTTGAGAAATAATCATATTGGAATAATATTTAATAATTATTAACCAAGTTAATTGATCTAATTTTAATTACACACATTTTCCATTCATTAATAATAAAAACTCATGTATTCTCTATATAAACTTGTTGGGAAAAGGAAAAACAATCCCTCACTAAGTCAAGTAGTCAAAATAAAATGAATAATGTGATCGGGGATGATTTTATTATTTTCTAAGACTCTTACTAGATTACTGATACAAGTAATGATCCATGTTTACCCAAGGGATATGATTAATTCTATAAATATATGTGAGGACCAAGTAAATAATCATTGAAATATTCTTAAAATTTTATAACTTTATACCTTTATTAATTCCATTTTCATTCTGTTTTTTGTGTTATTACACAATAAACTCTCTACACCTTTTTTGATAACATTGCATGGTGTTTATCCAAGTATTAATAAACTATTTAGGTGAATTTTTCTTAATATTCATTTCCTTTATTAATCTATTTTTTTATGTAGCATTTGTGTTTATTTAAAAATCTATTATATGGCGATGGTCTTCCTTCCCCTATACTCTATTCATCTTCTCCTTATATTGTGTACTATTAATACAACTCCCTACTTAGCCATACAATATATTTTAGATATTTGGTGGATATATATGGAGTTGTTTCCATGTTCTATACCATGTATAGTGGAACTCTCATCTTGGTTAGTCTCAACTGAGAAGTGTTTATAAGGTTTATATACTCGGATGATGTAGGGTGACTGCAAATATACATAAGAAACAAAGATAACAGGATATTTTATGTCTCGGTGTATTTATGTTCATAGTGGATAAATAGGTGTGTTTTAGTGGTTAATAGTACTGATTTACACAATAGAAACTGAATAATATTATTGTAATATATTTTAGTCAAACGCTGATTGGAAACTCCTTGTGGATAACTCAATGATTAATTACTCTTATTTTAAACAAATATTGTATTACAGCTCTATTTTCATGAAATATAAACAAAATCAAATCCATTATTTCACAATTCAATCCATTTAAAAACTTAAAAACATAAAATAAAGTATGATTCATTGAGTTTTTCCTCTATCATCATTTCGATACAATTTGAGGGTTTCACTATACAAATATCAATTATATTTTTTAAATTGTTACTCCATTGGGTATATAGAAAGAAATATATAAAATTAGGCATTGATTATCTGGAATGATTGCTCAGTTTTATGATATTTTAATCTATATAATTCCTTATGATTAGTAAAAAATATCTTAAATAAATTAAATATGAAATTTTAATTAACCCCCATCTATTAATTAAATGGTTGCATTACTCTGACATATGTGAGGGGATTTTTAGGGTCATGATATTGAGAGTAATAATTTAAAAATATCTTCATGGATTTCAAATAAGATCATGGAAATTAATATTGTGAATATTTATTTTAATAAATATCTGAGTTCTCTCATTATTTTCCAGAATTCCATGTTGGGGTGGGAGAGGACTAGTTTGAGCCTTAAAAATAAGGAATACCCATTTTAAATTTTGTTGAATATATCAATGAAGTTGAGATGAAATTATTGGATCCCATTTTCTAATGATAATTGATATTCCATAAGAATAGGTTGATGATTATGTTCCATCTACAATAATTAAGGGAGAACCAAAGGAGTTGAATGAGTGTTTAGATGAATATTGATCATAATATCCTTGAGAAGTGATATAACATGAACCTACCATATATGATTAATATTATTATGAAAAATTAAATTATATTATGTATAATTAATATGAAACTATAGTGGTTGAGTTTTTCATTGTAGAATTAATTGACTACTATCAACATATAACCATCTTGAGTGGTTCTCCATGGTAATTTCATGAGCAGTAATAGTTTTATGTTGACATAAAAGAGAAATCTTACTAAAATGTAATTTTATTTAATTCGGGTTTTATATGATCTAAACTATGATTTAATCTCCCTTGTTTACAATTTAAAATTTTAGTACAATTATTGCAAGCCTTGGATATTATGATGATGTAGCCCTCAGAGAGGATTCTTAGTTTGAAGTAAGAATATAGGAGTTGAATTTTTTTCTCACTAAGGCAGCTAAAAAAGATATATAAAATAGAGAACATTAATAAAAGGCACTATAGGAGGTGTATTAAATTCATATAACCCAACTATATTACATTTTATCCAATAAAACAATAGTGGAAACATGGAACCAATAAAATGGTATCCTCCAGAATGAGTAGTTGTACATTAAGAAAACTTGATCCAAAAATATGTGGTGGTTCAAATCAAAGAAACCACATCTGATATGTGATATGGGATAACCCAATTCTATTATCTTGCTAAATATAGTCCAAATAAATTACCCTTTCGGGGGTTATACCCAAAATTTTATTCCCCACCTTTTTTATTTTTTATAGTTTTGTTTTCAAAAAATGCTACTCAACCTTCTATGTGTAATACTTGGGTTTCCTTAGTAATGTCACTAAAAGAGAAGAGATAGAGGGGATTTGAATTATGTCACACACACTACATAAAATAGTCATTGAATGAAGTTAATTATTTTAAACTCACCAATATATCACTATTATCATTAATGAATTCATTGTTTATATGAAAAAATGCATCTCCCTGGTCATGAAAATTGTAATAATTTAATTAATATAATTTATGGGGAAGAATATACTGTGTTTTTTATTTTTTGTGGTAATACACATACTTGAGTGAAATATATACATCATTATTTGATTATATGTTTTGGATTTTTTGTAGATGGTATGAAGTCATGTCAAGCCCATTTAAATTGATGAATTAGGAAGGGAATGTGTTCTGACCCAAGGTGAAATGTTTTCGGGGAAAATAATTATTTGGATAAAATGTTTTTTGGTTATATTTCATGATGTTATTAAATTAACACACAAGTTTTATGTGGTTTTTCAAGATAATTTTCCAACTTGAGAAAAATTTTATATGTTGGATCCATGTTCTTTCATCAATTATTTAATTATTGGAATTGTCAACATTTTATGATAATACTTGAGATACAAGATGTGTTTTTGAATTTTCATTATGAAATTTCAATTATTAGATGTTTCACATGAGTATAAATCCATTTTTTTAGTAAATAATAATAGAAAAGAAAAATTTAAGTACATGAACAATTATTTTGAGAATAGTGTAAGCCACAACACCCCCCCCCCATAGAACTCTTACACAAGTAATTTACTCTTGTATATTATATATTTCAACACTTTATTCTGATTATTAACCACTAATCTTATCCCTATATCCTAAACTAACAACAACTTCTTGTGCCAATTGAAGCCATGCTTCGCGAGCCATGCATAAGAAATCAAACATTTGTGATTTTTATCACGGCCCTTGATATCATCTATTACAATATGTATTCCGTGAATGGGGACAATATCATCATATAAGTTATGCTTAATTAAATAAGGTAATACAATAAAAACATACATATGTGGAGTTCGATCCTATAGATAAAGGAGGGAAAATTGTCATGGCACTGAAATCCTCACTTTCTTGAGTTATAGTGATGTTAGAATAATATTTAAGGACGATTAACCAAGGCCATTCATATAATCATGATTAAAAGTGGTTTCCATGGTAGAACAATATAAAACCATGAATTTTTTTAATAACCATAGCCTGAAAAGGCATAATATACCATCCACAGGATGGGAGATTAATTTAAAAATAATAATGGGATCATGGGATCATTCTTATTTTGTGTGAACCTAGTACTAAATAACTACTATGTGGAATGATTTATGTTCTGAGATTGAGATGATGAATTAAATAATGATAATTTATCCCATATATAATTAGAATACTAAGATTTATAATATTATAGAACTATGAACCTCTTCTACTTCAATTTTTAATTGTATTTTTTTTATTCCACTATAATGACTCTTCTCAATTATAGATAAATAACACTTATGTGGAAATAAATGAAAATAAACAATTGATTCTGCTTTATTTTTTAAATAACTATACAAATGTTATGTAACCATTTTATGTTGGTTATTTTTAATTTTTAAAATTGGTTACAACTGATGTTAATGCAGCCGATATTAAAAGTATTTTTTTATCATTGGTTATTAAAAATGACATCAAAATTTAATTTGGATATCATTTATTAAAAAAAATAAACATTGAAATCATAACTAAATATAGATATAAAGGTATTTTTATTTTCATTTTCCATATAAACAGACATTGAAATTCATTTTCAATAATTTTTTCATAATAAATATTGTATAGTGTCACTTTCAGTGTCAATTATTATAATAATAGAAATTTAATTCCTATCTAAATATAGATTTAAATATCCTTTTAATGTTTTTTTATGATAAATAACCTTGAACTCCTCACTAAATATAGATATATAGTGACATTAAACTTTGTTTTTAATAAACAATCTAGTGTCAAAAGTGACTTTAAACATCCCTTGATATGACAAACAATGTGATAATCACCTTATAATGTCATTATTCATAATAATTGATGTGTAAAGTTAATAATTATTGTTATTTTAATATATTTAAATACAATAACCAATAACCTATAACCAAAAATCAAACAGTATAAAATAGTAGAAAACAGCATCAAACAACATTAAAAAATACACATTTAAGAAACATTAAGATATATATATAAATATTAGTCTATCTTATGAAATAGTATATAATTAATCCCCAATGGTGGTTTAAATAACCTACTGAATAAAATGAAGCGTCGCCCAAAAACTATATATAAATAAAAGTAATAAAATTAAAAAATCTAATAAATTTGTTTAAAATATTAGAGTTGTAATTGAAGTAACCTTTTATAACTCTCTCATTGTTTTAGACATGATGATTTAAAAAATGAATCATAAATCCTAATAACCACACTCAACACTACTTATTTTATGATGAATCTATGGTTATGAAACTACACTTTGAAAATAAGAAACATTATTTGTATAAGTCAAAACAAGTATTAATTATTATAAAATCTATCTACCTATATTCACATATGATTAATATCATATGAATTCCTTATCTACAGGTGAACCCTATTAAAAACCTTCTATGGCGTATTTTATAATCATATATTAATTAAAAAACATATATAACATGGAAATATTAATATTAAATACCTAAGAGAAGATAATAAAATTTATGAATTAAAAAAATATTGAAAAGAACTAGAATAAAAGAGATGAATGCACCACTCGCTTCCCCGATCTCTGATGTCCCTCTTTTTCTTTCTTTGATTACAGTGACCTTTGATCCAGGTTCCCTACCGGTGCCTATTACTTGCACTGGTCTAGTCGATTCTCCTTTGGTTCTAGCTTCCCCTATTCTTTCGTTCAGAGATGTCCTATGTGGTTCCTCTTCTTCCTCACATGCATGTTTCCCAGTGATACCCATGGATCGGTCGAAGGTGAGTTGTGAGGGTCCCCAAATCTTTTTTTATGTTTTCGAAAATGCATTTGAAGATTCCTCATAATGTCTAAAATGGATGTTGGTTGCTCTATTTAGGGGTTCAAAGCATCCCTTTTCTTTTTTCCTATGTTATGTGGGATCTTCAGGTTTTAGTCTTCCATTACATATTTCCTCAATTCAAAAAATATCCTTCTTCCTGGTCTTGGGATATAGGGGGATTTTATATCGACATGGTTTCATGCTCCACGATTTGTTGGTAAATGGTCCTTTAGTCTTTCGAGGTGGTCGATGGATGTTCACAAAGGTAAAGAAATATTAGCTACGATAGTTTGGGTCAACTTACATGGTATTCTCCATCCATTCCATAATGAAGGTTTCATGAAGGTAAATGGATATTCTAATGTAGGGTTCTTATACTCTAATATTAGGAAAAGGTGTTGTGAGGATACTGTGGTGGCCTATTTATGTGTGGAATTGGATCTTTCTTGTCTGGTCTTGTAAAAAATTTCTATACAGGTGCAATATTTTTTTTATTAGAATATATATATTTTATATCCTATCTTTCTGAGATTTTTCTCCCATTTTCAGCTTCATGGAAATTCCATGGAGGTATTCCATCTTCATCATTGAGGCCTGTGAAAAATACATGCCCAATTAGTAGGGAAAAAAAGTCGAGTCTCTCTTTATATGGAGCTAATATGGTTCAGTATGATAATCTTGAAGAACCTATAACTCTAAAACAATTAAAGGAAAATCGGGTGATGTTTAGGGATATTTTTCCTTACATTCCACAATTAAATCCTATTATCGAGGTTTGGGATATTTTTTTCTTATTCAAATTTCCCATGAAGTTTTCTGAATTTCGTAATATGGAAATCCTACATGGGATATCCCAGTCCCCTGGAATTTTTTTTCTGACACATCCTGAATATAAATATTTTACATGTTTCATGAAGGGTCGGACGACTTTTCATCTATCTCTCATGGTTTCACTGAAATTTAAATCCCCTATTTCCACTTGTCCAGATAGTATATGAAGAGGAAATATGTACCCCAGGAAAGAGGGGAAGGAATTTCAAGGATTTCTCCTCATCTTCAGTTGAGTTTTTAAAAAAGTCTAACAAATCTTATTCTATGCCACAATCAAGGAAACTAAAGGTTATGTTACAATCCCACTTTGATAATTCTGTGAGTTCTAGGGAAAATCCCATAACATTATTTGTTCAATGGTTCCAATTTTAATATGGAATTCCCAGAGCATTGGAGGACGGGTGAAGATAGATTTTTTTTGTATTATGAAGTTATCAATAAGAATATTGATCTGATTGGTATTCTTGAGAATAAGAAAAATCCAAACATGATTGAAGACTATTCAAAGAATCTTAAAATGCAAGGATGTATGCATGTGTACTGTAGAAATTGTCACATCCTGATATTTTTTCATAAAAGCTTCAATGTGGATCAAATTAAGATGGGAAATCAATTCATTACTGTGAGGGTGACCCATGACATTCATTATTTCTTGGTTTACTTTATTTATGAAAGTTGTGATTACCAGTAGAGATAGATTTTGAGGAATTATTTCAACTTGTTTGACTCTGTTAATCTCCCATGGTTTGTGGCAGGAGACATCAACATTGTGGCTGATCTAAATGAAATAAATGGGAGAGGTGCCTTTTCATGGGAAGCCAGTTTAGAATTTAATCAATGCATGGAATCTAAACGCCTTATGGATATTGGTTATTCAGATGATCATTTTACATTGTGTAATAATAGAAAAGGTCGGTGTCAATATTTGAGATGACTGGATAGATGTTTGGATAATATGAACTCTATTTTTACGTATTCTAACACTAAAGTGGTTCACTTGTCTCGTAGTCCTTCATATCACTCCCTGATTATATTAACTGTTTCTTATGGTAATTATAATAATAAGAGAATTAAATATCTTTGATATTGGGCTGTTAATCCTGGTTTTCATGAAGTGGTTCATTTATCTTGGAATGTTCCTACCCATGGACTCAAGTGGATAAAGTTTCATAAAAAACTTAGACATCTTAAGAGTAGACATCAGATATGGTTGAAGTATCATTCTTCTCCTAACATGGATACTGATGGTGTTATGCAGGATGTTGATCACAGTGAAAGGAGTGTAGAGGATGATTGGAGTGATAATGTTTTTTAGGATCTTATTTATAAAAAGGCATTATAGTGGACCTTCTTTTCAAATAATAGAGAATAACCAGGGAGAATGAGAGTGGATGAAGGAAGGGGATATAAATTCATCATACTTTCATGATTGTATCAAGGAGAGGAAATTTTTTTTTAAACTAAACTTTATTATGGGGAATTATCTGTTAAAATACAATAGGGATGCTATAGGGGATATAGAAATATTTTATTTTAGGGAACTTCTTGCTGGTCCTAATTATTTCCTGCCTAATCAGTATCTACGGTAACCTACAGATATCTTTGATTTGATCCCAAACTATGTGTATGATATTGAGAATGAATGTATGATTGTGCTTCCATAGGAGCCTAAGATTTATGATGCTACAATGAAACTTAATCCAGATAGTATTACTGGTCCAAATGTGTTTCCTTCTACTTTTTATATAGACTTGGGGGAAATTGTCAAAGATGATCTGATCATGGCCATTCATGATTTCTATCGAGGTGGCTATCTTCTTAGACATTCTTGTGCCACTATAGTTGTGCTCATCCCCAAGTATAAGAATCCAACATCTATCCTCCACTTTCTTCCCATTAGTACGTGTAATCTTCCATATAAAATTCTTGCTAGAATCATTAATTAATGGATTTTAGTTCACCTCCTCTAGTGTAGAGACCTGAAGCTTAACGTACAAGGACATTACATTACTTTTGCGGAATACTTATTACATAACAAAAACACACACACAAGGACCGTAATAGTTTAGTGTCTTTGGAAACTCGGAATGTAATCTTCTAATCATGGTGAAAGATCTTCAATATCTCCCATAAATATCTTCCCTTTTTTTCTTACCTGAAACCTTTCTTTATATCCTGGGGAAAAGAAAACATAAAAGGATGAGCTCAAATGCTCAGTAAGGGTAAACAAAAGAAATATCAATCACATCATATTCATAAGAACATAACATTTTGGAAATCTTAACCTGTAAAAGAGAGCATAATTTCATAACATGGGATAAATCATAGTAGTGAAATGAAATCCCAATAATCATAACTTTAAACATGAAACTTTGTGGCATACACACATAATCATAGAGAATCATATCTTATTAGTCAAGACTCATTGACAAGACTATCTTAGTGGACAAAGTCCATTTCTGAACCGAGTCACCCTCGTTTCAGTCCTGTTTCACTGAACCGGTATAACCTACCATTCCAACCATGTCTATCTCATGAGATATAAAATCTATACCCAATTCATTGGAAGGAGATATAGGTCCCAACCATCTCTTAATGATACCATTCTTATGTGTGCCACAAAATCATAAATCATACATCATTGCATAACCCATGTAATAAAAATGGGATTCTTAAACAACATGACATCATAAAACAATTCATATAAGACAAAAGAATTCATAAAAATAATTCCACCACAACATAATGAAATCAATGTAATAATAGTTATAGAAACAAAACCCTGTTTTATCTTATATGGAAAATAATTTTGATAAAACACTTGAACTCCATTCTTGAGGAAAATATCCTTTCAACTTCAAAAAAACTTTTCCTTTCTTAATATGCCATAAAATTATAACTAAAAGAAGTTGATTAAAAATAAACTTGAAAACATGTAAGGGAAGATTCTTGGAAATAATGTTTTAAAAATCCATTCATGTCGTATAAGTTAAAAGAAAACATTTTTATCGTACTTTTGTCGGAAAAGTCAAAAAGTACCTCGTACGAAAAACAACAAAAGATTCATTTCATATCGTTTACTAAAAACTCACCGAAGGGTAAAATTGGATATAAACTATTTTATAAGGATATAAATATTACATATTGAGGAAACATGGATGTGGATGATAAAATACACCCTAGTAAATTCCAAAGTATAAACAATCTCGGATAAAAATGAGATTGTGATATTTCCCTTACCTTATGTCTGATATGCTTTGTACGTATCTGAACCTCCTGTATAATGATTTAAATAATGTCATTAACTTATTACAGAATCATATTCATTGTTATTATATCATATATGGTTCACTTATGACTTTATATTACCCGTTCTTTTGTAAATTCCATGTTAAAGAAGCGTTTTGGGTAAAAATCGTTTCATTTATCGTAGGTGTTTGGACTTGTTGTTCTTGACATTATTATTACTTATATCATGATTTACTTACTTCCAGAATATAAAACAGGATTTATATATCATATATATTCAGTATATATATATATATATAATAGATAGATAAATGAAATGAAACACATCGTTCATGGAGACGGTAGTCCGTACGTACGCATGAACGCTGTTTTCCTTTCATTATTGTCTTGAATGGAAGTAAGTAGATGACATAAATATATATATATACATAAATCCGGTAGATTTAACATGTCATATATTTAATTATATATACTTTATAATCATTCATGAATGGTTAATGTGGATAATGAATCTCATCGCGTCGTGGAGACGGTAGTCCGTACGTACGCACGAGCGATGACATCGTTCTCATGATCGTGAACTTGTGTTGAAGTGTATGTATACTATTTTAGTATCAATATAAATTTATATTAATCATATATAGTTACTAATTACACCATTATACCCATCCAATTAAGGTGGTGGCGGAAAATAGATTACACCACGGCGTGGAGACGGTATTCCGTACGTACACACGTGCGGTGATTTCCTTTTTCTGTAGGATGGATAGAAGGTTAATTAGAGTTGTTTCATATTTATAATAAAATATTAGTATATAAGAAATACTGATGTTATTACTTTATCATGAAACAACTAAAGAAGAAGAAGTTGAAGAAGAATGAAATTGAAAAAGATCGGTAATGGATATTACCTCTTTTTGACGCGCCTTTTCTTAACCTCCACTTAAAGAACTAAGGATGGTCTTTGAAGAAGACCAGGACCTATAGGATGATACTAGGGAAGTGCAGAAGAGATTTTGGCAGGGGTTGTCCGAGCTTGAATGCTCAAATTGGTGTGAGGAGGAGAGGGAGGAGGTGCCCTTTTATAAGGGAGGAGAGGGGCAACTTAGGAAAATCTCAAAATATTATTTTATATTAAGGTCAAATTCGGTTAATAATGGTTCCAAAGGGTCTTATTTCGAAGCTAAAGTGGGTATGGGTCGAAATAATCTCATCCAATAGGATTTAGACAAGTTTAGGTTATTAATTTAACCTTATCAATTAGATTTAACTCTAAGTTAAATAATTTAACTTTTACCGTGTCTTTTTGTTTTCTTACACTATATGGTTAATAAACTTACTATATCAAGCCAAACTAACCCCAAGTTGTTTATTATTAATATATATAATCTTATATAAGTCATTTGGCCGATCCTTAGATTTTTAGGAATAAAATAACAATTAATAACATAATATTTGTTTTAAAAAATAATTTATTTCAATTTTGACACTATTTAGTACATGATTTTTATGAAATTCATAACAGAATGATAGGTTAGAACCAAGTTACTTAAATCAACAATAACATGTCATATTAACCTAGAAAATTATTTTAAGTCATAAAAAGTCTCAAATTACATTTATTTGGTCATTTATAACATCAATTATGTCAATATTTTATTAATAAGACAATTACTACATCATCTTTGTGTCATAATAAATGATAATTATTTAATCCCTAAAAATTCTAAATAAATTCCTATGATGTATATAATTGTATTAGCGTTCTGTAGACTAATCATGTTCGAAGATTCATGAAGTTTATCACTAGATTAATATTATTATACTTATAAGATTTAAGAAAGTGACATGTTGTCACATTCTTTGGTTTTAATAATAATTAAATTATTTTCATTGAAAAAATTTAATTAAATGAATCTTATCCGACCCTTAGGTGATATGGGTCTTCTTTTAGTCATAAAATAGGATTTTGACATTTTTTAGGGTAATTTTAAAATATTATATTTACCCTTAATTACCTGATTTACCTTTAACTATGGTAAATAAAATTTACCGTAGTTACTATTCATAATTCCCAAAAATAAAAAGTAGCTTATTAACATAATTTGGATCCAATTATTCCAAATATGGAATCCATTTTTCCAAATTCAATACAAAAAAGTTGCAGAAATTATATTAAAATTAATCCCATTGTCGAAAGAAAACGGGTTTTTCTTTAAAACATTGCAAAAGATTGAATTGATTTAACCTACGAATTCAAGGTAAAATCAATGCAAATGACATAAATTATATTAAATGGTAAAAATATATTCTATTTATACTTTAAAACCATTAAATATTATAATTTAACCACATAAGATATAACGATGAAAAAAGTTGTTTTTAATTAAAATATAGCGTGTTTTTACTATTCATTAAAATATGAAAGTTATTGGAAAAATATCAAAACTTTATATGATGTAAATTTTTATATCCTGATTCAAAAGAGGAATTTTATTTTGTCAAATTTAACTTATAAACATGTCAAAAAACTAGATTTAAAGTGGGTGCGCCATCAAAAGGCGGCAAAACTGCATTTTTTGAAAAATACTTATTTTACCCGAAAAATTTATTTTGTTCTTATACCATGTTCTATAAATGTGTAAGATGAATAATAATGTTATAAAATTAAATATTTAGTTAACACTATTCATAACGGCTAGTTCATAACAATATTATAATAATATATCGTTGTTTAGTAAAACCCAGTATTGCGTACAACACACACTGTCGAGGAAGGTCGCGATTGCGTGTAATGCAAGCCAAGTCAGGGTTGCGTGTTGCGCAAGAATCCTTCATTGTTTCGTATAACAGAATCCAACCATATTACATTTATACATTGAATATATATATATATATATATACTCAATGTTGCGTAGAATAACTATTATCAAAATTGTGTGTAACACGGTCCAAGAATAGTGTTGCGTATATTGCAAGCTAATACGGTGTTGCGTATAGCGCAAGGTAATCATGGTGTAGCACAATACATTAATAAAATTAAAAGAATATTTTTCATAAAATCTCGGGGTGTTACATTCTACCCCCCTTAAAATGAATTTCTCCCTCGAAATTCGTCGGGGTTATAAATGGTTTACTACTCGAAAGTTTGTTTAATAGAAACCCACATCGTAAAAAGGAATACCAAAACATGGCTTTTAAAAACTAAAGTATGAAATGTAAAGGTTACCCAAATTAACTCATCACGGGGTAGGATAACATAGGTGAAAATATGGATATGGAAGAAAAATCTAACCATCAAGTTCTGATGGAGAGTGGTAGAGAACATGGCTATGAAAAAGCCAACAATCACAAAGCTATTGATTTGTGATGATCTAAGGTACCATCTGATTAATCGGATATAAGGGAACTAGGACAACATTTTTGGTTTTCAAAATCATTTCCCTAAAGTTGATGAATTAAAAGAAATACTTGCATGATTTTGGTACAATCTCACTGTTGTTCGTGAATTGAACAATTTCCACTTCATCCCTTAAAGAAATGAAGTTGAATTTGTTATTCGTGATTTGTTAGCAGATCATGTGATAGAATGATGGGTCATTCCATCTCTTTCAAACAAAAGGTTAGCAAAATTTATAAGTCCATATTATGGTTAGATTAATTGTATATGGTTCCAAAAATGAACGTATACTTCATATATCATACCGCTTAATAAAATAAAACTAGTTTATACTAACCAGGGACTTCCTGTAGGCCAGTGGTAGGCGATAAAGGCCAGTCGCACTTCAATTGTGGGTTCGATTCCCACAGCCTTGTCCGACGCGATGGGTTGTCGCCCGTCCTGCAGGTTGTCCTTTTTCTAAAACTACATTACTATATCATCCCATCAATAATATCGAAAAAAGGTTCTATCCTTAAACAATACTAACTTATGTCCAACATAATCCATTCCAATCTTTAGGCTTATCCAAAATACTTTGGTCCATGCTCATAGTATAGAGAAAATGATCACGTGAATGCCATCATTTATCCCTCATATATCTTGTTCGTCACATTCCAGTCATGTGAATACCATAATCATGTAATCTCTTGAAAAATGAATACCCATTGAATCTTAGTAAAAACATGAGTGCTGTCAAAAGTTAACGCATTCCACATACCAAAAACCCAAAATTATAAAGACTCAAACCATGATATAACTATTTCCTTATATCAGTCATGAGCTCATGAATACTATCAAACATTTAATTTTCTCCTTATCCCTTCATTATGCGCATATCATCTACATTCCAAAAATATCTGAATAATCTTTCACGGATACTAGTACCATTAATCATACACTTTCAAAACTCAAGGAAAGACAACAGTGTAACAATCCTTAGATGTCACTTTATTCCATATTACCATGAGATTACTTATACAACATTACACATAATAAACATGTAATCATTCCACTACATTCTTAAACCATTGACCGAGCTTCAACAATTATTTCATCTCACATATCATTTGTAGTCTCTTCATCATCATCAACATAAATACTACCCATACGACCATACTGATTCTCTTCATGAGACTTTACCTTAGGGAATTGGTTTGCATAATGCCCTTACATTCAACATTTAAAACATTTAACCATTGTTGATGTCGTACCAATACCATTATCCTCATCCCTGGTGTTAACTGAACCTTTTCCTTTGCACTTACTGGCTTTGTGTCCTTCTTTTCCACACCCAAAGCATCTTCCAGTTCCTTTGAAACATTCTCCTTGATGCCTCTTCCCACATGATTTACATAGGGGAAATTGAACTTTCTTTCCTCTATGATCATCATGAAACTCCATCATTCTCTTATTATCTAAGTCAGGAAAATTACCAAATTTGAGTTTATTGATCATATTATGAGATTGCTGATTCGGCATAATAATGATGGTTGGACTTCGAAATCCCATTTCATTTGGTTTCTCATGAAGAATATCATTCCATTGTCTATAATATCCTCCATTATCGTGAATCATCTTGTTTCCAGCCATTTTCTAAAACCCAAGAAGAATAGTGTTAGAGGGAAAAATCATAATAAAGGGGGAGTAACTTCAATATCTAACATATTAGGTTAAATTCTAAGATCGTTACCATAGTTCAAGGACTATATCCTATACGTAAACTTATCCTTAGGGACATCCCTAGACATACCTTAGAAATATATCTAGGGATCTCACTAACGTTCTCACATCCTAGTTTCCAAAGGTTGACTAAACCTTTCCTCTGATACCAACTGTAGAGACCCGAAGCTTAACGTACAAGGACATTACATTACTTTTTCGGAATACTCATTACATAACAAAACCACACACACAAGGATCGTAATAGTTTAGTGTCTTTGGAAACTCGGAACGTAGTCTTCTAATCATGGTGAAAGATCTTCAACATCTCCCATAAAGATCTTCCCTTTTTTTCTTACCTAAAACCTTTCTTTATATCCTGGTGAAAAGAAAACATAAAAGGGTGATCTCAAATGCTTAGTAAGGGTAAACAGAAGAAATATCAATCACATCATATTCATAAGAACATAACATTTTGGAAATCTTAACCTGCAAAAGAGAGCATAATTTCATAACATGGGATAAATCATAGTAGTGAAATGAAATCCCAATAATCATAACTTAAAACATGAAACTTTGTGGCATACACACATAATCATAGATAATCATATCTTATTAGTCAAGACTCATTGCCAAGACTATCTTTGTGGACAAAGTCCATTTCTGAACCGAGTCACCCTCATTTCAGTCATGTTTCACTGAACCGGTATAACCTACCATTCAAGCCATGTCTATCTCATGAGATATAAAATCTTTACTCAATGCATTGGAGAGAGATATAGGTCCCACCCATCTCTTAATGATACCATTCTTATGTGTGCCACAAAATCATAAATCATACATCATTGCATAACCCATGTAATAAAAATGGGATTCTTAAACAACATGACATCATAAAACAATTCATATAAGACAAAAGAAATCATAAAAATAATTTCATCACAACATAATCAAATAAATTTAATAATAGAGATAGAAACAAAACCCTATTTTATCTTATATGGAAAATAATTTTGATAAAACACTTGAACTCCATTCTTGAGGAAAATATCCTTTCAACTTCAAAAAAACTTTTCCTTTCTTAACATGTCATAAAATTCTAACTAAAAGAAGTTGATTAAAAATAAACTTCAAAACATGTAAGGGAAGATTCTTGGAAATAATTTTTTAAAAATCCATTCATGTCGTATAAGTTAAAAGAAAACATTCTTCTTGTACTTTTGTCGGAAAAGTCAAAAAGTACCTCGTACGAAAAATGACAAAAGATTCCTTTCATATCTTTTACTAAAAACTCACCAAAGGGTAAAATTGGATATAAACTATTGTATAAGGATATAAATATTACATATTGAGGAAAAATGGATGTGGATGATAAAATACACCCCAGTAAATTCCAAAGTATAAACAATCTCAGATAAAAATTAGATTGTGTTATTTCCCTTACCTTATGTCCGATATGCTTTGTACGTATCTGAATCTCCTGTATAATGATTTAAATAATGTCATTAACTTATTACAGAATCATATTCATTGTTATTGTATCACATATGGTTCACTTATGACTTTATATTACCCGTTCTTTTGTAAATTCCATGTTAAAGAAGCGTTTTGGGTAAAAATCGTTTCATTTATCGTAGGTGTTTGGACTTGTTGTTCTTGACATTATTATTAATTATATCATGATTTACTTACTTCCAGAATATAAAACATGATTTATATATCATATATATTCAGTATATATATATATATATATAATATATAGATAAATGAAATGAAACACACCGTTCATGGAGACGGTAGTCCACACGTACGCATGAACGCTGTTTTCCATTCCTTATTGTCTTGAATGGAAGTAAGTAGATGACATACATATATATATGTATATATACATAAATCCGGTAGATTTAACATGTCATATATTTCATTATATATACTTTATAATCATTCATGAATGGTTAATATGGAGAATGAATCTCATCGCGTCGTGGAGACGGTAGTCCGTACATACGCACGAGCGATGACATCGTTCTCATGATCGTGAACTTGTGTTGAAGTGTATGTATACTATTTCAGTATCAATATAACTTTATAATAATAATATATAGTTACTCATTACACCATTATACCCATCCAATTAAGGTGGTGGCGGAAAATAGACTACACCACGGCGTGGAGACGGTATTCCGTACGTACGCACGCGCGGTGATTTCCTTTTCCCGTAGGATGGATAGAAGGTTAATTAGAGTTGTTTAATATTTATAATAACATATCAGTATATAATAAATAATTATGTTAACACTTTATCATGAAACAACTAAAGAAGAATAAGTTGAAGAAGAAATAAATTGAAAAAGATCGGTAATGGATATTACCTCTTTTTGACGCGCCTTTTCTTAACCTCCACTTAAAGAACTAAGGATGGTCTTTGAAGAAGACCAGGACCTCTAGGATAAAACTAGGGAAGCGGAGAAGAGATTTTGTCAGGGTTTGGCCGAGCTTGAATTTTCAAATTGGTGTGAGGAGGAGAGGGAGGAGGTGCCCTTTTATAAGGGAGGAGAGGGGCACCTTAGGAAAATATCAAAATATTATTTTATATTAAGGTCAAATTCGGTTTATAATGGTTCCAAAGGGTCTTATTTCGAATATAAAGTGGGGATGGGTCGAAACCCTCTCATCCAATAGGATTTAGAAAATTTTAGGTTATTATTTTAACCTTATCAATTAGATTTAGCTCTAAGTTAAATAATTTAACTTTTACCGTGTCTTTATGTTTTCTTACACTATATGGTTAATAAACTTACTATATCAAGACAAACGAACCCCAAGTTGTTTATTATTAATATATATAATCTTATCTAAGTCATTTGGCCGAACCGTAGATTTTTAGGAATAAAATAACAATTAATAATATAATATTTGTTTTAAAAACTAATTTATGTCAATTTTGACACTATTTGGTACATAATTTTTATGAAATTCATAACAGAATGATAAGTTCTAAACAAGTTACTTAAATCAACAATAACATGTCATATTATCCTAGAAAATTATTTTAAGTCATAAAAAGTCTCAAATTACATTTATTTGGGAATTTATAACATCAATTATGTCAATATTTTATTAATAAGACAATTACTACATCATCTTTGTGTCATAATAAATGATAATTATTTAATCCCTAAAAATTCTAAATAAATTCATATGATGTAGATAATTGTATTAGAGTTCTGGAGACTATTCATGTTCGAAGTTTCATGAAGTTTATCACTAGATTAAAATTATTATACTTATAAGATTTAAGAAAGTGACATGTTGTCACATTCTTTGGTTTTAATAATAATTAAATTATTTTCATTGACAAAATTTAATTAAATGAATCTAATCCGACCCTTAGGTGATATGGGTTGACTTTTAGTCATCCAATAGGATTTTGACATTTGTTAGGGTAATTTTAAAATATTATATTTACCCTAAATTACCCGATTTACCTTTAACTATGGTAAATAAAATTTACCGTAGTTACTATTCATAATTCCCAAAAATAAAAAGTAGCTTATTAACATAATTTGGATCCACTGATTCCAAATATGGAATATATTTTTCCAAATTAAATACACAAAAGTTGCAGAAATTAAATTAAAAGTATTCCCGTTGTCGAAAGAAAACGGGTTTTTCTTTAAAACATTGCAAAAGATTGAATTGATTTAACCTACGAATTCAAGGTAAAATCAATGTTAATGACATAAATTATATTAAATGGTAAAAATATATTCTATTTATACTTTAAAACCATTCAATATTATAATTTTACCACATAAGATATTACGATGAAAAAAGTTGTTTTTAATTAAAATATAGCGTGTTTTTACTATTCAGTAAAATATGAAAGTTATCGGAAAAATATCAAAACATTATCTAATGTAAATTTTTATATCCTGATTCAAAATAAGAATTTTATTTTGTCAAATTGAACTTATAAACATGTCAAAAAATAGATTTAAAGTGGGTGGGCCATCAAAAGGCGGCAAAACTGCATTTTTTGAAAAATACTTATTTTACCCGAAACATTTATTTTGTTCTTATACCATGTTCTAGAAATGTGTAAGATGAATAATAATGTTATAAAATTCAAAATTTATTTAACACTATTCATAATGGTTAGTTCATAACAATATTATAATAATATATCGTTGTTTAGTAAAACCCAGTATTGCGTACAACACACACTATCGAGGAAGGTCGCGATTGCGTGTAATGCAAGCCAAGTCAGGGTTGCATGTTGCGTAAGAATCCTTCATTGTATCATATAACAGAATCCAACCATATTTCATTTATACATTGAATATATATATATATATACTCAATGTTGCGTAGAATAACTATTATCAAAATTGTGTGTAACACGATCCAAGAATAGTGTTGCGTATACTGTAAGCTAATACGGTGTTGCGTGTAGCGCAAGGTAATCTTGGTGTAGCACAAGACATTAATAAAATTAAAAGAATATTTTTCATAAAATCTAGGGGTGTTAAATTCTACCCCCCTTAAAATGAATTTCTCCCTCGAAATTCGTCGGGGTTATAAATGGTTTACTACTAGAAAGTTTGTTTAATAGAAACCCACATCGTAAAAAGGAATACCAAAACATGGCTTTTAAAAACTAAAGTATGAAATGTAACGGTTACCCAAATTAACTCCTCATGGGGTAGGAGAACATAGGTGAAAATATGGATATGGAAGAAAAATCTAACCATCAAGTTCTGATGGAGAGTGGTAGAGAACATGGCTATAAAAAAGACAACAATCACAAAGCTATTGATTTGTGATGATCTAAGGTACCATCTGATTAATCGGATATTAGGGAACTAGGACAACATTTTTGGTTTTCAAGATCATTTCCCTAAAGTTGATGAATTAAAAGAAATACTTGCATGATTTTGGTACAATATCACTGTTGTTCGTGAATTGAATAATTTCCACTTCATCCCTTAATGAAATGAAGTTGAATTTGTTATTCGTGATGTGTTAGCAAATCATGTGATAGAATGATGGGTCATTCCATCTCTTTCAAACAAAAGGTTAGCAAAATTTATAAGTCCATCTTATGGTTAGATTAATCGTATATGGTTCCAAAAATGAACTTATACTTCATATATCATACCGCTTAATAAAATAAAACTAGTTTATACTAACCAGGGACTTCCTGTAGTCCAGTGGTAGGCGAAAAAGGCCAGTCGCACTTCGGTTGTGGGTTCGATTCCCACAGCCTTGTCCAACGCGATGGGCTGTCGCTCGTCCTGCAGGTTGTCCTTTTTCTACAACTACATTACTATATCATCCCATCAATAATATCGAAAAAAGTTTTTATCCTTAAACAATACTAACTTATGTCCAACATAATCCATTCCAATAATTAGGCTTATCCAAAATACTTTGGTCCAAGCTCATAGTATAGAGAAAATGATCACGTGAATGCCATCATTTATCCCTCATATATCTTGTTCGTCACATTCTAGTCATGTGAATACCATAATCTTGTAATCTCTTGAAAAATGAATACCCATTGAATCTTAGTAAAAACATGAGAGCTGTCAAAAGTTAACGCATTCCACATACCAAAAACCCAAAATTCTATAGACTCAAACCATGATATAACTATTTCCTTATATCAGTCATGAGCTCATGAATACTATCAAACATTTAATTTTCTCCTTATACCTTCATTATGCGCATATCATCTACATTCCAAAAATATCTGAATAATCTTTCATGGATACTGGTACCATTAATCATACACTTTCAAAACTCAAGGAAAGACAATAGTGTAACAATCCTTAGATGTCTCTTTATTCCATAGTACCATGAGATTACTTATACAACATTACACATGATAAACATGTAATCATTCCACTACATTCTTAAACCATTGACCGAGCTTCAACAATTATTTCATCTCACATATCATTTGTAGTCTCTTCATCATCATCAACATAAATACTACCCATACGGCTATACTGATTCTCTTCATGAGACTTTACCTTATGGCATTGGTTTGCATAATTCCCATACATTCCACATTTAAAACATTTAACCATTTTTGATGTCGTAGCAATACCATTATCCTCATCCCTGGTGTTCACTGAACCTTTCCTTTGCACTTACTGGCTTTGTGTCCTTCTTTTCCACACCCAAAGCATCTTCTAGTTCCTTTGAAACATTCTCCTTGATGCCTCTTCCCACATGATTTACATAGGGGAAATTGAACTTTCTTTCCTCTATGCTCATCATGAAACTCCATCTTTCTCTTATTAGCCGAGTCAGGAAACTTACCAAATTTGAGTTTATTGATCATATTATGAGATTGCTGATTCGGCATAATAATTATGGTTGGACTTCCAAATCCCATTTCATTTGGTTTCTCATGAAGAATATCATTCCATTGTCCATAATATCCTCCATTATCGTGAATCATCTGGTTTCCAGCCATTTTCTAAAACCCTAAAAGAATAGTGTTAGAGGAAAAAATCATAATAAAGGAGGAGTAACTTCAATATCTAACATCTTAGGTTAAATTCTAAGATCATTACCATAGTTCTAGGACTATATCCTATACGTATACTTATCCTTAGGGACATCCCTAAACATACCTTAGAAATATCTCTAGGGATCTCACTAACGTTCTCACATCCTAGTTTCCAAAGGTTGACTAAACCTTTCCTCTGATACCAACTGTAGAGACCCGAAGCTTAATGTACAAGGACATTACATTAATTTTGCGGAATACTTATTACATAACAAAAACACACACACAACGACCGTAATAGTTTAGTGTCTTTGGAAACTCGGAACGTAATATTCTAATCATGGTGAAAGATCTTCAACATCTCCCATAAAGATCTTCCCTTTTTTTCTTACCTAAAACCTTTATTTATATCCTGGGGAAAAGAAAACATAAAAGGGTGAGCTCAAATGCTCAGTAAAGGTAAACAAAAGAAATATCAATCACATCATATTAATAAGAACATAACATTTTGGAAATCTTAACCTGCAAAAGAGAGCATAATTTCATAACATGGGATAAATCATAGTAGTGAAATGAAATCCCAATAATCATAACTTAAAACATGAAACTTTTTGGCATACACACATAATCATAGAGAATCATATCTTATTAGTCAAGACTCATTTCCAAGACTATCTTAGTGGACAAAGTCCATTTCTGAACCGAGTCACCCTCGTTTCAGTCATGTTTCACTGAACCGGTATAACCTACCATTCCAGCCATGTCTATCTCATGAGATATAAAATCATTACCCAATTCATTGGAGGGAGATATAGGTCCCATCCATCTCTTAATGATACCATTCTTATGTGTGCCACAAAATCATAAATCATACATCATTGCATAACCCATGTAATAAAAATGGGATTCTTAAACAACATGACATCATAAAATAATTAATATAAGACAAAAGAATTCATACACATAATTCCATCACAACATAATCAAATCAATTTAATAATAGGGATAGAAACAAAACCCTATTTTATCTTATATGGAAAATAATTTTGATAAAACACTTGAACTCCATTCTTGAGGAAAATATCCTTTCAACTTCAAAAAAACTTTTCCTTTCTTAACATGTCATAAAATTCTAACTAAAAGAAGTTGGTTAAAAATAAACTTCAAAACATGTAAGGGAAGATTCTTGGAAATAATGTTTTAAAAATCCATTCATGTCGTATAATTTAAAAGAAAACATTCTTCTCGTACTTTTGTCGGAAAAGTCAAAAAGTACCTCGTACAAAAAACGACAAAAGATTCCTTTCATATCTTTTACTAAAAACTCACCGAAGGGTAAAATTGGATATAAACTATTGTATAAGGATATAAATTTTACATATTTAGGAAACATGGATGTGGATGATAAAATACACCCCAGTAAATTCCAAAGTATATACAATCTCAGATAAAAATGAGATTGTGATATTTCCCTTACCTTATGTCCGATATGCTTTATACGTATCCAAACCTCGTGTATAATGATTTAAATAATGTAATTAACTTATTATAGAATCATATTCATTGTTATGATATCATATATGGTTCACTTGTGACTTTATATTACCCGTTCTTTTGTAAATTCGATGTTAAATATGCGTTTTGGGTAAAAATCGTTTCATTTATCGTAGGTGTTTGGACTTGTTGTTCTTGACATCATTATTACTTATATCATGATTTACTTACTTCCAGAATATAAAAAATTATTTATATATCATATATATTCAGTATATATATATATATAATAGATAGACAAATTAAATGAAACACACCATTCATGTAGACGGTAGTCCGTACGTACGCATGAACGCTGTTTTCCTTTCCTTATTGCCTTGAATGGAAGTAAGTAGATGACATACAAATATATATATATACATAAATACAGTATATTTAACATGTCATATATTTCATTATATATACTTTATAATCATTCATGAATGGTTAATGTTGAGAATGAATCTCATCGCGTCGTGGAGACGGTAGTCCGTACGTACGCACGAGCGATGACATCGTTCTCATGATCGTGAACTTGTGTTGAAGTGTATGTATACTATTTAAGTATCAATATAACTTTATAATAATAATATATAGTTACTCATTACACCATTATACCCATCCAATTAAGGTGGTGGCAGAAAATAGATTACACCACGGCGTGGAGACGGTATTCCATACGTACGCACGCGCGGTGATTTCCTTTTTCCGTAGGATGGATAGAAGGTTAATTAGAGTTGTTTCATATTTATAATAACATATCAGTATATAATAAATACGGATGTTATTACTTTATCATGAAACAACTAAAGAATAATAAGTTTAAGAAGAAAGAAATTGAAAAAGATCGGTAATGGATATTACCTCTTTTTGACGCGCCTTTTCTTAACCTCCACTTAAAGAACTAAGGATGGTCTTTTAAGAAGACCAGGACCTCTAGGATGATTCTATGGAAGTGGAGAAGAGATTTTGGTAGGGTTTGGCTGAGCTTGAATGCTCAAATTGGTGTGAGGAGGAGAGGGAGGAGGTGCCCTTTCATAAGGGAGGAGAGGGGCACCTTAGGAAAATCTCAAAATATTATTTTATATTAAGGTCAAATTAGGTTTATAATGGTTAAAAAGGGTCTTATTTAGAAGATAAAGTTGGGATGGGTCGCAATCCTCTCATACAATAGGATTTAGACAAGTTTAGGTTACTATTTTAACCTTATCAATTAGATTTAACTCTAAGTTAAATAATTTAACTTTTACCGTGTATTTTTGTTTTCTTACAATATATGGTTAATAAACATACTATATCAAGCCAAAAGAACACCAAGTTGTTTATTATTAATATATATAATATTATATAATTCATTTTTCCGAACCTTAGATTTTTTGGAATAAAATAACAATTAATAATATAATATTTGTTTTAAAAACTAATTTATGTCAATTTTGACACTATTTGGTACATGATTTTTATGAAATTCATAACAGAATTATAAGTTCAAACAAAGTTACTTAAATCAACAATAACATGTCATATTAACCTAGAAAATTATTGTAAGTCATAAAAAGTCTCAAATTACATTTATTTGGGTATTTATAACATCAATTATGTCAATATTTTATTAATAAGACAATTACTACATCATCTTTGTGTCATAATAAATGATAATTATTTAATCCATAAAAAATATAAATAAATTGTTATGATGTATATAATTGTATTATATTTCTGGAGACTATTCATGTTCGAAGTTTCATGAAGTTTTTCACTAGATTAAAATTATTATACTTATAAGATTTAAGAAAGTGACATGTTGTCACATTCTTTGGTTTTAATAATAATTAAATTATTTTCATTGAAAAAATTTAATTAAATGAATCTAATCCGACCCTTAGGTGATATGGGTCGACTTTTAGTCATCCAATAGGATTTTGACATTTTTTAGGGTAATTTTAAAATATTATATTTACCCTTAATTACCTGATTTACCTGATTTACCTTTAACTATTGCAAATAAAATTTACCGTAGTTACTATTCATAATTCCCAAAAAAAAAAGTAGCTTATTAACATAATTTGGATCCACTGATTCCAAATATGGAATCCATTTTTCCAAATTCAATACACAAAAGTTGCAGAAATTAAATTAAAATTAATCCTGTTGTCGAAAGAAAACGGGTTTTTCTTTAAAACGTTGCAAAAGATTGAATTGATTTAACCTACGAATTCAAGGTAAAATCAATGCTAATGACATAAATTATATTAAATGGTAAAAATATATTCTATTTATACTTTAAAACCATTCAATATTATAATTTAACCACATTAGATATTATGATGAAAAAAGTTGTTTTTAATTAATATATAGCGTGTTTTTACTATTCATTAAAATAGAAAGTTATCGGAAAAATATCAAAACTTTATCTAATGTAAATTTTTATATCCTGATTCAAAAGAAGAATTTTATTTTGTCAAATTTAACTTATAAACATTTCAAAACTAGATTTAAAGTGGGTGCGCCATCAAAAGGCGGCCAAACTGCATTTTTTGAAAAATACTTATTTTTTCCGAAAACTTTATTTTGTTCTTATACCATGTTCTAGAAATGTGTAAGATGAATAATAATGTTATAAAATTCAAAATTTAGTTAACACTATTCATAATGGCTAGTTTATAACAATATTATAATAATATATCGTTGTTTAGTAAAACCCAATATTGCGTACAACACACACTATCGAGTAAGGTCGTGATTGCGTGTAATGCAAGCCAAGTCAGGGTTGCGTGTTGCGCAAGAATCCTTCATTGTTTCGTATAACAGAATCCAACCATATTTCATTTATACATTGAATATATATATATATATATATACTCAATGTTTCGTATAATAACTATTATCAAAATTGTGTGTAACACGATCCAAGAATAGTGTTGCGTATAGTGCAAGCTAATACAGTGTTGCGTATAGCGCAAGGTAATCTTGGTGTAGCACAAGATATTAATAAAATTACAAGAATATTTTTCATAAAATCTCAGGGTGTTACATCTAGTGTATTTATTTGGAACATCATGGATTTGTGAAGGGAAGATCTATTCAGGGGGCTATAGAACTGGACCAAGAAGTGTGCAGACATATCAACAATAAAACTCGCGTATCCAACGTGATAATTAAGCTAGACATGAATATATCATATGACCATATGGAATGGATTTTTATCAATAAATTCATGGAAGGTATGGGGTTATATTCTTGGAATATTGACATACTTTTTAGATGTTTTAGTTCTTCTTGGATGGATATTTCTTTTATGGGAAAATAATACAACCTCTTTAAAGCAACTCGGGGCCTTAGGCAGGGGGGACTTATTTCGCTAAGAGTTGACATTATTTTCTAGGATGTTCGTATTCTTCATATTCATAGGATAATATTAAATAGTAAAATTCTTCCATTTCATGGTATAATGGATTCCCCTTTGGTTTTATATCTTATGTTTGCAGATGATACAATTATTTTTATGAATGATTCTAGTAAGTCATTATTCTTATTTAATAGAATTGTGGATTTTTATTTCCACTAGAGTGGATAGTTTGTGATTAAAATTATAATTAGTATTTTTATATCCAGAAACTACCCTTGAAGCGTGATTGAAAATGTAAGTCTCGCCCTAGTTATGAAAAAAGGAGCTTTCCCTACTTAATATTTGGGGCTCCCCTTTCCTCAAGAATGCTATGTATTCTAGACTTTGACCCTCTTATCAGTAGAATCCTTGACTGTGTCATTAATTGGAAAAATATTTACCTATCCTTTGGGGGAAGAATTGAATTATTTAAAATTGTGCTACTGTCCACCCCGGTTCATTCCCACTCCTCAGTTAAAGTACGAAAAGGTGTTACTAAAAACATTGAAAAAATTATTTCTAATTTCATATGGGATTCCAAGAGTAAAGGAATAATACATTAGGTCTCATGGAATAGGATGGCTCAGCCGGTTGTTGAGGGTGTAATTAATGTTCGTAGCCTTGGGGATATTATTAATTTCAGGCATACTAAATTGGCATGGGAAGTGATGAAAAAGGATCTTTATGGGGGTGTTCTATGCATGGAAATTCTTTAGTGGATCTGGTTTCTAGGTAGCGCCATGCCTCCCTTCTTCGGTCTGAGATTGGGCCAATTTTAGATGTTTTGAGAATCTACTCTCATTGGATCAATAGGAAAGGGGGTGTTTTATTTTTACATCATAATTGGAGTGGGGAAAATATAAGTTACACTTATTTCATGTCTACAAATATATCATTCAAATAGACTTCCCAATATTTGATGTTCATCAAGGCAGCTCTGAATAGTGATCATCAAGACTCGTGTTATCAAATTGAGATGTCCCCTGATCTGGATAGGTGTATTTTTACTCCCTCCCCATCCAGTCTTTTCACATTGTAGGACTACCATCTGATCTTTAACATCCATAATTAAGGGAGTGATTGGAAGGATATTATTTGGTCAAAGAAAATTCCCACCAAACATAATTTTCTTATCTGGAGGATTAGAAATCGATCTATTTCTACATATGATAATATTAAGTGATGTGGTATTTCTGTTGTTTCTATATTTATTAGTTTTGAGGAGCATAAGGACGAAATTTTAGAGCATCTATTATTTTATAGTGAATGGGAACATGAGGTATGGAGTTATTTTTGTGTGTTTACTACTTTTTATATTCCTCTTATGGATGATTAGCCATTCCTCGACCGGTTGTGCCAATGATTGAGCGGGGGTAGCATGGAAAGTTCAACTAAAACTATTATTCTGAATGTTGGTTTTTGGTGTTTTTGGTAAGAAATAAATCAGTACATATATGAGGGGGTGGGTTCGAATGGTTTTAAGATTATTATAAAGGTTAAACAAATGATCTTTGACTTCACAAAATCCCTAGGTAACTGGAGAGAATCTCTTTCTATGAAGTGGTTTTTATCTATCTATCCATTTTTTTCTCAAGGGAGTGGTCATAATAATGGAAAATGGGTTTTCTAGCGTCCCCCTTAAAATGGTTCAAATAAGAATTGTGATGGGTCCTGAATTTTTGGTTTCATCTTTGGTAGTGGAGTTGTGTGTGGCAGGTATGGTTCTGTTTTACTAGCATTCTCTATTAGACTTGGATAGGGTAATTCTCTCTAGTCAGAAGCTAAATAAATTCTTTAAGGTCTTAAAATCGTTTAAAATAGGGGTTTTAATATTTGTGAAGCATAAACGGACTCACTGATTTTGTATAGTGCCCTCAAGTTTGCGTTTGTTACTCCTTGGACTTTTCTTTATGTCATCAGAAAGTTTCAACCTAGAAGACAATACCAAGATTACCCATACCTTGTGGGAGGGAAATATGGTGTCAGATTACATAGCTTCGATTAGTATCCCTGACTATAAGTGTTTATTTGTTCACGAATGAAATAGTTTTAAGTCTAAAGGGGTCAAAATTATAAGAGGTGATTCCCTCAGCCTTCATTATTTTAGGCCTCAGTAGAATTTGTTTTGTTTTCTTAGGTCTTCCCTTACAGTTCTTTCTTCCTTGCACCTTTTTTCTAATAATTAATAAAAATCTAAATGTAGGAAAAAATATAGAAAACATTCATGAACTTCCCCAGAAAATATCATAACCAATAAATTTTGAATTCATGTGGGTA